>JAEIGR010000077.1:0-653063 GCA_018904305.1 Scaptomyza montana | reverse complement strand
GCATAGTTTTAGTGTTGTTTATTCTGTCTGCCGGATGTACGTGCTTATGCTGAGTGTGACTTAATTATCTATGGTTCTATAACAAGAAACCGAAATCATAATTGTGCGCTTAAGATTATACGTATGTTTACTTTAAAGTGGACAATGCTTGTGCATTGTTTTGTTTCTTTTTTATGTGGGTGGAGGTTGGCATAGAAGTTCTGCAAGAACTGAATATGTCACTATATATATAAAGAGTTTTTCCTTACTGTATACATTGCCACAATTCTAACCGAAAAGAGCTAGAAGGCCGAAATTTCTACTACACAATATTCTATCTAGGTAGTAAGTGAGCTGTAAGAAATTAATTTTATTTTGGACAACTCTTCGAGTAGCCTCCCTTACATCCTGGGAGCAATTTTGACCCATTCCACTACTAGTGAAGCAGAATAAATAAACAAAACACATTACCCATTCCACTACTGGCGCCTGATTGTCGGACAAGCTGAGGGTTTGATCGCGAGTGAGTTTACAAAAACCAATGAGTGTTGGAACTCACGGGCGATGTGTTACCTGGTTTGTTGGTAAGTTTGTAACTGTATTATTGCTATGAGCACGATTACTTGAACAAAAAATAATATTTTATTGAATTTGGGTTTACTTTTTGAATTTGGGTTCATCATTCGTCAGTTCATTCTCTTGGCTTAACAATATGTTAGTCTGTAAGTGTGTGTGTGTGTGTGTGTGTATTTACAAACAAAGCAACACAGAATTGCACTAGACGAATGAAAATGTTGGATACTCTTAAAATGTTGGAAGATGATATGTTATTAAACTGTTTTAGTTATTTCTCAATTGTGTTCTAACGCCAACCTTCGCTAATCAAAATAATCAAAATATGCAATTATGGCAAATATACTCTACTAGTAAGTGCCCCGCTTACTTCGCTGCGCGATAGTTTATATAAATTTTGGCAATAGAAGATAGATATAAAATAAATAAATTAGAAAATATTTAACAACATATTAAAGCAAAGTATTTAATATTCTCTTTTCCACGCCACCATTGATGTAGAGAATCAGGCGTCATTTTTTATAGTGGTTTCCGTAGGCTCTTATCAATGAGTATAGAGTATTCACCTAATACTCGGTAGCCTTATCCACTTATTGAATTTAATTTGCAATTATTAACAATTGTTAGGTTAGGTAAGGTTAGGGTTAGAGCGGTAGTGGAAGGCTTACATAGCCCCCCACTCACATAGGCCATGTGTTTTGGCCTGTTGCGGCGCCGCGAGACTTAATCCAAAACCGTCTACCCAGACAATGAGCATGTCGCACTGCCTTTGAGGGCGTGGTCCCAGCCCGAGGTTTGAGGAAAGACAGGATATTTCTCGGTTTAATATCCGCGCGGTGAGTGAGGTCCGATAAAAAGAAGGACCCTAGATAGCGATTTGTTTTTGCAGAGTGCTGGACGGTCGCAAAAAGGTGGGAAACTGTTTTCTCCTCCTCCTCGTCACGACAGCTTCTGCAGAAATCATTAGAATGGGCTAGAAGTCTCGCTGCGTGAGACCCACCAGCCAGTGCCCCGTAAATGGCCCTGATTACCGCGGCACAGCTTAATCTGCTTAGGTGGATTAGGCCCGAGGAGCACTTTGCAGCGCGGTTGGCCGTTGCCTAGCAATCCTACCTGAGGCGGTGGTCAAACTGCCACCCCTTGTTTGCTTCGAGTCTGGAAGTGCGATCGAACTCTTGCGCTTCTAGCTGGCCATGGAAATACCCCAGCCAATCCTTTGTGTGAGGGAGGCATGGTAGTGCCATGCCTTGCCAGCTCGTCTGGTTTGCAGTTGCCCTCGATGCCTTTGTGACCGGGCACCCAAATGAGGTGTAAATCGAACTGCTCTGCCATCTCGTGTAGAGATCTGCGGCAGTTTCAGACGGATATCGAGTTGGATGATATCGCTTGTAGAGATTCGATAGCCGCCTGGCTATCGGAAAAAATGCAGATTCTATCTGCGGATATTCACATTCGGAATGAACGAGAGTGCTTCCTGTATGGCAGCGATCCAGCTTGAAATACGCTGCAGTGATCAGGAAGGTTGAACGATTTGTTGATAGACAGCTCTAGGCAAAAGACGCCTCCCCTACCCGTCGTCTAGCCTAGAACCGTCGGTGTAAATTTCATTTTTCGAGTCGGTTGCCCTGGCGTGCCTGGAGCACCAATCCTCTTTTTAGGGGGTTTAGTGCTGGTGCTTTGGGTTATGGGGAATCCCTGATGACAACAATAGTCCGTGTTAGAGGGGGATAAGCAAAGTTACCCATCTATTAGAATATGGGAGTGTTCGAACTCCCGCTCGGACCATCGCTTAGCTTCTCCTAAGGCGTAGGGCAGAGAGAGTTGCTACTAATTTCCCATTTGGTCTATTGGTAGGAGATTTAGTATATTGTCCAGAGCCTCAGTTGAGGTCGCCCTGAGGGGCCCTGCTGAGAATTAATCCAGTGGCACGCTGTACCTTGCCATGCTTGTGGCCTGGATGTCTTCTTAGAGGGCGTTGGCCACCATACCGACACCCGTACAGTAGGATTGGCTGAACGATGGTTGTGTACAGCCACAGCGTGATGTGGGGTTCCATTCCCCATTTCAGTCCAATGGACTTCTTGCTTAGGTAATAAAGCGACCGAGGCCTTCATAACCTGCCTTTCGGTGTTAAGATTCCAGTCTACTTTGCTGTCCAGAGTGAGCCCTTAGCCATTTGGCGGATTTACTGAAGGCAAGTTCAATTCCCGATTAGGGTTGCGGGTTTTATAGGGGAGGTATCTCTGACTTCAGTGAAGAGGGACTAAGTCAGTTTTAGCTGGGTTAAGCCCGACAGCCCCCTCCCTCTAAGCGAGCGCAGCAAGCTGTTAACAGCCAGCCATCCTAAAGGGAGAGGGAGAGAACACATCCCTTGTGGGTGCCTCTCCTGACGGGCCCTGGAAACAAATTGGAAAAAAGCAGAAATGTGTTGGCAAACAAAAAATGTTAAAAATTATTTTATAAGTAATTAATAAACATAAAACAATACCTTGCCATCAAAATTTGCATTTCTCTTTTTCTCATACTTATTCAATCATTTTCTGTCTTAGCTGCAGGAAAATTAAAGGCTATTGCTGCCATATTTACAAACGCATGCACTCACACATTTCATTGTGTTGACGCAAGCCAGACATTCAATACTCTTTCGCTTTCGCTCTCTTTTCGTTCTACACTTTTTAAGGCGAAAAAGAGAGCGAGAGCGGTTTCCCATAGAGGCATACCTTGAGTATCTGGGCTCCGCTGAGCAAATGCTCAAAGCAAAAGGACAGCGAGTGCACGAAGTAAAAGGCTCCTTACCCGAACTTAACTTCTTGACTTGAACTTGAACCTAAGAAACAGTTGATCCATTCAACCCTACGGACAACACTGCTTGCAGGGTAAATTCTCAACTTAACTTGGACTTGGCTTGACTTAATGTAACTTAACAACCTGCAGAAAACCGAATTTCAAGTTCAAGCTAGTTCACGTTTTTAGTTCAATTTACGTTCATGTTCTAGTTCAACAGTTGATTGATGAGAAGGGGAAATAATGAGTATAGGCTGTAATTTGTTTAGGCCCAATATCTCAATGTCCGGTTAAATTTCGTTTAGCTAACTGCCGCATTATTTTAAGTTGGTCGAGTTAAAACAGTTTGGTTTTCTCAAAGCCAAAATAACCTTTCATCGGAGGCACCATCACTTTACCAGCAAGTTGCCACATATATACACAGCGTTGCCATTTATGCGAGCGGCCAAGCTGTTTGTTTTTGTTTTTGCTGCAGGATCATAAATTTGCATATTTTAAATATAGTGGGAAACATAAAATTAAAAATGAAGACGCCTGAATGCAAACGGGATCATTACTATCTCCTCCTTAGCCAATAGTGACAGCGGGGAAACTTTTTCACTGCACGGCTAGCCGAAGAAACGCTGACTCCACAGAAATCACCCGTACGATGAGGAAGCTGCCGCTTGAATAAAAACGCAAAGCCACCCAAAAGTTGGGTCTCCGGCAACATTGCACGATTCCCGTTTAAAATCCCACATATGATTTATTTGCGCGCAAAAGAACTTAATTGTTTACCTATTACTATGGCAAGCCAATTGATCTACAACCTTGCAAGAATGATTTTGCATGTATGTAGATTTTTTTAGCCTGGAACTGCTGGAACAAATTTGGCATCATCCAGATCAGTAAAATAGTTCACCCTATCCCCTATAAATTCTCGAGTTATTAACTCTTAATCTGTTTCGTCAAATTGCGTCTCCATTGAATGAATATAAAAACTCTGCTGTGTTGCTGCCATTTTTCTTAATAACAAAATAAATATACCCAAGGGGACAGCTGTTTGCTTTAGCGATGATTCTTATCAATATATCGTGACCTATACGCGCTTTAAATTTTAACCAAGACCCAGCCTTCAAGGTTTACTATATACTCCTAACCGATATTGAGAGACTCACAAATTGACTAAACTTAGAAATAAGTTGGACTAACCGGACATTGAGATATTAAATTAGTACAAGAACAAGATTTTTTATTTAATAAAGCTAACAAAGATTTTAAAGATCCGGCAAAAAAGAAGGCAGCTTGATATCACTCGTCATGGGGAATTGGAATCTCTTCTGTAAGTAAAATATTTACATAGTTGTCTTTGTTGTTTTTTTTTTTATATATTGCTTGGTGTTTTTTCAGCTGGGAAACGTGTGAGCGGCGCTGAATACTGTTTAGAGAAAGGTCTAAACAAAACTGCTCATAAATGGATTGTCCGTCAGGGAGTGCCGAGCCAGAATTGCAGACGACTGGATTCATTTGAATCCATGTATTTTCAAGAGGCCACCATATCATCCATTTAATTTAATTAATAATTGTTCTCACAAACACTTGTACAGATTTTCAGTGCCTAAAGCTGATGATATCAAACAATGACAAACAGCTAATCGGATAAGTTCATCGGGACGGTTGCACCACGATCACGTTCAGGTTCAACTTTAAGTTCACGTTTGGCTAATTTTCTGGGTATTTGCTAGAATTTCACACCTGCTACTTATGTTCAAGTCTTGTCGGGTTAAGTTCAAGTCAAGTTCGGGTAACGTTGGCATACTTTAAAAGCAAGTAATACTTAATAAGGTAATCCAACTCTTTGCTCGCCCTCTTTTCTCTGTTGCGATTCAGTCTCGTTGCGAACGTTGTGAGCGACGCACATTTGCGGACGATTTTTCTGCGCTTTAACCTAAAAAAATATCATTACTTTTTCGCAGTTTCACTCGCGTTCTTTTGCTCACATTTTTCGTAAGGCAACGAGAGAGGCGGAGGAAACCACCTTACTAAAGTAGCCTTGCTTAAAAGGTTAAAACGCAAAAACATCGTCCGCGTATATAAGACGGTCAAACCAGTGCTGCCAGTTTAGGCACTTAGTTGCTAGATCTGGCAACTTTTCAAAAATTTGCAACTATTTTTTTAAAATGCTATTAGCCACAAATCAAGCAATTTTAATTATTTCTTTTTTAAAGTACCTTTTAGCAACTTCTATTATAAACAAGTGGAAACGTTGCAGTCGGACGCAAACCGACTTCAGCATACTCGACACCAGTATTAAAACCGGTAAAAAGAGGCCTGATGCAGAGGGTACGGATGCGGCAGAGGTTAACACTGCCTAAAAGATTTTCCGATGGATGGAGATGTCATTGTAGCTATCTTCTCCTTACAAATTTGATGACCTAGCTCAACGTTTGTAAGCTGGAGTTGGGAAATGGGGGCTGGGGCGGCATGGGTGGGAGTTGCATCCAGACGGTGATGCAGATCTTTAGGGAATGTCAATTGTTATCTTTCATACCAAATTTTGTGACTCTAGCTCAAAGTTTGTAAAATGTGGGCAAGGGGGCTGGGGGCGGTTGGGGTGGGCGTGGCATCCAAATTTGTGATGCAGATCTCGGTGGTAATGTCAATTGCTATCTTCATACCAAATTTGGTGACTCTAGCTCGAAAATTGTAAAAAGTGTGGGAAAGGGGGCTGGGGTGGTATGAGTGGGTGGAGATCCAAATTTTTGCTGCAGATCTATGTGGGATGTCAATTGCTATCTTCATACCAAATTTGGTGACTCCGGCTCCACAACTTGGAAGATACAACGTATTCTGCTTTTGACGAAGCGTTAGTGGATGTAGCTTGGGCAGTATTGGTGGGCGTGGCAGCCAACTTTTGATGCAGTTTTTGGGGGTCGTCATCACCCTCTTGGCACCAAATTTGGTGACTCTAGCTCAAAAACTGTGGGAGATATAGCCATTTCTGATTTCAAATTGTGGGGGGGTTGGGGCGGGAATGGGAAGGTGGTCTCAAAATTGTTGATGCAGTTTTTTAGTTGTTAGTAGCTATCTGCTCACCGAACATGGTATTTCTAGCTGTGTTGGATGTATGAAATATGTGGGATTTATCGGTTTTTAGCTATCGAATTTATCGATTTGCCAGCCCCTTAGTTATCGTAGAACCCCATCTTGGACACTTCTTAATTTACTATCCCATAGATTAAGAGAATTGGAAAGTTTCAAGTCTCCAGCTTCGAGCGGTGTGGAAAGCTTGAATATACGATTTGGACAGATGGACGGACACCATGACGGGACATTGCATTGAACTCAATATACCTTTTTTACCCTTTCAAAATCGAGTATAACTCACCAATTTTAAGATTATTGTTTTGGGTTTATGCATTTTGTATACCTTCAAGTCACTGACTGCAAAACTACGATTAATTGTGATTCACAAATATTTGGAACCTTGTACTTAACTCAGTGGGGATTATGAACAACTTCTTTAATGTGTTCGGTGAATGAAGCAAGATGCCTAAGATTTACAAACAAAAAGCGGAATTCACTGCAAAAAATCTTTCGCTGCCATGGTCGAACGCGTAGAAGTTGAGCGGAATATTCTCGCAGATGAACTAATAAAAAGCAAATTACGCAAAACGCCATGAGCATAAAAACATTAAATGCCATTTTGTATGTCAGTTAGTTTTAAATTTCCAAAATTATGATAGAAATTCAAATTGAACGCATAAACTTTGAATATTTCAACAGGTATGGACTACAAAGACATGGAAAATGTTGCCACAATTATGTAGTACCGTATGAGTATTTGACTCAAATTACTGGAAATATTAAGTACGCCGACGAATGCGAAGCTGACGAGCTGATGATATTTTAAGTATTCTGTTCCTTAATGTTAATATAATTGTTCATGTTCCTTTTAAATTTAAGTGTTTTCAATTTTGATTTTTATGTTCCGGAAAAATACATATGTTATTTGTTGAAAATAAACATTTTAATGGCTTAGCCATTTTTTTCTGGCAATTTTACAAAATTTTAGAAATTTTTAGCAACTTTTTTCCCAAATCTACCAATTTTTTGCCTCGAGATTCTGCAACGTTAACTCTCGAATCGTAAGGTAACAGAATAAGAGGGCGAGCAAAATAGTAGAATTACCTAATTAAGTATGCCTTGGCACGAAGTACGAAGTGATTGCTCTAGAATCTCTAAACTCGGTGATATAATCTAGCCACACTCATATATATTATATCGTATATATATATACTAGTAAGTGGCCCGCTTACTTGCTGCGCGGATAGTTTATATAAATTTTAGCAATAGAAGATAGATACAAAATAAACAAATTAGAAAATATTTCACAAAATATTAAAGCAGAGTATTTAATATTCTCTTTCCAGGCCACCATTGAGGTAGAGAATCGGGCGCGTCATTTTTTATTGTGGTTTCCCAGTAGGCCTTCTCCACTTATTGAATTTAATTTGCAATTATTAACAACTTTTAAGAGCTTCTATATAAACGACATTGGTTGTTTTTCCGTCAGGTGCTAATACAACTAAACTTTATGGTGAACTGACTCTTGAGCAGGCTACATAAAATTGGCCATGAGAGAAACAATCGAGTTTGCCCCTGTGATTTATTTTTTAGGGCAAAGCAAACTTTTAAAGGAAATTGCAATTTTATACTCGTTACCGAAGGTAAACAGTATATTGGGTTTGTGGAATGTCCGTCATGGTGTCCGTCCGTCCGTCCGTCTGTCCGTCTGTATGTTTGCAACTTTTTTCCACACGCTTCAAGCTAAAGACTTGGAAACTTTCCAATTCTCATTATCTATGGGAAAGTAAATTAAAGTGTCAAGATGGGGGTTCTACGATAACTGGGGGGCTGAAAAATCGATAAATTCGATAACTCAAAACCGATAAATCCACATATTTCGCACATCCATACAGCTAGAAATACCAAATTTGGTAAGAAGATAGCTATTAGCAACCCCCAAAAACTGCATCAAAAATTTTGGAGCCACGCTCACCCATTCCGGTACCGTACCCGCTGTTTGTCCGGGACTGCTTGTTTGCAAGGATTCTTGCTTATTCGCAGCTAACCTCATAAAAAGGCCGTTCGCTATCCGCAACCCGCGACCCGCCTGCTGGCCTCAGCTTAGCCCCCTCTGAACTATCCCACAAGTTCTTTAGACCAGGTCGCTGCGCTGATAATTTATATAAATTTTAGCAATAGAAGATAGATATAAGTAAATAAATTAGAAAATATTTCACAAAATATTAAAGCAAAGTATTTAATATTCTCTTTTCCACGCCACCATTGAGGTAGAGGATCAGGCGCGTCATTTTTCATTGTGGTTTCCCCAGTTGCCTTATCACCGAGTATAGAGTATTCTACTCTATACTCGGTGGCCTTATCCACTTATTGAATTTAATTTGCAATTATTAACAACTGTTAAGAGCTTCTTTATAAACGACATTGGTTGTTTTTCCGTCAGGTGCTAATACAAATAAACTTTTTGGTGAACTGACTTTTGAGCAGGCTACATAAAATTGGCCATGAGAAAACAATCGTGTTTAAGTCTAGTCCGGCTAATTTAAGAGTTTGTCCCTGTGATCTGTTAATTGTTAAGGCAAAGCAAACTTTTAAAGGAACTTGCAATCTTTTAAATTTAATTGGCAATTCAGAATCAAAAGGTATTACTGGAATGCTCGGTATAAAAACCGTTTCCCCTATACCATTGCCAGTAAAGATAATTGCTTCGACAACATTCTTATGAAGGACTTTAACTTGCAATCTTGTACCATTGCACAGTTTTGGCGGTTTCAAGTTGCGAATCAACATTACAGGTGAACCAATCTTTAAAGTTAATTTATGTTGAGGCAGGCCAGCCGGATTTAATGAATTAAGAAACTCGACGGGGTAATGAACTGCATCTTCGATTTCAGTCACAGAATCAATAGAGTTATATGTCATTTCTTCACTTTGAAATGATTTTAATAAAAACTCGTTTACTTCCAATGCATTGTCATTTCTCGCAGTCAAAATAGCACGTTCTGAAAACCATTCGAGTGATTTTTGAGAGATATTTGTAATATCCGGAAATAATTTTAGAGTTAGCTCTTTTCTTTACTTATCACAACATGACACAAAGTTGATGGTAAAAGTTATTTTGCGATCATGGGTTGGAAATAATCCATTTCCTATTTGAAGAAGCATTTCTGCAAATTCACCAGCTATGCTATCACCTTTAAGTGCACTCTCACTATTCTTCGTTAATGCAATTTTTCTGTATTTTGGGCCACAAAATTGAAGACTTTAAGCACGCATTTATTTCATCTGCTCTTGTTCCTCTGGGGATCACTGGGAGAGTTTGTCGAAAATCACCAGCTAAGAGAACAGTTATGCCACCCATTAAGTATTCACTATCTCGAATGTCTTTCAAAGATCGATCTACAGCTTCAAAAGCAATTTTATGGCCCAAAGTACACTCATCCCAAACAATAAGCTTGCAATCTTTGAGCACATCAGCAATATTAGATTGCTTTGAAATTGAGCAATGTGGTGTTTCTAATTGAATCAAATTAAATGGAATCTTAAGTGTAGAATGCGCTGTGCGCCCACCATTAAGTAAAGTGGCTGCGATACCGGAAGAAGCAACGGCCAATGCAATTTTTTTACTTTGCCGTACCTTTGCCAATAATAAATTTAAAAAATACGTTTTACCTGTTCCACCAGGTGCATCTAAAAAATAGATTTCTCACTTTTCTGCTTCAACGCTTTGTAGTATCTTTTCGTATACTTGTTTTTGCTCAGCAGTAAGGAGTAGCTCATTATTAACAACAAAATTATCGCAATTTTCATAATGTGTTTCTCTATGATATTCAATATTTGGAACCATTTCCTCAAATCTAATTGGTAGTGGAAGTCCATAGTAAGTCAAGTTTTGACCACCAATAGACAGTACAATATCTTCAATGTAAATAAGACATTTATTTAATACATTATTCACAATACTTTGATCATTATTTCTGTCTTGTGAAAAATGAAAGGCTCTTAAAATATCTTCTGAGAAACTCTCTTTATAAGTATTCCAAAGTTTAAGAGCATCTGAAATTTGACAAAATACTAACTTTATTGCAAAAAGTTCTCTCAGTTTTGTAGGATTTTGACATATGACAGCTTCGGCTATAGTTCATGATAAGGTATACTTAAGAAGGTAGCCGCACTTGCTCGCTCACGACTTCTTACTTAATTGTCAAATTGACAGAAGAGAGAGAGAGAGAGCGAGAGAGTAATGAATTTGCTCGCTTGTGTCAAAAGGTATACATATACATATGTGAGTTTTTTTGCTGCAACTACGACCAGAATGATTAAATAAATATAACAGAAGAAATTATAAATTTTTATTTATGTTTATTTGTTTTTTCTTTTATAATAAAATTTTTAACAATCTTTTGTTGCTTATTATTTTTTGTTTTTGCTTTTGAAGCTTAATTTGTTTATTATGGAGGCGCCATTGCAAAAATACGTAAAGTCTGTAGCACAAAAAGTTTAACACGAAAAAATCGTCCGCGGAGATGCGTCGCTCACAACTGCTGCTAACAGACTGACAATTTAAGAAGTGAAGAGAGAGCGAGAGAGTGAGCGCGAGTACCTTCTTAAGTATACCTTGGCATGGTTGAATTATACATGGTTAGGTCGAGAGAGAGAGCTCGCTCAATTTTTTAGGAGCCTGTTGTTAGTCGAAAAGCAGCTGCTTTCAGTCGTGTTGTTGTTTTGAAAAATGTAAACAAAATCACACATCGTTCTATCTCTTTTTGCTCACAAAAACAAGACGATAAAGCAATATCGAGACAGCAATTATGCTATCTCTCTTGCACTCGCGTGGTCTTAACAACAGGCTCCTTCTGTTGCTCATGACCTAACCATGTATAATTCAACCATGTACCTTTGTCCAGCTCTTTAGCTCGCCCTCTTTTTCTGTTGCCTTACGATTCAGTCTCGTTGCGAACGTTGTGAGCGACGCACATACGCGGACGTTGTTTTTGCGTTTAAACCTACAAAAATGCATTACTCTTTCGCTCTGACTCTCGCTCTCTTTTGCTCTCATTTTTCGTAAGGCAACGAGAGAGCGAAGTGAGACTACCCTATTAAGTATGCCTTGCGTGGACTGACCGTCTCAGTCGGCTGCCTCTCTGCATCTAAGCGCAAACAAAAATAATTCTGAGCAAGAATGCGACAGCGCCCAGTCGGCTCGACACCCTAAGTGCTATGGGAGCACTCAGGAAGTTTTTGCACAAATGTACAGCATATGCGTTGCTAACAAGCCCCGTACGCAATGTTTGCTCTAGAACACTATATACTTATTGCTCTGAGAACGCATTTCGTGCTTTTCTCGTGTTTCGTGAGTGATTCGCCAGCAACTTCGCTTGCTGGCTTTGCTGCGACATGTTTGTTCATAGCACAACCAGCCAGCAATATTGTGTGTTTGCGCGCTAGTCATCGATTTTCTAGCGCGCAGTGGCTTGTTCGATATCTGTGCCCCCGTTTTTTCCTTGTATTCCTTATGTGCGCTTAGTTTTGTACTTTGCTTTCTTATCCTTTTGCTTCGACGTAGCACCAGCAAAACAAATAAGCGAATTAATAACAACTTACTATACTGTCGAACTTCCATATAACGAACTTCCGTATAACGAATTTTCTATACAACGAAGTCAGAAACCAGAACCCTGCAATTTGATTCAGTCAAAAACCCATTCTATATAACGAATTTTCTCTATAGCGAAGTTTTTTCTTGTCTCCTTGAGATTCGTTTTATGAGAGTTTGACTATATATATATATATATATAGATATATATTCCCTGCAGTCCGGCTGGTATGAATTCGTTCCTTCCTTCCTTACCTCTATACGCATAGCATGTAAAGCAAAACGGTGCGTGCTTATATTTTGTTTTTTTATACTCGATACCGAAGGTAAAGAGTATATTGGTTTTGTGCAATGTCCGTCATGGTGTCTGTCCGTCTGTCCGTCTGTCCGTCCGTATGTATGCAAGTTTTTTCCACACCCTTCAAGCTAGAGACTTGAAACTTTCCAATTCTCTTTATCTATGGGATAGTAAATTAAAGTGTCAAGATGGGGGTTCTACGATAACTGGGGGGCTGGCAAATCGATAAATTCGATAACCCAAAACCGATAAATCCACATATTTCGCACATCCTTACAGCTAGAAGTACCAAATTTGGTAAGAAGATAGCTACTAGCAACCCCCAAAAAACTGCATCAAAAATTTTGTAGCCACGCCCCCCATTCCGCCCCCAGCCCCCCGCATTTTAAAGTCAAAAAAGACTATATCTCCCACAGTTTTTGAGCTATAGCCACCAAATTTGGTGCCAAGATAGGTGATGATGACCCCTAAAAACTGCACCAAAAGTTTGGATGCCACGCCCACCGATACTGCCCTAGCCGCCCCCATCCACCCCAACGCTTCGTCAAAAACGGGAATGCGTGTATCTTCCAGAGTTGCTGAGCTAGAGCCTCCAAATTTGGAGGGAAGATAGCTGCTAACGACTCCCAAAAAACTGCATCAAAGTTTTGGAGCCACGCCCACCCATTACGCCCCCAGCCCCCCGCATTTTGAAATCAGAAATGGCTATATCTCCCACAGTTTTTGAGCTATAGCCACCAAATTTGGTGCCAAGATAGGTGATGATGACCCTCTAAAAACTGCACTAAAAGTTTGGATGCCACGCCCACCAATACTGCCCTAGCCGCCCCCATCCGCCCCAACGCTTCGTCAAAAACGGGAATGCGTGTATCTTCCAGAGTTGTGGAGCTAGAGCCTCCAAATTTGGTGGGAAGATAACTGTTAACGACCCCAAAAACTGCATCAAAGTTTTGGAGCCACGCCCCCATTTCGCCCCCCCCTTCCCCACTTTTTACAATTTTCGAGCTAGAGTCACCAAATTTGGTATGAAGATAGCAATTGACATTCCACATAGATCTGCATCAAAAATTTGGATGCCTCGCCCACCTATACCGCCCCCAGCCCCCCTTTCCCCACTTTTTACAAACTTCGAGCTAGATTCACCAAATTTGGTATGTAGATAGCAATTGACATTCCACATAGATCTGCATCAAAAATTTGGATTCCTCGCCCACCTATACCGCCCCCAGCCCCCCTTTCCCCACTTTTTACAATTTTCGAGCTAGAGTCACCAAATTTGGTATGAAGATAGCAATTGACATTTAACATAGATCTGCAACAAAAATTTTGATGCCACGCCCACCCATACCGCCCTCAACCCCCTTTCCCTACATTTTACAAACTTTGAGCTAGAGTCACCAAATTCGGAAGGAATATAGCTGGTGGCATCCCCATCTGCATCGGAGAATCTTTAAGGCAGCGTACACCCCTGCCGCATCCGTACCCCTTGCAATCAGGCCTCTTTTTACCGGTTTTAATACTGGTATCGAGTATGCCGCAGTCGGTTGCGTCCGACTGCAACGTTTCCACTTGTTTTGTTTTGTTCTTGCTTGTTTGTTTCTCATAAGCCAATTTTGTACTTTGCCCTTTGCACTTTGCTTTCACAATGCGTTTCGAGTGTAAATCAATACGGAACATGTTAATTGTTATTGTAAGAAGTTTGAAAAGCAATAAAGTGATAGTTAAAGTGAAAAAAGCAATAGCAAATATGAAACATATGTTGAGTGAAGTTAATCGAAGCTGGCATCTCTTTGAAAAAGCAACCCAAATGGCAAGTATAAAATTTAATTTTGATTTTAAACTTAATAAAAGGGAAATTATTTACTAAAAATGATTGGAAAACGTCAACTTAAGCGTTTACAATCAAGTGAACATGCTAAATATAATAATTTACTAACAGGTGCTGGTAGTTCTGCGTTAGCTTTGCAAAATAATGTTTTATTGCAAGAAGCGGCAGACATTTGTGCGGGCGATAATAATGTAATAGATAATATGGATGTTTTCGATATGGGAAGAGCAACAACAATAGCAACAAGTTTAAGTGAAAAATTAAAAAAGTGGTTTATAAAGGCGCGTTTACAATGTCAGCGTGAGATTGGAAAGTGTTTTGTTTCTGTCTGACACACATATTTTTCACATAAGCTCGTGTCACTCACTCTCAATCTGAAACCGCATTCGCTTGCATCTCAGCTTGGAGTGGAAAAAAGCTATTCGAAAATTTAGTTTTAAAAGCTGTCAATAGATGTGTTATTTTCGAATTTAGTAACATGTGCTTGAAAGCTCCAAAATTTTTGCCTCTATTTTGCTCAAAACTGAGGTAAATGATAATAGAATTCACTATTTAATATTTATTTCGTACATATTAACAAATATATAACAATAAAATCATTGTTAAATAACAAAACAAATCGTTAATTTTTGCGCCATTGCACATGTGTTAGCTGAGTTCGAATCAGCTGATTGCATTGTTCCCGCTGCAACAAATGATCTCGCGCCCAACACCGTCGAGCTCTTTTCTGCGGCTTCTCCTCTTCAACTACAGCAGCAGCAGCAAGAACTGCCTGCGTCATCATTGAATTATAAGCTAATAAAATTGCTTGTTTTTTCTCCATTTTGATTCACTTTATAAATTCTTGACACAAACATAAAACAAACATCAGCTGTTCATAGCACACATACAGCTGTTTTACAATTTCGAAAATTCGAACATGTACAGTATATATATATATATATTTGTGCAATGTCCGTCATGGTGTCCGTCCGTCCGTCCGTCTGTCCGTCTGTATGTTTGCAACTTTTTTCCACACGCTTCAAGCTAAAGACTTGAAACTTTCCAATTCTCATTATCTATGGGAAAGTAAATTAAAGTGTCAAGAAGGGGCTTCTACGATAACTGGGGGGCTGAAAAATCGATAAATTCGATAACCCAAAACCGATAAATCCACATATTTCGCACATCCTTACAGCTAGAAGTACCAAATTTGGTAAGAAGATAGCTATTAGCAACCCCCAAAAAACTGCATCAAAAATTTTGGAGCCACGCCCCCCATTCCGCCCCCAGCCCCCCGCATTTTAAAGTCAAAAAAGACTATATCTCCCACAGTTTTTGAGCTATAGCCACCAAATTTGGTGCCAAGATAGGTGATGATGACCCCCTAAAAACTGCACCAAAAGTTTGGATGCCACGCCCACCGATACTGCCCAAGCCGCCCCCATCCACCCCAACGCTTCGTCAAAAACGGGAATGCGTGTATCTTCCAGAGTTGTGGAGCTAGAGCCTCCAAATTTGGTGGGAAGATAACTGTTAACGACCCCAAAAACTGCATCAAAGTTTTGGAGCCACGCCCCCCCCCCCTTTTGCCCCCCTTCCCCCCCTTTTTACAATTTTCGAGCTTGAGTCACCAAATTTGGTATGAAGATAGCAATTGACATTCCACATAGATCTGCATCAAAAATTTGGATGCCTCGCCCACCTATACCGCCCCCAGCAAGCCCCCGCATTTTGAAATCAGAAATGGCTATATCTCCCACAGTTTTTGAGCTATAGCCACCAAATTTGGTGCCAAGATAGGTGATGATGACCCTCTAAAAACTGCACCAAAAGTTTGGATGCCACGCCCACCAATACTGCCCTAGCCGCCCCCATCCACCCCAACGCTTCGTCAAAAACGGGAATGCGTGTATCTTCCAGAGTTGTGGAGCTAGAGCCTCCAAATTTGGTGGGAAGATAACTGTTAACGACCCCAAAAACTGCATCAAAGTTTTGGAGCCACGCCCCCATTTCGCCCCCCCCTTCCCCCACTTTTTACAATTTTCGAGCTTGAGTCACCAAATTTGGTATGAAGATAGCAATTGACATTCCACATAGATCTGCATCAAAAATTTGGATGCCTCGCCCACCTATACCGCCCCCAGCCCCCCTTTCCCCACTTTTTACAAACTTCAAGCTAGAGTCACCAAATTTGGTATGAAGATAGCAATTGACATTCCACATAGATCTGCATCAAAAATTTGGATTCCTCGCCCACCTATACCGCCCCCAGCCCCCCTTTCCCCCACTTTTTTACAATTTTCGAGCTAGAGTCACCAAATTTGGTATGAAGATAGCAATTGACATTTAACATAGATCTGCAACAAAAATTTTGATGCCACGCCCACCCATACCGCCCCTCAGCCCCCCTTTCCCTACATTTTACAAACTTTGAGCTAGAGTCACCAAATTCGGAAGGAATATAGCTGGTGGCATCCCCATCTGCATCGGAGAATCTTTAAGGCAGCGTACACCCCTGCCGCATCCGTACCCCTTGCAATCAGGCCTCTTTTTTACCGGTTTTAATACTGGTATCGAGTATGCCGCAGTCGGTTGCGTCCGACTGCAACGTTTCCACTTGTTTTGTTTTGTTCTTGCTTGTTTGTTTCTCATAAGCCAATTTTGTACTTTGCCCTTTGCACTTTGCTTTCACAATGCGTTTCGAGTGTAAATCAATACGGAACATGTTAATTGTTATTGTAAGAAGTTTGAAAAGCAATAAAGTGATAGTTAAAGTGAAAAAAGCAATAGCAAATATGAAACATATGTTGAGTGAAGTTAATCGAAGCTGGCATCTCTTTGAAAAAGCAACCCAAATGGCAAGTATAAAATTTAATTTTGATTTTAAACTTAATAAAAGGGAAATTATTTACTAAAAATGATTGGAAAACGTCAACTTAAGCGTTTACAATCAAGTGAACATGCTAAATATAATAATTTACTAACAGGTGCTGGTAGTTCTGCGTTAGCTTTGCAAAATAATGTTTTATTGCAAGAAGCGGCAGACATTTGTGCGGGCGATAATAATGTAATAGATAATATGGATGTTTTCGATATGGGAAGAGCAACAACAATAGCAACAAGTTTAAGTGAAAAATTAAAAAGTGGTTTATAAAGGCGCGTTTACAATGTCAGCGTGAGATTGGAAAGTGTTTTGTTTCTGTCTGACACACATATTTTTCACATAAGCTCGTGTCACTCACTCTCAATCTGAAACCGCATTCGCTTGCATCTCAGCTTGGAGTGGAAAAAAGCTATTCGAAAATTTAGTTTTAAAAGCTGTCAATAGATGTGTTATTTTCGAATTTAGTAACATGTGCTTGAAAGCTCCAAAATTTTTGCCTCTATTTTGCTCAAAACTGAGGTAAATGATAATAGAATTCACTATTTAATATTTATTTCGTACATATTAACAAATATATAACAATAAAATCATTGTTAAATAACAAAACAAATCGTTAATTTTTGCGCCATTGCACATGTGTTAGCTGAGTTCGAATCAGCTGATTGCATTGTTCCCGCTGCAACAAATGATCTCGCGCCCAACACCGTCGAGCTCTTTTCTGCGGCTTCTCCTCTTCAACTACAGCAGCAGCAGCAAGAACTGCCTGCGTCATCATTGAATTATAAGCTAATAAAATTGCTTGTTTTTTCTCCATTTTGATTCACTTTATAAATTCTTGACACAAACATAAAACAAACATCAGCTGTTCATAGCACACATACAGCTGTTTTACAATTTCGAAAATTCGAACATGTACAGTATATTGGGTTTGTGCAATGTCCGTCATGGTGTCCGTCCGTCCGTCCGTCTGTCCGTCTGTATGTTTGCAACTTTTTTCCACACGCTTCAAGCTAAAGACTTGAAACTTTCCAATTCTCATTATCTATGGGAAAGTAAATTAAAGTGTCAAGAAGGGGCTTCTACGATAACTGGGGGGCTGAAAAATCGATAAATTCGATAACTCAAAACCGATAAATCCACATATTTCGCACATCCATACAGCTAGAAACACCAAATTCGGTGAGAAGATAGCTACTAGCAACCCCCAAAAAACTGCATCAAAAATTTTGGAGCCACGCTCACCCATTCCGGTACCGTACCCGCTGTTTGTCCGGGACTGCTTATTTGCAAGGATTCTTGCTTATTCGCAGCTAACCTCATAAAAAGGCCGTTCGCTATCCGCAACCCGCGACCCGCCTGCTGGCCTCAGCTTAGCCCCCTCTGAACTATCCCACAAGTTCTTTAGACCAGGTCGCTGCGCTGATAGTTTATATAAATTTTAGCAATAGAAGATAGATATAAGTAAATAAATTAGAAAATATTTCACAAAATATTAAAGCAAAGTATTTAATATTCTCTTTTCCACGCCACCATTGAGGTAGAGGATCAGGCGCGTCATTTTTCATTGTGGTTTCCCCAGTAGGCCTTATCACCGAGTATAGAGTATTCTACTCTTTACTCGGTGGCCTTATCCACTCGGTGGCTTCCTTATTATCAACTGTTAAGAGCTTCTTTATAAACGACATTGGTTGTTTTTCCGTCAGGTGCTAATACAAATAAACTTTTTGGTGAACTGACTTTTGAGCAGGCTACATAAAATTGGCCATAAGAAAAACAATCGTGATTAAGTCTAGTCCGGCTAATTTAAGAGTTTGTCCCTGTGATCTATTAATTGTTAAGGCAAAGCAAACTTTTAAAGGAACTTGCAATCTTTTAAATTTAATTGGCAATTCAGAATCAGAATTATTACTGGAATGCTCGGTATAAAAACCGTTTCCCCTATACCATTGCCAGTAAAGATAATTGCTTCGACAACATTCTTATGAAGGACTTTAACTTGCAATCTTGTACCATTGCACAGTTTTGGCGGTTTCAAGTTGCGAATCAACATTACAGGTGAACCAATCTTTAAAGTTAATTTATGTTGAGGCAGGCCAGCCGGATTTAATGAATTAAGAAACTCGACGGGGTAATGAACTGCATCTTCGATTTTAGTCACAGAATCAATAGAGTAATATGAGTAGTAGGGAACTGGGGGTTCTACACCAAAGGGATGCCGACAATTTATGACCCCATTAAATTTTATGACCCTTTTATCGCCCCCTTGTTTTTTGACCCTTTTATCACCCCTTCAATATGATAATTTATGACCCTTTTTTTGTTCATGATCGTGCCCGCTTTAATTAGACTTAGGTGGAGAACAAAGGATTAAGATTCCTAGACCACCACTTTACCAGCAGCATCTGTGAAAGCAGTGATCAGAGGAACAGATTTGTTTATTTACCTAACTAGTGTTAGAGTCAATTGTGCGCCTCTTTGACGTGCGTGGCATTGTAAACCTGTTTATGATCATGAGGTGCAGTGTGCACAGGAAGAAAGGATAGATAAGAGAGAGTCAATTGTGCGCCTCTTTGACGTGCGTGGCATTGTAAACCTGTTTATGATCATGAGGTGCAGTGTGCACAGGAAGAAAGGATAGATAAGAGAGAGTCGAGAGGGCGCCTGTTTGACGTGCGTTGCATTATAAACCTGCAACACACGTCAAAAAATGAATGTTTATGGTTGTGATAACCAGTGATCAAAGGAAGTAAGGATAGAGAATAGAGAAAAGCGAACGCTTGTTCGATGTACTGGGGTTCTGTGAACAAGAGATGCAGCACCAGCAGCAGCAGCAGCAGCGGCAGGATCAATACATTGCTTCTAAACAAGATTATTGATACTAAAATGTGTTAGAGGAGGAAAGAGTTAGGGAGAGAAAGTGTTAGAAGGAGAATGTATGTTAGAGGGGGAAAGAGCTAGAGGGGGAAAGTGCTAGAAGGAGAATGTATGTTAGAGGGGGAAAGAGCTAGAGGGGGAAAGTGTTAGAAGGAGAATGTGTGTTAGAGGGGGAAAGTGATAATGCTTGTATTAATTTAATAAGCCACGCCCAGTGATCCTGCTTGTATGAATTTAATGAGCCACGCCCCCTTATACGATTTTGATTGGTCCCCACCGTCCTTAATATGAAAACTATTTTCCAATCCTTTGGGCTTGATATTTAAATATTTAGCGCCATCCCTTTCTAACCTTTGATATTATATATATATATATTATATATACCTGTTTTTATTTTGGTCAAGTGCTAGGAAAATCTTATATCCTGCATTGACCTCAAAACGAATAAAAGAGGTACTTTTGACTGAAAAATCCATCAGTAGCTCTCAAAATTTACAAGTGTAACTTTAAAAATTTTTTCGTCCGTGTTTTAAAACGTTTGTGTTTTTAAATTTTCGAAAAATAAAAAAAAAAAAAAAATTGTGTAAAATGTCTTCAAACAACATTGTGTACACCACCACCGCAGCCAACGACTTAGCTGAGATTTTCGGCACCGATTCAAGTCCGCACACTTCAGGATCGCAAACCACTTCCGCCACCTCCACGATCACAAGCAAAGCCACCACCCTTATGAAGATGTTTAACGCCACCTTCCCCAACACACCCTTCATCACCACATACAACAACACACCCATCGCCACCACCTACACCAACACACCCATCACCACCACTTCCACCAACACACACTCCGCCACCACATACAACAACACAGCATACGGTACCACCTACAACAACACAGCCTACACCACCACCTACATTTATACACCCTACACCGCCACCAACATCTTCGCCGCCACCCCCAAACCGACGACAAAGTGGTGCAACACATGTAAGGTTAATGTACTTTTTCAAAGTGGAATGGACATTTACGCTCCAGCATCCACAAAATGCGTGTTTTTATACCTCTGAATAGTGCAGTGAAGCAGATTTCAGGTGGATTTAAAAACCGCATCCTCACTTTGTCGTTTGAGAATAGGCGTGAGGAAATTCTTGATCCACAGGAATTCCTCACTGATGCCTCATCGGAGCTTATGCCAATAATAGCCAATGTTTTGTCTTTACACACATCGTGTAAGATAAACTTTGAGTTATTTGCGGAATACATTAAATTCCATCAAGATGAGATGGTGATGCAAGTCAAGTCGCATCAAACACCTATGTGTGTTCTAACAGCTGGAAAAAAAATATAGAAGAAGTCTATAGTCAGCATGCTGAACTCATCCGGCAAAAAATGGATGAGTTCCAGATTGGAGTGCAATATTAATAAATACACTCCTTTAAAAGTTTCAAATTATATTGAAACTCCAAAGGTGCTGAGAGATAAAAAGGCGATTGTGAATGTGCAAAACAGGGACGAATATTGTTTTAAATGGGCTTTAATATCAGCCCTTAAAGCTCCGCGCGACACCAACCACACTGATAGATGCTCGAGTTACAATATTAATATTGATAACTCAAAAATCTATGTAAGTGAAACACTTACATTAGATTTTGAGGAGTTGGAGTTTCCGCTTCCGCTCACACAAATTAAAGTAATCGAAAGACGGAACTCCACTATCAGTATCAACGTTTTTGGATTCGATGAGGAAAAGGGAAAAGTGGTTGGCCCGCTGCATTTAACGGAGGTCGAAAGGGAACGGCACATAAGTTTATTGCTTTTGGAGAGCGATGGACGGGCGCATTTTGTGTGGATAAAAAGTTTATCAAGGTAAGATTCATAATTTAAAATAATTTTTGATAATTTATAGTACTAATACATTTTGTTTTGTTTTAAATTTTACAGACTGGTTCGCTCACAGGTAACCGCACACAAAAACAACCTTTTTTTTTGCAACACCTGCCTCAACTTCTCACATAGCGAGAAGTTATCGATGGAGCATCGGATGAATTGCGGAAAGATGGTTTCTACGCTACCAACGGAAGAGAAAGCAAGTCTTAAATTTAAGAATTTTAATCGTAGTTTAGATGTTCCGTTTGTAGTGTATGCAGACTTCGAATGCATTTTAACCCCCCTCAATTCGAAAGTGAGCGAGAATGTTACAGCTACATCATTGCATGTACCTATAGCATTCTCGTACTATATTAAGTGCTCTTTTGACTCATCCTTAGATAAGTTTGTTTTAGAGCAGCGACCGGCAAACTCACACAACTATACTTTTATTGCTTTTTTGCTTGTATTGAAAACTGTGTTCGCGCACGAAGAAAACAGTGCACTGAGAAAAATGAATAAGTTGGCAAATCAAATCATTTTTTTCAAGCAATTCATAATTGCTGTGCTTGTTTTGAAAATGCCTTTTTAAAAATATATATTGTTACAATCTAAAATTTGGTGGCAAATTAAAAATTGGGACTTGCCATCCATATTTTCATTGAAAAAAATTCATTAATTTTTTAGTTTTTTTGCAGTGTTTAATATTTGGCATTCAGAAAAATTGCGCAGCGAGGTCTTGCCTTAGTGAATGCTGTATCGCAACTGTTTTGATTTGCTTTGCCGAAGTGGGAGCAACACAACTGCCGAAAGCCGAACAGCGTGCGCTTGTATTAGTTTTTTTATAGCGTACAGCGTAAAACGAAAAATTGCTGCCCTATAGCCAGCTATAGGAAACGCTAACTTTGCCGGTCGCTGTTTTAGAGACTGGTAAGGATGCAGGTGTCAAATTTGTCACTTCTCTCATTAGAGATGTATGAGAAATTTACACGACCTACCTCTCTAATATTAAACCTTTGACAATGAGTGCAGAGGAGGAAACCAGTTTTCGAAAAGCAGTTAATTGCCATATCTGTAAGAAAATTCTGGGGACCGACCGTGACCATTGTCATTTAACGGGCCAGTACAGGGGTCCAGCCCATAATGTTTGCAATATTAATTTTCAAATTGAACCTTTTGTCCCCGTTTTCTTTCACAATTTTTCGCGGTGAGATTCCCATCTTTTCGTTAGGGAACTTAACAAAGTGGAGGGTGATATAAAAGTACTCCCACTAAATAAGGAGTTGTATATATCACTCTCCAAATTAACATACATAGCGTCCCATGACAAAAATTTAGAAATTAGATTTTTGGATACGTTTCGCTTTATGGCAACCAGCTTAGATGCTTTAAGTAGCAATCTGAGTACTGAATGTTTTGAGAGCGTTAAGCGTTTTTATCCCTGTGAGGAGGAGTTTAATTTATTGCGTAGAAAGGGAGTCTTTCCATATGAGTTTTTGGACTCAGAAAGCCGACTAGCTGAAACCTGTCTGCCTCCAAGGGAGAAGTTCTTTAATAGTTTAACTAATAAAGAATGTTCGCCTGAGGACTATTTACATGCACAGCATGTATGGAAAGTTTTCAACTGTCAGACATTAAAAGAATATATGGAGCTCTATCTCAAAACAGATGTTCTTTTATTGACTGACGTTTTTCAAAATTTTCGCGCAATATGTAAGAAAATTTATTCTCTTGATCCTGCCCATTATTATACCACACCTGGTTTGCTTACTGATATTGATATGTATAGATTTATTCAGAATGGTATTAGGGGTGGTTTGGTTCAGTGCTGTAAACGGTACTCTAAAGCCAACCACATGTATGTGGGAATCGATGAGAAACCAGAAGGGCAAGTAATCGATAGTGCAGATGAAAGAACCACTAGAAGTGGCCATCGCTATTAAAAGCGATTGAGAATTAGTCGATGCCGAGATCTCGCCTACTACGCACACACAAACGCACACGAAAATTAACTCAACAAAGCTAATGTACAACGTATATATATAAAATAGAACTATACACATAATCACTTATGTATAATAATAAAACAAAACTATAATATTAATTTGTTGCCTGGAAAAAGCATTTGCGGAAATCTGGGACCACAAATTTTGGGGGCTCAACCAAGATTTACATTGTGGCTCAAGCTGTAATTAAATCTATATAAAACTATAAAAACATTAAACTTGTGTGATTTGTGTTGTGCAGTGGCTGTTTAAAAATTGTTAACAATTAAAGAATTGTCTATAAAAGTCTTGTGAAAAGCAAAACGTTTAAAGGCAAGCGACGACGAAAGATCGACTCAAAAGAGATACGGAGAACGACGCGCGGAAAAAAGCGAAAGAGGAGTCGCAAAGAACCGATACTTGAGGACTGGTGACTTAGCAGACGACGCTAGCGAAAGGCAAGAGCGGCGAGCTGTGGAATAAGTACGAGGCGAGAAGTGCGGGACGAGAGAAGCGACAGAAAATCGTTGATTCGAAGCGTCGGCGGCTAGCGGACATACCGAGAACAGAAAGAGCGAGTGCGAGAAAATTGCCAAGCACAGTTGTGTTTGTGCTTGTGTTGCAATTTTGAGGCAACGCCGAGCAGAGCGCTGTCTACAGTGTTGTTGTTGCTGCGAAGTAACGGACTGCATTTGAGGGCTGGTGACTAAGCAGACGACGTTGGCGAAAGGCAAGAACGGCGGGCTGTGGTAAAAGTACGAGGCGAGAAGTGCGGGACGAGAGAAGCGACAGAAAATCGTTGATTCGAAGCGTCGGCAGCTAGCAGACATACCGAGAACAGAAAGAGCGTGTGCGGGAAAATTGGCAAGTACAGTTGTGTTGGTACTTGTGGTGAAATTTTGAGGCAACGCCGAGCAGAGAGCTGTCTTCAGTATTGTTGTTGGCTGCGAGCTAACGAATTGTGTGTGAATGCAGAGCAGAGAGCTGAGCGGCGAGGGACTTGTGCGAAAAGAACGTCGCGGGAATCAGTATTAACAGAAACTGTTGCTGTTAACAACATAAAAATTAACGAGTAGATATTGATACTGTAAAACTAAAGATTTAGCGATTGATTGTAAAGTGTGTGCATTGCCAAAATAATTTATTTGCTATTTGTTACAGTTTAAAATAAGACAAAATGAATAGAGAGGAGATTTCGGCATTGCTAGTAACGGAATTGCGTGCTAAATTGAGTGAACTTGGATTAGACAGCAGTGGAAGGAAATCAGAACTGCAGAAGAGATTGCTTGATCACTATGGTATTCAAGTCGAGTCACACGGCGATTCAGATGATGACGAAAACGAAGGATCGTTTGCAACAGGTGCTGATATCGTATCACAGCAAGGAGATAATGTAGCAAGTATGATTAGAGGTGTGCAGAACCAACAGCAAGGAACGTCAGGTATGAATAGATCATGGTTCACGTTGAAAGACGTGGAGGGAAGCGTTTCTCAGTTTACGGGTACGAATTTGCCAGACATTAATCAGTGGATTGAGGAGCTTGAGGAATGTGCAGTAACTGTAGGTTGGAGCCAGTTACAGACTTTCATTTATGCAAAACAGTTGCTGAGTGGAGCAGCAAAGTCGTTCATACGCAGTCAAAGAAATATTCGTGATTGGGATTCGTTAAAAGAGGCATTGGTAGAAGAATTTGGGGTAAGGGTTTCATCAGCAGAAATTCATAGAAGATTAACGAAGCGCCAACAAAAGAAGAATGAAACATTGCTTGAATATCTGTATGCTCTGATGGAAATAGCAAGGCCTATTGACTTGGAGGATGAAAGTTTGATAGACTACTTTGTGGAAGGCATTCCCGATTCGAGAATGAATAAAGGTCTACTGTATAGTGCCAGAAACATGAGACAGTTAAAAATACAGATTGAAGTGTATGAAAAAACGCGCGGTCAGGTAAAATTGTGGAACAAGCAAAGTCAGCCGGAAAGAAGTCAAAGTACATCCGCAAACACAAGTCAGGGAGTAAAAAAAATGCTTTAAGTGCGGAGACGAATCACATTTTCGTAGGGATTGTCCGAAAAATGATATAAAGTGTTACAAGTGTAATCAGCCAGGGCACAGAGCTGCGCAGTGTAAGGTTGAGTTAAAAACAGAGCAGGGAACAAATGTAGTTCAAGATAAGTCAGTAAAAAAGCCAACAAGCTTGTTTACAACTTCGGGACTTGAGTTGAAGTCTATTGTTCATGTTGCTGTTACATTTAAAGGACTTATAGATACAGGTGCAGATTTATGTTTGCTACGTCGCAGTGTGTTCTTGAAGCTAGGGGAAGGACAGCTAAAAGGGCGCGAAAATGTTTGACAGGTATCGGTGAGAGTCAGATTGTAACGTTTGGAAGTTTAAATATTTCTGTAAAAATTGATAACATTGGCATGGAAGTTGAATTCCACGTTGTGGCAGACGAAGATATAGCATTCGAAGCGATTCTTGGCAGAACCATATTGGAGAAAGTTGATATGAAAGTGACCAAAGAAGGTACAGAATTGGTATGCAGACAGGAAGAAAAGGAGGAATCCAATAATAGCTGTGCAGAGTTGTTTAAGGAGTTTAACGGATTGTGTATGGTTAGTGCTGAGCAAAATGTTAATGAAATTGCGTCTGATTTGTCTGAGTTGTCCGAAGCACAGAAATGCAGAGCGGTGAAGTTGGTCGAACTATATGTTCCGCAACGGAGTGCTAAGAGTCCGGTGGAAATGAAGATTGTGTTGACAGATGAATTACCAGTATACCAGCACCCGAGACGTTTGGCGTATACAGAACAGCAGATAGTAGATGAACAGGTTAAAGAGTGGCTAGAGGAAAAGATTATTAAGCCTAGCACGTCAGAGTATGCATCTCCTGTGGTTCTTGTAGCGAAGAAAAATGGGAAGAAACGTTTGTGCTGTGACTATAGGAAATTAAATGAAAAGATAATGCGCGATAACTTTCCGATGGTACACATGGATAGTGTTATTGAAAAATTGCAGGGGGCAAAGATTTTCACTACGCTGGATTTGACGAATGGGTATTTCCATGTACCGGTAGAGGCACAGTCGCAAAAATACACAGCGTTTGTTACACAGAAAGGACAGTTCGAGTTTTTATTTGTCCCGTTTGGCATATCGAATTCGCCAGCAGTGTTCACCAGATTTATAATGGCAATTTTTCGGGAGTTAGTACAGAAGGATGATGCAGTTGTGTACATGGATGACATTATCATACCGAGTGGCAATGTTGAGGAAGGGCTAGAAAAGTTAGAAAGAGTACTTGAGGTGGCAGCAAGAAACGGGCTAAAAATTAATTGGGGCAAATGTCAACTGTTGCAAAGAAAGGTAAATTTTTTGGGTTACATCATTGAAGATGGAAAAATTACTCCCAGTAAGGAAAAGACAGAGGCGGTGTCAACTTTTCCAACACCAAGAGATAGAAAGGGTATTCAACGATTTCTCGGATTAACATCATATTTCAGAAGATTTGTTGAGGGATTTGCGTTGATAGCCAAGCCATTGTCCGATTTGCTACGGCACGATTCGAAGTTTGAGTTTAAGGAGTTGCAACAGGTAGCATTCGAGCAGTTAAAAGCAGCTTTAGTTAATAAGCCAGTGTTGAAGCTGTATAACCCGAAGCTTGCGACAGAAATACACACAGATGCATCTAAGTTTGGGTTTGGGGCGGTGATGCTACAAAAAGACTTAGAGGACGGCATGTTGCATCCGGTGATGTATATGAGTAAGAAAACAAAGCCATGCGAGGAGAATTATCACTCATACGAATTGGAAGTTTTAGCAGTGGTAGGAGCTTTAGTTAAATGGAGAGTCTATGTCATGGGAGTTAAGTTTAAGATCGTCACTGATTGCAATGCATTCGCCATGACGATGAAGAAGAACGAAGTGCCATTGAGAGTTGCACGATGGGCTATGTATCTTCAAGATTTTGATTTCGAGATAGAACACCGCTCAGGGACAAAAATGCGCCACGTGGACGCATTAAGTCGTGTTTATTGTTATGTACTAACTGAGAGCATCATGCATCGGCTGAAAGAAGCGCAGATTGCTGACGAGTGGACAAAAGTAGTCCGGAGTCTGGTGAATAGTAATGGCTATGAAGATTATTATATGGCAAACCAGATATTGTTTAAAGACCCTAATCGAGAGTTGATTGTAGTGCCGTCTCAGATGGAGACTGAAATAATACAGATCGCTCACAAGCAGGGCCATTTCTCAGCTAAAAGAACACAGGAACTGATAGAAAAGTCATACTATATTCCAAAGCTAAAGGAAAAAGTAGCTAGAGTAGTGACAAGTTGTGTGGAGTGTATTTTGGTCAATACCAAGGCTGGTAGGCAGGAGGGTTACTTAACACCGATTGATAAGGGTGACAAGCCATTAGTTACATACCACATCGACCATGTTGGGCCGATGGAGATAACAAAAAACGATATAGCCATATTTTGGTTGTTGTTGACGGATTTTCAAAATATGTGTGGCTATATCCTACGCGTAGCACTGGAGTTGAGGAAGTTATCGGTTGTTTGGAAAAACAAGCTGTGAATTTTGGTAATCCTTACAGGATCGTGTCGGATAGGGGTGCAGCATTTACGTCACATGTGTTTAAAGAATATTGTGAGAGGCAGAAGATACAGCATTTCCTAATAGCTACAGGAGTACCTCGTGGTAACGGACAGGTGGAGCGTATGCATAAAGTCGTAGTGCCTTTGCTGTCAAAGTTGAGCATAGAGAGTCCAGGTTCATGGTACAAGCATGTTGGCAGGGTACAGCAGCTAATAAACAATATCGAGCCTAGAAGTACTAAAAGGACGCCTTTTAAAATCTTGACTGGTGTCGATATGCGGTGTGTGGACGTTTCAGGTTTAAAAGAACTAGTGCAGGAATCGCTGTTGCAGGAGCTAGATGAAGAACGTTCAAAGATACGTCAGGAGGTAAGAGAAAATATAAAAGCTCTACAGGAAGAGAATAAAAGGGTATTTGATTCCAAGCGCAAGACCGAAAAGACTTATAAAGTCAATGATTTGGTAGCGATAAAACGTACGCAGTATGGTGTAGGTCTTAAATTAAAAGGGAAATATCTTGGTCCGTATAAAGTATTGAAGGTTCTGAAGCACGGCAGGTATGAGGTAGAAAAAGTGGGAGATTTTGAAGGCCCAGGTAAAACATCTACAGTGGCAGAATACATGAAAGAATTCGGGTCGAATCCAGTGTCAGGAGGGCCGAATGTGGGAATCGATGAGAAACCAGAAGGGCAAGTAATCGATAGTGCAGATGAAAGAACCACTAGAAGTGGCCATCGCTATTAAAAGCGATTGAGAATTAGTCGATGCCGAGATCTCGCCTACTACGCACACACAAACGCACACGAAAATTAACTCAACAAAGCTAATGTACAACGTATATATATAAAATAGAACTATACACATAATCACTTATGTATAATAATAAAACAAAACTATAATATTAATTTGTTGCCTGGAAAAAGCATTATGGATGCGTATGACGCAAGCAAACCATCTGAATACTTAATGTATCTAGATGCCAATAATTTGTATGGCTGGGCAATGTCTCAGAGTCTTCCATACACTGGTTTTCAATGGATGAGTGACGATGAGATTGCTACATTAAATGTTGCTCAATTAGAGGAAACTTCTGAATATGGTTATATTTTAGAAGTAGACCTTTTATATCCAGATACATTGCATGATTATCATAATGATCTACCATTTTGTCCGCTCAACCAAAAACCCACACCAGAAGCAAAGGTGTGTAAACTTGTTGCTGACCTTAGGTCAAAAAATAAATATCCGATACATCACAAAAACCTTCAACAATGTTTGCGAAATGGTTTAATATTATCGAAAGTACATCGAGTTTTAAAATTTAAACAGGCTTCTTGGTTAAAAAAATATATTGATCTTAACACTTCCCATAGAACTTTAGCGAAAAATAATTTTGAAAAAGACTTTTTCAAACTGTTAAACAACGCAGTCTATGGGAAGACAATGGAGAACGTTGAAAAACGTAAAGATGTTAAGATTGTCACTTCGTGGGAAACCACATCATGCAATCGATTAGGTGCACGTTCGCTTATTGCAAAGGCTAGCTTTCACAGCTCTGCGCAATTTGCGGAAGACATGTATGCTATTCAGATGCAGCGGCTCCATAATGTTTATGACAAGCCAATGTACTTAGGGTTTACAGTTTTAGAACTATCCAAATGGCAGATGTATGATTTCCATTACGATTATATTAAACCAAAATTTCAAGAAAAAGTCACATTGAATTATATGGATACAGACTCGTTCATATATTCAATACAGACTAAAGACTTTTACGCAGATATTGCTGAAGATGTAGAAATGAAGTTTGATACGTCCGAGTACCCTGAGGAGTTAGCTAAGTTATACGGGATTAAGAGGTGCAATAAAAAAGTCTTGGGTATGATGAAGGATGAGAACTGTGGCAAACGAATGCTGGAGTTTGTTGGTCTCAGAGCGAAAATGTATTCATTGTCTCTTGAGGGGGTGGCTGTGTTAAAAAATCAAAGGGTGTAAAGAAGTCTGCATTAGATAAGCTTACTATAAATAGTTATAAAGAATGCCTTTTTGATAATAAGATATTTAATGATGAAATGATGTTGTTTAGATCTAAGATCCACAACTTGTATACACATAAGATAAAAAAAACTACTTTAAGCTCTAATGACGACAAAAGAAAAATAAGGTCTGACGGTATAAATACCTATGCCTGGGGTCATTATAAAATTGATTCCCACATATATGAATAGCTTCATATTGTTAAATAAAAAAATAAATAAAAAATAAAGAAAGAAAAAAATAAGAACAAGAAAAAAAAAGCACATGTACCTTAATTATGAATAAAAAAATTACAAAAAAAAAAAAAACCTTTATACCCTATAAAACCTGTAAATAATAATAAGAAAACCTGCAAAACCTGTAAATAATGTAAATTTCTAAAACCTTTATATAAAAAAAAAAAAAAAAAAAACAACCTTTATACCCTATAAAACCTGAAAAACCTGTAAATAATAATAATAATAGAGTGTAAATAAAATAAATAAATAAAAACAACATTTGAATACGATATAAAAAATTAGCTTTATTTTAAAAAATGTATAGAATTTAATAAAATTTTTAAGCCTGAAAATAATAATTATAATATATTTGGAAACAAGAAATAAAAAAAAAAAAATAAATAAAAACAACATTTGCTATACAATATAAAAATTAGTCTTTATTTTAAAAAAATGTATAGATTGTTTTATTTTTTATAAACTATTTAAAAATTCATCGCTGTTCATAGTATCCAGCATAAAATCTAATGAGTCCATCGATCGAAATAGCTCACTCCTCTCGAGCCTGGGAGGACAATACCTCAACTCGTCGAGGCCTAAATCCGAGAGCGGTGATGGCGTCCGCTCATCCCGGCAGTGTAGCTCTACCGATGCTCTCGGCTTCCTCCAGGGTGCGTCAAATGGTGCTGGTGATTTTAGTCGTATGACCCAGCGGGCCATTCCAGGAAACCGGCGGCGGCATCTCCGGTTTCGACCCTGGTTGATGGGATCATAAAAATCCATCGGTGCCGGCATCTTCTGTCCCTCATTTTCCACCAGCTCCACTGCCGGCTTCAGCCAGCTTAGTATGGTGTTCTTCTGCTGCTTTTTCCCCATCTTGTTGATTTTCGGCATGACTCTTCTTTTGGATTTGTTGACTTTGTATGATTGAGCTATGCTCTGCACTGCCTTTTTATACCCATCAGCAGCACACACACACACACACACACACACATGCACTTGCGCAATACAGGTATCAATACAGGTAACAATTATCCTGCCCACATTTAAAATAGGAAAGTGTCACAAAAAGAGTGACGCGCCCAATAACTGTAGCAACCAATAGAGTGACGCACCCAAAAACCTGTTGCTTTCAATGGAGTGATGCGACCAATACCTGCTGCTTCAAAGAACGTCATTTTTATCTATCCAAGAGTTGTGCGCATTCGAGAACCCTAACCATTTAACAAGTACCTGCCCTTTTCGTTTTTCTATTATTTTCTCAACTAGGTAAGTGTGCGGAAACTTTGTTTTTGATAGTTCCTCTTTATAAAAACCGCCTTTCACTTCGATACCCTCATAGTCTTTCAATATGTATGTAGTAGGGTATGTATTTTTATTTTTTAACTTGAAAAATTTCACTTGTCCAGTTTGGGGTATACCCTTTCTCAAATAAATGTTTATGTTTACTTATACGCACATAGTCATTTACTTTGAATTTGCTACCACCAAATATTTTTAAGTGACTGTAAACAGTATTTAATAATATCTGTTCATTTGAGGAATTCACTTTTATAGGTGGCATTTTAATTGTTCTATGATATTGATTATTGTACTCTTTAATCAACCGCTTATACATTTCGATCCAATTGTATGTTCCATTGAAGCTAAACTCTCTCCACATCATTTCCTTTAAAGTTCTATTAAAACGCTCAACAATCGATGCTTTAAGTACACTATAGCTTGAGTAATGATTAATGTTATATTTTTTACACAAGTTTTTAAAATCAGTATTAAAAAATTCTTTTCCATCATCCGTTTGTAAATTCTTAGGAATTCTATTCCCTTTAAAAATGCCCGCGAACGCTTGTGTAACTTCTTTTCCAGATTTTGACTTCAATGCTACTCCCCACGCATATTTGGTAAACGTATCAATGATTGTCGATAGAAATCGATATCCCTTATTAGATGAGGAGTACTTTCCCATTTCTACTAAGTCTGCCTGCCAATGATCATCGATTCCCTTCATTACAACTCTTCTTCGCTTAAAATTTTTACGTGCAGGAGCATGTAATTCTTTCACTAATTCCCGTTTGCTCATATTGGAATGTAGCACGTCTTGTTGGTTTTATTTTTTTTATTTATTTATTTCCTTTATAACGTAGTACAATGTTGTTGTTGACGACGTCTTTTTTTATTGTGTCGAGAGAAAAATTTTGAGAAACACATCTTTTTCACCATAGGTGCCTTCTCCATCAGTATCGTAATCCATACTATCCATATACACTTCCACGATTTAAATCCCATGTTTCTTGATATAGTAATAATCACATAAGATATAACCAACCGTGGTGGGGGTCAATCAGCATTTAACGGGTTTTGATAAATTGTATTTACTTATATATAATTTTTATTTATTAATATTTTTCTTTCGTTTTTGTGACGTAGGGGTACAAGCACCTCATCCGCTGTTAATATTTATTTTTAAAATGGTAGGATTCTCAAAACAGCCAATTACAAATGTAAAATATTTATCAAGTATTTCTTTCAAATTTTCGATACTCTTTATAGTATTGTTTAAGTTCTCTTGAAATGAATCAATTTTTTGGCTTCTCTCTCTTATTAATAATAATGAGATGGTGTGCTCTATATCATTTTTCACTAGAATTAATACTCGATCAACGTATTCTTTTATAACCAAGTCATTCGCCTCCTGCGGTTGTATACAACATATGATTCGTTTTTTCTGTATATTTAAATTTCCATCCTCATCAACGATAAAACCCACTAATCTTTTTCCATTTCTGTGTAAATACTCCAAATGCTTCCTATCGCTTGAGTAGTGTCCAAACTTATCTAGACTCATATTGACTTAACAGCGATCTGATTTCACAATTGGTTTTTTTCTTGATGTAACTGCTTGCTTACAAACTCATTATTACTGTTTATTCTTGAAATGATTTCATTGCTAACTTTGTTAACATCATCTAATAACTTAGTTACTTCGTTAGTTATTTCATTCATTTTGCTTTCCATATCCTTTAACTTATTATTTCTTTGTTCAACTAACTGAGCAATATAAGCCGTTTGACTTTTTTTAATTCAAATACTTCAACATCAACGTATTCTTTGATTACCAAATCATCGTTATTTATGGGGCTGATTGAATTTTTAATGCGTTTGTTTTGGGCATTTAGGTTACCATCCTCATCAATATGAATCCCACTCACAGCTTCAATCCCCCTTTTCAACTTGTCTGAGCGTTCTTTATCGTTCGAGAAATGACCAAACTTGTCAAGAGACATATTAATAATAAGAATATTTAATGAGTGTATATCATATTTATTAAAAAATTATGTTTGCCTCTCGCAACTCTTCAATTATCGATACAATTTCATTATTATGACTACTGTTACCAGCTGCCTGTGAAGCGATCAAAAGCTTAAGTCTATTTACAATTTCATTAGGATTATCCCAGTATACATAATTTGGTTTATGCTTGTTGAGTATCATAAGAGTTCCGCCTTTATGTGTAGATTTTTTACTATTCAAAGGTGTAGACACTGCACTTGGCTCAACAACTTTCGGGAAAAGTTTTTTTTATTATATCAGTATACTTTTTGGAGCGATTACCTTTCAGTGCTTCATTAGGCTGATGATTTCTTCTATGAGCATTTGTTTTTGACAAGATTTCCTTATATGTATCCAGATCCAATTGGTTATAAGCATGTGGATTTTTTAAAAAGATTAAAGAATACAATCCAGGAGTAAGATTCCACTTTTCACCCGTTTCCAGTTCTAGCCTTTTGTTGTTTACGTTTATTTTAGAGCTGCCTAATTTAGTTTCTCCTTTATTTTTAGTTGGTCCAAATGCTTTATCTAACTGTCCCTCTCGCTCTAACTCATTTAGACTAAGATTAAAACTATCATCACTTGCTACATTTGACTGATTATAATCTTTATTGCTTACTATAGCGGGGTTAGTATAGTTTTGTTCACTCGATATAAGCGAATTGTGGAATGACTGTTTTTCATCAATTTCCCCATCTATTGCGTCATAAAATTCACTAGTATTATTTCCATTCTCTGCCATCTCATTTACACTTTAATTTTCTCTTCTTTTTTGATTCTGGGATATGGCTTAATTTCTTTATTTCCTTTAATAATCTTTTTGAGTGGTTCTGTTATCGGCTTAAATGTTTCCTCCAACTGGTATTCATTTGCGGCTTTACCTAATTTAATACTTCGAAATTTTCTTTTTAGCGCGTTTCTTGTTTTTGTTAGCTCCTTTAGTATATGTTCATTCATTTTAGTATATTTATGATAGTAAGCCAATAAACTTGATCAGCGAGCGTAAAAGAGGGTGGTTTTAATAACAGGTTGTTCTGTCCTTGTTTTGCTGTTATTTTTTATGTTTTTCAGAAACAGTGTTTTTTTCTGTTATTTGTTGTTATTTTTTTCAGAAACAAGTTGTTGTTTTGCTCTTATTTTTGATTTTTTCCGAAACAAGGTGTTGTTTGATGTTTTTGGTTTTCAAGAATCAGGGGGCCTGCTATATGTGAACTAATCAGATACTCCAAACAAACTGAGATAGTTTACAGACAATATTTATATATATATACTCATAAATGATAAATCTTTTTTTTCCTTCTTTATTAAACCATTTAAATGTAAAGTATTTATTTTGATATAAAAATTATTTTAAAAAAGATTTTGAGGTGAGCATTAAAAACTTAAGACATAAGTGACCGCAGTTAAAAGTACCAAATTGTTGTACTTGATTATAATTGTATTGAATGTTCTCGCCCAAATATCTTATAAGTTCTATAGGGGGTGGCAAATTTCCAAAACTATCAAAATATCTGCATTCCTCATCTGCCTTATAGTAAGCTACCCAATGAGTTCCAGCTCCAGTTGACGAGTCCAAATTAACGATGCCACATTCTCTTTTTCTTACATTTTTCGGTAAGGCGTTTCTCATGTAAACCCCTCTAAAATGTGGGATATGTTTGCGTGCGAAGTTTATAATATCAATGTTCGAAAGCGGTTTATTGGGCAGCTCATTTATAAAAAATTAATTTTTTTATTTGTGGTTATACCAAAACCTTTTTGATACGGTTTTAAATAGAGTCCACTACCTAAAGCAATGGCCTCCATTTTTCTATTATGACGTTTATTCTCTTCTAGCTCTTTTTTTGCATTCTTAGCACTATTAATGCTTCTAGCAATAGCTGCTCCACCAGATGCCATTCCTCCTAATGCACTGAGCGCTGTCAAGATTGGCACAAGTGGTAAAAAACCTCCAATTTTAGGAACGTTGATTACTCTAGGAATAACAACAGTATTTTTCTTATTTCCAATGGTCTTAGACATAGCTTTTCGGGCTACTTTAATCGCAGCTTGAATGTCGAGTGGTTTTTCTTTCTTTAACACTCGTGTTGCGTCTCGAACAAGAGTCATAAATTTCTTTTTATTTTTACATGGTTTTCGTTTCTTTTGCTTTTGTGGAAGTCCCATACCAAATTTTTTCTTTGCTTTCATTGCGTTTGTAACGAAATATGCAGACGATTTTTCACCGAGAGTACTATCAGATGCTTTTACACGCTCCCACGCTCTTTCAGCTAGGATTGAGTCAGCTTTATGTCGATTTTCCAGATCTTTATATTTAGAATAGGCTATATCGTGCTCTCTACAAGCGGCATCCAAGGGATTTATTCCTTTGTCACCACGTGCTAAACGAGCTTTAAGCTTTGTTCCTGGACCACAAAACTGATATCCCGGTATGTGCAGCTCAACTGGTAGGGAGTTTATTATTTTATTGACAATACCTCTTCCTAGGTAGAGTGGTAGTTTGTTACTAGTAGTTTTATAAAAGCGCAACACCATTTTATTTGTTGTTTATTCTTCAATGAGATTTTAGCAAGTAACGATCTACTCAAAAAAGTTAGATTAATATGCGTTTAATCAAACAAAAAAATGACATAGAAGTAAAAAATATCGATTGTAAAAATGGTGATGTCAAACAACTTAGACATAGTAGCTTGTTACCCAATTCAATAAGAGCTCTAATTGTCGGACCTTCAAATTGCGGGAAAACCAATGTTATGATTAGTTTGATTGAAAGCCCTAACGGATTAAAGTTTGAGAATATTTACTTATATTCAAAGTCATTATATCAGCCTAAATATGAATACTTAAAAACACTTATAAAACCAATAAAAGGAATGGGTTACTTCACATTTTCTGAAAACGAAAATGTTGTTGCACCCAGCGATGCCAAAAAGAACTCTATTATGATTTTTGATGACGTAGCATGTGAAAAACAGGATAATATTCGTGCATACTTCTGCATGGGTAGACATAAAAATATAGATGCGTTCTATTTGTGTCAAACGTATACACGCATCCCAAAGCATCTTGTGCGTGACAATGCAAACCTAATTATTATGTTTAGGCAGGATGAAGTCAATATGAAACATGTGTATCAGGATCATGTAGGCGTAGACATGTCGTTTGATGCATTTAAGAATATTTGTCAATTTTGTTGGAGAGAAAAATATGGATTTTTATTAATATGTAAAGATGATCCGCTAGAAAATGGACGTTATAGAAGGGGGTTTGCTGATTTTATTCAAATTTAAAATATAATAAAATAAAATAAAATAAACTAGTATTATTCATTCACTTATCAATAATCTTTCGGAATGGCAACAACACTAACGTTGACGGGTAACAACTCGATTTTAATAGCTAATTATCATCCTCCCATAGAGTTAAGTGGGAGCTATGAATGTGCACTAATTGATTTCCATATGTACAACTCGGTTCCAAATGTGGACTACGATAATAATTTATTCCATATTGGGGAGCATATTTTCGAGATACCTGTGGGATCATATGAGCTTAGTGATATAAGTGAATTTATTAAAGAGAAAATGAAGAAAATAGAGCCCAATGAATTAAAGCACCCACTAATCGAGAGCAATAATAATACCCTTCAAGTGGTGATTTCATCTAAAAAAGATTCAATATATTTTAACAAAGAGCGTTCTATCGGTCAATTATTTGGATTTAATAAAAGAGAACTAAAGCCATATGCAACGCATATATCAGATCAACCGGTTGACATTTTAAAAGTAAATACAATTCGTCTGGAATGTAACATTGTTAGCGGTTCATATGTAAATGAGGTATCAAGTCATGCTCTGCATGAGTTTGCACTCAACGTTCCGCCAGGCTATAAATTGAGTGAGAAACCAAATAATCTTATTTATTTGCCAGTTAATACGACCGAGATACAGTCATTAATAATACGGATCGTTGATCAGAACGGAAATTTGGTTAATTTAAGAAAAGAGGTTGTAACACTTCGCTTACACTTGAGGCGCCGATAATGATTATTTATAATAATAAAAACGTGCGCTATCCACCCCCAGCGAGCACTTTGAGTTCTACTACAGAAGGATACAGGTCGACGAAAAAAGTACTAACACCTGAGAACAAATTATTTTTAAAATCTCTGGGTCTAAAAATAAAAAAATAATGAGTAGTGTATTGAATGTTCGAGAGAAAGCCTATTCGGATGAGAGTATAATCAAGAAAGAATATCATAGTTACTCTCCCTATCTACAAGCATTTAAAAGCAATGACGAAGTTAGGATTACTATTCAGAATCAGGACTTATATGTATTGCCTTGTGAGAGTTTTATTAATGTTGAGGGCACAATTTGTTTGGCGGATAACTCGCTTGCTGTAGATGGAAAACTTAAAAACAATTGTATGAGTTATCTCTTTGACGAGGTTCGTTATGAATTAAATGGAATTGAAATTGATCGTACTCGATTTGTTGGTATTTCAACAACCTTAAAAAACTACGCTTCCTTAAACAAAACGGAGAGCTGCATGTTAGAGAATTCTGGCTGGTTCAATGGAAATGATAGAGAGCTGTCGAACGGATACTTTAATTTTTCTATACCTCTTAAATACTTACTTGGATTTGCTGAAGATTATAACAAGGTCTTACTAAATTGTAAACATGAATTGATATTACTCATGACTAAAAATATGGAAGATGTATACTACACTAAAATTGGAACTAAGGAGTATAAGCTAAATATTTCTAACATTGTATGGAAAATACCACATGTAACTCTGAGTGATGAAAAGAAGTTACAAATGTTTAGTCTGACTAAGAGTGGAGGCTCACTTCCACTTGCATTCCGCAGTTGGGATTGTTACCTGAATCCAACATTACCCGAAGGCACACAACATGTTTGGAATGTTAAGCTAGCAGCTAATAGAGAACGCCCCCGATTTGCGATAATAGCTTTTGTAGTGGACGATAAACTAACACATAATCATTTGAGGAATTTAAAAGTGTATCTTAACTCGGAGAACTTTCCGTACGATGACATGAACATTAATTTTAAGCATGAACGATACGCAAGTTTGTATGATATGTATACAGGATTTCAAGCAAGCTACTATATGAAGGAATCTGAGCCATTACTAACACCTATAGAGTTTAAAGAGAAAGCACCAATGGTTGTTGTAGACTTGTCACATCAGAATGAAACAGTTAAAACGGGGCCAATCGATGTAAGAGTTTCGATCGATCTAGAAACTGTTAGTGTAAAAAATACTAAGGTATATTGTCTGCTTATGCATGATCGATTAGCAGAGTATTCACCTTTGACTGGAATAGTTCAACGCATCGTTTAAAACCAATTTAATATAGAATCAAGTTGTAGTTGATAATCATTGAAATTAATTATATTAAATATTATGTACCCTCTCTTAATTAAATAATAAATAGAAACATGATGAAATTCATAAGAAAATAATTTTTATTTTATTCAAGTATACTAGCATAAACATTTACATTTTCAGATACCTCAAATTGAGAGTTTTCTAAGATGAGAAATAATTTAAATAAATTATTTAGTGCACATTGATTTACTATTTTTTTGTGTATTCTACAATTTGTAAAGAAGTTTGGATATTGCGCTAAGCTCTGATCAAGATTTACATCTATTATTTTTGTGTGTAAAAATTTACTTAAGAACTCTTTTTTAGCTCTTCCTCTTACTACTACAGTTGCGTAACTATTCAATGGCTTTAGTATTTCGCCAAGACTTAGATAAGAGATGTCACCTTCAGACCAATCTAAGCCGTCCACATACTGTTTGGTTATCTTTAAGGTTTTCCTAGTCACTTCATCCAGCTCCCTCATGTGGTAAGGTGGTTTAAAGTGGAAAAAATTGGGTGTGACGGACCCAGCTTGCATAAATGCCAACTCTTTGACAAACATCTGTCTTTCGTTTCCGAATACATATTGAAAGTCAACTAAAATACATGAGTTTCTATCTAGAATAACCATTTTTCCTCTAGCGTTAATGATGTACTGAGAAATTATACAAAAATCAATACCTTAAATATTATGGTTTATCTTATTTTGCGTTTAGTTTGAAAAAGCAGTTAAGAGAGGATGGATACGCTACACTTGAAAAAAACTAAAAATTCAAGGAAAATTCAAGATCATGAAATAATTTTTGGATTTGAGTATTTTGTTAGTCTAGAGCTTAAACTAAAGTGTGGGTTTTCTACGACTAGAGATTTCACACCTATGGTTTGGCTGCAGCAACATAAACGTAACTTTATTGGATTGCAAAAAGAGGAGTGGATTCAATTATTAACTTTTAAGGAGTACATCCAAATGAAAATGGAGCACTTTGACTTCTTAATGCCCGATACAATAATTGAACATCCAATGCTTGAGACCGTTAAGTGTCATTTTTAAAATTCGAAAATCAGATAAGCAACGAATATTAATACTCAATCAGTATGGTAATAGAGTTGAATTTGATAGCGACTCATGGAGGACGTTTATAAGATTAGGAATTTTTATACTACATACCGAAGGTAAAGAATATATTGGTTTTGTGCAATGTCCGTCATGGTGTCTGTCCGTTTCCCTGTCCGTCTGTCCGTCCGTATGTATACAAGTTTTTTCCGACACCCTTCAAGCTAGAGACTTGAAACTTTCCAATTCTCTTTATCTATGGGATAGTAAATTAAAGTGTCAAGATGGGGGTTCTACGATAACTGGGGGGCTGGCAAATCGATAAATTCGATAACCCAAAACCGATAAGTCCACATATTTCGCACATCCTTACAGCTAAATAAAGACCAAATGTTGAGTAAGAAGATAGCTATTTAAGCAACCCCCAAAAAAACTGCATCAAAAATATTGGAGCCACGCCCCCATTCCGCCCCCAGACCCCCCCGCATTTTAAAGTCAAAAAGACTATATCTCCCACAATTTTTGAGCTATAGCCACCAAATTTGGTGCCAAGATAGGTGATGATGACCCCGTAAAAACTGCACCAAAAGTTTGGATGCCACGCCCACCGATACTGCCCTAGCCGCCCCTATTCCACCCCAACGCTTCGTCAAAAACGGGAATGCGTGTATCTTCCAGAGTTGTGGAGCTAGAGCCTCCAAATTTGGAGGGAAGATAGCGCCTAACGACCCCAAAAAACTGCATCAAAGTTTTGGAGCCAAAGCCCACCATTAAGCCCCCAACCCCCGCATTTGAAATCAGAAAATGGCTATAACTACAGTTTTAAAAATAAATATTTTATAGCATACATAGGATGAATAACCAATAAACTAAACAACTACCAAACTATCTTAGCAGCAAATATCCTAGCCTTACCAAAAAAAAAGATATATTAAATATAGGAGAGAGCCTAAAAAATTTGGTGGAAAATAGTCATCTAAGACGGCCCAACAAAACTAAAGGCTGGTTTATTAATTACAGCCGCCCTCCCCACGGCTTTTTACAATTATACAAGCATTAGTCACCAAATTTGGCTCTGAAGATAGCAATTCTCCTTCCACACATTTGCATCAAAATTTGGATGCCTTGCCCACTTATACCTCCCCCTTGCCCCCTTTCCGCCCCAACTCTTTACCTCTAAACATTTGGTCTTAAGCTACATGTATCAATATTGATTTGGTAAGCAATAGTAATTGACCTCCTCTGCTCTGCAAAAAAAATTCCATCTCTTGTCCAGCCCCATACATCGACAAGCTCCTTTCCCTATCCTATCCTTACTTTTGAGCTAGAGGCTATCACCAAATTTGGTATGAAGATAGCAATTGACATTTAACAAAGATCTGCAACAAAAATTTTAATGCCACGCCCACCCATACCGCCCTCAGCCCCCTTTCCCTACATTTTACAAACTTTGAGCTAGAGTCACCAAATTCGGAAGGAATATAGCTGGTGGCATCCCCATCTGCATCGGAGAATCTTTAAGGCAGCGTACACCCCTGCCGCATCCGTACCCCTTTGCAATCAGGCCTCTTTTTACCGGTTTTAATACTGGTATCGAGTATGCCGCAGTCGGTTGCGTCCGACTGCAACGTTTCCACTTGTTTTAACAACATTTTTGTGTTGGAACACATTACTGAAAAATCAAATAAAGAATATATACTATAACTATATTATTCCAAAGTGTGTAGAGATGCGTAAATATAGTATACAACTTTCAGATTTAGAAGCAACTTATGATTATGAGTCAGAAATTGATCTTACTCGGTTACTGTTTGAAATTTCAAAAAAGATGGGTAAAGAAATAAAAAGGGATGTTTATATTTTTAGGACACAATTTCATCATAATATGAAACTAAATAAAAAATGAAATGCTTTGAGGAAAGTTAAAATAATCATTTAAGTCAGTCTTAAATAAACGTTTGCCGAGTATACTACAAAATGGAGCTGAATTCTAACTTTGGATTTAAAACAATTGTCAAGAAAATCGATGATTTTTCAAAAGAGTTTGAGGAAATGATTTTTCCTGAACATCATGAATTGCTTGAAGAATATCGAGAATTTTTCTTGGCGTACGAAAACTGCCATCTAGTTACATCCAAATTTGGCGAGCATCTTTCAGCGTGTAGCTGGTCATCCGATTTAACTACAGAGGGAGTCGACACATGTGGATGCTTTTACTACAGCATGCGTCTGACAAGGCTAGAACGCCTAATGGCAAAATATAAAAATTTAAACAAAAGAATTAACAAACAACGTTTAAGTCAATAAGGCATAAAATGTATGAATACTAGATTTAAAAATAAATATTTTATAGCATACATAGAAAGAATAATAAATAAACTATACAACTTAAACCAAACTACCTCTTTTATTCGTTTTGAGGTCAATGCAGGATATAAGATTTTCCTAGCACTTGACCAAAATAAAAACAGGTATATATAATATATATATATATAATATCAAAGGTTAGAAAGGGATGGCGCTAAATATTTAAATATCAAGCCCAAAGGATTGGAAAATAGTTTTCATATTAAGGACGGTGGGGACCAATCAAAATCGTATAAGGGGGCGTGGCTCATTAAATTCATACAAGCAGGATCACTGGGCGTGGCTTATTAAATTAATACAAGCATTATCACTTTCCCCCTCTAACACACATTCTCCTTCTAACACTTTCCCCCTCTAGCTTTTCCCCCTCTAACATACATTCTCCTTCTAGCACTTTCCCCCTCTAGCTCTTTCCCCCTCTAACATACATTCTCCTTCTAACACTTTCTCTCCCTAACTCTTTCCCCCTCTAACACATTTTAAGAGTATCAATAATCTTGTTTAGAAGCAATGTATTGATCCTGCCGCTGCTGCTGCTGCTGCTGGTACTGCTGCTGCTGGTGCTGCATCTCTTGTTCACAGAACCCCAGTACATCGAACAAGCGTTCGCTTTTCTCTATTCTCTATCCTTACTTCCTTTGATCACTGGTTATCACAACCATAAACATTCATTTTTTGACGTGTGTTGCAGGTTTATAATGCAACGCACGTCAAAGAGGCGCCCTCTCGACTCTCTCTTATCTATCCTTTCTTCCTGTGTACACTGCACCTCATGATCATAAACAGGTTTACAATGCCACGCACGTCAAAGAGGCGCACAATTGACTCTAACACTAGTTAGGTAAATAAACAAATCTGTTCCTCTGATCACTGCTTTCACAGATGCTGCTGGTAAAGTGGTGGTCTAGGAATGTTAATCCTTTGTTCTCCACCTAAGTCTAATTAAAGCGGGCACGATCATGAACAAAAAAAGGGTCATAAATTATCATATTGAAGGGGTGATAAAAGGGTCAAAAAACAAGGGGGCGATAAAAGGGTCCAAAAAATTTTTATGGGGGCCTAAATTGTCGGCATCCCTTTGGTGTAGAATAAGCCCCTTGGGGAACCCCCAGTTCCCTACTACTTATATGTCATTTCTTCACTTTGAAATGATTTTAATATAAACTCGTTTACTTCCAATGCATTGTCATTTCTCGCAGTCAAAATAGCACGTTCTGAAAACCATTCGAGTGATTTTTGAGAGATATTTGTAATATCCGGAAATAATTTTAGAGTTAGCTCTTTTCTTTACTTATCACAACATGACACAGAGTTGATGGTAAAGTTATTTTGCGATCATGGGTTGGAAATAATCCATTTCCTATTTGAAGAAGCAATTTCTGCAAATTCACCAGCTATGCTATCACCTTTAAGTGCACTCGCATATTCTTCGTTAATGCAATTTTCTGTATTTTGGGCCACAAAATTGAAGACTTTAAGCACGCATTTATTTCATCTGCTCTTGTTCCTCTGGGGATCACTGGGAGAGTTTGTCGAAAATCACCAGCTAAGAGAACAGTTATGCCACCCATTAAGTATTCACTATCTCGAATGTCTTTCAAAGATCGATCTACAGCTTCAAAAGCAATTTTATGGCCCAAAGTACACTCATCCCAAACAATAAGCTTGCAATCTTTGAGCACATCAGCAATATTAGATTGCTTTGAAATTGAGCAATGTGGTGTTTCTAATTGAATCAAATTAAATGGAATCTTAAGTGTAGAATGCGCTGTGCGACCACCATTAAGTAAAGTGGCTGCGATACCGGAAGAAGCAACGGCCAATGCAATTTTTTTACTTTGCCGTACCTTTGCCAATAATAAATTTAAAAATACGTTTTACCTGTTCCACCAGGTGCATCTAAAAAATAGATTTCTCACTTTTCTGCTTCAACGCTTTGTAGTATCTTTTCGTATACTTGTTTTTGCTCAGCAGTAAGGAGTAGCTCATTATTAACAACAAAATTATCGCAATTTTCATAATGTGTTTCTCTATGATATTCAATATTTGGAACAATTTCCTCAAATCTAATTGGTAGTGGAAGTCCATAGTAAGTCAAGTTTTGACCACCAATAGACAGTACAATATCTTCAATGTAAATAAGACATTTATTTAATACATTATTCACAATACTTTGATCATTATTTCTGTCTTGTGAAAAATGAAAGGCTCTTAAAATATCTTCTGAGAAACTCTCTTTATAAGTATTCCAAAGTTTAAGAGCATCTGAAATTTGACAAAATACTAACTTTATTGCAAAAAGTTCTCTCAGTTTTGTAGGATTTTGACATATGACAGCTTCGGCTATAGTTCATGATAAGGTATACTTAAGAAGGTAGCCGCACTTGCTCGCTCACGACTTCTTACTTAATTGTCAAATTGACAGAAGAGAGAGAGAGAGAGCGAGAGAGTAATGAATTTGCTCGCTTGTGTCAAAAGGTATACATATACATATGTGAGTTTTTTGCTGCAACTACGACCAGAATGATTAAATAAATATAACAGAAGAAATTATAAATTTTTATTTATGTTTATTTGTTTTTTCTTTTATAATAAAATTTTTAACAATCTTTTGTTGCTTATTATTTTTTGTTTTTGCTTTTGAAGCTTAATTTGTTTATTATGGAGGCGCCATTGCAAAAATACGTAAAGTCTGTAGCACAAAAAGTTTAACACGAAAAAATCGTCCGCGGAGATGCGTCGCTCACAACTGCTGCTAACAGACTGACAATTTAAGAAGTGAAGAGAGAGCGAGAGAGTGAGCGCGAGTACCTTCTTAAGTATACCTTGGCATGGTTGAATTATACATGGTTAGGTCGAGAGAGAGCTCGCTCAATTTTTAGGAGCCTGTTGTTAGTCGAAAAGCAGCTGCTTTCAGTCGTGTTGTTGTTTTGAAAAATGTAAACAAAATCACACATCGTTCTATCTCTTTTTTGCTCACAAAAACAAGACGATAAAGCAATATCGAGACAGCAATTATGCTATCTCTCTTGCACTCGCGTGGTCTTAACAACAGGCTCCTTCTGTTGCTCATGACCTAACCATGTATAATTCAACCATGTACCTTTGTCCAGCTCTTTAGCTCGCCCTCTTTTTCTGTTGCCTTACGATTCAGTCTCGTTGCGAACGTTGTGAGCGACGCACATACGCGGACGTTGTTTTTGCGTTTAAGCCTACAAAAATGCATTACTCTTTCGCTCTGACTCTCGCTCTCTTTTTGCTCTCATTTTTCGTAAGGCAACGAGAGAGCGAAGTGAGACTACCCTATTAAGTATGCCTTGCGTGGACCGACCGTCTCAGTCGGCTGCCTCTCTGCATCTAAGCGCAAACAAAAATAATTCTGAGCAAGAATGCGACAGCGCCCAGTCGGCTCGACACCCGAAGTGCTATGGGAGCACTCAGGAAGTTTTTGCACAAATGTACAGCATATGCGTTGCTAACAAGCCCCGTACGCAATGTTTGCTCTAGAACACTATATACTTATTGCTCTGAGAACGCATTTCGTGCTTTTCTCGTGTTTCGTGAGTGATTCGCCAGCCACTTCGCTTGCTGGCTTTGCTGCGACATGTTTGTTCATAGCACAACCAGCCAGCAATATTGTGTGTTTGCGCGCTAGTCATCGATTTTCTAGCGCGCAGTGGCTTGTTCGATATCTGTGCCCCCGTTTTTTCCTTGTATTCCTTATGTGCGCTTAGTTTTGTACTTTGCTTTCTTATCCTTTTGCTTCGACGTAGCACCAGCAAAACAAATAAGCGAATTAATAACAACTCACTATACTGTCGAACTTCCATATAACGAACTTCCGTATAACGAATTTTCTATACAACGAAGTCAGAAACCAGAACCCTGCAATTTGATTCAGTCAAAACCCCATTCTATATAACGAATTTTCTCTATAGCGAAGTTTTTTCTTGTCTCCTTGAGATTCGTTTTATGAGAGTTTGACTATATATATATATATATATAGATATATATTCCCTGCAGTCCGGCTGGTATGAATTCGTTCCTTCCTTCCTTACCTCTATACGCATAGCATGTAAAGCAAAACGTGCGTGCTAATATGTTTTTTTCGCTGTTCAAGCAATCGCCCTTTGAGATGCTTCAGTGGAAAATCAATACGGAACATGTTAATTGTTATTGTAAGAAGTTTGAAAAGCAATAAAGTGATAGTTAAAGTGAAAAAAGCAATAGCAAATATGAAACATATGTTGAGTGAAGTTAATCGAAGCTGGCATCTCTTTGAAAAAGCAACCCAAATGGCAAGTATAAAATTTAATTTTGATTTTAAACTTAATAAAAGGGAAATTATTTATTAAAAATGATTGGAAAACGTCAACTTAAGCGTTTACAATCAAGTGAACATGCTAAATATAATAATTTACTAACAGGTGCTGGTAGTTCTGCGTTAGCTTTGCAAAATAATGTTTTATTGCAAGAAGCGGCAGACATTTGTGCGGGCGATAATAATGTAATAGATAATATGGATGTTTTCGATATGGGAAGAGCAACAACAATAGCAACAAGTTTAAGTGAAAAATTAAAAAAGTGGTTTATAAAGGCGCGTTTACAATGTCAGCGTGAGATTGGAAAGTGTTTTGTTTCTGTCTGACACACATATTTTTCACATAAGCTCGTGTCACTCACTCTCAATCTGAAACCGCATTCGCTTGCATCTCAGCTTGGAGTGGAAAAAAGCTATTCGAAAATTTAGTTTTAAAAGCTGTCAATAGATGTGTTATTTTCGAATTTAGTAACATGTGCTTGAAAGCTCCAAAATTTTTGCCTCTATTTTGCTCAAAACTGAGGTAAATGATAATAGAATTCACTATTTAATATTTATTTCGTACATATTAACGAATATATAACAATAAAATCATTGTTAAATAACAAAACAAATCGTTAATTTTTGCGCCATTGCACATGTGTTAGCTGAGTTCGAATCAGCTGATTGCATTGTTCCCGCTGCAACAAATGATCTCGCGCCCAACACCGTCGAGCTCTTTTCTGCGGCTTCTCCTCTTCAACTACAGCAGCAGCAGCAAGAAATGCCTGCGTCATCATTGAATTATAAGCTAATAAAATTGCTTGTTTTTTCTCCATTTTGATTCACTTTATAAATTCTTGACACAAACATAAAACAAACATCAGCTGTTCATAGCACACATACAGCTGTTTTACAATTTCGAAAATTCTAACATGTTGGTTCACGCTGACATTGTAAACTATCAGCGTAAATTTCAGATTTTTAAAAGCTTCAATCCAAGCCAAGCTGACATTGTAAACCCTCCTTAAAACACAAACCTTCTCGCGAGTGCGCCATAGACCTCATTAAAATATTAAAAGAGGAAAATTTAGAAGTGAATGCTTTTTATAAGTTTGATTCACCAATGACCCCAGATATAGTGAATTTAGCAGGCGGATTTTACCTTCACGTCGGTCTGACTAATCAGTTAAAAAAACCTAATAATATATGTCCCTTGTTGCCATTAACTAAAATTGATATAAATATTGATGGTCTTTCGCTTTTTAAAAACTCGAGAGCTCAATTGTGGCCGATATTAATCAGGCTTAATAATGTTAATAATAATAACAATAATATTTTCCCGGTTGTTGTTTTTTTGGAAGGTCAAAACCAAACGATTGCGGTGCATTTTTGGAAAGCTTTTTTACAGAGCTCGACAACTTAATAAAAAATGGCATAGCCCTTGAAAATAAAATAATAAACGTCCGAGTCCGTGCCATTTTATGCGATGCTCCAGCAAGGTCTTTTATTAGTGGGACTCCAGGCCATTCCTCTCGGCATGGGTGTTCTAAATGTACGCAAGCCCATTTGTGGCCAAAAATTATCGATGATGTTTTTTATAATAGGGCTTTTAAAAATCATCACGCAGCAAAGTACATTCATAGTAAAAATGTGTTTGAAAAACTTAACTTACGAATGGTCACTCAAATTCCTCTAGACTGCATGCATCTTTTTGAGCTAAGAGTGATGCGCAAGTTTTTAAATAGAATTCTCGCAAATAAAACAACCGTCCGAATAACAAAAGAAAACAAACAAAAAATGTCGACCAATTTAAAAATATGTATGGCTGCGTCCCAAAAGAGTTTGCCAGAAAACCACGTCCCCTTACCGAGCTAGCAAATTGGAAAGCCACAGAGTTTAGGCAATTTCTTTTATACACGGGAGTTGTTGCTCTTAGGGATACATTAACAGATGATCAATATTATGAATTTTTATTACTCCATTGCGCTTATAGGTTGATGTGTAGCCCTGAAACCCGTGAAAGTAATGCAGAGAATTTTCAAGGTATGTTGAACCTTTTTGTGGAGAATTTTTCAACCATTTTTGGTGAAGACAGTGTCTCTTATAACGTGCATAATTTACTGCACGTGAAAGAAAGCATTGAAGTTGTTGGGGATCCGATTGTTGGTTCCTGCTATGCATTTGAGAATTATTTGCAAACGCTTAAGCGCTTGATTCGAAAATCGACTCTTTTTTTACAACAAATTTTCAGGAAAATAATGAAACATTCCCCATCACTTTCTGTAAATCGAGACGAGCCTCAAATATTTAAAGATAAATGTTTTTCGATAGTTATATTTTGACTACTAGTCATCCAAACAATTATTGCTATATTAAAGGAAATATTCCTATTGTTGTACAAGAATTTGTCCCAGAAAACGGGGGGTATATAGTTGTAAATCTTCTATTACAAATGTCAGTAGTTTTTATTGGGAGCCGATTGACTCGATGACCTTAGGAATATATTTGGTTGATAGAGAATCCGACACAGGAGAGAACTTTCCATTAGAAGACGTAAAATGCAAAGCTATGGGACTACCTCACTTAAATAGTATTGTTTTATTTCCTATATTACACACAAATTAACCAAATATATTTTCAAAAATACTCCTTTTACCCTAAGCAATGTCTGAGAACTCCCCCTAAAGATTTAAGCGCGTCGATCTTAATGTCCAGGGTAAGTAAAAGCAACTTGCGCGGATATTTGGCTGCGATAATTAATTTGTTTTTAATGACACAGATGACACAGTTCCCAATTCAAAGTGCCGAGGACCTGGAGACCATTTATATAAAAATAAATGACAACAACCGCTGTTCCTACGTATGTAAACAATGTAAAATTTATTTCCAATTATGACTTTGAACTAATTGATAAATTTCGTTTATTCACAGATATCATCAATAAAAGTACTAATTAGCTCGGGTGTGGAGAAAAATCTCAAATATGTTCTGTCGGACGCCGTGTCGCATGAGTACAACGTGGATGGCATCCACGGAAAAAAACCTTTGCGAGCTGCAAATAACTTTTATGACGTGCTTATAGGCAAGTAAATTACTTAAGTGCTAACGCCACCGCATCGGAAGTTGCTCTAATGCGTTTAAAAAGAGCAAAATTTTTGTACACACGCGCACACATTTATCTTTAATTGTTATATTATATTTTACTACATATTATTATACCTTTTTATACTCGATACCGAAGGTAAAGAGTATATTGAGTTTGTGCAATGTCCGTCATGTTGTCCGTCCGTCTGTCCGTCTGTATGTTCGCAATTTTTTCCACACCCTTCAAGCTCGAGACTTGAAACTTTCCAATTTTCTTTATCTATGGGATAGTAAATTAAAGTGTCAAGATGGGGGTTCTACGATAACTGGGGGGCTGGCAAATCGATAAATTCGATAACTCAAAACCGATAAATCCACATATTTCACACATCCTTACAGCTAGAACTACCAAATTTGGTAAGAAGATAGCTACTAACAACCCCAAAAAACTGCATCAACAATTTTGGAGCCACGCCTTCCCATTCCGCCCCCAGCCCCCCGCAATTTGAAATCAGAAATGGCTATATCTCCCACAATTTTTGAGCTTGAGCCCCCCAATTTGGTGCCAAGATAAGTGATGATGACCCCCTAAAAACTGCATCAAAAGTTTGGATGCCACGCCCACCAATACTGCCCTAGCCGCCCCCATCCACCCCAACGCTTCGTCAAAACAGGAATGCGTGTATCTTCGAGAGTAGTGGAGCTAGTACCACCAAATTTGGAAGGAAGATAGCTGGCAACGATCCCCAAAAATCTGCATCAAAGTTTTGGAGCCACGCCCCCTTTCCCCACCTTTTACAAACTTTGAGCTAGAGTCACCAAATTTGGTATGAAGATAGCAATTGACATTCCACAAAGATCTGCATCAAAAATTTGGATGCCACTACCACCCATACCGCCCCCAGCCCCCCCTTTCCCCACTTTTACAAACTTTGAGCTAGAGTCACCAAATTTGGTATGCAAATAGCAATTGACATTCCACAAAGATCTGCATCAAAAATTTGGATGCCATGCCCACCCATACCACCCCCAGCTCCCCTTCCCCACTTTTTACAAACTTTGAGCTAGGTTCACCAAATTTGGTATGAAGATAGCAATTGACATTCCACAAACATCTGCATCAAAAATTTGGATGCCACGTCCACCCATACCACCTCAGCCCCTTTTCCCCACTTTTTACAAACTTTGAGCTAGAGTCAACAAATTTGGTATGAAGATAGCAATTGACATTTCACAAAGATCTGCATCAAAAAATTTGATGCCACAACTACCCATACTGCCCCCAGCCCCCCTTTCCAAACCTTTTACAAACTTTGAGCTAGTCACCAAATTTGCAACGAAGACAGCTTGTGGCATCCCCATCTGCATAGGAAAATATTTAAGGCAGCGTACACCCCTGCCGCATCCGTACCCCTCTGCAATTAGGCCTCTTTTTACCGGTTTAATACTGGTATCGAGTATGCCGCAGTCGGTTGAGTCCGACTGCAACGTTTCCACTTGTTTTGTTATGTGATTTTCAAAAAATTAAATTATTATATGTACATACATATGAATTTCAAAAATATATAAATATAAATATATCTAAAAAATTTACGGCCTGTGTTAGATCACACGGGCGCATAGGTTAACCGTAGAATACGTCATTTTGTGCAACAAAAATTATGAAAGTAAACATAGTATTTATATGATTTGAAATTTAAATACATTAAACATTTGAAAAAAGTAACATTATAAAAGCATATTATTTCTACCTGTGTCATTTGCAGTTGTTGCATCTGAAGTTGTTGTCGGCTCTATACTAGAAATTAATTCTATAATACAAATTGAATTATATAAAAACACGCTGTTTGTACCAATTGGGTTCATGATGGCGGAGTCTTCTATAGAGTCATCTTCGAATATTTAATTTTAAAACACAACTTACCTGATCTTCTACTCCGTAAATTGTACATTCTTTTACGCTGCGCAAAAGTATTTTTTTTCACAGGCGGCATTTTTTAAAATTTATTTTATGAAGTAAGTTCATGCATGAGTTGCAAAAATCAAAGCTGCTACCGTAAAGACAAACTTTCTTATAGTCAACACTATCGATAGTTTATTTCCCGTTAGTTAGTAGCCACTGCTGCCCTCGATAGTGGCAGCGATAGTGTAAGACCATAGATTGTCCGATAGTTCCATCGATTGTTTGCTGAGCTGAGTGCAAGCATATGCACATGCTATCAGCTATCGCACTCACTCACACTTATTGGTTACATCACTAATACTAATATACACACATTTGAAATAAATTTAATTATGACCAAACATCTTAATGAAATTTCAGCACTTAGAAGATATCAATCATGACCGCATATATATCAAACGAAAGGAAATCGAGTCTTTTTTATATTGAGAAAAAATTAAACAAATTCATCAGGGAGTTTTTAAGCAATTTGCAATTAAAAAAAAAGTAATGATTTTTGCACTGGTTTTTTGCCTTAAAAAGTTATAAATTTGGCAAAAGTATATAAAATTTGAATGTGGGAATGTTTGTTTAACTTATCTCAACTTATATTCCAAAACTCTAAAGTAATTGATGAATTATTGAGAGCGCTAGACCAATTTAAAGTCTTCAAAATGAAGCAAAAATATACATATTTTTGGTTTCAATTTTTTAATAGAAAATGTAATCAATACATATATTAATATACATTTATTGAAAGCTTGAAGCCTTGGCTTTTAAATGAAACTAATTTGAGGAAAATTGATCCATTAGTTCATGAGCAATAAGCGATTTTGTGAACCTCTCTTATTACAACAACAACTTTTTTGTGTTGAGACTTCATTATCGTAAGGTAAGACGTATTCTACGTCAATAAATTATAAGTATATATTTAAATTTTATATTTATATTTATATTTACTAATTTTAATTTGTTGAACATCACATAAGAAAAAAAAGGAAATATAATATTAACAAATACATACATACACAAAATAAATTCAAACAATATCTAATAAAAATAAAATTTTTTTTCAGATGCCATCCAGGCAGTCGATATAGGTACACCGGCGGAGAAGCAGCTGCGTAGGGCAATGCAGCTCCAAAAAATAGAATAAATAAGGCTACTTTTAAGCAAAAAACTTAAAAAATATTTATTTATTTAAAAAAAAATTAATTTTAAAATTGTTCGAATAAAAACAAAAATTGTATATACACACAATTTTTTTTAAATCGATCGATTCTCGAATGGGTAAAAGGGATCGATTCGCGAATGAGTAAAAGAATGCAGAGCGGAAGCAATTCATACCGTCCAATGACATGCCAATGTTAAATTCACCGATCTTTTACACGCGTAGTCATCCAGGTGAGAAGCAGTGGTGGTGAAAATGAATCGATGAATGAACAGTTGACTTATCGATTCTCCGGACTGCAGGGTATATGAAGTTTTGGCGGGATCTAGGCATTGTAATGATTTTAGTTTTGTCTCAGGTGTTCGCTTCAGAAATATTTAAAATGGTATACAAAATAAAAAAATTTGATTTTTAACACAAAAATTATACAAATATACTTACTTCCAACATACACAAAATGTACTTTATTCTAAAACTGTCATACACATGTACATACATCGTGTTTTGTTCGTTAGATTACGAGTAGAAAAACTTCGTATTTAACGACAACACCAATACAATCATACTCTTACAAATATAATTGTAAATATATTTAATATAAATATATTTACTGTCTGTGGGATAATCCTGTGTGACTAACACTTAAACGCATTTAGGGTGTTCACTTTGTGTTGCAAGAGTGCAAAAGTGTAAGAGTGCAAGCCATCCCAACAACAATTTGTACTGAATCGAGTTTGCACTTTTTGCAAGACCTCTGCCTATGACAAAAATAACGTTGCAACTTTGCAACGATTTCAGTGCTAAAAAATGATACAAAAGTCAAAACATGTTGCACATTTTTTGTAATTTTTTGGTGTAATTTTGTGCTTAGGTGCTGAATCAAAACAAACAGCTGTTCATTGTGACCAGCTGCTTAAAGTAAATGAGGGTTGGTTTTGCTGATTTTCTTAAATAAAGTTGTTCATGGGATGCTGGAGTGATGCTTTCACTTTTTTAAAGGAGATTTTTAAATTTATTTATTTATTGCAAGCAGCAAATTAAATAACACAAATGGCAATCTCAGCTAAAACGATAGCGAACAGCTGATTGTGCAAAGTTAACAGACTTGTTTCGTTCAATTGGGTGTTCACGACTGCGGTGTTGCAAAGTTACACTTTTCACATTTGCAACACAAAGTAAACACCCTAATTGATATGTATACCATTGCAAACAAAGGCTGCAAGGTTGATAAAAAATTCCCTTAATACTAACTTTCTTCAATTAAAATTACTTAATATTAACTATAATTATGCATAAATGTCATTACTATAAAATTATTTAGCTATTTATCACGCATTCTCTTTGTAAATAGCATTATGTACTTTTTGACTTTTTAGCCAAAAAAACATATGAGTATATATGCAACTAGGTGGCACCGTTTTTGCCAAAAAAAAACCAAAAATCGTTGCTAACTTTTATTTTTTTCCCTAAAGAATGGCCCCACTTGCACGGTATTTGACAAAATATGCACTATTTTTCTCATTCTTTTGCCGCATAAATCATTAAAATCGATCAGCCAGCTTTTGAGAAAAGTGCATTTATGTAGTTTTCTAATTTTAGGTAAAACATATGCATATGCATCGCTATGCATGTCATTGCAAACAAGAGCTGCCATATTCTTGACAAGCCAGCCAGAATTAGACACGTTCACTGGCGCTCAACCTGCTGGACAACAGCCATACAACCAGGACACTTAAAAGAACCCACCCACTTGACCTTTCATTGGGAAATAAGGCTTATAATTCCTCATACCCGAACAATATAAATTTTTCAACCGCCAATTTTTGTCCAAAAGTTTAATAATTGTCCTATTGGACAGCTTTTAAATAAAACTAACAATAAAGACATAAAAAAAAGAAAAAATATTCTTGAATTGATAGGGGAAATATACCCTATTATTCCATTTATTTTCTAATCGGTTACTCCACTCTGAAAAAATAATTACTAATTCATTTAATTATTTATTTTAACAAAAATAATAGTCATATTGGAAACATTGCATTTATTTTCTCTTTATTTAGAAATAAAAAAATTTAACTTAATTTAATTGTAATTTAACTTCATTTATTATTATTTGTTTTAAAATCAATTTAATTATTTTGCTGCGCATGGCGCTGGTGCCACTTCTTGCTGCTTCACTTGGCGTTGAGGCACTACGTCTTGATGCTGCTTCTCTTGGTGTTGAGGCTCAAGGCCTTGATGCTGCTGCTTCTTTACTCATTGCTCCAGCTGTGCAAGTTCGTTCTTCAGATTGGCCAACTGCTGCTTTAGCTCCTTTATGTCCATATTAACATTATCGTAATTGTTAAAGCAACGGGCAAGTTTATTGTTCCTGCTGCCTTAGCTATCGCTCCCTTTTTGAATAAACTGACGCTGGGCCTTGAGGGCAGCCAGCTCGAACTTGCGACCGCTTTCTTCCATTTTCGTTTCAGTTGTGACTATGAAAAGTAACATATGTACATATAAAGACCCGTTTCTTCAAATTCCCTGAATTCGAAACGGGACGGATTGAAATAACGGATCCTTATATATATGTATTTGTAAATAAGGGCTGCCAGATCAATACAAATATTTTCAAGTTTACTCATATTTTTTCAGTCTGGCGGCCTTTATTTACAAATCAACTCTAAAATACACATAAATACAAATTGGCAGTCTTGTTGGTGTAACTACATGTATGTATAAGGATCTTAATTGTGCCAGCAGTGATTTCCAATGTAGTCGGCACACAATTGGCCTCCTGTGGTGGTCGCTTTGGTGACGCTGCAGCGAATAAAGCCTTAATTAGCGCCTGTACATCCTGAAAGAATGTTGACTCCCAAAACTGCAGGCTTTTCCTTATGACATGACCTTGAATTTTCTTACAGGCAAATTGCACCACGCCCATCGAGAGCTAACGGCAGATTATGGTAGACATGGGCAACGTGCTGCTGCTACCGTATAGCCATCTACGCCAGATGAGTTTTGCAGCGCTTTGTTCGTGAAACGCACCATTATAACTGTATAATTAGCTCCACCTTATCAGTGTTAAAACGTGGAAACAGGACAAAGAATTCTTGTTGAAAACTCACTGCCTCTGTTTTCAACAGTTCGTTCATGGAGCTATACAGCTCATCCCAAGCATCAGCAAAGCGCCAGGGCGGTCCGCGCTCATTGACAAACGTGGTAAAAAACATGCTGTTGAGGACGCGGTACAGAAACTCGCTTTCGATGAGATCACGAGCGCCAAGAAAGCCATTGTGAAATATGATAACGGTCTTCGGATGAACGCGTATGATGGTCAGGCAGCATCCATATCCCTAGAACAACTGCGCAAACTAGTGCTGGGCGAAGAATCGATCTAACATCGATATATGGATGCTTCCAAAAAATCCGGAAGTATCGATGTTACTTAATAAAATAAAATACTAAGTAATACGCTTATTAATTTAGGATTTTGGTGTTGGCAGTGCTGTGGAAATAGACAATTTTCTCAAGGACAAGGACAAAGGCAAAGGTAAATATTATTTTATATCTTTTTGTTGCCTTATTTGTGAGGCTGCACCTTTTGCATATTCATCAAATGTTATAAACACGTTTTCGTGTATAGTTGGCTACAATACGAAGAAAATAAATTAAGAGGGTGAAACACCACGTAAACGTACAAAATATGGCGTGCATGTGGTGTGGGATATTTTCAAAAAGTCTGCGGACAGCAAATGCGCTGTATGTTTAAAATGTAGCAAAACATACCAAACCAGCGGTAATACAACAAATTTAACCCAGCATTTACAGCATATGCATCAAAATTTAGCACCACTGAGGTTGTTTGACCGTAGGCTGCTGACTCTATTTTAACTCTTTTGGAAATGAAATACGATACATCATCAGCAAAAAACAGGCACTGGACCGTGCAGTGACTTATTTTATAACTACTGATCTTCGGCCATATTCCGTTGTAGAGAACAAGGGCTTTCAGCATTTGGTAAGCACACTAGATCCACGCTACCAGCTACCATCGCGAAAAATACTGCGCGATGTATGTTTGCCAAATATGTTCGCAGAGATGAAGCAGAAATTACGCACCAGCCTTGATCAGATAGATTACGTCGCTATAACTACTGATGGCTGGGCTACAAGAGCCAATGAAAGTTATCTGACAGTCACTTGTCATTTTATAAATAACTAGTAAGTGGCCCGCTTACTTCGCTGCGCGGATAGTTTATATAAATTTTAGCAATAGAAGATAGACACAAAATAAATAAATTAGAAAATATTTCACAAAATATTAAAGCAAAGTATTTAATATTCTCTTTTCCACGCCACCATTGAGGTAGAGAATATTGTGGTTTACCCAGTAGGCCTTCCAACTTATTGAATTTAATTTGCAATTATTAACAACTGTTAAGAGCTTCTTTATAAACGACATTGGTTGTTTTTCCGTCAGGTGCTAATACAAATAAACTTTTTGGTGAACTGACTTTTGAGCAGGCTACATAAAATTGGCCATGCGAAAAACAATCGTGTTTAAGTCTAGTCCGACCTGGCCCCGGCGTGTTAATGGGGGCTATGACACGCCGGTACTACTTTCCCCCATACTCGTGGGACCAAATATATTATTACCGAGGTTTCAATGTCTTTTAATGTTTATTAAATTAAATTAACAGCGTTTCAATATTCAGTCACGATCTTTTACTAATGCTCTCATCAATGCTCTCGATCAATTCTCTCCTTCTGACTATCGTAGATATCGGTATTTTCCAGTTATCGATAGGCGATCAGTAACGCGTTGTACAATAGTATCGAATAGCAAATGGTTATTAACTATACAATAGTATCGATAGGCGCTTATATATTACAATGGTATTAACTAACCATGGCTGCTTACTCATATTACCCAATACAGCCTAACAGCTCGGCCAACCTGACAATTTAGATCGTCCTCGATCTACATATTTCGTATTACAATCGTAAATTATTAGTAAATGTGTAAATAAATTTAAAATACATTAATAATTAAAACTAGATAACAAATAAATAAAATAATAAGAATAATAAAAAAAATTATTCAGAGTCAGAGCAATTTCCACACTGATCACGCCAATCTGCCCATTTTCGCAACCGACATGCCTCAACTATGCCCTCATATGGAACTTGGGTGATCTGACCATTTTCAATATCTTTAACAACGTAACGATCATTCGGTAATACCCTCGTTACGCAATATGGACCCTTGTACTTGGGGACAAATTTTTTATTTGTGCCAATCGTGGTATCAATGTTTCTTAATACAACAAAATCATCAACTGCGAATTTCAAATGAGCCTTATACTTTTTCTCAAATTGCTCAGCACTTTTTCTTTGACTTTCATCGATGTTGTTAAACGCCTTTTTACGAATTTCAAGTAGATCGCGATTAACAATTACTTTTTTATCCAAATATTCTGTCAAGGCATCAATATCACTACCTCGCTGCTGAACTCCAAATAATAAAACTGAGGGTAAATCTTTAGTTCCAGCATGAACAGAATTGTTAATGGCATACTCAGCTTTGTTGAGCAATTTGCACCAATCTTTATGCTGTACAGGTTCTGTAATTTTTGCTAAAATTGCTTTCAAAGTCCTATTCACTCGTTCAACCTGACCATTAGCCTGAGGCGATGCAGTAGCTACTTTTACGTGTTCAACGTTGTTCTCAAGTAGAAAATCACAAAACTCTAAAGAGGTAAAACACGATCCTCTATCACTTATGATTCGACGAGGTCTACTATAGTTTTCAAAATATTTACTCAGACATGCACAGACCTCTTTACTACTAGTTGTATTTACCGAGAACAATTTGACAAACTTAGTAAAACTGTCAATAACGACCAAAATATGTTTCTTTTTGGAAACAATAGATGGCAGAGGTCCAAAATGATCAATATGTAGGGTGTCAAATGGCACTGGTTTCTTTGGTATGTTGTGTAAAGTTCTATTTTTGGCATGGGAAGGGACTGTAAACGTAATACACTTTAAACAATTTTGGATAAAGGAATCAACCTTGGCCTTCATGTTGGGGAACCAATAATGTTTCTTTATTTCACTGACATACTTCTCTGTTCCAAGATGACAAAGCCTTTCATGTACGCTTCTTATCAAATTTGTTTCCATTTCTAAAGGGACATACAACAGATTACTATTATTATCCGCTTGTCTATAAACAATGCCATCATCTAGAGTAAAATTTTTAACCAGTCCATTTTCCAATTTATCTTTCAATCTTATTATATTTTCATCTCTGTTTTGTGTTATCTGCAGCTGAAAATTAATGTCATCACTATCTATTACGGCAATCAATTGATTCTTATCATCATATTCTGTTATTGTTACTTCGGGCTCATACTTAAATTTTTCAAGTAATGGTGTAGTATATCTACTTAGGGCATCAACGTGTGTCATATATTTTCCGCTTCGATGTACAATAGTATAGTTGTAACTTTCGAGTTCTACAGCCCACCTTGCTATTCGTGCATTAATGCTTTTTCTATTCAATGTCAACGCCAAAGAGTTACAGTCAGTGATTATCTTAAATGGGATTCCTTCCAAATAAATTCTAAATTTATTCAATGAGTATATTATGGCTAAGGTTTCTAGCTCAAAACTGTGGTATCCTCTTTCAGATTTTGTTGTTGATTGCGAAAAGTAACAAACCGGATGAAATCTGTTGTCGGATTGTTTTTGCATAAGGATACCTCCAAATCCATCGGAGCTAGCATCGCAATGTAATTCTGTTTCTCTTTCCATATTATATAAAGCTAAAATTGGGACAGATAGAAGTTTCTCCCGCAAATATTCAAAAATAGCACAACACTTCTCATTCATTTCATATTTTGCATCCACTTTAACCAAATCGTTCAATGGTCTCACTGTACTGGAATACCCTGGAATAAAACGTCTAAAGTAAGAGAACAAACCAAGGCACTTTTTCAAATCAATAGCATTTTTCGGAATCGGAAGGTGTTTAATTGCAGTAATATGCTCGTTGTTTGGGCTTATACCACTTCCGGAAACTGTATATCCCAAGAACTCGATACTCGTAAAGCAAAATTTGCACTTGCTTAGTTTAATTTCCAATCTGTATTCCGCAAGTAGCTTAAGTACTTTACCTAAGACAATAAAATGCTCTTCAACAGTTTTGGTACCAATTGCAATATCATCAATATAAACAATAACACTACCTACCCGAATCAATGGTTGCAAGACAAAATTAATGAATCTCTGAAACACTGAAGGTGCATTTCTTAATCCGAACGGCATTTTTATATATTCGTACTGGCCACCTGGTGTGACAAATGAAGTGTATTGTACTGAAGTCTCTGCCATTTTTACCTGATGAAAGCCTGATTTTAAATCTAGTATCGAAAAATACTGGTTACCCTCCATTCTTTCCAGACAATCATTGATAAGAGGCAATGGATATCCATCTCTGATAGTGATTTTATTTAACTGTCTATAATCCACACACATTCGTTTTTCACCCGTCTTTTTCTTTACAAGAACAATTGCTGATGTATATGGCGAGTTACTTGGTCTTATGTGGCCCTTAGCCAACAAATCTTCCACCATAGCGTCCACCTCGTGTCTATCCTGATAAGACAATCGTCTTGGACTTGAACAGATCGACGCGTCTGCTTGAAGTTTAATGTTCATTTCGTAGTTGTGGTCAATGGGCAAAATATTTTCCAAATCTAAATAATTGACATTTATGAGGTCAACAATTTTATTGCGATAGCATTCATTCAACTTTGGGTCAATATTATAATTATCCGTATCAATGTTTAGTATAAAGTCGCTAAGGTCACTATTCAGTACACTGTCAGTAAGGTCTAAATTTTCATCACATTTACTAATACAGGTCTCTTGTGCAATATACTTCTCAATAGAAAGATCGGAGGACAGCGCAGAAGCGTTTACAATTTTTACTTCATTTTTCGGCTTAAAATTCGAGCACTTACTCATCAAGTCAGCAGTTTGCAATTTATTCAATTTATTTTGTAAGACTTTTTCAATTTTGTTTACAGATACTAAAACAATATTAAATAAACGTAGAAATTCTCTGCCCAGAAGCAATTCAGTTGATAGGCATTTATCTGATACAATATAAAAACTTAAAAATTCTTTGATTCCATCAAACTCAATATTTAGTTCAATCTTTCCATATGCTAACAACTTAGATCCACTGATACCACGAAATTCAATTGGGTACAGATTCTTTCCAATATTCCTGAAAGGCAATGCCGAGTATTTTATAAGGTTAATACAGCTACCGGTGTCGAACAGAGCAGAAAAAAATTTGGAATCAGATATAGGCGCTTCATCAGTGTAGAAATGTACTCTTACCCTATTTACTACAGGCATCCACAGTTCTTCATCGTCAGTCATCCTCGGAAGTTCACTAGCCGCAGCCACAAGCTGCGTAGTCTTCACCACCGCCTGCTGGCAATCTCGTATTTTGTGCTCAGAGGATCCGCACCGGAAACATGTGTTTTTCTCACGTTTAGGTGCAAGGCATGACGAAGAGTAATGTCCAAAGCCGGAACAGTTATAGCAGCGTACCTTGTCACTGCCACTAGTTGTTGTCGAAGTTGCACCCGCTCCTGATACTAATGTTGTCTTCAAGCTAGATGAAATCCTCTGATGAGATGAACGGAAAGTTTTGTTGCGCAGTTCGATATATCTGTGTGACAATTTCTTAAGATGATCTATCGTCTTAGCTGGGTACAGTACTGCAATACTAGAGGTATTATCTTGAAGGCCATCTATGATGAATTTAACAGTTTGCTCCTCAGCAATATTCGCACGTGCCGCAATTTCTTGCATCTGAAGAATGTAACCCATGACTGAAATCTTTCCAGTCACAAATACAGTTGTCTTCAGCAAATCAATGATTTCGGACACTGAGTAGTCACGGCCGAAGGTCATGAGGAAGTTGTTTTTAAACTCTGCAAATGTTGTAGATTTGTCAACGCGTAGAAACAATTCTCCCTCTGATCCCGGTTTCATCAGTCGACGGACGCAACGTAACTTAAACATCTCACTGTCGTCAAACGCACGGCAAGTGTACTCGAAATCAATAAGCCACTGGTTTGCATCGGTATTCTTTGCACTGTTGAAGGGGGCAATGCACTGCAAAACATCTTGAATGTTGGTACTGGACCCGCTCAATCTTTGTGTCAATTCCGCCAGTGTGGTCTTCTTTTTAGCAATATTTATTGCGGCATCTAGTTCGGCTTCTAGTTCCATTTCATTCATATGGTTTTTTTGGCACGGTTGTTGCACTTTGTGTGATACACCAAGTCCCAATACGGTTTTGTCCGAACCAGAGTCGCTGTCAATATCCCCGTCGGCCAATGTTTCAATGTCGATGTTAATTTTATTTTCCATAGCAATCTTTTCTAGTTGTCTTAATGTTCCATTAGCCGGGAATTCAATTTTGAATTGACTCAATTTGCTTATAAGTTGCTGTTTATCCATTGTCCGGAAATTGCGTATCACTTTAGGTATGCAGTGTCTTAAGAAGTACTTTCCGATACGTACGTATACACGCGGTTCACTTTTATTATGTGTATGTGCGCTTCACTTTTCATGTGCAGTGTCTCAAGAAGCACTTTCCGATACGTACGTATACACGCGGTTCACTTTTATTATGTGTATGTGCGCTTCACTTTTCATGTGCAGTGTCTCAAGAAGCACTTTCCGATACGTACGTATACACGCGGTTCACTTTTATTATGTGTATGTGTGTACGTAAAAAAATGCACAGGCAATTTATTTCATGTTGTCAAGATGCGGAGAAATTATTTGGCGCACTGGGCTTCTATCCCACTTCTGAAGTTATTACCGAGGTTTCAATGTCTTTTAATGTTTATTAAATTAAATTAACAGCGTTTCAATATTCAGTCACGATCTTTTACTAATGCTCTCATCAATGCTCTCGATCAATTCTCTCCTTCTGACTATCGTAGATATCGGTATTTTCCAGTTATCGATAGGCGATCAGTAACGCGTTGTACAATAGTATCGAATAGCAAATGGTTATTAACTATACAATAGTATCGATAGGCGCTTATATATTACAATGGTATTAACTAACCATGGCTGCTTACTCATATTACCCAATACAGCCTAACAATATAGACAGCAGAAAATTTTTTAATGATATGCGGGGCTTAACCGCTACTCAGCTAGCAGAGCGGATGGAAGAGGCGGCTGTGGACTTGGGTGGCAAGCTGACACCGCGCGGGGGCCAGGCCCCCCACTCGAGGAGTGTTGCCAAACCAAAGGGCTCGTCCCCGAAGCAAAGCACCTCCAAAAGTGCAGAGGCTTTCAAGCCGCGAGTGGTGGACAGTGGGGACACCAAACGGACGGACGTAGGGGGTGGGAGCGCAGTGCCCGGCACTGCCCCAGTGGCTTTCCCGCAGACAAGCAATGTCGGCGGGAAAGACACTGCAACACCCTCTTTTGGTCCGCAGAAGAGGAAGCAGATGCCACCCATCCCGGCACCAGGCCAACCCGGTGGGGCTGGTGACCCGCTAAGGCATGGCCTAAGCGGAGCCGGCCGCAAATGGTATCTTCGGTAACTGGAGCGTGGCTTGAAGCCGGAGGAGAAACCGAAGCGCAAGGGCAACGCGGCTCCTGAGGGCTCTGGAACCACAAGGGACACGAAGCATCCGAAGGCAGCCTCGTACGCCAGCGTAGCCAAGGGCACAATCTTGGCTATAACGGCGAGCGAGTACCCGAAGAGGCTTCTGTCCAAAGAGGAGCTGACGGCGGTGGAACTGGCCCTCGTCGAGGAGATGAGGAAGGGCTGGACTGTAAGCCTAAATTTCAACGGCATCCACTTCCGCACAGGCCTGGTACTGGTGGATTGTATGGATGATGAGACCAAGAAGTGGCTAGTACTTAAAGTCCCTAGCATCAGCTCTGCGGTGGGCGTGCAGCTCTGCACCTGGCCAAAGGACGAGATTCCGATGCCCAACATCGTGACCGTCTTGTTGCCACGGACGGCTGGCGAGCCGGTGGCAAAGTCCTTTGGGTTGCTCACGGAGCAGAACAGAGGGCTCAGCACGGATACCTGGAAGCTGCTCAGGTAGAAGGAGGCTGAGGGAGGCAAGATCCTGACGCTAGGCGTGGAGGATGACGCACTTGCTCTCCTAAAGAACCGGGGCATGCTGTTGAGCTTCCGCTTTGGGCAGCTCAAATGCAAGATCCATGGGAAGAAGGAGGAAGCGGCGGCGGCTGATGCGGAGGCGAAAGCTGACGATGTGCCTGGCACTTCAGCAGCCTCAGCCGAAGCGACGCATGAATGCCCGCCAGATGGAGCAGCGGAAGCAGAGGCGTTGGCGGTAGGGGAGGCCGAGCTAGACTCGGTGTCCCTCCAGGGTCTGGACCTGTCTGGACTCAACGTCCTCGGAGATGGTGACATCACCAGTGAGGATGGGCCATCCGATGATGAGCGGACACCCACCGGGGCGCAGTCAGAGGCATATCTGACGCTCTCGGAGGGTGAAGAAGAGCTCTAGGGATGGAGACCACCAGCGTTGCACAGATTAACCTGCATCATGCGAGGGCAGCTTCGGCTGTCATCGGCAGGTTGGTCACCAGGTTGGACCTGGGGCTGGTGCTCATCCAGGAGCCATGGGTCGTCAGAGGCAGGATCTGCGGCCTTAACCACGTAAGTGCAAGAGTAATTGCGGATGTAAGAGAGGCATCGCCAAGAGCTTGTATCTTGGTACGGAAGAATACTAACTTTCTATGTCTTTCTAACTTTCTCACCAAAGATTTAGTAGCAGTGCTGATCACTGGAGAGCGCGGAAGTATAGTGGTGGCGTCGGCGTACTTCCCGGGAGATGAGGCGGAGGCTCCTCCATTAGAGGTTCAGGCTCTAGTGGACTACTGCAGCAGCAAGAAGCTGCCATTGCTGCTGGGGTGCGATGCCAACGCACATAGCATCACATGGGGCAGCACAGACACAAACAGCAGAGGTGAGTGTTTACTTGATTTTCTACTAGTTAAGGATCTCACTGTTTTCAACGTGGGGGCAGAACCTTCGTTTGTAACCAAAAGCAGGGCCGAGGTGTTAGATATCACCTTTGGCAATGACGGAGGCTCCAGGTTGGTTCGCAACTGGAGAGTCTCTACTGAACCATCAGTGTCGGACCATAGGATTATCCTATTCGACATTTGTAGTAACCTAAGTTTTAGTAAGGACATCAGAAATCCTCGACAGACAGATTGGCGACAATATCGGTCCTGTCTGGGGTTAAATCTGAGCAGACTAAACTACAGTAAAAGAGCTTCCTCACAGGAAGAGATTGAGCAGCTATCTATTGACGTGGGCAAGACTATCTTGGATGCTTATCATTCAAGCTGTCCTATCAAGAGCATTAAATCCAGCAGGGATAATCCATGGTGGACTAAGAAGCTAGGACTACTTCGAGTGGAGGTCAGGAAACTGTTTAACTCAGCTAAAAAGAGTAATGATAAGTGGGATTGTTATACCAGGAAGCTTACTGAGTATAACAAGGAGATACTTAATAGCAAACGGGATCACTTCAGGAAGTTTTGCTCCACTCTAGAGCAGGCCACGCCCGCTGCAAGGGTGTTCAAAGCCATCTCAAAAGGGAAAGTGCTCTCGGAACTTTGCCTTAAGAGACAGGATGGGACTTTCACGGACAATGAGGTAGAGAAGGCTGAACTTCTCTCATTCCCGCTCATTTCCCGCTTTGTAGGACCATTTCAGATAGTGATAGCAGCTACGAACAAACCTCTGGGATGAGACCCGAATGGAGATTAGCTGCAGAAATTGTAACTGAGCATAGGATCAGGTGGGCCATCGGATCACTCAGTCCCTATAAGGCCCCGGGGGTGGACGGCATCCTGCCCATCCTCTTACAGAAGGGTATAGACCCTCTCTTAGTATTTCTAATCAGAATCTTCCGTGGGAGCATTGCCCTGGGGTACATACCTAGGGAGTGGAGGACGGCGAGGGTGATTTTCATCCCGAAGGTAGGAAAGAAGGACCCATTTCTTCCTAAATCCTTCAGGCCAATCAGCCTTACCTCATTCCTGCTAAAAACCCTCGAAAAGATAGTAGACAATCACATTAGATCTGTGCACCTAGTGGCCAAGCCACTACATGCACATCAGCATGCGTATAGGGCAGGGATGTCAACGGAGTCAGCTCTGCTTGACCTAGTGAACACTCTCCAGAAGTCTGTGAAAGCAAAAGAGGTTGCACTCTGCGCCTTTATGGACATAGAAGGTGCTTTTGACAACACGGCGCATGACGTGGTGGTCAGAGCTCTTGAGAGTAGAGGAGTTGAATCAGGACTCACGTCTTGGTTAAGCAAACTCCTGGACTCTCGCATAGCAGAAGTAACCGTCAGCAACTCGACGATTAGAGCACAAACCACCAGAGGCTGTCCTCAAGGAGGTGTCCTATCACCTCTCCTTTGGAGTCTGGTGGTGGATGATCTCTTATCTAAGCTAACGGATAATGGCTTTCGATGTCTAGGATATGCCGATGACATAACTATTATCTGCAAAGGGAATTTTGAGAGCACATTATGTGATAGAGTCACCCTGGGCCTTCGACTAAGCCTGGACTGGTGTAGGGACGTGGGGCTGAACATCAACCCAGCAAAGACCACGATTGTCGCCTTCACAAATCGGTACAAGCTTAAATCTATGAGACCCATAGTCATTGGAGGTACAAGTATACCAGTGTCCACGGAGGTCAAATATCTAGGGGTTATACTAGATAAAAGACTCCTCTGGAAACAGCAGATGGAGCACGCTGTTCGGAAGGGCACTTTAGCCCTGATGAGCTGCAGAACTCTTGCGGGGAAAAACTGGGGGCTTTCACCTAAGATTCTGATGTGGATGTATACTGCTATGGTAAGGCCCATGGTGTGCTACGGAGCTGTGGTCTGGGCTGGACGCATGGACCGGGAAGGTGCGAGAAAGCAACTGGGTAAACTCCAGAGGCTTGCATGCTCGTGCATCTCGGGCGCAATGCGCACCTGCCCCTCCACGGCTCTAGACGTTCTACTAGGGCTTCCACCGCTGCACATATACATAAAACACAACGCAAGCAGAAGTCATATGAGGTTAACGGGGGCATTAGCAACCGGATCGGCTGCAGGAGCCACAGGCTCACTATTAGAATACCCACAGGATGCGCAGTTGGCGCAATTTAGCTTCAGTAAGCTCTTTAACATAGAGCTTAGCAATAAGGCAGAATGGACCAACCTGTCAACTACCTATAATATGAAAACACATGCTATTAGGTGGTACACAGATGGTTCGCTTACAGAGGAGGGGGCCGGGGCCGGAGTCTGCGGACCTCGACTCAATTACCATGAACCCCTTGGCAAGTTCGCCAGTATCTTCCAAGCGGAAATACACGCGATAGAGAGATGTGCCGCTTTCAACATCGACAGAGGGTACGATCGCAGAGACATAGCCATCTTTTCAGACAGTCAGGCAGCTATAAAAGCACTAGGTGCTTATAAAATAGCTTCCAGGCTGGTTTGGCAATGTATAGAAACATTAAACAGGTTGGGGACTAATAATAGAGTCACCATCTATTGGGTCCCTGGGCACGCGGGAATCCCGGGTAATGAGGTAGCGGACCAAATGGCCAGGAAGGGGGCAAGCACTCCTTTCTGCGGGCCGGAACCCTTCTGTGGGTTGGGCCCTGGGGTCATCGAGCAGAGCAGCCGCTCTGACCTTTGGTCCGATAGTACGAACTTCTGGTTGTGTTCGCAGGGGGCGAGACAAAGTAAAAGGCTTTTAGGCAACTACAACAAGACGAGGACTGAGGACTGTCTGAAGCTGAGCAAGGTCTCTCTTCGGATTGTCACAGGCTTCTTGACGGGACACTGCAGATTGCGTAGGCATTTACATAGGATACGCATAGGGAACGAGGCTACATGCAGGCTTTGTCTGGAGGGGGACGAAACTCCAGAACACCTACTAGTGGAGTGCCCTGCCATAGGTCGGCTGAGATTATCTCAGCTCGGGCGGGTCACACTAAACACTGAGGAGATGAGGGCTCTCCGTCCAAGCGACATCATCGCGTTTCTGCGATCGATTGCACTGTACGGGGAGCTGTAGCTCATACAATAGGATGAGGGCACAATAGACCCAGGTGGTCGCAGTGCACTAACCTCCTTTTGCATAATAATAATAATAAGTCTAGTCCGGCTAATTTAAGAGTTTGTCCCTGTGATCTATTAATTGTTAAGGCAAAGCAAACTTTTAAAGGAACTTGCAATCTTTTAAATTTAATTGGCAATTCAGAATCAGAAGGTATTACTGGAATGCTCGGTATAAAAACTGTTTCCCCTATACCATTGCCAGTAAAGATAATTGCTTCGACAACATTCTTATGAAGGACTTTAACTTGCAATCTTGTACCATTGCACAGTTTTGGCGGTTTCAAGTTGCGAATCAACATTACAGGTGAACCAATCTTTAAAGTTAATTTATGTTGAGGCAGGCCAGCCGGATTTAATGAATTAAGAAACTCGACGGGGTAATGAACTGCATCTTCGATTTCAGTCACAGAATCAATAGAGTTATATGTCATTTCTTCACTTTGAAATGATTTTAATAAAAACTCGTTTACTTCCAATGCATTGTCATTTCTCGCAGTCAAAATAACACGTTCTGAAAACCATTCGAGTGATTTTTGAGAGATATTTGTAATATCCGGAAATATTTTTAGAGTTAGCTCTTCAATACTTTTCACAACATGACACAAAGTTGATGGTAATGTTCTTTTGCCATCATGGGTAGGAAATAATCCATTTCCTATTTGAAGAAGCATTTCTGCAACTTCACCAGCTATGCTATCACCTTTTAAGTGCACTCGCATATTCTGCTTTAATGCAATTATCTGTATTTTGGGCCACAAAATTGAAGACTTTAAGCACGCATTTATTTCATCTGCTCTTGTTCCTCTGGGGATCACTGGGAGAGTTTGTCGAAAATCACCAGCTAAGAGAACAGTTATGCCACCCATTAAGTATTCACTATCTCGAATGTCTTTCAAAGATCGATCTACAGCTTCAAAAGCAATTTTATGGCCCAAAGTACACTCATCCCAAACAATAAGCTTGCAATCTTTGAGCACATCAGCAATATTAGATTGCTTTGAAATTGAGCAATGTGGTGTTTCTAATTGAATCAAATTAAATGGAATCTTAAGTGTAGAATGCGCTGTGCGACCACCATTAAGTAAAGTGGCTGCGATACCGGAAGAAGCAACGGCCAATGCAATTTTTTTACTTTGCCGTACCTTTGCCAATAATAAATTTAAAAGATACGTTTTACCTGTTCCACCAGGTGCATCTAAAAAATAGATTTCTCCTTTTTCTGCTTCAACGCTATATAGTATCTTTTCGTATACTTGTTTTTGCTCAGCAGTAAGGAGTAGCTCATTACTAACAACAAAATTATCGCAATTTTCATAATTTGTTTCTCTATGATATTCAATATTTGGAACAATTTCCTCGGATCTAATTGGTAGTGGAAGTCCATAGTAAGTCAAGTTTTGACCACCAATAGACAGTACAATATCTTCAATGCACATAAGACATTTATTTAATACATTATTCACAATACTTTCATCAATATTTCTTTCTTGTGAAAAATGAAAGGCTCTTAAAATATCTTCTGAGAAACTCTCTTTATAAGTATTCCAAAGTTTAAGAGCATTCGAAATTTGACAAAATACTAACATTATTGCAAAAAGTTCTCTCAGTTTTGTAGGATTTTGACATATGACAGCTTCGGCTATAGTTGAATCCTAGTGCTTATCATCTTCTAGTAATCCTAGAGCTTTACACGCCAATTGAAATGATGCGTATGCTATACCATTAACGGTTTTTAAATTTAAAAATTAAGTTGGGCCCCTTACAAAATGTAATAAAAGTCTTAAATAAAAACATTCTGTATTATTGGGATGAATAGTGTAAACTCTTCCCAATGCTGAATCTCTTTTAACTCCAGGAAAATTTGGCACATCATGCCCTCGTTTTCTTCTTTGAAATTCTTAATTGTTCCATGTAAAATACGATGGAACTTCACAATATAGAAGCGTTCTTGCAAACTCATCACGTGTGCATAGCTCAAAGAAGGCTAGTAAAGTGGTTTTGGGTGTAGTGCTTAATCTGTCAAGTAATTGTTGCGGATTATTGGGGTTAAAATATATCCGTTGACCATTTTCTAAATGAACAGCTAAGTGTGTAATAGCCGGAAAACGTTCATGTATGGGAAATGCAAGGTTTCTCCATATCGCTTCTGAGCTACTTATAAAACGGGCACTTTCGTACATATTAATTTCATTACGTTGGTCTTCAAGAGTAAATGATGCTTGATCACTGCCCTTGTTAACATATTTACAAATGTATTTAATAGACTTTACAGAACTACATTACTCAACATTTATGTGAGCTTTAAATGTTCTCAATAGTACACAGTTATAAGGCACAACCCAACGATTATCTATGCAATTACCATTTATATTAATTGCATAACCACCATCTTCTATCGATCTTCTACGATATAGCGGGTAACTATCTTTTCCAGTCACAGTTTCTTTAAGTAATTTTCGAGAAAACCTTTTGGTACATTTTCCATTTTTCATGCATGGCGATTTATTATTAAATGCACCGCAAGGACCATGAATCATATTTGACTTAACAATGTTAAATAAAAAAGGATCCTCATCTGCGTTTGGTATTTCGGCACAGATAATCTTATCGATTTTATTTGGTCTTATTTTATTTTCTAACCAAAGAAGAATATGTATATGTGGTTAACCCCGCATTTGCCATTCCACAGAGTACATGAAACATTGCACGCTTCCAAACAAAGAACCTTATGTCAATAGTGGCATTAAAGCTTTAACTTTTAAATGAAAAACTCGAGCTATAAAATCGTGACGATCATGCGGGTTTTGACCCGGTAATAAAACACTTCTGATGTCATTCCATTGTGGATTGCATGTGAATGTTATGCAAAGATCTGGTCGCTCATAATGGCGAACATATGTCATAGCATCTTGAGTCTTTTCATGCATATATCGTGCAGAGCTTGTAAAAGAAGACGGTAAAATTACCATCTGACCAAGTTGAGCTGCGTCAACATCTTGTTGGCCTATTGCATCTTGTAGATGTATATAATATTGCGCTTTTCAAATTGCTGACCAACAATAACTATAGCTACTTCGCTTGATAGAGGTGCATTGTAAAGCCCTTTATGTGCACCAGCGGGTGTTCGATCAGCATGAATAACCAATTTATAGTCTTTGGTACTTGTTTGTATTTTATTGAGAGCCATTTTTAGATCTTTAACATAACGATTATGCTGATGAAACATACATTGAAGATCCTTTACTACGCTTAAATCAACATTTGAAATATTTTTAAAACGTAGTTGAGCTTCCTTTTCATCATCACCAACAAAATAATTTTGAAGAAACTGCATTTGTTCATTTGGCAAAGGTCGGACACTACCAATTAAGTGATACACTTGTCCTTGGACTTTAAAGGTTGACCAACTTTCATTTATAATTTTTGTACTTCCAAAATAATTCATTTGAAAGCATACTTTCTTACACGATCAATGAAATGATCATGCTTGGGATGTCCACAAATTATTAAGCTTTTAAGTGGATCAGGCAAACTTTTATTTTGGGAAAGCTTAACTTTTTTTGCCTTGTAACAGATACCCAGGGGCTCATTTTTCCATTTTAAAGCATTACAATGTTTGCATATAAAATTCATACTACCAAGTTGAGTAACTTTATCTGACTTGTAAGTTATTTCAAAATCTTAGCTTAAGCCAGACATGGCTTAAACACTCCATGCACGAAAACGCCTTTCTTGACGTGCATTAGGATTATTAGCCTGATGTCTTCTCACTGCAACTCTATGAGCTTCAGAATTATTAACCTGAAATCTTTTTGATGCTTCTATGCGCTTACCCCTATTGATATATTAAAATGAAGTCAAGAAAAATTCACTTCTGCAAGTCATTTTAATACACGACTAAAGCCTTCTTACTTGTTTTCAGATTCGCTCATTCTCGTGTTGTGCTGACAGTCGGCAATTCAACACCTGCATCATGAATTGAGCGCTGCTGGTCCCAAACCCAAAGAGGCAGCTTAAAACTTGAACACGCCCACGCATCGCTCTTCATGTTCGGCGCTAGATGACAAATTATTTTTAAATCTCGCTCCGATCATGCGCCTTCGTTGTTGGCTATTTCGGCTAACTCTCTTATGTATGCGCGCGCTCTGCAAGTTATACAAAGAGCGTAGTATCGCTACCTTCTTCGCACGCACTGAATCAACGCAAAACATATCTAAGAGGCTGCAGTTAAGTGAATTGCATATTGCCTTTACCTTTAATTTAGTGTGTGCGGAGGAGGTAGGGTTATTAAACTTTATGATTGACATGCAAAGCGAGCACATAAGATAGAGAGTGAACGTAAATGAGCAACAACAAAGGTGAACATGTAGGGGGGCTCTGCACGTAGGATTTTGTAGCGTCGTGGTATGGCTGATCGTCGGTTTAGAATAAAACACTTGGAGGATTTAATAATTATATTTTGAACTTTATTTACGCGTGACCTCTATTTGACACTTGTAATAGATAACTAACTACTACCGCCTCAGCTTCCAGTAGCTGAAGCCCCTGTTAAAGGCTGCCGTCGGCTAGAAGGCTCGGCTTGTGGTGAGTTTCTAGCGACGGCAGCAGTGCTGCGCGGTTGGCGCATTTTCCGCTGTTTGGCATAAACATACTCCCCCCCTTTGCAAGGATTGCAAGAGTAGGACGGAAGGGGGATCGGAAATTATGCTGGGAGTTAGGACTGGATTACGCTGGAGTTATGCCGGACACGATCCCGAGAGCATCCAACCAAATATGGTGTTCTGTGCCACCGGAAGACCATTCTGGCCGGGAACTAGTCCTGGTACCAAGAGCTCCTGGTACAAATCAGCCCCAAGGACCAGGGACACCTGCTTCGGACGAAACCAAGTTTCGTCAGAAGGCACAATGTCGGCGAATCGTGCCTGGACGCTCTCCGGGATCGTTTTGGCTGGCGTCCTCATATTGGTGCCCTCTTCCACCTTTAACACCACCTCCCTCATGAAGGTAGCCGTTTTGTTGTGGAGGAACACCGTGCAGGCCTCATCCGCACCGACGCTGGTGACGGAAAGACCGAAGCCTTTTGCCAGTGAAGTGCCGATGCGGCTTATCGGACTACACGGGTCCACGAGCGCTGCCACCTTGAACGATTTCTTTCCGTTATTCAGGAAAAGGGAGACGGTAGGCAGGAGCGTTATCCACTTGAACTCCAGCAGCGAGACCAACGAAGTTGACATCGCTGGCTGGGGACTCTCCGCTGGGGTTGTGGGTTCCTCCCTGGATACTTCCAATCGACGCTGGATTGTGGATGGGGTGCCGGACGTGGATGCTGCTGGTCGGGTTGTTTCCGAGAAGTGGAGCAGCGTGTGGTGGTCCTCTTTGCACTTGCGGCACTTGTCCTTGCTGCGACAGGCGTCTCCCGAGTGCTGGTGGGCCAAGCAATTTGGGCAGTACTTGTTGATTAGGACCGCCCGAAGACGCTTGTCGCCCGGCAGCCGCAAGAACCTTTTGCATTTACGCAGTGGGTGGATGCCACTGCAAACACGGCAGCGGAAAGAATTTACTCCGCGTACCCGATGGGATTCCAGCGCTTGTGGTTTCCTTGGTGCCATTCTGTATAACGAAAACAAAACAAGAAAAAATGTACTCAAGTTTGCACCATGGATATTGCAAATATTAGGAGTACGTGGAAAGTCGTTAGGACCTAGGAACGAAAGTGTCCATTTACGGATAGGAAAGCCAGAGCTTTCGAGAGCGGATTGTAGTTCCGCAATGGCTGCTACGGCTCGTGGCTTGGAATGCGCTCCGGCCAGAACATCATCGACATACATGAAACTTGTGATTATTTCACTTGCCAGCGGATATTCGGTCTTCACATCCTCAGCAAGCTGCTGCAAGACCCGAATAGCAAGGAATGGAGCACAATTGACACCGAAAGTGACTGTATTTAATTCATAATCACAGATATTCTCGTGGTTATCCCGGAAGAGAATTCTTTGGAACGGTGTGTGATCTGAATGGACCAGTATCTGCCGATACATTTTTGTTATGTCGGCATTGAAGACATATCGAAAGAAGCGCCACTTGAGAATTTGTACGGTCAAGTCAGACTGCAGAATGTGCCCCGGATGAAGGATATCATTCAAACTGCGACCGTTCGTGGTGCTGTCGGGTTTGAAAACTGCATGGTGGGGCAAATAGAAATTGGTCACTGCATCGTTCGGGCTGACTTGCCGCATGTGGCCTGAATCCAAATATTCTTGAATAACGGAGTCATATTGCTCCTTGAGGGAAAGGTCTCTCTTTAGACGGCTCGCATTCTTCAGGAATTGAGCCAGTGCCATGGATCTGGAATGACCTACTTTGCAATGAACTTGGTCGCGAAATGGAAGCGTCACCACATATCTCCCCTTTGCGTCTCTCGTGGTCGTTTTGACAAAGTTTTTCTCACAAAAAGAGTCAGATTCTTTAACCGGTCTCGCCGGCAAATCCTCCACCTCCCAAAATTTTGTGAGAAGCTGCTCTAGTCGTGACTCGGAATTAACAGAAACGCGTGTGGAGAAGGACGAGATGGAATTGGGTGTGGTCTTTGAGATCGGGCCGGTTAGTATCCAGCCAAAGACCGTCTCTTGCCCCAACAGACTGCCACACACATTAGGACGAGAAGCACCCTGGAGAATGGACGGAAGGATATCCGCCCCTAAAAGCACATCAATTTGTGCACTTTGGAAGAATAACGGATCTGTCAGTTGCAAGTCTGGTAGATCCTTTAGTAAGGTTTGAGGAATTGAATATGACGGGAGATTTCCCGACAGTTCTGGGAGCACATATGCCGAAACTTCAATTTGAAGTCTGGGCCTTATAGGAGACCCGATATGGAAATGGCTTAGCTTTCGGGGTTGGGCTGCAACCGCTTGATTGAGCCCTGAGACGTTGACTTCAACCCTTTGGAAAGGCAATTTGATTTTGTCAAACAATCTCTTCGAAATGAAAGTGGCTTCTGAGCCTGAATCTATCAGCGCTCTCGCCGTGAACTTAGTGCCCAAATGGATAACATGTATTAATGCGGTACTTAAGAGCACACCACGCGTATCAGTTGCAAAATAGTTTTGAACGCAGGGTTGGTTCGAAGTGGACTGTATTTGAACTGGATTATTAATTTGCGTTTGAGGAACTGAATTAGCGGTCACTGAAGGAGGGCTGCCCTTATGCAAAAGCGTGTTATGGCGGCCCTTGCACGTGAAGCAATTGTGAGCACTTGTGCAGTCTTTAAGTTGGTGGTTCTTTGCGAAACAATTCCAACATAGACTCCGCTGATTCACGAGGTTGGCTCTTTCGGTAACTGACATTTTAAGGAACTTCGGACATAAGCAGATTGGGTGGTTTTCTTTGGAACACACATTGCAAGAGTTTACCTTGGAATGTACCATTGCTTCAAAGGTTTGGAGATTCCTCGAAGACGCTTGAGGCTTGGACGGCCTTGAATTGGATTGAACGCTGGAACTGGGCTTGACATCCTCGATAGCTTCCAGCGTCCTGTAGCGTTCACCCAGGAAACTATTTAAGTCCTCCCATTTTGGAATTGCCACTTTATCTGAAAGGGACTGTTCCCACAGAGACAGTGTGCCCTTTGGTAATTTGGAAGAGCACAAGAACACAAGGAGGCAGTCCCAATTTTCAGTCGATACCTCGGAATGCTCCAGAGCTGTTAGACAACTCTGGATAGTAGTCTGAATCTCTTTCAGGGCGGAACCGGTTTCTACATTAACAGTAGGCAAATTGAACAGGATTTTAAGTTGGCTATTAACCAGAAGCCGCTTATTTTGGAAACGCTCATACAACGCCTGCCACGCAGAGGCAAAACCGTCATGGGTGAGCGGAGACTTCGAAACAATTGCCTTAGCTTCACCCCCAGTTTTGGAATTGAGGTGAAACAATTTTTCGACTGGAGTTAGTCGAGGGTTGTCAATGTAGATAGCCGTAAATAGGTCGCGGAAGGTTGGCCATTTCAAATAGTCTCCATGGAACACTTCTGTGTCTACAGGCGGGAGACTACAGCCCCGAGAAACAGACGCTATCGGAACTGCTGGTTGCCTATTAATGGAGCTAAGCCTTTCTATTTGCTCGCATAATTGTGCCGTACACCGCTCGTATACGGAGTAGCAACGGTCGTATGTCGTCGTTAACGACGTAGCATCGCTACTCCCACAACCTTGGCTAAGGGCCCTTGAGCTGGTCTCGTACTCTTTTTCAACTTTCTCCCACAGAACCTTTACATGGTCGCGACGGACCTGTAGTGTGTAGAGGGATGGTTCGGTAGCTGACGGACCATTAATTCGTGACTCGAATTGGATCAGCTTATCGGAAGCGGAGATAAAATCGGCCATTGTCATATTTGCCTTGGAGGCTAGTTTGGTAGCGGCCCGAGTGGCTATCTGCTTCAAACTCGGAATGGGGGGTTTAGCAAGTGGTGTGACCGCGCTGGAAAGTTTGGCAATTGGCTTGGATTTGGGTGTAACAGAGGTTTTCTTCACCGGGAGATTTGGTGAAGAAAGCGAACTTCTTTTTGTGCTCTTCACGGACGGAACGTTCAGCTGTTATTTCTCTCCTTGACCTGGCCCTATCGGCATTATCTGTCCTTAACAAAAAATAATTAACTATTTTTTTGAGTTGGAACAGGTGACAAGCAAGGAAACAAATTCTGGGATTTGTGGGAATATTTATTGTAGTCAGGATTGACCACAATAAAATACTATCGAAAAATATTTGTAAAAGAAAGCCCAGTTCCAGCATTCAATCCAATTCAAGGCCGTCCAAGCCTCAAGCGTCTTCGAGGAATCTCCAAACCTTTGAAGCAAAGGTACATTCCAAGGTAAACTCTTGCAATGTGTGTTCCAAAGAAAACCACCCAATCCGCTTATGTCCGAAGTTCCTTAAAATGTCAGTTACCGAAAGAGCCAACCTCGTGAATCAGCGGAGTCTATGTTGGAATTGTTTCGCAAAGAACCACCAACTTAAAGACTGCACAAGTGCTCACAATTGCTTCACGTGCAAGGGCCGCCATAACACGCTTTTGCATAAGGGCAGCCCTCCTTCAGTGACCGCTAATTCAGTTCCTCAAACGCAAATTAATAATCCAGTTCAAATACAGTCCACTTCGAACCAACCCTGCGTTCAAAACTATTTTGCAACTGATACGCGTGGTGTGCTCTTAAGTACCGCATTAATACATGTTATCCATTTGGGCACTAAGTTCACGGCGAGAGCGCTGATAGATTCAGGCTCAGAAGCCACTTTCATTTCGAAGAGATTGTTTGACAAAATCAAATTGCCTTTCCAAAGGGTTGAAGTCAACGTCTCAGGGCTCAATCAAGCGGTTGCAGCCCAACCCCGAAAGCTAAGCCATTTCCATATCGGGTCTCCTATAAGGCCCAGACTTCAAATTGAAGTTTCGGCATATGTGCTCCCAGAACTGTCGGGAAATCTCCCGTCATATTCAATTCCTCAAACCTTACTAAAGGATCTACCAGACTTGCAACTGACACATCCGTTATTCTTCCAAAGTGCACAAATTGATGTGCTTTTAGGGGCGGATATCCTTCCGTCCATTCTCCAGGGTGCTTCTCGTCCTAATGTGTGTGGCAGTCTGTTGGGGCAAGAGACGGTCTTTGGCTGGATACTAACCGGCCCGATCTCAAAGACCACACCCAATTCCATCTCGTCCTTCTCCACACGCGTTTCTGTTAATTCCGAGTCACGACTAGAGCAGCTTCTCACAAAATTTTGGGAGGTGGAGGATTTGCCGGCGAGACCGGTTAAAGAATCTGACTCTTTTTGTGAGAAAAACTTTGTCAAAACGACCACGAGAGACGCAAAGGGGAGATATGTGGTGACGCTTCCATTTCGCGACCAAGTTCATTGCAAAGTAGGTCATTCCAGATCCATGGCACTGGCTCAATTCCTGAAGAATGCGAGCCGTCTAAAGAGAGACCTTTCCCTCAAGGAGCAATATGACTCCGTTATTCAAGAATATTTGGATTCAGGCCACATGCGGCAAGTCAGCCCGAACGATGCAGTGACCAATTTCTATTTGCCCCACCATGCAGTTTTCAAACCCGACAGCACCACGAACGGTCGCAGTTTGAATGATATCCTTCATCCGGGGCACATTCTGCAGTCTGACTTGACCGTACAAATTCTCAAGTGGCGCTTCTTTCGATATGTCTTCAATGCCGACATAACAAAAATGTATCGGCAGATACTGGTCCATTCAGATCACACACCGTTCCAAAGAATTCTCTTCCGGGATAACCACGAGAATATCTGTGATTATGAATTAAATACAGTCACTTTCGGTGTCAATTGTGCTCCATTCCTTGCTATTCGGGTCTTGCAGCAGCTTGCTGAGGATGTGAAGACCGAATATCCGCTGGCAAGTGAAATAATCACAAGTTTCATGTATGTCGATGATGTTCTGGCCGGAGCGCATTCCAAGCCACGAGCCGTAGCAGCCATTGCGGAACTACAATCCGCTCTCGAAAGCTCTGGCTTTCCTATCCGTAAATGGACACTTTCGTTCCTAGGTCCTAACGACTTTCCACGTACTCCTAATATTTGCAATATCCATGGTGCAAACTTGAGTACATTTTTTCTTGTTTTGTTTTCGTTATACAGAATGGCACCAAGGAAACCACAAGCGCTGGAATCCCATCGGGTACGCGGAGTAAATTCTTTCCGCTGCCGTGTTTGCAGTGGCATCCACCCACTGCGTAAATGCAAAAGGTTCTTGCGGCTGCCGGGCGACAAGCGTCTTCGGGCGGTCCTAATCAACAAGTACTGCCCAAATTGCTTGGCCCACCAGCACTCGGGAGACGCCTGTCGCAGCAAGGACAAGTGCCGCAAGTGCAAAGAGGACCACCACACGCTGCTCCACTTCTCGGAAACAACCCGACCAGCAGCATCCACGTCCGGCACCCCATCCACAATCCAGCGTCGATTGGAAGTATCCAGGGAGGAACCCACAACCCCAGCGGAGAGTCCCCAGCCAGCGATGTCAACTTCGTTGGTCTCGCTGCTGGAGTTCAAGTGGATAACGCTCCTGCCTACCGTCTCCCTTTTCCTGAATAACGGAAAGAAATCGTTCAAGGTGGCAGCGCTCGTGGACCCGTGTAGTCCGATAAGCCGCATCGGCACTTCACTGGCAAAAGGCTTCGGTCTTTCCGTCACCAGCGTCGGTGCGGATGAGGCCTGCACGGTGTTCCTCCACAACAAAACGGCTACCTTCATGAGGGAGGTGGTGTTAAAGGTGGAAGAGGGCACCAATATGAGGACGCCAGCCAAAACGATCCCGGAGAGCGTCCAGGCACGATTCGCCGACATTGTGCCTTCTGACGAAACTTGGTTTCGTCCGAAGCAGGTGTCCCTGGTCCTTGGGGCTGATTTGTACCAGGAGCTCTTGGTACCAGGACTAGTTCCCGGCCAGAATGGTCTTCCGGTGGCACAGAACACCATATTTGGTTGGATGCTCTCGGGATCGTGTCCGGCATAACTCCAGCGTAATCCAGTCCTAACTCCCAGCATAATTTCCGATCCCCCCTTCCGTCCTACTCTTGCAATCCTTGCAAAGGGGGGGAGTATGTTTATGCCAAACAGCGGAAAATGCGCCAACCGCGCAGCACTGCTGCCGTCGCTAGAAACTCACCACAAGCCGAGCCTTCTAGCCGACGGCAGCCTTTAACAGGGGCTTCAGCTACTGGAAGCTGAGGCGGTAGTAGTTAGTTATCTATTACAAGTGTCAAATAGAGGTCACGCGTAAATAAAGTTCAAAATATAATTATTAAATCCTCCAAGTGTTTTATTCTAAACCGACGATCAGCCATACCACGACGCTACAAAATCCTACGTGCAGAGCCCCCCTACATGTTCATGGTCCTTCGAGCCGGATTTTTTAAGGAATTCGATATAGTTTTCGGCAGCACGAGGAAAAAGATAAGTATAAAATACATGAAATATTTTGGCATATGATCCGCCATATTTTTTCCGTCCGCCAAAGTGCTTAACAAGTAAAAAGGGGAAACTATTCCTTCGCTTTCCACTGTCTATATTCCAATTAGACTACTTGTTAAATGACATTCCAATCAGACATAAATATGCGCAAGTCTGTCTGAGCGTTTTAATATTTCCATCCATGTATGTACATATATACATACACACCTGCGCGCAAGTAAATTCCGTTCTGTTATCCGAGTTCCACTGATTAAGTGCTCCAGAACAGCACAATCCATAATATAAAACACAAAAAAATACGTTTTTTATTAATATTTTATATTTGTGCATACTTACATACATATGTACACGCCAACATACTTAAAGAAACCACCACCAGTTGATCGGCACCTTTAAGCGCGCAAGCGTACATGTACATATGTATGTATATACATACGAAAATCCATATACAGAACACATATTACTTTTACACATATATATCTACATATTACATCACTCCATCACCCACATATATATTCCATATATATGTTCCACATTACATATGCAAACATAACACACAATAATTAAATATACACATAAACGCAGTAAGCGCCGCACTTGCAGGTGAATTATTTCCAGCACCTGTCAAGTCGCCGGCACTCCATAACTCAAACAAAATACAAGTGCTATATAACATTTACTAAAAAACATAAAACAAAACACTGGCCGAGCACACAAAGAGATTAAAATTTAATAAAAATTTATTTTTTGCCGGCATAAACTACAACAGCTCAATATAAACAAATACATGCATATGTACGCTTTGCTAGTTCCGCTCTGGTGAACTGGTAAAGGTAACATCGATTTCTTTGTCATAGAAGCGCTTGAAGCGCTAAAGTGTGTAATGCAATACATCGTGATCGCCACAGTCCGACACTTAAATTAATTTAAAAGTATTAATTATAATCTATAATTAATTTCTTATTTTCCGTTCTGTATTTTTTTTCGTTCGCAATTGTTCTCTGTTGCGATTCCATTCCGTTCCGGGTGGAATATTCTAAAATAATTTATAAATATTCTTTTATAAATTATTTTAGTTCCGTTAACGGGGGAAATTGTAAATATCCTTTTACAATTTTATCTTTTTTTCTGTTCCGTTTCCATTCCGTTCCGGGCGGAAGATTCCAATAATTTATAAATATTCTTTTATACAAATATTTTTCAATAGTATTTTATTGTGGTCAATCCTGACTAAAATTGTAAATATTCTTTTACAATTTAATATTCTCTGATCCGATTCCATTTCATTCCAAGTGAGTGGAATATCCGAATAATTTATAAATATTCTTTTACAAGTTATTCGTAAGTCCATCTATCGGGGCTATATTTGTAAATATTCTTTTACAAATATTTTTCAATAGTATTTTATTGTGGTCAATCCTGACTAAAATTGTAAATATTCTTTTACAATTTAATATTCTCTGATCCGATTCCATTTCATTCCAAGTGAGTGGAATATCCGAATAATTTATAAATATTCTTTTATAAGTCATTTGTAAGTCCATCTACCGGGGCTATATTTGTAAATATTCTTTTACAAATATTTTTCGATAGTATTTTATTGAGGTCAATCCTGACTACAATAAATATTCCCACAAATCCCAGAATTTGTTTCCTTGCTTGTCACCTGTTCCAACTCATAAAAAATAGTTAATTATTTTTTGTTAAGGACAGATAATGCCGATAGGGCCAGGTCAAGGAGAGAAAAAACAGCTGAACGTTCCGTCCGTGAAGAGCACAAAAAGAAGTTCGCTTTCTTCACCAAATCTCCCGGTGAAGAAAACCTCTGTTACACCCAAATCCAAGCCAATTGCCAAACTTTCCAGCGCGGTCACACCACTTGCTAAACCCCCCATTCCGAGTTTGAAGCAGATAGCCACTCGGGCCGCTACCAAACTAGCCTCCAAGGAAAATATGACAATGGCCGATTTTATCTCCGCTTCCGATAAGCTGATCCAATTCGAGTCACGAATTAATGGTCCGTCAGCTACCGAACCATCCCTCTACACACTACAGGTCCGTCGCGACCATGTAAAGGTTCTGTGGGAGAAAGTTGAAAAAGAGTACGAGACCAGCTCAAGGGCCCTTAGCCAAGGTTGTGGGAGTAGCGATGCTACGTCGTTAACGACGACATACGACCGTTGCTACTCCGTATACGAGCGGTGTACGGCACAATTATGCGAGCAAATAGAAAGGCTTAGCTCCATTAATAGGCAACCAGCAGTTCCGATAGCGTCTGTTTCTCGGGGCTGTAGTCTCCCGCCTGTAGACACAGAAGTGTTCCATGGAGACTATTTGAAATGGCCAACCTTCCGCGACCTATTTACGGCTATCTACATTGACAACCCTCGACTAACTCCAGTCGAAAAATTGTTTCACCTCAATTCCAAAACTGGGGGTGAAGCTAAGGCAATTGTTTCGAAGTCTCCGCTCACCCATGACGGTTTTGCCTCTGCGTGGCAGGCGTTGTATGAGCGTTTCCAAAATAAGCGGCTTCTGGTTAATAGCCAACTTAAAATCCTGTTCAATTTGCCTACTGTTAATGTAGAAACCGGTTCCGCCCTGAAAGAGATTCAGACTACTATTGTTGTCTAACAGCTCTGGAGCATTCCGAGGTATCGACTGAAAATTGGGACTGCCTCCTTGTGTTCTTGTGCTCTTCCAAATTACCAAAGGGCACACTGTCTCTGTGGGAACAGTCCCTTTCAGATAAAGTGGCAATTCCAAAATGGGAGGACTTAAATAGTTTCCTGGGTGAACGCTACAGGACGCTGGAAGCTATCGAGGATGTCAAGCCCAGTTCCAGCGTTCAATCCAATTCAAGGCCGTCCAAGCCTCAAGCGTCTTCGAGGAATCTCCAAACCTTTGAAGCAAAGGTACATTCCAAGGTAAACTCTTGCAATGTGTGTTCCAAAGAAAACCACCCAATCCGCTTATGTCCGAAGCTCCTTAAAATGTCAGTTACCGAAAGAGCCAACCTCGTGAATCAGCGGAGTCTATGTTGGAATTGTTTCGCAAAGAACCACCAACTTAAAGACTGCACAAGTGCTCACAATTGCTTCACGTGCAAGGGCCGCCATAACACGCTTTTGCATAAGGGCAGCCCTCCTTCAGTGACCGCTAATTCAGTTCCTCAAACGCAAATTAATAATCCAGTTCAAATACAGTCCACTTCGAACCAACCCTGCGTTCAAAACTATTTTGCAACTGATACGCGTGGTGTGCTCTTAAGTACCGCATTAATACATGTAATCCATTTGGGCACTAAGTTCACGGCGAGAGCGCTGATAGATTCAGGCTCAGAAGCCACTTTCATTTCGAAGAGATTGTTTGACAAAATCAAATTGCCTTTCCAAAGGGTTGAAGTCAACGTCACAGGGCTCAATCAAGCGGTTGCAGCCCAACCCCGAAAGCTATGCCATTTCCATATCGGGTCTCCTATAAGGCCCAGACTTCAAATTGAAGTTTCGGCATATGTGCTCCCAGAACTGTCGGGAAATCTCCCGTCATATTCAATTCCTCAAACCTTACTAAAGGATCTACCAGACTTGCAACTGACAGATCCGTTATTCTTCCAAAGTGCACAAATTGATGTGCTTTTAGGGGCGGATATCCTTCCGTCCATTCTCCAGGGTGCTTCTCGTCCTAATGTGTGTGGCAGTCTGTTGGGGCAAGAGACGGTCTTTGGCTGGATACTAACCGGCCCGATCTCAAAGACCACACCCAATTCCATCTCGTCCTTCTCCACACGCGTTTCTGTTAATTCCGAGTCACGACTAGAGCAGCTTCTCACAAAATTTTGGGAGGTGGAGGATTTGCCGGCGAGACCGGTTAAAGAATCTGACTCTTTTTGTGAGAAAAACTTTGTCAAAACGACCACGAGAGACGCAAAGGGGAGATATGTGGTGACGCTTCCATTTCGCGACCAAGTTCATTGCAAAGTAGATCATTCCAGATCTATGGCACTGGCTCAATTCCTGAAGAATGAGAGCCGTCTAAAGAGAGACCTTTCCCTCAAGGAGCAATATGACTCCGTTATTCAAGAATATTTGGATTCAGGCCACATGCGGCAAGTCAGCCCGAACGATGCAGTGACCAATTTCTATTTGCCCCACCATGCAGTTTTCAAACCCGACAGCACCACGAACGGTCGCAGTTTGAATGATATCCTTCATCCGGGGCACATTCTGCAGTCTGACTTGACCGTACAAATTCTCAAGTGGCGCTTTTTTCGATATGTCTTCAATGCCGACATAACAAAAATGTATCGGCAGATACTGGTCCATTCAGATCACACACCGTTCCAAAGAATTCTCTTCCGGGATAACCACGAGAATATCTGTGATTATGAATTAAATACAGTCACTTTCGGTGTCAATTGTGCTCCATTCCTTGCTATTCGGGTCTTGCAGCAGCTTGCTGAGGATGTGAAGACCGAATATCCGCTGGCAAGTGAAATAATCACAAGTTTCATGTATGTCGATGATGTTCTGGCCGGAGCGCATTCCAAGCCACGAGCCGTAGCAGCCATTGCGGAACTACAATCCGCTCTCGAAAGCTCTGGCTTTCCTATCCGTAAATGGACACTTTCGTTCCTAGGTCCTAACGACTTTCCACGTACTCCTAATATTTGCAATATCCATGGTGCAAACTTGAGTACATTTTTTCTTGTTTTGTTTTCGTTATACAGAATGGCACCAAGGAAACCACAAGCGCTGGAATCCCATCGGGTACGCGGAGTAAATTCTTTCCGCTGCCGTGTTTGCAGTGGCATCCACCCACTGCGTAAATGCAAAAGGTTCTTGCGGCTGCCGGGCGACAAGCGTCTTCGGGCGGTCCTAATCAACAAGTACTGCCCAAATTGCTTGGCCCACCAGCACTCGGGAGACGCCTGTCGCAGCAAGGACAAGTGCCGCAAGTGCAAAGAGGACCACCACACGCTGCTCCACTTCTCGGAAACAACCCGACCAGCAGCATCCACGTCCGGCACCCCATCCACAATCCAGCGTCGATTGGAAGTATCCAGGGAGGAACCCACAACCCCAGCGGAGAGTCCCCAGCCAGCGATGTCAACTTCGTTGGTCTCGCTGCTGGAGTTCAAGTGGATAACGCTCCTGCCTACCGTCTCCCTTTTCCTGAATAACGGAAAGAAATCGTTCAAGGTGGCAGCGCTCGTGGACCCGTGTAGTCCGATAAGCCGCATCGGCACTTCACTGGCAAAAGGCTTCGGTCTTTCCGTCACCAGCGTCGGTGCGGATGAGGCCTGCACGGTGTTCCTCCACAACAAAACGGCTACCTTCATGAGGGAGGTGGTGTTAAAGGTGGAAGAGGGCACCAATATGAGGAGGCCAGCCAAAACGATCCCGGAGAGCGTCCAGGCACGATTCGCCGACATTGTGCCTTCTGACGAAACTTGGTTTCGTCCGAAGCAGGTGTCCCTGGTCCTTGGGGCTGATTTGTACCAGGAGCTCTTGGTACCAGGACTAGTTCCCGGCCAGAATGGTCTTCCGGTGGCACAGAACACCATATTTGGTTGGATGCTCTCGGGATCGTGTCCGGCATAACTCCAGCGTAATCCAGTCCTAACTCCCAGCATAATTTCCGATCCCCCCTTCCGTCCTACTCTTGCAATCCTTGCAAAGGGGGGGAGTATGTTTATGTTATATGTAGAACTTTTTCCTCCAAAGAATGTTGCACTTCTTGTGCGTAGAAGGGTTGGTTCATGCACTTATTCATTAAGAAGCGGAAATCCGTTTCTTTTTTGCAAGTGTACGAACCTTTTTTATGACTTTGCTTGTGCGACGCGAAGGCGTCACTGCGCATTTGTTTTGTTTTTGTATTCTCGCTCGCGATCAAACCTTCAGCTTGTGCGACAATCAGGCGACAGTAGTGGAATGGGTACTTGTTGTAATTGTAATTTGTTTTTTAAAATGGATAAAAAGTGCTCCAAGTCGTATGGGAGGTACTTGAAGGAGTTGTCCAAATAAAAATTCCCTTCTTAGTGCTCACTTTCAATCTGCATGGAATATTGTGTGAAAATTTCAGCCTTCTAGCTCTTTTCGTTTAGGCTGTGCCGATTCGGACAATCAGGACAAACTTTTTTATATGTATATATAGAAATGATTTTGATATGCGGACAGCAGCCCAATCTCTTTCAAAAAGCAATGTTCCATGCGTTGCGCATACGATAAATTTGGTTGTTCAGGACTGTCTGGCAAATGGCGGTTTAAAGACTTTATTGGGAAAATGTAACAAAAATTGTGGCTTTTTTCAAGAGAAGTTTCATTGCATACGCAAAGTTCAAAGATGAACAAAATACAGAGAACCCATTGAAATAGAGCAACGATTTCTGCAAACTAGATATGCCATTTGTCAAGTGCTATTCAACACTCCAAAAGGATTAACGCCATTATCTGCGCATAAAATTTCCATTCTTGAAGACCTAGAAAAGGTATTGTCTCCGTTTGAGCACGCAACTGTTACCACATCATCGAGCAACCTGGTGACCGTGTCAATGGTTATTCCTATTTGCTGTGGACTTCTTCAAAATCTGGAAATTATCAAAGCCAACCTGACTACAGAGGAGGGTAGGCTTGCGTGTACAGTCCTAATAAATGGAACGAGGAACAGACTATTTAAATACAAGAAACGTTGTAAAACAAGAACTGCCACGCTCCTGGATCCCCAATTTAAAAAGGATGGATTCTTATCCCCGTTTAATGTTACTCAAGCTGAAAAGTTCCTAGAGGACGAACTATCTGCTATCAATGCCAAGTCCGGTCCACGTTTTCCTCCAGCCAGCCAGCACCATTATCAACAGAACTGTAAAGTAGCGATCAAAGGCTGGGGTAGGGCTCAGCTCAGACTAGGATCATTTTACAATAAAATTTATAAAATACCGAGACTCAGAGAGCATTTCGGCAACCCTCATACAAATCCAAACCTACGCACCTCGAGAAACGCTCGAGAGATGCCCAAGAGTAGGCGATAGGCGCAGAGAACCCTCGGAACGCGCTGTGTTGGGTCTCGTGGTGCCCCATGCGATGCCGGATAACCGGAAAACGTGCAGAGAAACGCTCGGAACGCGTGTTGCGGCCATACGGCACGCCTCTAGTCGTCTAGCGAAACAAATACCAACGGACGGGACTGTAGGACACCTACCAGACTCCCCACAACGCGCAGAGAAACCCTCGAAACGCGCTGTGTTGGGTCTCGCGGTGCCCCGTGCGATGCCGGATAACCGCAAAACGTGCAGAGAAACGCTCGGAACACGTGTTGCGGCCATACGGCATGCCTCTAGCCGTCTAGCGAAACAAATACCTACGGACGGGACTGTAGGACACCTACCAGACTCACCACAACGCGCAGAGAAACCCGTGCGATGCCGGATAACCGCAAAACGTGCAGAGAAACGCTCGGAACACGTGTTGCGGCCATACGGCACGCCTCTAGCCGTCTAGCGAAACAAATACCTACGGAAGGGACTGTAGAACACCTACCAAACCCACCACAACGCGCAGAGAACCCTCGGAACGCGCTGTGCTGGGTCTCGTGGTGCCCCGTGCGATGCCGAATAATCGCAACACGCGCAGAGAAACGCTCGGAACACGTGTTGCGGCCATACGGCACGCCTTTTATCAGAGAAGCGGGGGGGCACTTGCAAAACGCACTTGTTTATGTATTTCGAATTCTTTGGTCATATCCGTTTGGTAATTTTATTTCACATTTAAAAAACCTAATACCACACCGCAACAAAGACAATTGCCCGCCCAGTTAAATCCCCGCAGACCGAAGGTCAGCTTACCCCTGCTCCATCCTTATATTCCGCTTACGGCTCGTTGCTGTTTGTTGGTTGTTGCGTTGTGCACGTTGTCGCTTGCCGCTGTCGCTCTCGTTGTCGCTTCAGCTGTGTTGCCTTTTGGCTTCCGCACGCAATGTTCGCACTTGCGTTTCTAAGCACAGCCCGATCGTGACTAACTTGCCGGCGTTTTGCATTTTCGGCACGGGCTATCCTCTGCCGCTGAGGCCTCTGCTCTGGCTTCGGCTGTAGCCGCTCTCTCTCTCTACGGCTTTTCGCGGCTGCTGGTGTGTGTGATGTTTCTCTGCTGTTGCTTCGGCTGTAGCCGCTCTCGCTACGATACTTCGCGGCTGCTGTTGTGTGTGATGTTTCTCTGCTGTTGCTTCTGCTGTTGCTTCGGCTGTTAGCAACCAGTGCGGCTGCATTCTCAGCGCCGGCTATCCTCTGCTGCTGAGGCCTCTGCTACCGCCGCTTACGCTGCGACACTTCGCGGCTGTCTTTGTTGCTCTTTCTTTTGCTGTTGCTTCGGCCGTTAGCAATCAGGGCTGCTCATCGCTGTCAGTGCTGATCATTTCCGGTTCGTGAACCTGTACCCAGTTCCCCGTGTCTTAAATATAAATATTCGTGTCCTTGTCAGCTTACTTATTATTATTGTACTCAGGGTGCCTTCTTGGCCTTAAACTAAAATACCTTCATGGCTAATTAATACTAAAAAGATAACAAAGAATCAAATGATGTGGAGGAGTTAAATAGCTCCTTCACACTCCCTCCCTTCCTCGGGGTTGAGAAGCGTTATCGTCACCTGTCGCGACCTGTTGACGCTGTAGCGGAAGGTGTGGGGACCGATCTTCTTAAGATTTCGGACTCCCAATCGTGCGTCGGGTTGGCTGAGGTATGACCTCACGAAGTTGATGACTTGTGACGGCAGCTGACGGGGTTCCGGGCCGACTCGCCAATCCTCCGGTGCCGTGTTCCACTCTTCACCAGTTCCTGGGTGCTCATCAGAGAGGGGTATACTATATTTAGAGAGGCAATAAAATTAAAAAAACAAAAGCTTCTAACAGCAGTATTCTGCCGTCGCGCAGAGGTATATGTAAAGAAGAGTGAGAGAGGAGAGGTGATCTGCGTTGACAGCTTTCAAAAGCTTTCACAACTGCAGAGCGCACGGGCCGTCGGGAGTGCTTCGGAGTCAACAGCTGGATAGTTTCACTATCAAATATATAGTATTAATTTATGTTATTTGTAATACATGTCTCTTATGTGTAATTATTCTCTTAGTTTTCTCTTATATTTTCTATTAAATGGTAGGTAACTTAAGTTCAACCAAAGCGAACAGCCATGCAATGGTTAGGATTCTGGGCAAGCAGAAAATTGGTCTTAAAATGTGTCATATCAATGCACAAAGCTTAGTGAATAAGGTAGAAGAATTTCGTTATAGGCTTGTCAACTCAAATACAGATGTTGTTTGTGTGTCCGAAACGTGGTTTGTCCCAAATTTTATTGATTCGTATATTCTATGTGATGGTTATAATGTTTTCCGTTCAGATCGTATTGGTCATGCAGGGGGAGTGGCAATATTCGTAACTAAAAGACTGAAATGCAAAATAATATTTAAGCAACCATCTGACAGCCAAGTGGAATATATATTTTTAGAGCTTATGAATTTTGACTGTGATATTAAAATGCTAGTCGGCTGTATATACAGACCACATAAGAATATTGATTACTCTAACCTGATTGATTTAATAACTAACCTTACACTGACGTACACGGACATTATACTAACAGGTGACCTGAATAGTAACATATTAATAGAGCAACATCTACTTAATGAAATGGAATCAATAGGACTGAACCCTGTAAACATAATCTTACCGACGCATTTTTCGAAGACCACTAACACTTTATTAGATGTAATTTTTGTCAACAAACCAGAAAAAATTCTGCTATATGACCAAGTCTCAGTATCTGCTTTTTCAAAACATGATCTCTTATTTTTAACGTATGATATGCAAATTGACAGCAACATACAGACCTTCCAATACAGAGACTTTAAAAACATTGACTACACTAGTTTAATTGAAGATTGTCGTCTCTGTGATTGGAACACTTTATATTCCCTCCCGATGGTTGACACCCAACTAAATTTAATTAATTCAAATATTGGCTATCTGTACAATAAATTTGTACCATTTAAAACTAGCACTGTAAAGCCGGTTATCGCGACTTGGTTTAATAGTCAAATAAGAAGTGCAATTAAAAAGAGAAATGAGGCTTACGACAAGTGGAAACGCTATAAAACGGAAAGTTGTAATATAATTTTTAAAGCAGCCCGACGTAGAGTTAATACTTTGATATCAAATGCCAAGAGAACCTATTACTGTAATAAATTCAAAAGTGCAATAAACATAAGACAGACTTGGAAAACTTTAAATACCTTAGGGATAGGCAAAACTAAATCTGTTATGAATGATGACCTTGATGTTAACGCTTTAAATCAGCAATTTTTAAACTTAAATATTCCTGTTAGCTCGTGCAATCCATATATTAGTTCTGTCCCGTCTATGAATGTTAATATGTTTGAATTTACTTGTGTGAGTGAATGTGAAGTCTTAGAAGCCATGTTCAGAATTAAATCCAACGCGATCGGGCTTGACGAAATCGACCCAAAATTCATTAAATTATTGCTACCCACAATTATTCAGCATATTACACATGTCATCAATACTGCAATAACCTCTTCGACCTTCCCAAATCAGTGGAAAGAAGCAAAAATAGTAGCAATACCAAAGTTGAATAATGAGTATAGACCAATCTCTATACTGCCATATTTTTCCAAAACATTCGAAAACATAATAGCGAAACAAATAACAACTTTTCTAGAAACACATAAACTTTTAAATAATAAGCAGTCAGGATTCAGAAAAGGTAGAAGCTGCACGACAGCAATTATTAAAATAGTTGAGGACATTAGAACAAAAATGGACAATAATGAAGTAACCTTTTTAACGCTACTTGACTTTAGTAAGGCTTTTGACACGGTTAACCATGAGATCCTCATAGCCAAGTTAATAAAATTATATAATTTTTCCTCTACTGCAAGTAAATTGATGTCCTCTTACTTGACTAATAGAAAACAAGCAGTAATTGCAAATAAGTCGAGATCTAATGTTCTAGGCAATTCACGTGGTGTTCCTCAGGGATCAGTACTAGGCCCGCTTATGTTTACAATGTATGTTGATGATCTGCCTAACGTCCTATCTATGTGTGATGTCCATATGTATGCTGATGATGTGCAAATGTATGTAAGTCGTCCTCTTAGTCAAATAAATGAATGTATTAGATTAAGCAATTATGATCTGTCCTGTGTGTCCAAGTGGGCAAGTAACAATGGTTTATGTCTAAATCCGTTTAAGTCTAAATGTATAGTTATCTATAAAAAGTTCCTGAACACAAACAATTTAAGCAAACTTGTAATTGACAATGCAGAAATCAGCTATGTATATAAGGCAGATAACTTAGGCATTACAATTAACAATACTCTCTCCTGGAGAGACCATACAAACAAAGCTGTAGGAAAGACATACGGTGTCCTACGCCAATTGTCTCTGGCACAACCATTTTTGCCAATCAATATTAAAATGACGGTTGCAAAAGCATTAATTATACCAGTTCTTATGTACGGTATAGAAATTTTTTGTAAGTGTGACGCCGCCAGCCAGCAAAAGATAAAAGTAGCCTTTAATAGCATAGCTAGATTTGTGTTTTCACTAGGTAGTACAGACCACGTTGCTAGTTTTGCTAATAAAATATTTGACTTGGACATAAATAACTGGACGAATTATAAAATGTTAATACAGCTTCACAAAATTATTTTTACGAAGACTCCTGATTACCTTTTTGAGAAGCTGCGTTTCAATTTGTCGCAGAGGACCAATAATATTGCGTGCTTTAGAGTCAAACTCTCTTGTTCTAATAGACACTTCTTTATCTGGGCTGTCCGACTTTGGAATCAGTTACCACCTAACTTGAAAACTATTAGTAGCGCACCATTGTTTAACTATAAATTGAAGAGTTATTTACAAAATCAAAATATCACTAACTAAACTTTAATAAACATGTATTACCAAAATTCTAAATTTATTTATAAGAATAAGGGCCAGTTTCTCAATGTCTGGTTAAAGTAAGAATTAGCTAACGACCAGATAAATTTAACGCTCGCGTTAAGCCAATTTGGTTTTCTCAATGTATGGTTAAGTTAAATCGATATGATACTATCGCATTGATGGTGCTGCCACCCTGATCGAGCAAAATAGCTGGTTTTGTTTGGTATTTTTTGTTTTGTGACTGCCAAATTCTTCTTTCAACTCAAAAATAACAATTAAAAAATGGAAATGAGAACACAAACAAGTTTAATGAGCTCAGTTGAGAACAGAAAGCGGCCACATTGCGTGGATGTTAAAAATTCTTTGATGCGATGCCATTTTGCTTGAATAATAAAATGTAAACAATGCAAGTGTCAGCCACAGTCACCTGTTTGCCTAACGATGATTTCATCGATATTTATATCGGCACTTAACGAGAGAACAAATTTTAACCGGCACTCAGGCCTCATGTTAGTTTTTATCACGAACAACCCTAACCAGACATTGAGAAACTCAATTTTGACTAACCATCAGATAGTTAAGCTAACCATCTGTTAGTTTAGCTAACCAGACATTGAGAAACTGGCCCTAAATGTTTTAAATTATTTGCTTTTTAATGTGATTTGTTTAGTATTTTAAGTTTTAATTAAATTTTATAGTTTCTTAAGTTAAGTTTAACTGTTTCGTGTAAAATCTGATGGTGACTAGTGCATTAATTTAAAAGTGTAAAACTTGTAGCACTAGGAATATTTAAATAATAAATGCTGGGCTCTACTGCTGCTTCTGTGTGTGTGTCGGGAGCTACCGAGGTAACATCGGACCAATTGCTCGCCCGCATGATCCCCTGGTCGTCCAGTGCCCATGACCCGTATGCTGGTGGCGGGCTGCATGGGTATGGTGGCGGGTAGCCCATATCGCCGTAGCGTACGGCGAGTCGATATGCCGCCGAGCTCATGGTGCTCGCTGTGGATCCCTCTGGGTTGGCAGCTATCGGGCTTTCCTGGCTCTCGGGGTACACCTCGCCCAGAGATCCCTCATCGATCGTGCCTGGCGAGCGTGGTACGGTGCTTCGATCATCTTCCTCTGTACGGCGGTTTAGCTCTGTCAAGTCCCAGTTAAGGGGGGCTCTCACTCCACTGGTTCCAAACCGGCCATCAGGTGCGACATCCGACTCCGAACTGAGGGAAATCACGTCCGTGTTGTACTGGCAGTTGTTTTCGACCCAGCCTTGCACGCCGTACATTCGTACCCCCAAGGGTACTGGCTCCGGGTGCCAGTTCACTCCTGCGCTTAGTCTACGCAGATGTTCTTCCCGCAACGGCTGACCCCAGGGACGTCCCATCGCTACGTCCTTTGCCTCCAAGGGTCGTGCGTCCGGCTCGTCTTCCAAAGACTTGGTGCTATTTGTGCTAGATTTAGGGAGTAAAGGTATGTTGTGTACTCTTGACTATTTATCTAACCAAATGACTTAGCCCTGCGGTGTGGTGTATTACAAATCTTGTTCTTAGTAGCTATCTTATGGTTAGTTCATGGGTTCTCCCCTTTAGGGGAGGGTGGGCTGGTACGTTCACCAGTAGAAGTGGCTCTGATACTTTGTTACTTGCCGGTTAGTTGTTTCTGTTGTCGTCGTAGCTGGTGTTGTTTTCGTCTGGATGGAATTCCTTGAGATCGGCCAGGCTCGCTGTTTTCCGTCGTCGGCCGGTCAAGCTTTGTAACCGCACTATGTTCGGTGAGATGAACTTGACTACCTTGTATGGCCCGTAGAATTTGGCGGCCAGCTTTGCTGCGAATCCCTCGGTGGCCTTAGAGAGGTGATGTTGTCGTATCAGCACCTTTGCGCCGAGCGTCGGTTTCCATTCTCGCCTTCTGAGGTTGTAACATTTGCTTTGTTCTAGTGAAGCCCGTTGTATGTTCTGGCGCACTACTTCGAAAAGTTCCTTGAGTTTTTCTGCCTTCGCGGTCGGGTCTTTCGTGTGTTCTGCTAGTCCGGGCGTGACTTCCTCGTAGAGGTTTCCCGGTAGCCTGGGTTCTCGGCCCTGGACGAGAAAAGCGGGGCTGAAGCCTGTGGTGTCGGATGTGCTGCTGTTGATTGCTAGGCTCAGTTCCGGCAGTAGTTCGTCCCAAGTGCTTTGGTCTCCATCTATGTACTGCGCTACCATTGTCTTTATGGTTCTGTTTGCTCTCTCCGTGGGGTTCTGTTGCGGGGTGTACGGGACCGTGTGTTCCAATATCATTCCCGCCGTCTTGCAGAACTTCTTGAACGATTGACTTGTGAATTGTGTGCCGTTATCGCACACAAATTTCCTTGGTACGCCAAATCGACAGAGTATCCTTTCCCTAAACGCCTTTTCCAGCTGGGCGGTTGTAGCCTTCCGAAAGGGTATTAGCTCTACCCATTTGGAGAACACATCGAAGAAGACCAAGAGACTGGTGTTCCCGTGTTTAGATCTCGGGAGTGGCCTTATGAAATCCGCGCAAAGTATGTCGAACGGTCCCTGAGCTTGTCTCGTGTGCATGTGTCCCGCTGGTTTGGTCTGACTCACTTTGAACTTCTGGCACTGGGCGCTTCTCCTGATGTACCTTGTCACGTCGCGAAAAATGCCTGGCCAGTAGTATCGTTGGGCTATCCGTGTCACCGTCTTCCGAATTCCCAGATGTCCTGCTGTCGGGTGATCATGGCATTCTTCCAAAACCCGCTGTCGGTTGTCGATGGCGACGCAAAGTTTCCAAGTCACGTGTTCTTCCTCGGGAGGCCGTTGTCCCGTTTGTCGGTAGATCTGCCCGTTCTCGTGTATGTACTCTGCGAACTTCTCGGGTGTCTGTTTCATTCTCCTGCTTAACCGTAGCAACCATGGGCACTTCGGGGCTTCTTCCTGTACTCGCTGCAAGGTTTCCAACGGTTGTCTGGAAAGCGCGTCTGCGACTACGTTGTATCTGCCTCGTCTGTACGTTACATCGAACTGGTACTGCTGCAACTCCAGCGCCCAGCGCGCGATTCTTCCAGTTGGATTGTCGATCGAGTACAGCCACTTCAACGCGAGGTGATCCGTGATGACTTCGAAATGATAGCCCTCCAGGTAGCAGCGTAACTCCCTGATTGCCCAGACAATTGCTAAGCATTCCTTCTCCGTAGCTGAGTAATTCTCCTCGGCTCGAAGAAGACGTCGACTTGTATACGCTATCACTCGTTCTCCTTCCGGCAAGCTTTGTGTCAGCACGGCCCCGAGTCCGTAGTCGCTGGCGTCCGTTTGAAGTGTAAACTTTTGCGTAAAGTCGGGGCACGCCAAGACCGGCGCTTTTGTTAGATTGTCCTTCAAATCTTCGAATGCCGCTTGCTGTTCTTCGCCCCACATCCACTTATTGTTCTTTCGTAGGTGGTTTGTCATTGGTTGAGTGATGGTGGCGAAGTTAGGAACGAAACGGCGATACCAGGTTGCCAATCCAATGCACCGTTGAAGTTCTTTTGGTGTTGTTGGTGGCGTTAAACGTTGCACTGCTGCGATTTTGGCCGGATCCGTGTGTATTCCCGTGTCGCTTATCATGTGTCCTAAGTACACCAGCTTTCAATGAAAGAATGCGCACTTCTTCTGATTTAACCTTAAGTTCGCGACCCGTATTCGGCGGAATACCTCACGCAGGTTATCCGCGTGTTCTTCCAAAGTAGCCCCGACGACTATGCAGTCATCTAAGTACGCGAAAGCGTAGGGTTCCATTGCCGGTCCTATGACGCTGTCCAAGGCGCGTTGGAACGTTGCGGGGGCTGAGTGAAGTCCAAAAGGCATGACTTTCCACTGGAAAGACCTCTCCCTGGGACGGTGAATGCAGTGTACTCTCGGCTCCCTATTGCCATTGGAATTTGCCAATATCCGCTTTTTAAATCCAACGTGGAAATGTATTTAGCACTTCGCAGGTGCTCCAATCGCGTACCCCTTGCCGCGAATCAACCACATGATCTTCTGCATTGCCGGGTTTTTGGGGAAGTATCGTTGCTTTACTGGCTTGTCATCCTTCAAAATTATGGAATGCTCGGCAATGTTGGATACTCCCCTCAGGTTCTCGAACTTATCGAGCTGCCTCGCCAAGAAGTCACAGACCCAGGTGGGCAATTCCGGTTCCGTTGCATGTACTTCGGTTGCCTGTTTTTCGCCTCCTGTATCAGTTGCGACAGTAGCCAGGCTGATGGGAACTTCTCGTTGCTCCGGTTCCTTTTTGCCCTGATGTTCGGTAGTGTTCGGGGCTGTGTCCGAAACGGGTTCGTTCGTCGGGCCTTGCAAGCATCGGCCAATGGTTCCAAGGTGTACCCTTTGTAGACTGGTTGTCGTCGTTGTGCCTCCTGCGCTGCTGTTCCGGTTGCCTGCACTGTTTCTACGAAGTCGGCTGGCTCGGTGCTGCTTGCATCCTGCGTTGTTGCAGCGCCAGCCTGCGCTGTCTCGAGGAGATTTGCCACCCCGCTGTCGTGTGCATCCTGTGTTGTCAATCCTGTTGCCTGCCCTGTCTCTACGAAGTCGGCCGGCTCGGTGCTGCTTGCGTCCGGCGTTGTTGCAGCGCCAGCCTGCGCTGTCTCGACGAGATTTGCTACCCCGCTGTCGTGTGCATCCTGCGTTGTCAATCCTGTTGCCTGCCCTGTCTCTACGAAGTCGGCCGGCTCGGTGCTGCTTGCGTCCTGCGTTGTTGTGTGAGTCGTTGTGTGGAACGGGGTCGTCAGCATCGTGTACGTTTGAGAATTGGGCGTCTGTGCCAGTTGTAAGGAGGCTCGGCCGCACTGAATTTTTGCGCGTATCCCACACAAAAAGTCAATGCCTAGAATAACGTCATCCAAGATTGTTGGCATCACCAGCAGAAACACCACTGCCTCCCGTTCGTCGAGCTTTATCCTCACCCTTACTGCTCTGGTTATCTTCTTTGGTGAGCCATCTGCCAGGATTATTCTCACCCGCATATCCCGAATGTTATCCTTTGTCGCGACCATCCTTGCCAACCGTTCACTGATGAACGACCGCGTGGCTCCGGTGTCCAGTGTTGCTTCTACCGGGGTGTCCCCTATGGTCACCAGAGCTGCGATCCTCCCCTCCTCCAAGCGTAACGGGTGAGCTACTGACGAATGCTCCAGTCGCTGCTGCTCTCCGACCTGTCCTCGGTTGGACGGAGGCGCTGCCCGTTTCCCGATCTGGCGACGCGGCAGCATCCAATGGTGCGGATCCCACGACGGCCACAGTCCCAGCAGAATAACAGCTGGGGATTGCGACAGTCCTTAGAGAAGTGCCCGATGTCTCCGCAGTTCCGACATGCTCGCTTCACGTCAATTGCTTCGCCCCTGACTTGTGACGTCGTTGCTTCGGTGTTCCTTGTGGGAACCGTCAGGTCCCGGTTACCTTGTTCGCGGTCTCCGGTGTTATGCTTTGATACCGGTGTTGTTGGCGCGCTTGCCGGCACCAACGTTGCGTAACCCCTAGGCTCCTGGTTACCCTGTCCGTGGCTTCCGACGTTATGGTCCTGTTCCAGTTTTGTCGGCCCGCTTGCCGGCAACAATGCTGCGTAGCCCCGAAGGTCGCGGTCCCGGACAGTTTCGTAGCTTGTGACCAGCTGGGTCAATGCGGCCAACGTTTCAAATTCGTGCCGTCGTGTAAACAGTTGATACTCCGGCAACAGGTTCTCGTATATCCTCTCCAGCTCCCGTTCCGGTGGGTATTGCGCACGCTGCATCATCAGCCGCAGTTCGATCAGGTAATCCCTGAAAGGTTCGCCCGGCCGCTGTAAACGATTCTGGATAGGAAATCCCTCTTGACTGACTCCCAAGGCTCATCCTGCATCCTATAGGTCCGGAACCATCCCTCAGCCTGGCCGGTAAAGAGACCGGATAAGGCTCGCGGCAGCTGGTCAACACTCACCCGGTATGAGGTTACGCTCTCCTCCAGTTTCTCCATGAAGCTGAGCGGATCCGAGTTGCCATCATACCCGATACCCCAGCTGCGTAGCTTGTCGGCCAGCATTGAGCACGAAATCTCTTCGCGGCCTATCCTCTGAGCTCCGGCACCGATGCTGTTACTGCTTGCCTGGTCGAGGGGTGCCTGGGTGCCTTTAGGCGTGGGTGCCTGGTTTACCATCGGCTGAGTCGGCACGGGCACTTGTAGTTGGTACTCCTCCTTGTGCACTTTGTCGGTCGGACCGGGAGACGCAGCTGGTGAGCGGGCATCCCGGGGGCTGGCTGCGTCCCCATAGCTCACTTCCAACTCGTGCAAGCGGTCCCGCATTTCCTTCGAATGCTCTCCCCTGGATACGAAGGCGGAGATTCGAGCACGCAGGTCCTCGACGGTACCCGTGGTTCCCAGGCTGAATTCCTCAGCTAGGCACTGCAACTCGTCTTTGCGACGGAAGGAAATCCATTTTACGCCCATGTTAAAAGCTGATCGCTGCGTTTGTTGTATTTTCTGATTAGCTTTATCCGTTAGTGTCGCAGGATTATTATATATATTTATTTTTTTTATTTTTATTTTTTTATTTTTAATATTTTTTTTCTTTTCAGGATTTTATTATTTTTTTTTTTTATTTTAAGGATGTTATATTTTTTTTTTCTTTTTCCACAGGATTGTGGTTTTATTTTCCCAAGGATTTTATTTTTCAAAGGACTTTAACTTTGTTTTAATTTTTTTTTTTTTTTTGAAGGATTTTATTGGTTGCGTGGTCTTAGCTGTTGCCTCGGTGGCTCCGTGTCGATGACTGCCTACTCAGGTCCCGGGGTCCGCCTTATATAGGCAGCGAGATCGCGCTGCCCGCGCTTCTGCAGTCAGTGTCGTTGGGATACGGCTCTGTCGCTGAGTGGTTACTCCTCGGCTCGGAGAATAAGTCGCCTGCGGCTCTGCTCTGTCGTGTTGAAGCTGCTGCTGTAGCGACCGAGACGCGGCGGCGGTGATCGGCAGCGGTAGGGCTCGGCTGTGTCGGCTTTTGCTGTGCTCTCGCAGAAAAATATTTGGGCATCGGCAAATGGTTAAAGGGAAGCTGGATCCTACTGTACTTTGGAGAGTAAATGGTTGGGACAGTTCTCTCGTGCGGTTTGGTTAGCAAAACAAAAACAACAAAAAGAAAAAAATAACCGACTGTACCCAGAATACCGCGTAGCGTTATGGCCAGCAAAAAAAACAACACACACAAAAACAAAAAAACTAGTCGCTTGTCGCTAGCCGCGTGGTTCAATTTTACAAAAAAAACAAATTTATTTATTATTTTTATTTATTTTTATTTTTTTTTGATTTGGGGATGAAATGCTCGCTCCTACTGGTTAAAAATAAATATGATATGCCCGAAATACCTAAATCTCAGAGTCCCTGCTCGGGAGCCAACTGTAAAGTAGCAATCTAAGGCTGGGATAGGGCTCAGCTCAGACCAGGATCATTTAACAATAAAATTTATAAAGTACCGAGACTCAGAGAGCATTTCGGCAACCCTCATACAAATCCAAACCTACGCACCTCGAGAAACGCTCGAGAGATGCCCAAGAGTAGGCGAAAGGACACCTACAAGACTCGCCACAACGCGCAGAGAAACCCTCGGAACGCGCTACGTTGGGTCTCGGGGTGCCCCGGGCGATGCCGGATAACCGCAAAACGTGCAGAGAAACGCTCTGAACACGTGTTGCGGCCATACGGCACGCTTCTGGCCGTCTAGCGAAACAAATACCAACGGACGGGACTGTAGGACACCTACCAGACTCACCACAACGCGCAGAGAACCCTCGGAACGCGCTGTGCTGGTTCTCGTTGTGCCCCGTGCGATGCCGGATAACCGCAAAACGTGCAGAGAAACGCTCGGAACACGTGTTGCGGCCATACGGCACGCCTCTAGCCGTCTAGCGAAACAAATACCTACGGACGGGACTGTAGGACACCTACCAGACTCACCACAACGCGCAGAGAAACCCGTGCGATTCCGGATAACCGCAAAACGTGCAGAGAAACGCTCGGAACACGTGTTGCGGCTATACGGCACGCCTCTAGCCGTCTAGCGAAACAAATACCTACGGACGGGACTGTAGGACACCTACCAGACTCACCACAACGCGCAGAGAAACCCGTGCGATGCCGGATAACCGCAAAACGTGCAGAGAAACGCTCGGAACACGTGTTGCCCCTCCTCTAGCAAAACAAATACCTACGGACGGCGAGAACACCTACCAAACCACAAAACGCGCAGAGAAACCGGCGAGCCTAACCGCAAATCAGAAAACCGAAAACGTGTTGTGGCCATACGGCACGCCTCTAGCCGTCTAGCGAAACAAATACCTACGGACGGGACTGTAGAACACCTACCAAACCCACCACAACGCGCAGAGAAACCCTGGGAACGCGCTGTGTTGGGTCTCGTGGTGCCCCGTGCGATGCCGGATAACCGCAAAACGTGCAGAGAAACGCTCGGAACACGTGTTGCGGCCATACGGCACGCCTCTAGCCGTCTAGCTAAACAAATACCTACGGACGGGACTGTAGGACACCTACCAGACTCACCACAACGCGCAGAGAAACCCGTGCGATGCCGGATAACCGCAAAACGTGCAGAGAAACGCTCGGAACACGTGTTGTGGCCATATGGCACGCCTCTAGCCGTCTAGCGAAACAAATACCTACTGACGGGACTGTAGAACACCTACCAAACCCACCACAACGCGCAGAGAAACCCGTGCGATGCCGGATAACCGCAAAACGTGCAGAGAAACGCTCGGAACACGTGTTGCGGCCATACGGCACGCCTCTAGCCGTCTAGCTAAACAAATACCTACGGACGGGACTGTAGGACACCTACCAGACTCACCACAACGCGCAGAGAAACCCGTGCGATGCCGGATAACCGCAAAACGTGCAGAGAAACGCTCGGAACACGTGTTGTGGCCATACGGCACGCCTCTAGCCGTCTAGCGAAACAAATACCTACGGACGGGACTGTAGAACACCTACCAAACCCACCACAACGCGCAGAGAAACCCTGGGAACGCGCTGTGTTGGGTCTCGTGGTGCCCCGTGCGATGCCGGATAACCGCAAAACGTGCAGAGAAACGCTTGGAACACGTGTTGCGGCCATACGGCACGCCTCTAGCCGTCTAGCGAAACAAATACCTACGGACGGGACTGTAGGACACCTACCAGACTCACCACAACGCGCAGAGAAACCCGTGCGATGCCGGATAACCGCAAAACGTGCAGAGAAACGCTCGGAACACGTGTTGTGGCCATACGGCACGCCTCTAGCCGTCTAGCGAAACAAATACCTACGGACGGGACTGTAGAACACCTACCAAACCCACCACAACGCGCAGAGAAACCCTGGGAACGCGCTGTGTTGGGTCTCGTGGTGCCCCGTGCGATGCCGGATAACCGCAAAACGTGCAGAGAAACGCTTGGAACACGTGTTGCGGCCATACGGCACGCCTCTAGCCGTCTAGCGAAACAAATACCTACGGACGGGACTGTAGGACACCTACCAGACTCACCACAACGCGCAGAGAAACCCGTGCGATGCCGGATAACCGCAAAACGTGCAGAGAAACGCTCGGAGCACGTGTTGTGGCCATACGGCACGCCTCTAGCCGTCTAGCGAAACAAATACCTACAGACGGGACTGTAGAACACCTACCAAACCCACCACAACGCGCAGAGAACCCTCGGAACGCGCTGTGCTGGGTCTCGTGGTGCCCCGTGCGATGCCGAATAATCGCAACACGCGCAGAGAAACGCTCGGAACACGTGTTGCGGCCATACGGCACGCCTTTTATCAGAGAAGCGGGGGGGCACTTGCCATATCCGTTTGGTAATTTTATTTCACATTTAAAAAACCTAATACCACACCGCAACAAAGACAATTGCCCGCCCAGTTAAATCCCCGCAGACCGAAGGTCAGCTTACCCCTGCTCCATCCTTATATTCCGCTTACGGCTCGTTGCTGTTTGTTGGTTGTTGCGTTGTGCACGTTGTCGCTCTCGTTGTCGCTCCAGCTGTGTTGCCTTTTGGCTTCCGCACGCAATGTTCGCACTTGCGTTTCTAAGCGCGGCCCGATCGTGACTAACTTGCCGGCATTTTACATTTTCGGCACGGGCTATCCTCTGCCGCTGAGGCCTCTGCTCTGGCTTCGGCTGTAGCCGCTCTCTCTCTCTGTACGGCTTTTCGCGGCTGCTGGTGTGTGTGATGTTTCTCTGCTGTTGCTTCGGCTGTAGCCGCTCTCGCTACGATACTTCGCGGCTGCTGTTGTGTGTGATGTTTCTCTGCTGTTGCTTCTGCTGTTGCTTCGGCTGTTAGCAACCAGTGCGGCTGCATTCTCAGCGCCGGCTATCCTCTGCTGCTGAGGCCTCTGCTATCGCCGCTTACGCTGCGACACTTCGCGGCTGTCTTTGTTGCTCTTTCTTTTGCTGTTGCTTTGGCCGTTAGCAATCAGGGCTGCTCATCGCTGTCAGTGCTGATCATTTCTGGTTCGTGAACCTGTACCCAGTTCCCCGTGTCTTAAATATAAATATTCGTGTCCTTGTCAGCTTACTTATTATTATTGTACTCAGGGTGCCTTCTTGGCCTTAAACTAAAATACCTTCATGGCTAATTAATACTAAAAAGATAACATAGAATCAAATGATGTGGAGGAGTTAAATAGCTCCTTCACAGAACCTAAAAAACAACAGCCACTTTTTAATTTTTTACAAGGGAAACAAGTGGAAACGTTGCAGTCGGACGCAACCGACTGCGGCATACTCGATACCAGAATTAAAACCGGTAAAAAGAGGCCTGAATGCAAAGGGGTAAGGATGCGGCAGGGGTTTAAGCTGCCTTAAAGATTCTCCGATGCAGATGGGGATGCCACCGGCTATCTTCATACCAAATTTGGTGACTCTAGCTCAAAGTTTGTAAAAGGTGGGGAAAGGGTGGGGGGGGGTGCTGGGGTGGTATGGGTAGTTGTGGCATCAAAATTTTTGTTGCAGATCTTTCTGAAATGTCAATTGCTATCTTCATACCAAATTTGGTGACTCTAGCTCAAAATTTGTAAAAGGTGGGGAAAGAGGGGGCGTGGCTCCAAAACTTTTGATGCAGTTTTTTTGGGTTTAGTAGCTATCTGCCCACCAAATTTGGTAGTTCTAGCTGTAAGGATGTGCGAAATATGTGGATTTATCGGTATTGGGTTATCGAATTTATCGATTTGCCAGCCCCCCAGTTATCGTAGAACCCCCATCTTGACACTTTAATTTACTATCCCATAGATAAAGAGAATTGGAAAGTTTCAAGTCTCTAGCTTGAAGGGTGTGGAAAAAAGTTGCGTTCATACAGACAGATAGACGGACAGACACCATGACGGACATTACACAAACTCAATATACTCTTTACCTTCGGTATCGAGTATAAAAATCAGAAAAAACACGCAACAGTCGAGTTGACTCAATATTGGGATTGAGTCAATACTTTAGCATGGAAAATTAAGAAGAATACATGTGTCCATGGCCGTAGCCAGAGCAAAATTTAGGGGGGGGGCAAGACCTCAAAAATAATTTTTTTTTAACTTATTTTTTTTTCGTTTTTACAAAACTTTTAGCATTACATAAAGTATTTTTACATTTTATTAATGTACATAATTGTTTTAAGATTAATCGGCGTGAGTTTTCTGCGAACTGATTTAAAACTTCTGCGATAATTTTCGGTTTATTTTCGCTTACGAATTTCCGGTGAACACTCAGTATGCACAATCCTAAGAAAACGGTTTTAAATAGTTGATAATATATAAAATAGCCAGAAATGCTTACCATTTAGGCCATCAGCACCCATTGTTGACCGCAGCCATGTTTTCACTCTTCTCAAAGTGCTAAACGAACGCTCGATTGAACATGTTGTGCATGGCAGGGAAAGCATGATTTCTAGAGCAATCTTTGTAGCTGGAAATAAAGCGCCGGCTTCTTCAATGAGTTCTTTAATTTCTACTTTTTTCAAATCTTCTTGTGATTTGTTCTTTTTTATCCAAATAGAGTACCAAATCTCATTTTCTGCTTCCAGCCCTTCAATTCCATAAAACTCGCAGCCTGTAAGGCATTGACGACGGGCTCTAATAATGCAGAGTACTTGGCAATCAAAAACACAGCCATGATAAATGTCGGGTTTAAAGCGGCCGAGAAGAGTTGGAAAGCCATTGGCCTTGTTTTCGAGTTTCCTTCTACTGATAACTTTTCCATTGATTCGATAATTTCCTTAAATGTAGTTTTAAAAATGCTAATGCTTTTATACTTTTGTGACCACCGTGTTTCGCTTAAGAGCGGTATTTTTGGTGCATTCTGTCGACGCATTGGTGAGTCTCTAAAAAAGTTAATTATGCTTTTAATAGTTGCTGCAGCATTTTTAATTCCTGGAACTTTATTTAGGTCATTCACCACCAAATTTAAGCGATGGGATGCACAATGGACATAAAGTGATTTTTCGTACTTTTCCCTTAAAATCGCTTGCACGCCGCCGTCTTTTCCGGACATTGATAAAGCTCCGTCATAGCCCTGACCAACGCATTTCTTAGAATCAAGTCCTAGATTTTGAAAATAAGTATCAATTGCCAAAGCAATCGATTTTGCGTCCATTGCTTGTATCTCGATGAATCCGAGAAACTCTTCACGAAAACACATACTATCATCACATAATCTGATACCAATGGATAACTTCTCCTTCCCGGCAATATTTGCGCTCTCGTCTGCAAGTATGCTATAACTCACAGCTTTTTTAGCGATTGCAATTATGTTGTCTCACACTACAATTCCACAAATCCTAATCAATTCATTTTGAATTTGAGGCGATGTATATTAAGAATTTTTTCCGCAGTCTTTGAAATGCTGTTTCATGACATTATCTCCTGTATCGATCTTAAGATTTATCAAATCCATTAAAATACCTGCAAGCCACAAAAATTTAGCTTTTATAACATAGCTCTAAGAAAAAGTTAAAATACCTCCATCCAGGTCCTTGCCCCTTAGGGCCATATCGTGGGTGCCGCAAAAAATTATTAATTCTAAAATAGATGTCACTGTCATTCGGTTCTCTTCAATTTGTCGTTTGTGGCCGGAAAGTACTGCGACCTCAATTGGTGCATCAATAAGTAGTGAATTCGAAGTAACTACAGCTTCCTTATGATATCGCCCCGCTGCGTGATTTTTACAGCGATCATGAAAATGTTTGTTTTTAATAAACGGCGTTATTACGAACGATCCCAACACTCCTTGTGGAGACAGTAGCGGAAACAGCACATAATAAATGCACAATGCACCGTTCAACTTTTTGGAGTATGCCAACCAGGGGGAATATGTCTCCAGCCAACTTCGCTTAAATAAACGCTCACCAGGGTTTTCAGGAAAATCAAAGTTTTCTGGCGGAACCCAGCATCTTTTAATAATTTAGATTTTCTGATTACGCGTCATTGAAAAGGGACGGCTTACAAAATTACTCAAATCGTTTGTAGATACATTATCAGGAATCGCTTCAATTAATAATTCTGACGGCGTTGCCTCCGGTTGTATATTTTTATTCTTTTTTGCCACTGAGCCAAAAAAAATCTGTGATTCTTTTTGCCATTTTTTCTTTTAAATGCACTGTGGATTGTACTAATCCAGTGGTGGGCACACACAAATATTGTCACAGTTTTCACACGCACACAAGCACAATTTGCGTGCGCTGCTGCGAAAAAAACGAAGTGTAATCAATACAGTGCACGCTGCAAGTTAACGTTCATTCATTGTGCTTATTATTTATTAATAAATAATGCCATTTGAAAAAATATTTAACATTGCGACAACAATGTTATTGCAAATCTAGCATTGCGCTTTGCCATCCTCATTTTCTATAAAGAAAAATTCATTCTCCCATTCGGGCATAAACATTTTGGAGCGAACTGTAAAAAATGTGTTTTTTTCTAATGCGCTGCGTGGTGCTTGCCTGTCAATAGTTCGCCTTCAACTAAAAGTACAATGTTAAATCTAATGCACGCTTCGGCACGACAACCGACGACGAACGAACAATCGTGTTTTAAAAATGCTTATAGCGTACGTGTGATTTCGTGCAGTCGACAGCGAAAAACCTAACTCACACGAGGCAGCGCGCTGGCTTCGCGCTGCCAGCGCGCTGCCTCGTGTGAGTTAGAAATATTTTGGACGTCGACGTCTGCCCATCACTGTACTAATCCGCAATATAGAAAATTAGCATAATTTGGCGCCAACTCTTTCAAATTTAGTGTTGGGTTATTCATGAGTGAGTGAGCAAAAAAGAGTAAAATGTTATGGTTCTTTTTACTTATTATTATATTTTACCTCTTGAGCGAGAAATAATTTTTTTTGTTATATAATTATTATTTAATTTGGTTTTCTTATGTTATGTGCTAAAAGTTGGCATCTGAGTGAAAGACTAAAAGTATATATAAGGGAGAAGCCCTAATGACGGTCATAGCCCCTAAGTACGTCAACCGGAATATTTTGGCGAGTTTTGATGCTAGCGGGGTCTAATCACTGTGATTGATAGCTCTTAGTGCCGGCTGGCTTTTTATGTAGTCTACTGGTGTTTATACTAAGTTTTGGATGCACCAGAGACTAAAATTAAAATACCGATATTTCGACGTAAGCTTTGCAACTTTTCAACACGTTGGAATTGTATTATTTCAAGTTTCAGCAAAGGGAAATTATTTTTTTCTTAATCGTTTTTTCTTGCCCTTTCATAATCTGTAATTCAAAATTTTTTCTGTTCAATATTTTGGGTTTAACATTAATAAATGTGAAATTATGTTTCTGCGTGTTCTGGTCACATACGATGTGACACACTATAACACTTATCGATATTTGTATCGACTATCGTATCACTTTGCGTCTCTCGAGTTGCTCTTAATTGCGTTTGGGCGCCAAAATGATTTCACCACGGAAATTACTCGGTGCTGTAAAAATGGTTATAATAGATAAAGAATCGAAAAGAAAAATTGCTAATTTATTTGAAATGCCACGTACAAATTTGGTACGATATGTTGACAAAGTTGTGAGCGCAATAAAGAACGTAGCAGCCGCAATTGATGATGAAATTTTGAAAGTGCTGAAGACATGCATAACTATGGGACCGCAAGCTGTAAGTGTGTGCGATTTGCTTTGAGTTTATTTTTCTAATGAATTTTGCGCCGTTATACAGATTTTTTCGCCAAAGCAGGAAATGGCATTGATGCTTTATATTTTAAAGTGCAATGACCTTTATCATGGACTTAGCATAGTGGAGGTTAAAAGATTGGCGTTCCAATTTGCCCAAAAAATTGGAATTTCTTATCCAGAGATTTGGAATGAAAAATGTATGGCCGGGCGCAGGTGGTTCGACTTGTTCGATGTTCAGCGTGCGATGCATAAATCGATACTTTAATCGATACATCGCTGCATCGCTGGCGATACTGTTTATTACGAGTAATAAATTTTAATAAATTATTCAATTCGGTGTTTTTGAGTGTTTAATTGCATAAAATACAAAAGCATAAATAAAAACAATGATTTGGCATTTTATTTCATTTTATTGGCTCTATTTTGACAATATAAAGGGGAGTGACAACCACAGGAGCACTTTATCCAAAATCGTGATTTTGACTTTTTTCATTATATCCTATATATCTTTCAAAAAACGAATGAAATGTGTATAATGCCTTCCACTGATCGATGGGCAATTGAACTAGCTTTCCTACGATACCAACAGCTAAGCTTTACGTTGATTTCTGACAATTTAATATCCCAAAAACCTTAGGGGTGTTCACCATTAGGGCTTCTCCCTTATATATTTTGTTTACATTAAATCTAGTTATTAACATTGATAATGACATGACCTAAAATGAATGAGAATAATTGCCGTTTTAAAGCAAAAAAAAAAAAAAACAGCTGTTCTGAGCAACTCGGGTGAACAAGTGAGCAATGTGAGCGAGTTGACTCAATAAAAAAAAGAGCATGTGAACAATACTATTCACAATGGAATCAGCTGAATTGCGACTTTAGCTATATCAAATAAAAAATGATCCAAAAATATATAATATAATCAGCTATCGGCCGCACAGCTACCGACAATCGATATGGACTTTTACTAAATTTACATAGCTACCTGGCTACGCCCATGCATGTGTCCATTGAATTACTGGGGTTTTCAGTGAAACATTTGACATTTTTAAATATTCCAATCCTTCATCCAATTTTATTCCACAAACATTACAGGTTTAGGGACAAATATACCATCGAGCAGGCTCGCTCTTACCATTTGCCGATGCTGAGTTGAAATTTTTTCAAATATATTTTATCGGTAATGAAACTGACCAACTGAATCAACGGTGTACAATTGGGACCGGCACAAGGCGAGAAATCGTACTGAATTTGCAAAGATTTCTCCATGAACACAATGAATTGATTCTATGTTCAAAATCGCATTGGACCGCATGCCGTCTGATAACCATCGAATCGTCATCAGAGCAGACAAAATGCCGATGGGGCAGCATGCCAGACGATTGAACGCACCAACAAACGATGAGGTGGCAATCGTCATTGTTGGCGCACAGTTTGAATCGCGAGATATTGTACTGCACCGTAGAAACGATCAAATTCATCGTGTTTCCGAACTACACCGTAGTTATGATGCATTACAGTATCCGATATTATTCTGGAGAGGTGATGACGGCTATCACATCAATATGCGATTGATAAATCTAACTACTGGTAAGTAATCATCAAATTTACGATTCAATATTTTGTGTATTGTTCATTTATAGGCCAAGTAACACCGCAAAAACTCAGTACGATAAACTTCTATTCGTACAGAATAATGATTCGTCCGCAAGAAGACAACTACATCTTGAAATGTCGCAAGCTTTTCCATCAGTATTTGGTTGACATGTATGTGAAGATCGAGACTGAACGTGTCAACTTTATTCGATTCAACCAAGCGAAATTGCGATCTGAAGAGTACTTCCATTTGAGAGATGCTGTAATGAATGATGCAAATGTGAATAACATTGGAGGTCTGACAATATTGCCAGCTACATACATCAACAGTCCGCGCCATATGCACGAGTATGCGCAAGATGTAATGTCGTATTTGCGCCATTACGGCAGACCGGATCTGTTCATAACGTTCACGTGCAATCCTCAGTGGAATGACATCAAAGACCATTTGTTCCCCGGTCAATCAACAACTGACCGTCACGACATAAACGCACGTGTATCACGGAAAAGTAAAAAGCATTGATTAATTTAATTGTGAAGCTTCGTGTTTTTGGAGAAGTTCGATGCGGGATTTACTCGATCGAATGGCAAAAAAGAGGATTACCGCATGCACACATCTTGATTTGGTTAGTTCGCAAAATACGACCAGAACAGATTGATAAAGTCATCTCAGCGGAAATTCCAGGTGAAGCAATTGACCCACAATTGTTCGGCGTTGAAACAACGGCCCTTGCGGCGCTATTAATCCAACGTCACCATGCATGATTGACAATTTTTTTGATGTTGATAATCGTTGGGTCGTGCCGTATTCACCATTGTTGTCAAAAATTTTCGAAGCACACATCAAAGTAGAATATTGCAACTCTATGCAGTTTTCGGAGTGTCTGATGAAATCGATGAAATTCAGCAATACCAAATGGGCCGTTATATAAGCAGCAACGAAGCGGTATGGCACATTTTATCGTTCCCAATACACGACCGGCATCCCGTTATTATTTATTTGGCAGTTCATCTCGAAAATGGTCAACGCGTTTATTTCACTGCAGACAATGTACAACAGAGAGCAGCACGATCACCGGGGACAACAGTAACTGCCTTCTTCGAGTTGTGTGAAAACGATGATTTTGAAGAACATTGCTATATTCCGAAATACCACAATATTTCACTTGGAACCCATCATCAAAAACATTTCAACGATTTCCAAATGTCCTTAAAGCCATAGGACGCATTTATACCATCCATCCGAACAACGCCGAATGTTTCTATTAGCGCCTGTTATTAGTCAACGTGCGCGGACCAAGATCCTTTGATGATTTTAAAACTGTTGACGGTCAGTTGTGTCCGACGTATCGTGAAGCATGAAGCATGACCGAAGACTTATTGATTTTGGCGCGTAATCGAGCATCGGACGTAGACTTGCTATATAAATTAGAAATGTATAATGATGCTTTGATATTGGTCGAAGATCTGTACCTTACAATTGCGAATAAGCCTTTAGCACAACTTGGAATAACTGCGCCCAATCGTTTGATATGCTTGACCGTGAGCTTCAACGTGAACAACAATACGATTGCAAAGAATTGCGTGCTTTCATACAAGCTAACATTATCAAATTGAATATTCAGCAGAAAAATGCTTATGATAACGCCGGTAGATTCTGCTTTCTGAATGCGCCCAGTGGTACAGGGAAAACGTTTCTGATCTCTTTGATTCTTGCTACTATACGATCACAGCAGAAAATTGCGTTGGCAATTATTTCGCTGAAGAAGCATTCAATATAACAATGCAAGATTTACGCCAAAAGTAACAACTTTTTGGCGGAGCATTAGTATTATTATCCGGCGATTTTCGGCACACTTTTACAATCCAAAAAAGAATTGATTGAAAGTGTATTTCCGAATATTGTTCAACACTATCAACGCCACGATTAATTAAGTGAACGCGCAATATTGGCACCGAAAAATGTACACGTCAACGAAATCAATTTTGCCATTCAAGAAAAACTGCCAGGAAAAGCTACAACATATACATCGATTGATAGCGTTTTGAATCAAGATGAAGTAGTCAATTATCCAACTGAATTCTTGAACTCTTTTCTACTACGAAATCTGAAGCCACCGACTTTGTGTAATGGCACAAGACTTTCAGTAAAAAAATTGTGGCCAAATTTGATTGAAGCAACCATACTAAATGGCAAGGCAGCAGCTGAAGTTGTACTCTTACCGAGCATTCAAATGATTCCAACGGACATGCCGTTTGAATTTAAGCGCTTGCAGTTCCCAGTACGTCTTGCCTTTGCGATAACCATCAACAAATCGCAAGGGCAAACGTTTCGAGTGTGCGGCGTCAATTTGGAAGAACCGTTCCTCTCCCATGGCCAATTGTTCGTCGCATGCTCGAGAGAGGGAACACCAAGGTGCTTATTCATTTACGCGCCAGGTGGACAAACCAAAAATGTTGTATACCAAAATGTTCTATAAATAAGTAACAGTTTTACAACAATAAATAAAACACAAAGTAAAAACCATTAAGAGTGTTAATCGAATTAAGTGTAGCGAAGCGCACCGGGAAACATCTAGTAAACTAATATTTTTAAATTTTTTGTGACCTCATATATTTTGTTCAAATGTATCGATAATATCGATGTCGGGAAATACAAAAGATCGAAAGATCGATGCAGGCAAGCATCGATCTTTTCCCATCACTACCAATAAGTATATAGTGTTCTAGAGCAAACATTGCGTACGGGGCTTGTTAGCAACGCATATGCTGTACATTTGTGCGAAAACTTCCTGAGTGCTCCCATAGCAGTTCGGGTGTCGAGCCGACTGGGCGCTCTCGCATTCTTGCTCAGAATTATTTTTGTTTGCGCTTAGATGCAGAGAGGCAGCCGACTGAGACGGTCGGTCCACGCAGGTCTGCCGTTTATATGCGTGTGGGATTTGCGTGTGATGGTTTTGTTATTTTTGCGTGTGATGGTTTTGTTATTTTTAGGGTGGGATTTTTAAATTTTAATAGCGCTAGAATGTGTGTGCTCACATTTATGCATTAATGGTTATTTGTATGCATGTCAAGTGTACAATAACCTGTATCAGTTTTTATGATATTTTTATTTCTTTACAGTTGTATATACTCAGCAAAATGGATATTTGTGCACTATGTTTTCTTATATTTTTTCGAAACTTTTTCTTAGCCGATATTTTACTTGTATTTTTTTTAAATAGTTAAATGATACTGAAACTTAACGCGCACTTGAATTTTTTAAATATTGTTTATTTTTATAGAAATTATTTAATGGAAAAAACACCTTCATAGAAAATTGATATTTGTGCATTTTTGAAAAGACCGTAAATTTAGGGAAATAAACTTATTAAATTTACTTTGATAAATTAATAAGCATGAAATGCAACCTCCTTTGCATTTTTCAACCAATTCCGATCGGCGGGGCATGGAATTTACTAGGTTTTGTAAGGTTTTCTTGTCGACCATTGCCCATTTCTAGAAATAGACAATTATTAAGTCCTTTAAGGACTCAAAATGCTTTCCGCCTTCATACACTTTTGCTGTTAGGATGCCCTAATGGTCCTCAATTCGATGTAAGTCCAGACTTATAGTTGCCACTGCTATAAAGGCATATTTACTGAATTAAAAAACGACATCGTATGCTTTGCAACGTATATAGAAGCGTTATCCTGTTAAAATATCCAGTCCTCATCATGGAACTTCTCCCTAAATGATATAAGTTCACCCTCAAGGAGTTCCCTATACATTTGCGCATTCATCCGAAAACCGCTTTCCAATAGAGCTAAAGCTGCTTATACGATCAGAGAGCCACAACCAAGGTTCCGCTTATGGCAAGTCTGCCGGGAAGGTCTTGGGTCAACATCCCCGAAGTGGAAATAATTGCCGAACTAAAACCCAAAAACGTACACTCTGTCTTCAAGTTCACCAAGCTAATCGATGGCACAGCTAAGGCTACGGGCGTTATCTTAGTTACCTTTGATCGTAACACCTTACCGAACAAATTGGTCATAGCCCGGCACACAGTCAAAGGGCGGGAGTACTTCCCTTACCCGATGCGGTGCAAGAACTGCCAAGTATTAGGCCACACAGCAAAACACCTGCAATCTCACCCCACATACACCCGAGCTCTGCACCCGTGCATACTGCGCCAACTGCAACGGCAACCACGCCGCCTCCTCGCCATCATGTCCGAAATACCAGCATCACAGAGAAATACTTCACATTAAAAACACAAAGAAATGCAGTATTAGGGACGCCAGATTAATATTAAAACAACATAAACCCCACAATACAATCAACGCACCATCAACATTTGCAGCGATCTCTGCTTATTTATCAACATCGCCTCCCACGGCAAATGGATCAACAACATCAACACAAACACCAAAAAGAAACGACAAAAACTCTCTTACCACCGCCGCACAGTGGGGCCTTTTCTCATATTACATTTCAAAAATCATAACTTCTAAACTAAAGAAGCCATTTGAAAAATTTAACAAGCAATTCATAGAAAATTGCTCAAGCTTTGAAATGAATGTTCGTCAAAAGTCTTAGGTATCCGTGGAGGTGAATTATTCAAGGTCGAAGTCAATAAATATTTTCGAGCATATTTAACCTGTGAAATTCCAATTTGTTTGTTTTTAATCATAGCTGAAAATTTGTTTATGTTTTAATTTGATTATCCAACTTAAATACATAAAGTTTAAATTATAATTTTTGGGTGATTTTTTGAGGTTAATTTTTAATATTTGCTATTGATGGCTGATTTTCAACAAAAAAATTTTTCACAAATTGGTGTATCTGAACTTTTTTAAGTCCTTGTTTTAACATTCCTGTGCTTCTTCGGACAGCTATCCAACAGGTAAGCACTGATATTCTATTAAGTCCTTTCCATGAGCCAAAATCCTATGTACCGTGGGGGTAAGTTTTTTCTGAGGATACAATTCAGTCAAAAGTTGGCTGTTTTTTTGTTTTTATTTAGTTATTTATTGTCAGCTAAGAGCAGCTGACATTAAAATGAAATTATATTTAATTTAAATTAAAAATAATTAAAATAATTAAATTAAGTAATATATAGAATAATATATAAATCTGAAAATAAATTGAGGTAAAAATTTAATAGTTAACGTTAAAGCTCTGGGAAATTCAATAAAAATTGAGTAGTCCAACATTTGTTGCGAGGATTGGGAAAAACCCAGAAAAACCCAGAAAAGCCCAGAAAAACCCAATCAGACCAGCCTTAGATTATTAATTATTGGTTACGATTAGATAAAGAAAAAAGGATAGATCGTTTTAGTACTGGAATTGAGGTCTCCAAGGAGACAAGAGAATAAAATTTGTTATAGTCAGAACATATAACACGAAATGGTTAATGAATTAAATAGTTGCTCAAGCAACGATCATGGCAAAGGGGTGAAAAGTTACGTGAAGATCTAATTGGGACATTAAATATAATTCGACTCAAAAGAACTGATGAGTCGATTTCACCATTAAGTAGGTTAGTAATAAATAATACTCCATGCATAGTTCTACGGTTTAACAGGGAGGGAAGATTAATCAAAAGGAGTCTCCTTGAATACGGGGGTAAGTCTACTCCAAGAACCCAGTTAAAACTTCTAAGGGTAAATAGAAGAAATTTTTTCTGCACATATTCAATTCTATCCTGGTGAATCGAGTATTGTGGGGACCACACACAAGATCCATACTCCAGGATGGGACGTACTAGGGATGTATAAAGCGTTTTAGTGGTGTTAGGATCGTTAAACTCTTTCGACCACCGCTTGATGAAGCCAAAGACATTAATGGCCTTATTGACCATTGACGAAATATGAGAGTCAAACTTTAATTTAGGATCAAGAATAATGCCTAAATCTTTAATTTCAAACACGCGGTCAAGTGGTGAAGCATCAAGCAAGTAGTGAGCAGTATGAGGGGTACTTCTACAAAAAGACATGACTTTACATTTTGAGCAGTTTAAATTGAGTAAGTTAAAACGACACCAGGCCGACAGGGCACACAAATCCGACTGTAGTAAGTTACACAGAGAAACATAGTTTTACATCATCAGCAAACATGTTTACAAAAGAGTTAGTAATAACAGCTGGAAGATCGTTAATATACAAATTAAATAGCAAAGATCCAAGGTGACTACCCTGGGGAACACCAGAGGTAACTAAAATAGGTTTAGATACCGACGATTTAAAAACTACTTTTTGTGTTCGACCACACAAGTACTCCGAAAGCCACAATACGAGTTTTGATGGAAATCCGACAACATTTAATTTAAGAAGCAACAGAGAAAGACTAACAGAATCAAATGCCTTACTGAAATCAGTGTAAACAACGTCAGTTTGCATTGTTTCCTGAAACCTTTTGATAACAAGCGAAGTGAATTCAAGAAGGTTAGTGGTAGTAGATCTTCGCCTAACAAAACCGTGTTGATAAGGCGATATAATTGAACTACATGTGTGTTGCAGTTGAGAACATATAATTTTCTCAAAGACTTTAGGAACGGCGGACAACTTGGATATGCCCCTATAACTTTTAACGTTAGACTTAGAAGAATTTTTATGGAGTGGAATGATAAAAGATTCCTTCCATATAGCAGGAAACACCGTTGAGTCAACCGACAAGTTAAATAATTTATGTAAGGGCTTACAACGTGAATCCGCACAGTATGTAAGTATACAACCTGGCACTCCATCAAGACCAGGCAGATAGCCTGGATTGATAGAGTTAAGGTCACTTAGAAGCGTACACTCAGTTATAACTGGGATATATATGCAATTTGACGATTGAACTCGAAAAGGATAGGAATTACTGCAACTATGTAAATTCGTTGAATATACTGATTGAAAATACTCAGCAAATAGATCGGCTACTGCCTGATCAGAACTTGCTTTTGTATTATCAAGGTATACTGAAGACGGCAAGCTAGAAGACTTACGTTTAGAGTTGACAAATTTATAAAACTGTTTAGGGTCACGTGAAAAGTTTAGTATACAACGATTAAATTAGGGGAACACAAATATCCAAAAGCGAATTCAAGGTCCCATAAAATATGGCAATGGCAGTTTCTATATCACTACAGGAATAAAGACGAGACCAATTAGTATGTTGAAGAAGATAATTTAATTAAGTAAAGTTAGTTTTACGAAAGCAACGGGTTTTTAAAGTATTATTGGATATTGAACTAGGGTTAAGAATTTCGATGGATAGTTCTAAGGTTGGATGGTAGGTATCTTCCGGAAGCACTAGAGGGGGAATTCTACTAGCATTACTGCAATCTGAGTCCGAAACAAATATTAAGTCCAACATTCTACCACTACAGTTATGCACCCTGTTAACTTGCGGTAGGCCTAACTCCAGTAGGCCATCGATAAAATCATCAGAAGTGACTGGTAATACCGCCGAAGATGTGTCATTCACAGACCATACAACATGTGGCAGATTAAAATCACCAACTACTGTCAGATTATCCATATCTGTCAACAATGACGAAACAAGTTGCAGGGCACTTAGATGGGATGAGTAAATTTTAGTATCAGAATGAGGAGGAATATAAGAACAAGTAACATAAAGTGAACAGCCGTTAAGTAATATTTAAACACATAAAAACTCTATGTCCGGAAGATCATGCGAATGAATCTGTTCAGAGGAAAAACAAGAGTCAACAGCAATTAGAACACCACCCCTTTTGCGGGAGGCACGATCGTACTGTACAAGTTATATTTAGAAGGAAAAACGGAATAATCAGAAATATCGGGTTTTAGCCAGGTTTCCGTGAGTGCAATTATATGTGAATCAAATGAAAAGCTGTTAACATATAATTTAGAAAGTTTAGTGTTAAGGCCTCTATACTTGTGATAGGCCAAACTAAGTAGTTTTGTTATACTCGTTACCGAAGGTAAAGAGCATTTTCGGTTTGTGCAATGTCCGCCATGGTGTCCGTCCGTCCGTCTGTATGTTCGCAACTTGTTTCCACACCCTTCAAGCTAGAGACTTGGAACTTTCCAATTCTCTTTATCTATGGAATAGTAAATTAAAGTGTCAAGATGGGGGTTCTACGATAACTGTGGGGCTTGCAAATCGATAAATTCGATAGCTCAAAATCGATAAATCCACATATTTCGCTCATCCTTAAGGCTAGAACTACAAAATTTGGTGAGCAGATAGCTACAACCAAAAAACTTTAAGCTAGAGTCACCAAATTTGGTATAAAGATAGCAATTGACTTCCCACAAAGATCTGCAGCAAAAATTTGGATGCCACGCCGACCCATACCGCCCCCAGCCCCCGATTCCCCACTTTTTACAAACTTCGAGCTAGAGTCACCAAATTTGGTATGAAAATAACAATTGACATCCCACAAAGATCTGCATCAAAAGTTTGGATGCCACACCCACCCATACCGCCCCCAGGCCCCCTGTTCCCCACTCTTACAAACTTTGAGCTTGAGTCACCCATTTTGGTATAGCAATTGACATTCCATAAAGATCTGCTTAAAAAATTTGGATGCCACTACCACCCACACCACCCCCAGCCCCCCTTTCCCCACCTTTAACAAACTTTGACCTAAAGTTACCAAATTTGGAAGGAATATAGTTGGTGGCATCCCCATCTGCATCGGAGAATCTTAAAGGCAGCGTACACCCCTGCCACAGCCGTACCCCTTTCCAATGCGGCTTTTTTTTACCGGGTTTAATACTGGTAACGAGTATACCGCAGTCGTTTGCGTCCGACTGCAACGTTTCCACTTGTTAGTTCTTTGACAACGAGGTGGAGGCAACTGTGTGGCTAACAGGCGGTGCACTACTAATCCTAATACCCTTATTATTATTAATTCGCCTATTCTCATAGTCCTTTACAACAAGCTGCTGCGGCCAGAACTTTTCCGAAGAAATTGTCGAAAAAAGTTCTGGCGGCACGCTCAATTTGAAGGAAGATATACTTCGGGCGTGTTTAAATTTAAGCTTCTCAACAGTAATAAGAGGAGAATCAATTTTACTTTTAACATAAGCTGAAACATCAACCGATGAAGTATCGGATGCCAGCCTGGACACAAATATAAATTTATTAAATGGCACAGCAACAAGAGGCTTGGGAGTCCCGACTGTACCTACAGTAGGATTACTAGGCTTACTAGCTGTCGAATCGGAGGGCACTAGTAAAGGATTGTTAGCTGGTAGAGAGTGAACGGTGGTTAAGTTATTACTAGGATATCTAGCTGGCGAGTTAAAAACTATTAATGGGCCAGCAATAGGACCCGTTGTGGGATTATTGCTTGGCACCGGTAGTGGCTTGGTTGACAAGACAGGTGGGACACTAGGTGGAGAAGGACCCGAAGTCTTTTTGCGCTTCGGAGATTCGGTCATAATCTTGCCGTTTTTTAATATTTTCCTCAAGCTCTTTGAAAGCCGTATGCAGATTATTCAAAGCTTTGTTCACAGATAAAAAGCTTAGGTGAGTCTGCCTTATGAATTGAGCGGTTTCCTTCTCAACCTCATTGCAGGACTCACAATACCATTTTAGGCCAGAGTCTGCAACTAAGCAGTCCCTTATTTTGGCTGTAAAGCCAGCACATTTCATGTGGATTGCGTTGTCACATAATCTACATAAAATAAAGCCTTGGTTGGTTGTACCAACCGTTTTAAAATTCTTGCTGCAGCAGGTAAACATTTTGAAAATGTTAACAAAGAAATAAGCAAATCGAAATGCTAAAACAAAACAATGAAGAGTGCAAGTATATATGTATGTTTTAACGTTTCAATGCAATGAGTACGTTGAAACGGTAAAAATAAAGAGGGCGCGTGGAGAGCAGATAGAACCGCAATTACGTCGGTCAAGAGCGGACAAAAGCGGGAGAGGTGCTGGAGAGCGAGAGCCAGAAAATAGATAAGCTGCTTGTTGTTTGTGAACGAAATCACAAAATATGCAAAGCACAATATGCAAAGCCAATATACGTATGTATGTATGTTTGTTTTCTATATTGTTAGGCACTGCAGCGTCAGTTTGACTGCGACTTAAAATCAGTAATTTTTCGGCAAAATTAGAATCCGCACACGTAAATTTATACCACGAATATTTGCGATCACTGTTAGTATTACAAACCAATTAAACTAAGTTATATCGCACTGTAAGGTAGAGATTTTGGCCGGGGTATATATCTCAGTCCGGCCAAAGTTCTGCGTCACAAGAAATTTATTAAAAACACCAGTGACGCCTTGTGAAGTAAAGACACGTGTAATTTGTGTCGCCTGACACCCGCGTTGGTCGAAAACGGCTGAGTGATCGGGGAGGAGATGTACTGGGCAGCCCACAGTACGAGTACCACTGGTCACTCAGACTGTTTCAACGGGATTAGGGTATCACGCACGTACATATGCGCAAGTGTGCGCAAAAATTAGCGGCTAGCGTGTATGCGCGTCGATATGCAAAACTGACAGCTGCAAACAAACTTCAACAATCAAAAAGAATAACAGAGGGGTAGAGGTTTAGTTTTAATTAAATTATTAAAGATAACGTTTATTCATTTCGTTTTCTTCTTTCTGTTTAAGTTATGTTTCTCTTCAAAAACTTACAACTAAGTTCTATTTCTTATATTCAGACCAACTACTATACAAGTTCACGTTTCCCGAATACGCGTGGGTTCGATCGGACCTCTCTGCACTAACTGACTCGCGCCCGTCTCTTGCTCGGCTTCGCACAGTGGCGCCCGTAGAACAAGTCAGGTGTCAAAAATCAAAAATTGCATGTGCCTCTAAAAAATATTGAATGAACCTACTTTATAGGAAATTTTCCAGCGATTTCAAATCTGCAATCCTTAATGTAACCGGATTTTTTGTTTAGAAGATATAGCTTTTCAAAGTTGTCTGATTTTTTGTGTTACATAAAAATCACAATTTTAAGGTAAATTTGTCGGCTTTGAGATACAATATCTCAAAAACTAAGGTACGGATCGTCATTATTTTTGGTTCTATTGATAGATCTTTTTATTAAGAAAAGAATAAAAAAAAATTTTACTGTTTGTTTTGCGTTTGGCCAGGCAATTCAATATTTACCAACTATCCACTTTTTCACTATTTGTCAACTTTGATGGAAAATAAAAAAAAATTATATCACATTATATCGGCTATTTTTTCAAATTAATTTCTTTGATTATTCCTATATTAAATGCAAAAAGTTTCATTTGCCCGTTTTTGCCCCTTTTTTTTATACTCGATACCGAAGGTAAAGAGTATATTGAGTTTGTGCAATGTCCGTCATGGTGTCTGTCCGTCTGTCCGTCTGTATGAACGCAACTTTTTTCCACACCCTTCAAGCTAGAGACTTGAAACTTTCCAAATCTCTTTATCTATAGGATAGTAAATTAAAGTGTCAAGATGGGGGTTCTACGATAACTGGGGGGCTGGCAAATCGATAAATTCGATAACTCAAAACCGATAAATCCATATATTTCGCACATCCTTATAGCTAGAACTACCAAATTTGGTAAGAAGATAGCTACTAGCAACCCCCAAAAAGCTGCATAAAAAATTTTGGAGCCACGCCCCCCCCATTCCGCCCCCAGCCCCCTCGCATTTTAAAGTCAAAAAAGCCTATATCTCCCACAGTTTTTGAGCTATAGCCACCAAATTTGATGCCAGGACAGGTGATGATGACCCCTCAAAAACTGCATCAAAAGATTGGATGCCACGCCCACCAGTACTGCCCTAGCCGCCCCCATCCACCCCAACGCTGCGTCAAAAACGGGAATGCGTGTATCTTCCAGAGTTGTGGAGCTAGAGCTACCAAATTTGGTAGGAAGATAGCTGGCAACGACACCCAAAAATTTGCATCAAAGTTTTGGAGCCACGCTCTCCATTTCGCCCCCCCTTTCCCCACTTTTTACAATTTTCGAGCTAGAGTCACCAAATTTGGTATGAAGATAGCAATTGACATTTCAGAAAGATCTGCATCAAAAATTTGGATTCCACGCCCACCCATACCGCCCCCAGCCCCCCTTACCCCACTTTTTACAAATTTCGAGCTAGAGTCAAAAAATTTGCTATGAAGATAGCAATTGACATTTTACAAAGATCTGCATCAAAAATTTGGATGGCACGCCCACCCTTACCGCCCCCAGCCGCCCTTTCCCCACCTTTTATAAACTTCGAGCTAGAGTCACCAAATTTGGTATATAGATAGCAATTGACATTCCACAAAGATCTGCATCACAAATTTGGATGTCACGCCCACCCTTACCGGCCCCAGCCCCCCTTTCCCCACCTTTTACAAACTTCGAGCTAGAGTCACCAAATTGGGTATGAAGATAACAATTGACATTCCACAAAGATCTGCATCAAAAATTTGGATGCCACGCCCACCCAAACCGCCCCCAGCCCCCTCTTTCCCCACCTTTTACAAATTTTGAGCTAGAGTCACCAAATTTGGTATGAAGATAGCAATTGACATTTCAGAAAGATCTGCAACAAAAATTTTGATGCCACAACTTTACTTAATTTTACTGTTTGTTTTGCGTTTGGCCAGGCAATTCAATATTTACCAACTATCCACTTTTTCACTATTTGTCAACTTTGATGGAAAATAAAAAAAAATTATATCACATTATATCGGCTATTTTTTCAAATTAATTTCTTTGATTATTCCTATATTAAATGCAAAAAGTTTCATTTGCCCGTTTTTGCCCCTTGTTTTTATACTCGATACCGAAGGTAAAGAGTATATTGAGTTTGTGCAATGTCCGTCATGGTGTCTGTCCGTCTGTCCGTCTGTATGAACGCAACTTTTTCCACACCCTTCAAGCTAGAGACTTGAAACTTTCCAAATCTCTTTATCTATAGGATAGTAAATTAAAGTGTCAAGATGGGGGTTCTACGATAACTGGGGGGCTGGCAAATCGATAAATTCGATAACTCAAAACCGATAAATCCATATATTTCGCACATCCTTATAGCTAGAACTACCAAATTTGGTAAGAAGATAGCTACTAGCAACCCCCAAAAAGCTGCATAAAAAATTTTGGAGCCACGCCCCCCCCCATTCCGCCCCCAGCCCCCTCGCATTTTAAAGTCAAAAAAGCCTATATCTCCCACAGTTTTTGAGCTATAGCCACCAAATTTGATGCCAGGACAGGTGATGATGACCCCTCAAAAACTGCATCAAAAGATTGGATGCCACGCCCACCAGTACTGCCCTAGCCGCCCCCATCCACCCCAACGCTGCGTCAAAAACGGGAATGCGTGTATCTTCCAGAGTTGTGGAGCTAGAGCTACCAAATTTGGTAGGAAGATAGCTGGCAACGACACCCAAAAATTTGCATCAAAGTTTTGGAGCCACGCTCTCCATTTCGCCCCCCTTTCCCCACTTTTTACAATTTTCGAGCTAGAGTCACCAAATTTGGTATGAAGATAGCAATTGACATTTCAGAAAGATCTGCATCAAAAATTTGGATTCCACGCCCACCCATACCGCCCCCAGCCCCCCTTACCCCACTTTTTACAAATTTCGAGCTAGAGTCAAAAAATTTGCTATGAAGATAGCAATTGACATTTTACAAAGATCTGCATCAAAAATTTGAATGGCACGCCCACCCTTACCGCCCCCAGCCGCCCTTTTCCCACCTTTTATAAACTTCGAGCTAGAGTCACCAAATTTGGTATATAGATAGCAATTGACATTCCACAAAGATCTGCATCACAAATTTGGATGTCACGCCCACCCTTACCGGCCCCAGCCCCCCTTTCCCCACCTTTTACAAACTTCGAGCTAGAGTCACCAAATTGGGTATGAAGATAACAATTGACATTCCACAAAGATCTGCATCAAAAATTTGGATGCCACGCCCACCCAAACCGCCCCCAGCCCCCCCTTTCCCCCCCTTTTACAAATTTTGAGCTAGAGTCACCAAATTTGGTATGAAGATAGCAATTGACATTTCAGAAAGATCTGCAACAAAAATTTTGATGCCACAACTACCCATACCGCCCCAGCATCCCCCCCCACCCTTTCCTCACCTTTTACAAACTTTGAGCTAGAGTCACCAAATTTGGTATGAGGATAGCCGGTGGCATCCCCATCTGCATCGGAGAATCTTTAAGGCAGCGTAAACCCCTGCCGCATCCGTACCCCTTTGCATTCAGGCCTCTTTTTACCGGTTTTAATTCTGATATCGAGTATGCCGCAGTCGGTTGCGTCCGACTGCAACGTTTCCACTTGTTTTAGATATAAAATAGTGAAAAAAGACATAGTTCCAAAAATGTGTTGCATGCATTTTTGGGCAATTTATGACATATAACTGTGAAAACCCATTTTTATTGTTGTTGTTTCGGTCGTTATTGTTAAGATACTTGATTTTTGTTTTCATTCTGTAATGCTTGCCTGAAACCCTTTGTTAAATTCTGGTCCCTAAACTCAGGTGCAGTTACGGGACATACAAATAAACTACCTGATACGCACCATATATAGAAATTGCCCTGGTGTACAAGTAGTAACATCCCATACAGGTAGGCATCTTATTCGGACACGTGCGTAGTACCCTAATTGCACAAATTGACCTCAGCCCAAATATATAACAAATATTAGGTAAATTTTGCAGGCAAGAAAGCTAACTCTTTTCTTGAACCCTTGATCCCAACGAAAACTTTGATGAAAACTCATCAAACAAAGATAAAGAAAAGTTTAGAAAGAAGCAAATACAGGATGCGTTTTTCAATCAAGTTGGACGGATACGGAAACTCAAACGATGGAAACACTTCAAGGAGATTTTTTGAAAATGATGAGGCTGTAACTCGAATCACTGGAATCAACAATCAAATCGTTAAGAGATAGGGAACGATTTAAATGTTTTTGAACTGCAAGGAAAAAGTTGATTCTGCCAAATATGGAGAATATGCTTCAAAAACAGCATCACTTTTAGCAGAGTTACATATATCCGCAGAAAAAGTTGACCCCGACAGTTCATAAAATTTTAGCGCATGGCAAAGATATAATTGAGTATTAGTCTTTGCCAATTGGAGAGCTTTCTGAAGAAGCACAGGAATCATTAAATAAATTTTATAAAAAATACAGATTGCTAAACACTTTCAAAGCATCAAGGGTGAGACAAAATGAGGACCTCTTCAACATGCTAGCAGCATCTTCAGATCCACTTATTTCATCACTGAGGCATGTTAAGTCACGAAAAGAATTAGAAAATACTTATAGTTCAGAGATGATTTCTCTTTTAGATATACCATCTTTTACGGATTGTGATGAATATTTTACAAAAAATTAATAAAAAAAAATAAATAAATTATTTTTAATTATCATATTATTAATTTTAGATTATAAAAACAATTAAAATGAAACAATAAAATCAAAAATTTAAAAATTATTTATTTTCTTCCCGTAAAATTGGTTTTTTCACAAATTTCAACTTTGCATACCCATAAATAGGCACCCAAAAATCGTAGAATTCATTTCATTTTCTAGGTTGATTAATTATCTATCAGATGCTTTTTGATCGATTATCTCATTTGGTTCGAAAGTTATGATTTTTGCAACGAAAAAACTCAAATGGCGCCACTGTGCGTCGATCGCGCCGTGGCCTTTCCGACCGCTGGGTCTTCGGGTCGCGGCTCTCTCGTCCCCTTATGTATTAGCTTCTTGCCGTTTCTTATATCTCTCTGTTTCAATGTGAGTTTCGTACTTAAGTGTGGGCTTCTTGCCGTTTCCTTATATCTACGTTATATGTAAGTGATTAAGTGTGGGCTTCTTGCCGTTTCCTTATATCTATGTTGAATGTAAGTAATTAAGTGTGGGCTTCTTGCCGTTTCTTATATCTATATATAAATGTGAATTCGGCCCGCTTGGCCTACTTCACACCCCCCCCCCCCTTTCTTCGTGACCGTGACCGTACCGTCTCGGTGTGGGGTTACGGGAAAAATCACGCCGCCGGCAGCTGCCGTGAAGCGGTTGCGTCATCCCGCCGACCCTACGTTGCGGAGCCTCGCGCGGATTTCCTTTACCGCTTCTGCCGTCAGAATTTCATCGTTCGGGTAGCAAGTCCAAAGCCAGGGTACCTGCACTCGTTCTTGCCTAGATCGTGATGGTGTGGGCTCCGAGCTGCGCGGTGGGTCTTCTTGCTTGTCTTCCAGCGTTGCGTCCAACCCTTCCTCCCATCCAACGATCTCATCTTCGGTCTCCTGCTCTACCTTCGGTGACTCCCATTCTGCCCATTCCTCTTCTGTTGGGTGCGGCGACCCAACGCGGATGGTCGTCTTCTGGTCTTCTCGTTCGGCTTCCAGCGTTGCGTCCAGCCCTTCTTCCCATCCAACGATTTCGTCTTCGGTTTCTTGCTGTATCTTCAGTGACTCCCACTCTGCCCATTCCTCGTCCGTCGTCACGCCGGTCGCTTCGGGTGGCTGCTGCGACCTTGGTTGCGGTGGTCTAACGCTATAGGTCGTCAACTCCATTATACGGATCACCATCCCCTCGAGCGTATCTTCAATTGAGGCTTCTGCATGTACGTGCTTGTTCACGATTGCTGTGGAGCTTATCATTTTCTCGTACGTCTCGGTTGTTGCCACACCAATTCCGGACAAACGCTCACGGGTATAACCCTAGTGGCTGGTGGGCCCCTCTATGGCTTCACTGCGGCTCTTTTTGTCTTTAGCTTCCATTGCCTGTGGGTAAGAAATTGTGTATAGGTTATTATTGTGTTTTATACGAGATGTAAATGTTTGTTTTTTTTGGGTGGGTTTTCGTAAGTGGGTTTCTGAAAACGAATAAGTGGGGAAAAGAAGAAAGGCAAAACGTGAACGTCTGCTTATGATGGGCATCGTCTTTTGCTTATCTTCGCTTCCTGTTGTAGACTCGCTGTGTCGTCTTCGTCTTCTTGTTGAAAAGGTTTCAATTGCGAGATGCTAGCCGTCCGGCTCTTGCGCTCCCCTTCTTTTGCTAATCGCACGACATTCGGAGAGATGAATCTTTTAACCCGTAACGGTCCCTCGTACTTCGGTGCTAGCTTTGCAGCGAACCCGTCGCTGGCTTTTGAGAGTTGGTGGGTCCTCAACAGAATCAGTTCGTTGATCGTCGGCCTCCATTCCCTCCTTCTCAGATTGTAATTCCTCCCTTGATCCTTTGACGCTCGCTGTTGGTTTCCCTGCGCTATCTTGAACACTTCCCTCAGGCGGTCCGCATTCCCCCCAGGTGTTTGCGTCGCATTTCCTGAACCCGGTGTCTTCTCGTCGTATAACGTTGCTGGCAGACGAGGTTATCTTCCCTGCATCAGGAACGCCGGGGAAAATCCTGTCGAATCCGCAATGCTCGAGTTGACTTCCAACAAGATTTCGGGTATTAGTTCGTCCCACGAACTTTGATTTCCCGAGATATACTGCGCTATCATCGTCTTCACCGTCCTGTTGGTCCTCTCCGTCGTATTCTCCTGTGGGCAGTATGGGGCCGTATGTTCCACCTCTACGCCTATCGAGTTCAAAAATGCTTTAAAACTTCGGCTTAAGAACTGGACTCCGTTGCCGCATACGAATTTCTTGGGTACGCCGAAACGGCATAAGATTCGCTCGCGAAAGGATTTCTGTAGAGTTGCTGCTGTTGCTCTTTTTATAGGAACCAGTTCTACCCACTTTGTGAATGCGTCGTGGAATACTAACAACATAGTATTGCCCTGTTCTGAGCGCGGCAGGGGGCCATTGGCTCCGCCACCTGGCGGGTTAACATCTGACCAGCTGGCTTCCTCTGCTCCGTCTTGAATAGTCGGCGCGTCGTGGCATTCCTGCAACACCCTCCTCTTATGGCCCTCGTCCACGGGATATAGTCTTCGTCATCCGCCCGGTGGCCTAGGTGGCGGAATAACTGACCGTTTTCTTCCGTGTAGTCTGCGTTTTTGGCTGGTTCTTTGGCTATCTTTTCTCGTAACCCTTGGATCCATTTCCCCTTTGACTGCTGAACCACGGCTTGCTGGAACTGCTCCAACGGGTCTCGCGACAACGCGTCTGCTACCACGTTGAGCTGCCCTTTCCTGTACTTCACGTCGAATTGGTATTGCTGGAGCTCCAATGCCCACCGTGCTACTCTTCCCTTTGGGCTTTCGATGGAGTTCAACCATTTTAGAGCCATGTGATCCGTCACGACATCGAAGCGGTATCCCTCTAGGTAGCATCTCAATTTCCGAATTGACCACACGATCGCCAGGCACTCCTTTTCTGTTGCGGAGTAGTTCATTTCCGCCTTCGAAAGTTTCCGACTCGTGTAGGAAATCACCCTCTCTTGCTGGTCGATCTTTTGGGTGAGCACCCCTCCGATGCCATAATCGCTTGCATCCGTCTGAAGCGTGAATTTTTCCTCGAAATCCGGGCAAACCAATATCGGAGCGGTTGTCAAGCACCGTTTGAGGCTGTCTAGTGCTGTTTGCTGCTCTTCGTCCCACGACCATTTCCGGGTTTTCTTCAACAAGCCTGTCATAGGCTGCACCATCGTAGTGAAGTTAGGCACGAACCGACGGTACCATGACGCCATCCCCAGGCACCTCCTGAGCTCCTTTTTGCTAGTCGGGGCCTTCAAGTTATTGATGGCTTCCACTTTGGCAGGGTCCGTCTGGATGCCTTCGCCGCTCACCAGATGCCCGAGGTATACCAGCTTCCTTTGGAAGAAAGAACATTTCTTTCGATTCAGCTTCAGATTAGCCTTTCTCAGCCTGCGGAACACTTCCCTCAAGTTCTCCAAGTGTTCTTCCTCTGTTTTGCTGACTATGATGATGTCGTCCAAGTAAGCGAACGTGTGGGGCTCCATCCCAGGGCCGATCACCGTATCCAGGGCTCTCTGAAATGTAGCGCCGGCCGAATGCAATCCAAACGGCATGACCTTCCACTGGAACAGCCCTCGGCCAGGCACCGTGAACGCCGTGCACTCCCGACTGTCCGCTGCCATGGGAATTTACCAATAGCCGTTTTTCAAGTCCAACGTCGATATAAATCGCGCGTTTCTCAACTTCTCCAAGATTTGATTAATCCGGGGAACAGGGTACGCGTCGGGTATTGAGTGCACGTTGAGCTGCCTGTAGTCGACGCACATCCTCCATTCATTCGTTTTCTTGCGAACGAGTACAAGAGGCGCGCTGTGTGGGCTCCTCGACGGTTCTATGGCCCTTGCCTCAAACAGTTCGTCCACTTGTTGGTCGATCACGCATTGCAGGGTCTTTGGGATAGTACCTCTGCTTGATCGGCTTGTTATCCCTCATGACAATGTGGTGCTCGGCTATGTTGGACACACCTCGTAACTCCTCGAACAATTGCAACTCCTCCTTCATTAACTTTTGTATTGCGGGATCCAAGCTCGCTGGCCATTGTTGCTCTTCCTCGTTAACATCTTCTTGCTTTTCGTCGGGCTCCGGGTGCCCTCCCTGGGGTACAGCCACGCCTGCGTTACCCAATTGACCTAACGATGGCTTCTCAACGGCTGACGCTGCGTCTCGGTTTGCCTCTCACTCCTCTGTCGTTGTACCCTCCTCGCAGGATTCCCTCGGGACACTTCCTCGCTCTGCGCTCTCCGACTCCAGCAGGAAAACAGCACCTTTGGATTTGAGCATTCTCGGGCAAAATGCCCCTCCTGCGAACAATTATAGCATACGCGACTGGTTCCCCTCGGCCTTATATGCTCTTGCCCCAGCATGCCGTTCGAGATTTCTCCGCTTTCCCCCTGTCCTAACGTTATTTGGGCCATTCCGCGCCAACGATAACTGCGCTGGCGGGTTCCGGAAAGGATTGTCTTGCCTAGCGGGCGTGTCCACGACCCTAGACCCGTTTGAGTGATCGACTCCTGTCATACTCCTAACTCCCATTGCCTCCCGGTTTTGCCCTGGAATACCTTCAAATTCTGCTGCTAGCTGGGTCAGTTGAACAAGTGTCGCGAAATCTCTTCTGCGGATATACAGGGTTGCCCATATTCGACGGACCCATGTTTTTTTTTTAAAAATCAAAGAAAAAAATAAAAATTTGGCGGTTGGCAATCTTAATCATTTAATTTTTTCCAAGTAAATTTGTTTACATCAATTTTTGAATATGATATCTCTCAAATGGCCGCCTCTGGCGTCGATGGCGTATTGTGCCCTTTTTGCAGCATTTTCCATCGTTTTCGCCAACATTTCGGCCGGAATAGCGGCTATTTCTTCACGAATGTTGTCCTTGAGCTCTTCTACGGTCCTTGGCTTGTTAACGTAAACCTTTGACTTCAAATATCCCCACAAGAAAAAGTCAGGCAGCGTCAAATCGGGCGAACGCGGTGGCCAGTCCAAATCACCACTCTTCGACATCAAACGGCCCGGAAACAATTTTTTCAGAAAATCGATTGTTATGCGACTTGTGTGCGGTGGAGCGCTATCTTGTTGAAACCAGAACTGCCTCATACGCTTTCGACGAATAATTGGCATCACAAAATTGGTCATCATGTCGCGATAACGCTCCTGGTTGATGGTAACAGCATGGCCATTTTCATTTTGGAAGAAAAACGGCCAAATGACCGTTTTCGCACTAACGCCGCACCATACTGTGACTTTTTCGCCATGAAGAGGCACTTCTTGAATCTCCTGAGGATGTTCAGTGGCGTAAATACGGCAATTTTGCTTATTTACGGTCTCATTCAATGTGAAATGGGCTTCATCGGACATGATAATTTTGTTCCAAAAATGCTCGTCATCTTCGGCCATTTCGATGACTCTTTGGGCCCATTCCAATCGACGAGGCTTGTCCCCAGGCAACAATCTTTGCGTCAATTGAATTTTGTACGGGAACAAATGCAAATCAACGCGAATAATCCGTTGTAAAGTGGATCGAGCCATGCCCAACTGCTGAGAACGGCGTTTTTGGGATGTTCTTGGGGACCTCTCAACACTGGCTCGTACGGCAGCGATATTCTCGGCCGATCGCCTTGGTTGACTTTTATTTGGCCTCTTCGGATTAGAAAGAGCCTCACCAGTCGAAAATTTTTCGTATAAACGCTTAATGGTGTTCTTAGAAGGCGCACTTTTCACATTTTTTAATTTTTTAAAAGCACGTTGAGTTTTCACAATTACTTGTTCTGTTGAATGTAAATTTCAACTATTTCAGAGCGCTCGCGTGGCGTGTATTGTTCCATGGTAAAAATCTGCTTGGACTGACGCTTCAAACGCGGTATGTCATTAAGCGATCTGACATCTCTGTCAAAAGTTATGGCGTTGCCAGATGGGTCCGTCGAATATGGGCAACCCTGTAGAGTCTGTACTCCCGGGCCAGATTCTCATAAATACGGTTCAATTCCTGTTCTGCCCCGTACCTGGCATGGCGCATAAGTCTTTTCAAATCGACCATGTATTCTTTGTAACCCTCGCCGGTGCGTTGCCGATGGGCCCTAATTTGGTCTTCTAGCCTATCAAAATATTGTGGAGGTAGGAAGAACTCGAAAAACTCTCTTTTAAATGCGACCCAACTCGCGTCACTGAGGTCGCTCGTCGAAGTTGACCGCCAAGTTGTCCGCCATTCCTAAAGTCTTTGAAAAAATTATATGTTCTCAACTGCAACACACATGTATCAACACGGTTTTGTTAGGCGTAGATCTACTACCACTAACCTTCTTGAATTCACTTCGCTTGTTATCAAAGGGTTTCAGGAAAAAATGCAAACTGACATTGCGTACACCGATTTTAGTAAGGCATTTGATTCTGTTAGTCATTCTCTGTTGCTTCACAAATTAAATATTATTGGATTTCCATCAAAACTCTTATCGTGGCTTTCGGAGTAGTATGTTTCACCTACAATGATGTTTCTCTGTGCAACTTACTACAGTCGGATTTGTGTGCGCTGTCGGCCTGGTGTCGTTTTAACTTACTCAATTTAAACTGTTCAAAATGTAAAGTCATGTCTTTTTGTAGAAGTACCCCTCATACTGCTCACTACTTGCTTGATGCTTCACCACTTGACCGCGTGTTTGAAATTAAAGATTTAGGTATTATTCTTGATCCTAAATTAAAGTTTGACTCTCATATTTCGTCTATGGTCAATAAGGCCATTAATGTCTTTGGCTTCATCAAGCGGTGGTCGAAAGAGTTTAACGATCCCTACACAACTAAAACGCTTTATACATCCCTAGTACGTCCCATCCTGGAGTATGGATCTTGTGTGTGGTCCTCACAATACTCGATTCACCAGGATAGAATTGAATCTGTGCAGAAGAAATTTCTTCTATTTGCCCTTAGAAGTTTTAACTGGGTTCCTGGAGTAGACTTACCCCCGTATTCAAGGAGACTCCTTTTGATTAATCTTCCCTCCCTGTTAAACCGTAGAACTATGCATGGAGTATTATTTATTACTAACCTACTTAATGGTGAAATCGACTCATCTATTCTTTTGAGTCGAATTATATTTAATGTCCCAATTAGATCTTCACGTAACTTTTTACCCCTTAGCCTTGATCGTTGCTTCAGCAACTATTTAATTCATGAACCATTTCGTGTTATATGTTCTGACTCTAACAAACTTTATTCTCTTGTCTCCTTGGAGGCCTCATCTCCAGTACTAAAAAGATCGATCCTCTTTGCTTTATCTAATCGTAACCACTAACTACTAATCTAAGGCTGGTCTGATTGGGTTTTTCCCAATCCTCGCAACAAATGTTGGACTACTCAATTTTTATTGAATTTCCCAGAGCTTTAACGTTATCTTTTAATTATATTTTCAGATTTATATATTAATCTATATTTTTATTTTAATTATTTTAACTATTTTTTAATATAAATTAATTTTGATTTCATTTTAATGTCAGCTGCTCTTAGCTGACAATAAATAAATAAATAAATAAAAAACCAACATGCTGCCATGCCAGTCAACGCTTCGCTCATAGCCCTGGGCATCCGGTCTAAGTTGGCTTCATACGCTCTCGCTCGTTGTTCGAGCGCCTCTATAAAAACAAGCGGATCCGCGTAACCGTCGAGTCTGACACCCCGTTTTCTGACCAGCTCGGGGACGACCATGTACTGCCTACTGCTGTCACAACCCCCGCAGCTGGCGCTCATGCGCGATCTATTGCCCTCCGGGACTACTTGTGTGCTAGTCACAGGCAGACTCACTTGTGGTGTCACGTGCTCTCTCCAGATGTTACGCCGCTTTGAGTACCTTGCCCCTTCACTGTCAGGTGTTGTGTATGGCTAATCGGGAACAACCCCCCTGGTGACCCTGACAACGTCAGCAGGTCGGACTCAGATTTCTGACGCTGTCGTGCGCTTGGGGCAAAAACGTTTAATGGCACGGGTAATTCAGGGATTTTCGCGAAGCGCGTTTCCCACGCGGCTAGCCGCGTCCACACTCCTGTGTGGTGATTCCCATCTTTTATGAAGGTACATAGCCGTTTTCGTAATTCCTCTACCCTCCCTGAGTGATCCAATCCTAGTTCTTTCGTCAGGCGTTCTAAATCCTCCTTCCGGCAGTGGTAGACCCAACGTACGCCTACGCCTGGGTTGACCCGATCCTCCAGTGGTGTGTCATTGGGCTCGCTCATTTCGGTCACGCTAAGTTATAAAAATACCCTAGATTTTCCTTCACCACAAAACCAATCGACGAGCAATTAAAAAAAAATTTATTAAATTTCGGGTTAAAACTTTCCCTATTATTTTTTATTTATTTTTTTTTTTATTTAAAATCTTTTCCGCTATCCTTTTTTTTATTTTAATTTATTCGTTGAATTTTCTTTTGTTATTATTTATTCTTGTCGAATTTATACTTTTGTTGTTTTTATTATTTTTCTTTTTTTTTACTTTCCCTTTTAATTATTACTCAGTTTTGTTTGTTATTATTATTTTCGTCGAATTTCAATTTTTATTATTGTTTATTATTTTTGCCGAACTTTAACTTTTATTACTATATTTTTTTTTTTCATTTTCGAATTTGAATGTTTATTATGTTTTATTTTGCCGAATTTTAATTTCTATTATTGTTTTATTTTTTAGCGGAATTTTAATTTCTATTAGTGTTTTATTTTTGCCGAATTTTAATTTTGATTATTAATTATTATTTTCGTATTTGTTATTATATATTTATTTTATTTTTTGTTTTATTTGTTATCTGTGTCTGCCGATTTTTATTTTCTTGCTCGTTATTATTTTATTTATCTTGTTAGTATTATTATATTTATTTTATTATTTATTTAGTTTAACCTTCGTTTGCAAACTCTCCACTTTGTAACCAAATCTTCTTAACTTTAAAAAAAAAAAAAAAAAAAAACAATCACAAATGTTTTCGTCCCACTGTTCGATGCCTACAGCTGCGCTCGAAACCAAATGACTTTTGATTATACTGCGCGTGCTGTACTCTTTGTCGTTGACCCGTTGCGCAGCGCCGTTATGTGATCGGCGTTTACCTTCTCACCGTCACTTTCGCTGCGCCGCTAACCGCACAAAAAAAAAACTCGGTCGCCTTTTTGCTTGTTTTAAATGATAACCAGGGTATCGTCGGGTATATGCGGATTGATTTTGCACTTTACACTTGTTTGTAGCACGTTTGGGGGTTTTATTCCCAACTTATGCTACGTCTGTTTCACTTATGCGTCCCTGCTCAGGCGCCACTTGTAAGGTAGAGATTTCGGCCTTGGTATATATCTCAGTCCAGCCAAAGTTCTGCGTCACAAGAAATTTATTAAAAACACCAGTGACGCCTTGTGAAGTATAGACACGTGTAATTTGTGTCGCCTGACACCCGCGTTGGTCGAAAACGGCTGAGTGATCGGGGGGGAGATGTACTGGGCAGCCCACAGTACGAGTACCACTGGTCACTCAGACTGTTTTAACGGGATTAGGGTATCACGCGCGTACATATGCGCAAGTGTGCGCAAAACTTAGCGGCTAGCGTGTATGCGCGTCGATATGCAAAACTGACAGCTGCAAACAAACTTCAACAATCAAAAAGAATAACAGAGGGGTAGAGGTTTAGTTTTAATTAAATTATTAAAGAAAACGTTTATTCATTTCGTTTTCTTCTTTCTGTTTAATGTTATGTTTCTCTTCAAAAACTTACAACTAAGTTATATTTCTTATATTCAGACCAACTACTATACAAGTTCACGTTTCCCGAATACGCGTGGGTTCGATCGGACCTCTCTGCACTAACTGACTCGCGCCCGTCTCTTGCTCGGCGTCGATCGCGCCGTGGCCTTTCCGACCGCTGGGTCTTCGGGTCGTGGCTCTCTCGTCCCCTTATGTATAAGCTTCTTGCCGTTTCTTATATCTCTCTGTTTCAATGTGAGTTTCGTACTTAAGTGTGGGCTTCTTGCCGTTTCCTTATATCTACGTTAAATGTAAGTGATTAAGTGTGGGCTTCTTGCCGTTTACTTATATCTATGTTGAATGTAAGTAATTAAGTGTGGGCTTCTTGCCGTTTCTTATATCTATATATAAATGTGAATTCGGCCCGTTTGGCCTACTTCACAGTACACAAACACAAGAAAAACAAGTGGAAACGTTGCAGTCGGACGCAACCGACTGCGGTATACTTGTTACAAGTATTAAACCCGGTAAAAAGAGGCCTGATTGCTAAGGGGTACGGATGCGGCAGGGGTGTACGCTGCCTTAAAGATTTTCCGAAGCAGATGGGGATGCCACCAGCTATCTTCCTTCCAAATTTGGTGACTCTAGCTCAAAGTTTGTAAAATGTGTGGAAAGAGGGGGCTGGGGGCGGTATGGGTGGGTTTGGCATCCAAATTTTTGATGCAGATCTTTATGGATTGTCAATTGGTGTCTTCATACCAAATTTGGTGACTCTAGCTCAAAGTTTGTAAAAGTGGGGAAAGGGGGGGCTGGGGGCGGTATGGGTGGGTTTGGCATTCAAATTTTTGATGCAGATCTTTGTGAAATGTCAATTGCTATCTTCATACCAAATTTGGTTACTCTAGCTCAAAGTTTGTAAGAGTTGGGAAAGGGAAGAGGGCGCTGGGGGCGGTATGGGTGGGTGTGGCATCCAAATTTTTGATGCAGATCTTTGTGGCATGTCAATTGCTATCTACATACCAAATTTGGTGACTCTAGCTCAAAGTTTGTAAAAGTGGGGAAAGGGGGGGCTGGGGGCGGTATGGGTGGGTTTGGCATTCAAATTTTTGATGCAGATCTTTGTGAAATGTCAATTGCTATCTTCATACCAAATTTGGTTACTCTAGCTCAAAGTTTGTAAGAGTTGGGAAAGGGAAGAGGGCGCTGGGGGTGGTATGGGTGGGTGTGGCATCCAAATTTTTGATGCAGATCCATGTGGGATGTCAATTGCTATCTTCATACCAAATTTGGTGACTCTAGCTCCTCAACTCTGGAAGATACACGCATTCCCGTTTTTGACGAAGCGTTGGGGCGGATGGGGGCTGCTAGGGCAGTATTGGTGGGCGTGGAATCCAAACTTTTGATGCAGTTTTTGGGCGGTCATCATCACTTATCTTGGCACCAAATTTGGTGGTTATAGCTCAAAAACTGTGGGAGATATAAGCTTTTCTGATTTCAAAATGCGGGGGGCTGGGGGCGGAATGGGTGGGCGTGGCTTCAAAACTTTGATGCAGATTTTTGGGGGTCGTTGCTAGCTATCTTTCTACCAAATTTGGTGGCTCTAGCTCCACAACTCTGGAAGATACACGCACTCCCGTTTGTGACGAAGCGTTGGGGCGGATGGGGGCGGCTAGGCTAGTATTGGTGGGCGTGGCATCCAAACTTTTGATGCAGTGTTTGGGAGGTCATCATCACCTATCTTGGCACCTAATTTGGTGGCTATAGCTCAAAAACTGCAGGAGATATAGGCTTTTTTGACTTTAAAATGCGGGGGGGGGGCTGGGGGTCGAATGGGTGGGCGTGGCTCCAAAATTTTTGATGCAGTTTTTGGGGGTTGCTTGTAGCTATCTTCTCACCAAATTTGGTATTTCTAGTTTTAAGGATGTGCGAAATATGTGGATTTATCGGTTTTGAGTTATCGAATTTATCGATTTGCCAGCCCCCCAGTTCTCGTAGAACCATCTTGACACTTTAATTTACTATCCCATAGATAAAGAGAATTGGAAAGTTCCAAGTCTCTAGCTTGAAGGGTGTGGAAAAAAGTTGCGAACTTACAGACGGACAGACGTACAGACGGACAGACGTACAGACGGACAAACAGACGGACACTATGACTGATATTGCACAAACTCAATATACTCTTGACCTTCGGTAACGAGCATAATAACAAATTGTTAAGGGCACGCAAAAACATAACCGTCACTAACGAAAGACAAACGATCTTTGATGCGTATTCGCCAAACTTTTCTCCATTTATCATATCTTTGCAGTTTATAACATTTAGGATAACAGCCAACCTTTTAATGATCTCTGAAAAACACTATTCAGTGTTTCCTCTTTTGAAGTTATGAAATAACTGTCGCCAACAAGTGAAATATGTTGCACTGTATACCATGTTTTTGAGTAACTAGGTAAGCCAGTAAAATTGGTATAACCCTATTCCAATTAGTTAGGTAAAAAACAAAATAAACATAAGCTATTGATTTTCATTCAAAATAGGTAAACGGGAAAATAAAAAATAAATAAATAACCTGTAGTTCCGCAACTTTCCATCAACTACAATTATATTTACCCGCCTCCTCAGACCTTTTCCATGCAGGTAATTAGAAATTCAACATTTTTTAAAGGGATTTATATAGACAGGTAGTACATACAATACAACAATTAGAAATATTATCAATGAACAACACACACGCTACAGCCAAATTTGCATGCGCTCTTCTTCTTCCTTATACCTGCCGCGTGTTTTTAACGCGAGGTGTCCCTAGTTTTTTGGCTTGAATTTCTATAACGCAGATTTCCGCAGATTTTGACTATATACATATGAAAGGTATATATTATAGCTATCAAGTGCATGTGGTCCCGCGTTGACTCTGATATATACTTTTTTGTTATATTCCACGAAAGTTAAAAAATATCAAAATTTAGTGTATTTTTTAAACGATTCTAATTAAATAAGTATTTCAGTTATATTTAAAATTTATACCGAAAAACATTAAGATTGAACATACTTTTCAGATAAATTAAAAAGATCGAAGATCGGTTGTTTTCATCGCCCAATATTCAGTTTGAAAGTGGAAAATTTTTGTAAAAATTGTCATTTATTCGTACTCACGAAAATTTTCTCAACTTTGACGAGCTATACCACCCATAATTATTAACCGATTTAAAAAATCTGTCGATTACATATTTCACTTTTGCCAAACGCGTTCATGAAAAAATGATTTATTACACGCTTTTCCGGCAAAATCCCCACTGTGCGCTGTTCAAATTTAAAAATCCCACCCCAATAATAACAAAACCATTACACGCAAAAATAACAAACCATCACACGCAAATCCCACACGCATATAAACAGCAGAGCTGCTTGGACCGACCGTCACAGTCGGCTGCCTCTCTGCATCTAAGCGCAAACAAAAACAAGTGCCGCATAGTTAATTTTGGCTATGCCAAGACTATAATACCCTTCACACATGGTTTAATTTATTTTTTTTTTTCGATCAATGCTCCCCCTCTTATTTATCTTTCTGTGCAGTTGTTGGTTATTTTTCGCTCCTATTTTTACTCTTGAGCGTCATTTACTTGTTCGTGTGCGACAACAACAACAACAATTTGACTATTTTTTGCGTTATACAACTTTTGAAGCAAATGAGCTATATTTAGGTACTTGAAAGTGCACGACAGCAACAACAATTGATAGTACGATATGGTCAATTTGTATGGTGGCTATGTCGTAGGATGCTCCGAGCGGGATTAAGTTTCATAGTGAACAAACCCGACATGATCTAAGCAACCTGTGAAAGTTTTATCAAGATCGGTTAAGCAGTTTGGCCGGAAATCGTGTTGAAACAGACAGACGGACGGACGGACACGCGGAAATCAATTCCTAAGCTCGTCCTGATCATTTTGATATATAGTTTATGGGGTCTCCCATCATTCCTTTAAGGCGTTACAGATTCAAGACAAACTCAATATACCCTGTTTCACATGTGTGAAGGGTATAAAAAATCTGAGCAAGAATGCGAGAGCGCCCAGTCGGCTCGACACCCGAAGTGCTATGGGAGCACTCAGGAAGTTTACGCACAAATGTACAGCATATGCGTTGCTAACAAGCCCCGTACGCAATGTTTGCTCTAGAACACTATATACTTATTGGCACTACCCAGGGGCACCGAGGATAGAGATTCTAGAGCAGTGGTGTCCAAAGTCACACAATGAAAGCGTTGCGCTTGTGTGCGAAGCAGCGAAACACGAAGGCAACGTGACGTTTTACTGCTTTACACTGAAAAAATAAAATGCGTGCGATCCAAGCATAAAAAAATTATAACATCAAAGATAAAGCGACATGCATCGTAATGGCACAATAAACATTGAGCTTTTTACCATCCATATTCTCAATGAAAAATAATTCATTTTCCCAATTGACATCAAACACTTTTTTGCAATGCAGCATAGCGAATGACTGCGCGTTTGACTTTTGAGCTTCAGCCAAACACATGAGTCGAGAGAGCAAATGTAGCCGAACACGCGCATCGTAAGAGAACAAGCTGCCGAGCGTTCTATTTATTGAATACACATTTTCTCTCTCTCTATACATGTGCCGGCTCCTACGCCGTCAGAATTTTTGTTGCCAACCACGCGTGGCTGCCTTTTCAAATTTTGGACTCCACTGTTCAAGAGCAATCACTTCGTACTTCGTGCACTCGCTCTGCTTTTGCTGTTCATTTGCACGGCGGAACCCACAGAGCAGTTCGGCTGTTGAGCCGACTGCGCGCTCTCACATTATTATACCCTTAACCCATAAAATGGGCAAATAAGGGTATAATGGTTTTGTGCAAAAGTATGTAACAGGCAGAAGGAAGCATCTCCGACCCTATAGTCGATTTAGCCATGTCCGTCTGTCCGTTTGTCTGTCCGTCTGTCTGTCTGTCCGTCTGTATGAACGCGTGGATCTCAGAGACTACAAGAGCTAGAGACTTCAGATTTTGGATATAAGTTCTCCTATACCATGAGCAGAACAAGTTTGCTTCAAATTATTGATAACTATTCTGGTTCCCGATATACAAATGCGATCGATAACAAAAAAATATCGAATTTGGAAAATATAAAAATGAGGGTTGAAAGAATAGGTAACGATAGATCTTTTCTGAAAATTTCGTCCAAATCGGTTAAGAAACACCGGAGATATCGAATTTAATCAATTGAAGTTAAGTCAGTATACCAAAGTCTTATATAAATTTAATGTATTTTTTGCAACTGGGTTCAGGGTATCTTCTAGTCGTGCTGTCCCGACTAGAGCCTTCTTACTTGTTTTAGTTTGCGATTGATGCAGAGAGGTAGTCGAGTGAGACGGTCGATCCACGCAGCTCTGCTGTTTGTGTGTCTCTGAAAATTTAACAGCGTTGCGTGAATGTGTGTTCACTTGCATGCATTAATGTTTATTTGCATGCATCGAGTGTACAAGGACCTGCTTCAGTTTTTATGATTATATTTAAACATGTGTATATATTTAAGTGACTTTCTTATTTAATTTATTAAAAAGCACTTATGAAATAGTTTAAAATTTTGATATATTATTTATGTATTTAATTATATCTATGATTGATGATTACATAAAAAATTACTTTTCTATTAACATATAGTCATATCAAAACAATCCATGTAAGATAAAGCATTTTTTACAAGCAGCAATAAAAATGTGTAAACACCCAGAAATCTATGAATTCATATTTGTATGCCCACAAACAGCAATACAAGAAAATGCTATTTCGAAGAAGTTTATTTGCTACATTATCAAGTTTGCCGCTCGAAGAGTTAATCAAATTGAAATATGTTATTTCATTAGACTATTTTTAGCAATTTCTCAATTGTTAACTTAACGCCAACTTATTCTAATCAAAATATACAACTATTACAAATATATTATTAAATTCCATATCAACAATAGCGCTTATATTATATTAGGGTTGTTCATACTCTTAGGCTGCGTTTATGGTCGCGCGATACGACGAGAATCGCTACTAGCGACTAAATACATTTGGGGTGTTCAACAGCTCGTTTCATCGTTTCAAGTTTCAAAGTTGAAACGTCTCGCAACAACAACATACATAGAAAATTTCTTGAAACGTTGAAACACCCCAGCCCATGGTTGAATTATACATGGTTAGGTCATGAGCAACAGAAGGAGCCTGTTGTTAAGACCACGCGAGTGCAAGAGAGATAGCATAATTGCTCTCTCGATATTGCTTTATCGTCTTGTTTTTGTGAGCAAAAAGAGATAGAACGATGTGTGATTTTGTTTACATTTTTCAAAACAACAACACGACTGAAAGCAGCTGCTTTTCGACTAACAACAGGCTCCTAAAAATTGAGCGAGCTCTCTCTCTCTCGACCTAACTATGTATAATTCAACCATGCCCCAGCCTATGTATACAAAAAGTGTTTCAAGTTTGAACAAAGTAAAGATGGGAAGAGCACGATATTTATTCGATATTTGCTATCGATTTTCAGTACTTTTTAGTATATTTGGTGTATTTTTGTGCAAAAAAGTATGAACACATATGATTAATGGCCGCCAAATGTTAAAAGCATGTAATTGAGAAACTAATTCAAACAACGAGCTCTTCTCACCTTCAATATCCTCTATTTCTCTAATAACTTGCTTTGCTAAAGCATCGCATAGCATATCTTTAGCACTTTTAAATAGCATTTTTTATAAATAAAGTATAACCGCGGTAAACAGCAACAGTGACAAAAATTGAAGAATAAGGAATGTAAACAAACAACAGCTGACTGCACAAACTTGAAACGCATTGACACCCAAAATGCCGTTCACGAGTTAATCGTTTCAACTTTGAAACATGAAACGATGAAACGGAGCTGTTGAACACCCCAATTGTTCCTTATGAGAGTGTTTATGGTCAAGCGATTTCATGTCGCGCGACAAAGAGCGATTGAAGCGACGAGAGCGACGAGAATTTGCAACCAAAAATTTTTGATTTTTGCCACCTAGTTGCATATATGCACATATGTTGCTTTGGCTGAAGAGTCAAAATGTACATAATACTATTTACATAGAGAATGCATGATAAATAGCTAAAGAATGTTTAAGTAATAACAATTATGCATCACTATAGTTAATATTAAGTAATTTTAATTGATAAAAGTCAATAATTAGTACATTTTTTGTTAGTATGGTAGCTCTTGTTTGCGATGGCGCGTCTAGCGATATATATATGCATGTTTCACATAAAATGAGAAAAAAAACACATAAATGCCCTTTTCTCAAAAACTAAATGGTCAATTTTTATGATTTAAGCGGCAAAAGAATGATAAAAATAGGGCCTTTATCCTTAACTACCGTGCAACTTGGGCCATTATGTTGGAAAAAAGATATAAGTTAGCAACGATTTTAGTTTTTGAGCAAAAAAAGTGCCACCTAGTTGCATATAGTTGCTTTGGCATATAACCCCCGTCATATCATCCAGCTTTCTGTTGCGCAGTAGTTCAGCTCTTATATTCAGACCAACTACTATACAAGTTCACGTTTCCCGAATACGCGTGGGTTCGATCGGACCTCTCTGCACTAACTGACTCGCGCCCGTCTCTTGCTCGGCGTCGATCGCGCCGTGGCCTTTCCGACCGCTGGGTCTTCGGGTCGTGGCTCTCTCGTCCCCTTATGTATAAGCTTCTTGCCGTTTCTTATATCTCTCTGTTTCAATGTGAGTTTCGTACTTAAGTGTGGGCTTCTTGCCGTTTCCTTATATCTACGTTAAATGTAAGTGATTAAGTGTGGGCTTCTTGCCGTTTACTTATATCTATGTTGAATGTAAGTAATTAAGTGTGGGCTTCTTGCCGTTTCTTATATCTATATATAAATGTGAATTCGGCCCGTTTGGCCTACTTCACAGTACACAAACACAAGAAAAACAAGTGGAAACGTTGCAGTCGGACGCAACCGACTGCGGTATACTTGTTACAAGTATTAAACCCGGTAAAAAGAGGCCTGATTGCTAAGGGGTACGGATGCGGCAGGGGTGTACGCTGCCTTAAAGATTTTCCGAAGCAGATGGGGATGCCACCAGCTATCTTCCTTCCAAATTTGGTGACTCTAGCTCAAAGTTTGTAAAATGTGTGGAAAGAGGGGGCTGGGGGCGGTATGGGTGGGTTTGGCATCCAAATTTTTGATGCAGATCTTTATGGATTGTCAATTGGTGTCTTCATACCAAATTTGGTGACTCTAGCTCAAAGTTTGTAAAAGTGGGGAAAGGGGGGGCTGGGGGCGGTATGGGTGGGTTTGGCATTGAAATTTTTGATGCAGATCTTTGTGAAATGTCAATTGCTATCTTCATACCAAATTTGGTTACTCTAGCTCAAAGTTTGTAAGAGTTGGGAAAGGGAAGAGGGCGCTGGGGGTGGTATGGGTGGGTGTGGCATCCAAATTTTTGATGCAGATCCATGTGGGATGTCAATTGCTATCTCCATACCAAATTTGGTGACTCTAGCTCCTCAACTCTGGAAGATACACGCATTCCCGTTTTTGACGAAGCGTTGGGGCGGATGGGGGCTGCTAGGGCAGTATTGGTGGGCGTGGAATCCAAACTTTTGATGCAGTTTTTGGGCGGTCATCATCACTTATCTTGGCACCAAATTTGGTGGTTATAGCTCAAAAACTGTGGGAGATATAAGCTTTTCTGATTTCAAAATGCGGGGGGGCTGGGGGCGGAATGGGTGGGCGTGGCTTCAAAACTTTGATGCAGATTTTTGGCGGTCGTTGCTAGCTATCTTTCTACCAAATTTGGTGGCTCTAGCTCCACAACTCTGGAAGATACACGCACTCCCGTTTGTGACGAAGCGTTGGGGCGGATGGGGGCGGCTAGGCTAGTATTGGTGGGCGTGGCATCCAAACTTTTGATGCAGTGTTTGGGAGGTCATCATCACCTATCTTGGCACCTAATTTGGTGGCTATAGCTCAAAAACTGCAGGAGATATAGGCTTTTTTGACTTTAAAATGCGGGGGGGGGGGTGGGGTCGAATGGGTGGGCGTGGCTCCAAAATTTTTGATGCAGTTTTTGGGGGTTGCTTGTAGCTATCTTCTCACCAAATTTGGTATTTCTAGTTTTAAGGATGTGCGAAATATGTGGATTTATCGGTTTTGAGTTATCGAATTTATCGATTTGCCAGCCCCCCAGTTCTCGTAGAACCATCTTGACACTTTAATTTACTATCCCATAGATAAAGAGAATTGGAAAGTTCCAAGTCTCTAGCTTGAAGGGTGTGGAAAAAAGTTGCGAACTTACAGACGGACAGACGTACAGACGGACAGACGTACAGACGGACAAACAGACGGACACTATGACTGATATTGCACAAACTCAATATACTCTTGACCTTCGGTAACGAGCATAATAACAAATTGTTAAGGGCACGCAAAAACATAACCGTCACTAACGAATGACAAACGATCTTTGATGCGTATTCGCCAAACTTTTCTCCATTTATCATATCTTTGCAGTTTATAACATTTAGGATAACAGCCAACCTTTTAATGATCTCTGAAAAACACTATTCAGTGTTTCCTCTTTTGAAGTTATGAAATAACTGTCGCCAACAAGTGAAATATGTTGCACTGTATACCATGTTTTTGAGTAACTAGGTAAGCCAGTAAAATTGGTATAACCCTATTCCAATTAGTTAGGTAAAAAACAAAATAAACATAAGCTATTGATTTTCATTCAAAATAGGTAAACGGGAAAATAAAAAATAAATAAATAACCTGTAGTTCCGCAACTTTCCATCAACTACAATTATATTTACCCGCCTCCTCAGACCTTTTCCATGCAGGTAATTAGAAATTCAACATTTTTTAAAGGGATTTATATAGACAGGTAGTACATACAATACAACAATTAGAAATATTATCAATGAACAACACACACGCTACAGCCAAATTTGCATGCGCTCTTCTTCTTCCTTATACCTGCCGCGTGTTTTTAACGCGAGGTGTCCCTAGTTTTTTGGCTTGAATTTCTATAACGCAGATTTCCGCAGATTTTGACTATATACATATGAAAGGTATATATTATAGCTATCAAGTGCATGTGGTCCCGCGTTGACTCTGATATATACTTTTTTGTTATATTCCACGAAAGTTAAAAAATATCAAAATTTAGTGTATTTTTTAAACGATTCTAATTAAATAAGTATTTCAGTTATATTTAAAATTTATACCGAAAAACATTAAGATTGAACATACTTTTCAGATAAATTAAAAAGATCGAAGATCGGTTGTTTTCATCGCCCAATATTCAGTTTGAAAGTGGAAAATTTTTGTAAAAATTGTCATTTATTCGTACTCACGAAAATTTTCTCAACTTTGACGAGCTATACCACCCATAATTATTAACCGATTTAAAAAATCTGTCGATTACATATTTCACTTTTGCCAAACGCGTTCATGAAAAAATTATTTATTACACGCTTTTCCGGCAAAATCCCCACTGTGCGCTGTTCAAATTTAAAAATCCCACCCCAATAATAACAAAACCATTACACGCAAAAATAACAAACCATCACACGCAAATCCCACACGCATATAAACAGCAGAGCTGCTTGGACCGACCGTCACAGTCGGCTGCCTCTCTGCATCTAAGCGCAAACAAAAACAAGTGCCGCATAGTTAATTTTGGCTATGCAAAGACTATAATACCCTTCACACATGGTTTAATTTATTTTTTTTTTTCGATCAATGCTCCCCCTCTTATTTATCTTTCTGTGCAGTTGTTGGTTATTTTTCGCTCCTATTTTTACTCTTGAGCGTCATTTACTTGTTCGTGTGCGACAACAACAACAACAATTTGACTATTTTTTGCGTTATACAACTTTTGAAGCAAATGAGCTATATTTAGGTACTTGAAAGTGCACGACAGCAACAACAATTGATAGTACGATATGGTCAATTTGTATGGTGGCTATGTCGTAGGATGCTCCGAGCGGGATTAAGTTTCATAGTGAACAAACCCGACATGATCTAAGCAACCTGTGTAAGTTTTATCAAGATCGGTTAAGCAGTTTGGCCGGAAATCGTGTTGAAACAGACAGACGGACGGACGGACAAGCGGAAATCAATTCCTAAGCTCGTCCTGATCATTTTGATATATAGTTTATGGGGTCTCCCATCATTCCTTTAAGGCGTTACAGATTCAAGACAAACTCAATATACCCTGTTTCACATGTGTGAAGGGTATAAAAAATCTGAGCAAGAATGCGAGAGCGCCCAGTCGGCTCGACACCCGAAGTGCTATGGGAGCACTCAGGAAGTTTACGCACAAATGTACAGCATATGCGTTGCTAACAAGCCCCGTACGCAATGTTTGCTCTAGAACACTATATACTTATTGGCACTACCCAGGGGCACCGAGGATAGAGATTCTAGAGCAGTGGTGTCCAAAGTCACACAATGAAAGCGTTGCGCTTGTGTGCGAAGCAGCGAAACACGAAGGCAACGTGACGTTTTACTGCTTTACACTGAAAAAATAAAATGCGTGCGATCCAAGCATAAAAAAAATTATAACATCAAAGATAAAGCGACATGCATCGTAATGGCACAATAAACATTGAGCTTTTTACCATCCATATTCTCAATGAAAAATAATTCATTTTCCCAATTGACATCAAACACTTTTTTGCAATGCAGCATAGCGAATGACTGCGCGTTTGACTTTTGAGCTTCAGCCAAACACATGAGTCGAGAGAGCAAATGTACAGAACAAGCTGCCGAGCGTTCTATTTATTGAATACACATTTTCTCTCTCTCTATACATGTGCCGGCTCCTACGCCGTCAGAATTTTTGTTGCCAACCACGCGTGGCTGCCTTTTCAAATTTTGGACTCCACTGTTCAAGAGCAATCACTTCGTACTTCGTGCACTCGCTCTGCTTTTGCTGTTCATTTGCACGGCGGAACCCACAGAGCAGTTCGGCTGTTGAGCCGACTGCGCGCTCTCACATTATTATACCCTTAACCCATAAAATGGGCAAATAAGGGTATAATGGTTTTGTGCAAAAGTATGTAACAGGCAGAAGGAAGCATCTCCGACCCTATAAAGTATATACGTATATTCTTGATCAGCATCAATAGCCGAGTCGATTTAGCCATGTCCGTCTGTCCGTTTGTCTGTCCGTCTGTCTGTCTGTCCGTCTGTATGAACGCGTGGATCTCAGAGACTACAAGAGCTAGAGACTTCAGATTTTGGATATAAGTTCTCCTATACCATGAGCAGAACAAGTTTGCTTCAAATTATTGATAACTATTCTGGTTTCCGATATACAAATGCGATCGATAACAAAAAAATATCGAATTTGGAAAATATAAAAATGAGGGTTGAAAGAATAGGTAACGATAGATCTTTTCTGAAAATTTCGTCCAAATCGGTTAAGAAACACCGGAGATATCGAATTTAATCAATTGAAGTTAAGTCAGTATACCAAAGTCTTATATAAATTTAATGTATTTTTTGCAACTGGGTTCAGGGTATCTTCTAGTCGTGCTGTCCCGACTAGAGCCTTCTTACTTGTTTTAGTTTGCGATTGATGCAGAGAGGTAGTCGAGTGAGACGGTCGATCCACGCAGCTCTGCTGTTTATATGCGTATTTGATTTACATACGTGTTTGATTTGCGTGTAGGGTTTGGTTATTTTTGGGGTGGGTCTCTGAAAATTGAACAGCGTTGCGTGAATGTGTGTTCACTTGCATGCATTAATGTTTATTTGCATGCATCGAGTGTACAAGGACCTGCTTCAGTTTGTATGATTATATTTAAACATGTGTATATATTTAAGTGACTTTCTTATTTAATTTATTAAAAAGCACTTATGAAATAGTTTAAAATTTTGATATATTATTTATGTATTTAATTATATCTATGATTGATGATTACATAAAAAATTACTTTTCTATTAACATATAGTCATATCAAAACAATCCATGTAAGATAAAGCATTTTTTACAAGCAGCAATAAAAATGTGTAAACACCCAGAAATCTATGAATTCATATTTGTATGCCCACAAACAGCAATGCAAGAAAATGCTATTTCGAAGAAGTTTATTTGCTACATTATCAAGTTTGCCGCTCGAAGAGTTAATCAAATTGAAATATGTTATTTCATTAGACTATTTTTAGCAATTTCTCAATTGTTAACTTAACGCCAACTTATTCTAATCAAAATATACAACTATTACAAATATATTATTAAATTCCATATCAACAATAGCGCTTATATTATATTAGGGTTGTTCATACTCTTAGGCTGCGTTTATGGTCGCGCGATACGACGAGAATCGCTACTAGCGACTAAATACATTTGGGGTGTTCAACAGCTCGTTTCATCGTTTCAAGTTTCAAAGTTGAAACGTCTCGCAACAACAACATACATAGAAAATTTCTTGAAACGTTGAAACACCCCAGCCCATGGTTGAATTATACATGGTTAGGTCATGAGCAACAGAAGGAGCCTGTTGTTAAGACCACGCGAGTGCAAGAGAGATAGCATAATTGCTCTCTCGATATTGCTTTATCGTCTTGTTTTTGTGAGCAAAAAAGAGATAGAACGATGTGTGATTTTGTTTACATTTTTCAAAACAACAACACGACTGAAAGCAGCTGCTTTTCGACTAACAACAGGCTCCTAAAAATTGAGCGAGCTCTCTCTCTCTCGACCTAACTATGTATAATTCAACCATGCCCCAGCCTATGTATACAAAAAGTGTTTCAAGTTTGAACAAAGTAAAGATGGGAAGAGCACGATATTTATTCGATATTTGCTATCGATTTTCAGTACTTTTTAGTATATTTGGTGTATTTTTGTGCAAAAAAGTATGAACACATATGATTAATGGCCGCCAAATGTTAAAAGCATGTAATTGAGAAACTAATTCAAACAACGAGCTCTTCTCACCTTCAATATCCTCTATTTCTCTAATAACTTGCTTTGCTAAAGCATCGCATAGCATATCTTTAGCACTTTTAAATAGCATTTTTTATAAATAAAGTATAACCGCGGTAAACAGCAACAGTGACAAAAATTGAAGAATAAGGAATGTAAACAAACAACAGCTGACTGCACAAACTTGAAACGCATTGACACCCAAAATGCCGTTCACGAGTTAATCGTTTCAACTTTGAAACATGAAACGATGAAACGGAGCTGTTGAACACCCCAATTGTTCCTTATGAGAGTGTTTATGGTCAAGCGATTTCATGTCGCGCGACAAAGAGCGATTGAAGCGACGAGAGCGACGAGAATTTGCAACCAAAAATTTTTGATTTTTGCCACCTAGTTGCATATATGCACATATGTTGCTTTGGCTGAAGAGTCAAAATGTACATAATACTATTTACATAGAGAATGCATGATAAATAGCTAAAGAATGTTTAAGTAATAACAATTATGCATCACTATAGTTAATATTAAGTAATTTTAATTGATAAAAGTCAATAATTAGTACATTTTTTGTTAGTATGGTAGCTCTTGTTTGCGATGGCGCGTCTAGCGATATATATATGCATGTTTCACATAAAATGAGAAAAAAAAACACATAAATGCCCTTTTCTCAAAAACTAAATAGTCAATTTTTATGATTTAAGCGGCAAAAGAATGATAAAAATAGGGCCTTTATTCTTAACTACCGTGCAACTTGGGCCATTATGTTGGAAAAAAGATATAAGTTAGCAACGATTTTAGTTTTTGAGCAAAAAAAGTGCCACCTAGTTGCATATAGTTGCTTTGGCATATAACCCCCGTCATATCATCCAGCTTTCTGTTGCGCAGTAGTTCAGCTCATGCTGGAACTACTAACTCGATAGGCCTTTTTAATGAACAAAATAGGTTGACTTACATTTAATTAATTTTCTCAAAATCTAAATATACAATCTCTCTAGATTTAATTGTTATAACTTCCTGAAACACATAGCTTTAATTTGGTATAGCGTGCATTAAGGGCCATTATCTGTGAAAAAAGTTATTAATGCTTGAGAACCAAGCATTGATTTTGGCGGTCATTTTGTATGGTGCTGGTTTCGAGGTAGCTGCACTCATTCGCAAATTTCTCAAAAACTAAATGGACGATTTTCCTACAATTTTAGCCATAAAATAGGTGAAATTGTAGGCTTTTATCGTGTATAAGCCGTATTCGGGGCCATTATTTCTGAGTTGTGATATTTAAGATATGCTGGAAATGCAATTTTTTATAGCTTGTTTTACCCATTTCAAAAGCTGAAATATGCCAAACGGTGCATGAAAACAATAAATTATTCATTTTTTAACATTACTGCATCAATTTTTATTTGATTCCATGCTGAAAAACGTCTAAAACATGAAATTAATCGGTGGTCTCAACTCGTGAGTCAACATCCGATATTCGTTGCTGGCGATAGTCGTTGCTAACTTGACGCACATACGTATATGAAAAATGTCGAAAAAGAATCGATTAAAAAAGTAACCATTGTAAATATTTAAATAAATAATTAAGCTTATTACAATACATTTATTTCTGAGCACACATAAAATTGCATTGCTGCCAAATTGAGCCAAGCAACAACAAATTGCGAATTCAGAATTATCTATAAGTATTCGATATGTGCAAGTTGGCCAGGGCTACCAACATGCACCGGTGAATGTGAAATTCAATGAAACACTTATTAATATTATTAAATAATAATTAAAAATATTGTAATATAAATATTTCCTGAGATGAACTATTAAAACAGGCTGATAATATATCAAAATATCAATATAGATATTTTTTACAAAAAATAAATATTTATACGGAATATTTTTCACTGATATAGCATATCGATATTATTTGAAATATATTTTTGATATTGTGGTTGGTCACACTACATAGAAATCTAAAAGAGAAGATGAGCACAGCAAAGAGGTTTTACACAAACATAAACGCACAAATGCACCGCAGCCGTGTGCAAAAGTAATAAAGTCAAGTGGTAACACCACTAAAATCGTGTCACATAAGGAACAAGCACCGGAAGCGTATTCAACATGTGGAAGGTAAGAAAAGTAATGCCTAGGCCTTGGCCCTAGGGAAATCGTTAGCTATTGAGTTTGCACCGCCGTACCGCTCAGTACGCTGCGGACATTCTATAGTTAAATTCGATAGGTAAATACATTGCTGGTGGTGTGAGTGTGCACCAGTACCCATCACTGAGTTCTAGGCATATCGCTAGTCTGTAGAACTCAATGGTCAATGGTCCAAACTGAAGCCAACATGAGGGAGGGAAGTAGAAACAAACGAAAACTTCCAGAGGCCCACAATAGATCAATTCCATAAAGCCAATTACAGATGCCAAGGAAAATACAGAAATAAAACTATTTTTAAATTTACCACTCGCTGGCTGGGAGACAGATCCCTTAGAGTTTTGGAAATCCAGGAAAAAACTTTAACGAAGTTATCAAAATTGGCCATGAGTTACCTTATAACACCAGGTAGCTCGGTTCCTTCAGACCAGCTGGCCTCCGCCATAAAATGCGTTGTCTGCGACACGCGAAGCCCATGACGGATATTCATATAAAACAAAGAGTTTTTTGAAATCCTTAAAAAAGAATTTTGGAGATAAAATCATGTTACCAATATATGTAATTTTCTAGAAAATTTAACTTATTCATTGTTTAAAAATGAAATGAAGTCTTTCAAGTTTTTCTTGTATCCTTACTTAAACTATTCAACCTTAAGATCTCTGTTCTTTAATGGAAAAAACTTTATTGTTTTATTTTTAATTAATAAAAAGTTCAAAAAAATTATAATGCATTTAAAGTTAATGTTATTTTGGGGGTTTAAGATTTTTATACTGAAATATAAAAATATCGAAAATATCAGATATATCGATATATTTTGGTGATAAATATTGCAAAAACCGATGATATTTTTAAAAATTATAATCATCGATACGATATTTTTACATATTTTCACAACCCTAATTAAAACGGAAATAATATTGAAGTTGTAGTGTGATATATTGAGGTATAGTTATCGATACACAATGAAAAAAAATTTTTGGTGATTGGCAGCCCTGTCAGCTGGCAAAAATAAATCGTTATGTACGCCGTTAAGTACAAATGTAAGTATGTATTTTTAAATAAAAGGATAGAATTGTCAATAAATTTTTAAATTTGTTGGGGTAAACATAAAACAGCGTCTCAAGACGAGATCTTGATCTTATTTATGAAAGATAACCCGGAAATGGCCAAGGGTTATACCAAAGGAGACCGGGCAGTTGTTGAAATCGCGAGGCTATGCGGTCTTTTTGAAATGGTTGATGGAGTAGGAGGAGAAATGTTTGGCTTGCAACAAAAGAATCCTGAACCTCCGAGGGACCTGAGCGAGTCATTGCTGGCAGAGGCGCTGCTTCCGGACGACAATGTCGATCCAGCAAACTTGGTTGACGATGAGCCACAACAAAAACGTGCTCGCCAATCAGTCCCTTGAGATCTAGATAACATTTGTGCCGAACAGTGCAAATGTTTAAAAGACGTGGCTGACACCCTAAAAGAAATGAAAGATCAGCAAGCCCACCATTTTAAACAAATGGAGGAAATAGAAAAAGAGAAACTAGATGTACTTAAATTGATGCTAAATTCTCTGAGCAAATAATGTAAATAGTTTGTAAGACTGTGGCTTTTTATTTAAATAAAATGCAATTTGTTTATTTATTCAGTATGTATTCTTTATTAATTTTTTTTATTAATACATATAATTATTGAGAAAGACTACGATTATCTCATCTCTGACACTGTTGGATGGTACATTGTCTTCGTATTCAAATACATTTTCAATGGCCAAAGGATCAGCCCAATCAATATTATCTGGAGCTGGTGAATTAACTCTGCGGCAAATATTGTGCAAGGCGCAGCAAACATTTATAATGCTGCACGCGAATTTTGGCCCGTAATTTAAATGTCGTTGAAGGCACCGAAACCTACTTCTAAGAATATCAGTAGTTCGCTCCACGATGTTTCGAGCAGCACAATGTTTTTTATTGAAATTATGCTCCATGGATCCAGATTCTGCAGTTCGGTACGGTGTTAATACAAATGTTTCCAACGCATATCCAGCGTCTGCCAATAAAAAAGGTCCATTTAATGTAGACAAATACTCCCTAGCGGTGCTATTCATCCAAATAAATTAATCATGGCAGGAACCTGGATGGGTTGCATCAATAGCCAATATTTCCATTTTGTGATTGCAGACCTAAGAAGAAAAATTTAATTACAAGTTGAATTTTAAATAAATTATTTGTATCTTACCACCATAGCCTTCATACTGAAATAGCCTTTTCTATTAAAGAATACAGATTCGTTACTTAAGGGTTTATTAATTCGAATGTGCGTTCCATCCACACACGCAAAAACGCCAGGAAGCTGGTATTTTTCAAAAAAATACCCCTAGATTGAATCAGTTGTTCTTGAGCCAATGCCATTTTAATTTCAGTTGGGCATATTGTTTTCTCCAATATCGGAATAATACGGTGCAGCATTTTGCCAAATGTACTCCTTCCGACATTTATATGGTTATCCTTTGCAAGGGTGTACTGGTATGAGCCAGTGGCAAGATAGCGTAACACAATTCCCAGTTGTATTGTTTTGACAATGGACGATTTTTTCATCTGTGAACGTATTTTAGACAGAATTTCAAAAAAAGAAATTTTGGTAATTCGAAATTACTCTAAAAATCTGAATAAAAAACAGTACACCAATTACTTAAGGTCTGTAACTAAGAAAAACTTAATTTACATTTCATCTGACATATTTAATACAGAGCAATTATTCTGCAGATGTTGCCTATACCTCAGGTCTTTAATTTTTCGTCGTCTTTTCGCTTCAAAGATTGCAATTGCAAAAACACACGGCATTTTCTCAAAATTTTTCCGTTAGTAAAAAGTAAACAAGAGCAAAACAGCTGTTTTTTTCAGTTCGATATGGAATTTTATCGATAGCTAAAAAGTTGCGAAAACCGGAGCACACAAAACTGAATTCGTACGAATTTGCCCAAATCGTAAATCGCAAAATTTTGCGATAACCGGAGCATGGCTGAATATGATTTTTTATATGCACATTTGCATGCTGGTGCAGGGCTCTTGGGTGGGCAACTATATTTATTATAAATTACGTTAAATAATTTTAAATATATACATATGTACATATGTAAATATCTATGATCGCCGCTCATATTGGCTCCCGAATCACATAAAAAGTCAATCGGAGGCATGTCAGGTTCTCAACGCATTTCGATACGAAAATATTTCCTTGACTTACCTATAAGACACTCTTGGAGCCATTTTATGTTGTTTAATTTAATGAATTAGTTAATAGACGAAATTGGTTTGTTTCAGATCGTGCAATAGCAGCAGAATGAAAATTGGGGTAAAGATCCGATATTCCAAGAATATATACACGGCTACAAGGCTGCCACTTTGGATGCATATGAATGAACAACATATAAAAAGAGAAAAACACATAAATGCGATTTTCTCAAAAACGTGCTGATTAATTTCGATGATTCAAAAGGCAAAAGAATGAGAAAAATAGGGCCTATTTCCCCAACTACCGTGCAACTGGGGCCATGTTCTGGGAAATATAATAAAAGTTAGCAACGATTTTAGTTCTTTGGCAAAAATAGTGCAACCTAGTTGCATATGTATGTATATTGCTTTGGCTGAAAAGTCAAAAAGTACATAATGCTATTTACTTAGAGAATTCATGATATATGGCTAAAGAATGTCAAAGTAATGACATTTATGCACAATTATATGTAATATTAAAATATTTTAATGGGAGAAATGGTAGCCTTCGTGACAGTCAGCTGTAGCTCGCGCCAAACCAGCCAGCTTTCTGTTGCGCAATATTTCAGTTCATAGGCCTTTTGCATGAACTTTTTGAGGTTACTTAACATTTAATTAATTTCTGCAACAACTGGCTGATTGATTTTTCTAATTCAATTGTTATAGCTTCTCCATGCATGTGGCTTGAATTTGGTATATGCCTCATTCGGGGCCATGTTATTAAGGCTTGAGAACCATGCATGTATTTTGGCGGTCATTTTGTATGGGGCTGGTACCGAGGTAGCTGCGCTCTTTCGCAAATTACTTAAAAACTGGCTGATAAATTTTGTTTAAATTTTAAAATAATAGGTGAAATTGTAGGCTTCAAACGTACAATATATGTCATATTCGGGGCCATCCTCTCTGAGTTGAGATGCTTAAGATATGCTGGATATGCGATTTTTTAATCACTTGTTTCACCCATTTCAAAAGCTAAAATATGCCAAACGGTGTATGAAAACAATAAATAATTAGTTTTTTAACATTACTGCATAAATTTTTATTTGATTCCATGCTGAAAAACTTACAAAAACATGAAATTAATCGGTGGTCCCAACTCGTGAGTCAACATCCGAAATTCGTTGCTGGCGATAGTCGTTGCTAACTTGACGCACATCATTTTTTCGTCTTAGTTTTTGAATCAATTTTCAGACCTTGTCGCCTAATCGTAGACGTGCCAAAACATTTTAAGCCGCCATCTGATTGTCTGCTGAATAAATTTCAATTAGCTTCGATTGCATTTGATTAGTGTCATTCCATTTAACTTTCAATTCGTATAATCTTGATATTTCTTAAGCAACATAAACACCATATGTATTTTTATTGTATTCATATATTTACTTAAATAAAATAAATAATATTAACATCAAATATATGTACATGTCTTACAAACTCAGCGCAGCCAAACTTTGTATACCGAAAAAAATCGGTGCAAAATCAAAACAAACCATTTCAATTGAAAAGTAAACAAAGAAGCAAAAATTAAACAAGTGCCGCATAGTTAATTTTGGCTATGCCAAGACTATGATACCCTTCACACATGGATTAATTTTTTTTATTGTTCGTGTGCGACAACAACAACAACAATTTGACAATCTTTTGCGTTATACCACTTTTGAAGCAAATGAGCTATATGTATCTACTTGAAAGTGCACGACAGCAATAACAATTGGTAGTACGATATGGTCAATTTTTATGGTGGCTATGTCGTAGGATGCTCCGAGCAGGATGAAATTTCATAGTGAACAAACCCGACATGATCTAAGCAATCTGTGAAAGTTTCATCAAGATCGGTTCAGCAGTTTGGCCGGAAATCGTGTTGAAACAAATAGACGGACGGACGGACACGCGGAAATCAATTCCTGAGCTCGTCCTGATCATTTTGATATATAGTTTATGGGGTCTCCCATCATTCCTTAAAGGCGTTACAGATTCATGACAAACTCAATATACCCTGTTTCACATGTGTAAAGGGTTTAAACATAAGCAGCTGTCCGCTCTCGTTTATTATAGGTGTCCAAACGTAGGTCTGGTGAGGCACCACTAAAATTCAGTTGGCAGCTCTGAGTTCCGCCCTGTCTGTTATATACTCGTTGGGTTAACATCAACAATTCTGGAATCCCGTCGTTCTGTTGGTCGATGGATTGGTAAAAAAAAAATTGTTTAAAAAATAGCTAGTGACATTTCCAGAAAATTTTATCAATATTTCCTATATTCCGATAGTTCAAAATTATTTGATAATATTTTTTAATGTTTTAGATTTTATATAAATGTAATCCCATCGTTCAAGTTCAAGTTTGAAAAATCACTGAATATATTGAAAATTTCAACAATATAAAACCTATTCTACTTATTTCCCCACAAGCAAAAACACTAGGTGTAGTGTAAAAACCAATAAAACGGTAACACTGACAACTTTTGTCAGTCACAACGAGTCACTCACATTTGCTTTACGGACACGTCAGTCAGTATACATAATATGTACATATCAACTTGCAAGTTATTTACTCAATGACTTCTTATCAGTCGGAAGTTTAATTTCAATAACGAACAGCCATGATTTGTATCCAGGTGTATGTCATTCTGACGTCGGCCATGGCAGTGTGTGTAATTAAAGCTTTACCTGTGACGCAAAACAAAAACAAAATGGAAAAGGGCACGGATTCATCACCAACACCAGATGTAGAAGTAGCATTAGAATATGAGCGTTATTTGCGGGAGGTGGTGGAGGCACTTGAAGCTGATCCTGAGTTTAGAAAGAAGCTGGACAAAGCGCCTGAAGCGGATATACGTGTAAGATTTCAGGTTTGACAGCTGTTGGAACGATTCCTCAATATTAATTTGTCTATTTCATCAAGAGTGGTAAAATCGCACAAGAGCTGGACTATGTTAACCATCATGTTCGCACAAAACTGGACGAGATAAAAAGACGTGAACTGGAGCGTTTGCGAGAATTGGCCAATAAAGCATTTGAGCTAAGTAATGGCATTGATCGCAATCATTTAAAAGTGCCACAGCATTTGGATCATGACAATGAACACACTTTTGAAATCGACGATTTGCGCAAGCTGATACATAAAACATCAGACGATTTGGCTGAAGCAGATCGCAAGCGTCGCGGTGATTTCAAAGAGTACGAAATGCAAAAGGAATTTGAGCGTGAGGCCCAAAAAACGGAAATGGATGAAAACTCACGCAAAAAATTTGAAGCAGAGATTAAAGAAAAGGAAAAAAAGCACAAACAGCACGAAAAAGTGCATCATCCAGGCAACAAAGCGCAGCTCGAAGAGGTCTGGGAGAAACAGGATCACATGGAAAAAGAAGATTTTAATCCAAAAACATTCTTCTCCATTCATGACGTAGATAGCAACGGCTATTGGGACGAACCTGAGGTTAAAGCTCTTTTCGTAAAAGAGCTAGACAAGGTCTACCAAAGCAATCTGCCCGAGGATGATATGCGCGAGCGTGCCGAGGAAATGGAGCGTATGCGCGAACATTACTTCCAGGTAGACTTTATTGAAACGATCCCGTATATGGAATCGGGTGAAAATCTTTTTAAAAATGACTTTCGTGAGCATTTATTGACTTTGTTTTTTTTTATAATTATGTATTTATATTATTATTATTATACTATTTTCAAGTATTGCTTAGTATACTCTATATTATACTGTTCTACTATCCTATATTCTGTCCGTCTGTCCTTCCCCGTATGTTCGCAACTTTTTTCGACACCCTTCAAGCTAGAGACTTTCCAAATATCTTTATCTATGGCCGGGAAAGATTAAGTGTCAAGATTGGGGCTCTACGATTACTGGGGGGCTGGCAAATCGATAAAAGCGATAACTCAAAATCGATAAATCCTTATATTTCCAACACCCTTACAGTTAGAGTTACCAAATTTGGCAGGAAAATAGCTACTGGCATCCTCCAAAAACCTGCAGCAAACTTTGATACCACGCCCACCCATACCGCACAAGCCGCCCCTAGCGGTCACACCGCCTCCTTAATAACGGGAATGAGTTTATATTTCACAGTTTTTGAGCTATAGTCAACAAATTTGGTAGGAAGATAGCTGGTAACGACCCGCAGCTGGTGGCACCCCATAAAGATCTGTAGCTGAAATTTTGATGCTACGCCCCCAAACTATGCCCCACGCCCCACCGCCTCCTTAAAAACGGGAATGCGTGTATATTTCACAGTTTTTGAGCTAGAGTCACCAAATTTGTTAGCAATATAACTGGTGACATCCCCGAAAGATCTGCATCAGACAATCTTTGAACGCAAAGCACACCCCTGGATCCGTTCCCCTTTGCAATCAGGCCTCTTATTAGCCGTTTTTAAACAGGTATCGAGTATACCGCAGTCGGTTGCGTCCGACTGCAACGTTTCCACTTATTATTATTTATTTTCGGTATCAGCAAAAAAATTTTTAACGCATCCCAATGTCGCTTAGGCTTACAACTCTGCAAATCAATAGTTTGAAAGATGTTGCGGTATTATAACTAGTAAGAAACGGGTGCGTGTCATAACGCCCGTGGGCGTTATGTCATTACCAATATAATATGAATTTATTATTATTCAATCGCAATATTTATTTGGGAAAGGATGCTGGCTACAATTTTATTTCAAAAACTATTAATAACGTTGAGAAATATTGAAAATTTGTATACAAAAAAATCGCGCCATCTTTTTTTTTTACGCAATTGAAATATTCAATTTTAATTAGATTTAAATTTTTAGTAAAATAAACTAATGAAAATTTGTATACAAAAAATCGCGCGATTTTTTTGTTTACAACGTTTCGCCTGCAGCGCTAAGACTGACACAACTAGGAGCTGTGTAAAGCAACCTTTGGGTGCAATCTTGAAAGTTCCGTCCAATATATTCAAACAAAAAATTGGGCTCTTATTTTCCAATTATTACTACTTAATTTATATTAGTGTCATATCGCCCACGAAAAAGTGACATAACGCCCACGGGCGAACAAGTAGAAACGTTGAAGTCGGCCGCAACCGACTGCGATATACTCGTTACCAGTATTAACACCGGTAAAGAGAGGCCTGATTGCAAAGGGGTACGGATGCGACAGGGGTGTAAGCTGCCTTAAAGTATCTCACAGTTTGTAAAAGGTTTGGGAGGTAGGCTGGGGCGGTAAGGGTGGGCTTGGCATCCAAATTTTATATGCAGGTCTTTGGGGGTCGTTACCGGTTATCTTCGTACCAAATTTGGAGACTCTCGCAGAACAAATCTGAAAAATACACGCATTCCCGTTATTAACGAAGCGTTGGGGCGGTTCGAGGTGGCTTAGGCGGTATGGGTGGAGATCGCTATAGCCTATCTTGGCACCAAATTTGGTGGCTCTAGCTCAAAAACGGTGGAAGATATAAAGGTTTTTGATTTGGGCTGGGGGCGAAGTGGGTGGGCGTGGCTCCAAAATTTTTGATGCAGTTCTTGGGGGTTTGCTAGTAGATATCTTCCTATTAAATTTGGTAGTTATAGCTGAAAGGATGTGCGAAATAGGTGGATTTATCGGTTTTGAGTTATCGAATTTATCGATTTGTCAGCTCCCTAGTTATCGTAGAACCCCAATAGATAAAGAGAATTGGAAAGTTTCAAGACTCTAGCTTGAAGGGTGTCGAAAAAAATGCGTTCATACAGACGGACAGACAGATAGACGGACAGACACCATGACGGACATTGCACAAACCCAATATACTCTTTACCTTGGGTAACGAGTATAAAAATAAAGCAGAGCTCGCAAATAACAGTTGACCGTTTCTTGCAGTCACCAAAAAACTGTTTTTGCGCACCACTTGCGCAAAAAGTCAGACAAGAGCCGTTCACCAGTGTCTCTTGAACGAACGGTCTGTGCTCAACCAAAAACCAATTTCGTGTTTCCCTTTTGCTCTGCTTATTCGCTGACTGGTTTGCAAAGAGCGAAGAAAATAAAAGTCTTGCATCTGTATGAGTGTATATGCGAATGATCAGTGTACGTGTAAATCACACTTGCTTTTGTGGATTCGGTGTGAAGACAAAAGACCGTTTACGATGAGTCTTTTGTTTTTTCGCTCTTCCGCTGACCCTCAATGAGCGACCGTTCAGTTGGATCGCTCTCTCTTAGTTGTTGTTGAGTGAGCATAACAAGAACCACGCAACTGAGAACAGTTAACCGAAAACCAAAACAAAGGGAAACGAAAAGTTCTGTTCAGAGCGAGAGCACACGCGCATCGTCTTTTTCGGTTGTGTTAGAGTGCAGACCGCTAAACGAAAAACGGTTGAGAGTTATTTGCGAGCTATGAAATAAAGTCAATTTCTATAAAAATGTATTAAAATAACTTTAATCTGTGAACAAATATTTTGTTACCTGGGTGGTGTGAACAAATATTTTGAAACATGGATAGTATGAAAAAAGAAAGGAGAAACCGTCCTCAAAACTCGCTGAGCATATTGATATAATGGTTTAGTTCGATTTCATGCATATATTTCGAGTTTATGAGCCTCACACAAACGGACATTCATTTATATATATATAGATATATATATATTTATCGCCATCTGTTGGCGAAATGGAGTTCGCCGGGTTTGCTAGTATAAACATATATATATACATACATTTTCACCTGCGTACTTTCCGTTAATAATGGTTGCCTCAATCAAATTCGGCATAAGTCATTTCACCGCAAGTTGAGTACCGTTGCAAAGACGCGGTGGATTCAAATTACGCAATATCATAATAACTGAACCAACTTTGAGTTGCAAGTTATGTGGTGGAAATCCTGGTAACTCGAGAGTTAAAAAACTCCGTTGGATAATTTACTACATCATTGGGATTTGTAATGGAATCAACGGATTTGTAAATCACCAAATCGCCATCGATTTTTGATTGAATGGTGAAATTCTGTGCATTTACATCATTATTGTTTGCAGCGAGAATTGCTCGTTGACTTAACCAAGCATAATTCTGATGTGTCTCGTTTACACGATGCATGATATTGCTTCTTCGCTGAACGACATTATCTCGTGATGTAGTTGGATCGCCAACAATAATTGCAGCAACATCATCAACGATGGGTGCATTGAATTGCGTATCCGATGGCATTCGTTCCAATGCTGTTTTGAACATATTAACCACAGCGTTATTAGCGTGAAAAAATTGTTGCAACTGTTCAATAATTCGTCTCTTTAACTGTTGTGTTCCCTGTATGTTGCACCGCACATTCAGCTGATCCACCATCGACGAAATGAAATATATTTGCAGAAATTTATGCGGTTCATCTGGTGTTGGCACCATTGAGCTATGCAAATGAAATAATTGTCCTTGTATCTGTGATGGCAATCAATTAAGATGAAGCCGCCTTCTCGAATGATATTAGCTCTTGATTGTGTTGGTGTGATTGATTGGTGTGAGTGAATGGTTGTGTGTGTTGTATCTTTTACCTTGCGAGTCGGCATGATGCCGCCATGCGAAAGCAGTTATTGTATTCCAGGATGCGTTGAAGAAAATGGTTGGAATCGGGATCAGTTCCATCGAACAATGGTTTCAGTGGCTGTGGTGGTGTAAGTAATGGATCCAGTTTGACTTTTCCACTTGCGCAGCAAAATCCAGCCGTTTCTCTTTTGAACTTTAACGCATTGCAATATCGGCATACAGTCCTCATTGGTCCAATATCTAAACTGTCATCATCACTGTAGTTCGCAGTGGGATCGTATTGGAATGCCAAGCGATTGTATGATGCCAATGATCTTCGTGTGCTCAAGCGTTGTCTCAATCGGGCATTTTCTCTTATTATATTTTGTTGTTCTTCGCTTAAGTTCTGTGAATACACTTGTTGCTGGCTTGCATGTCTTGTGCGGCAGCCGATGTTCGCACGTCGTACTCTCGACATTTTGGACTATGGACAGACTGGTGAATTTAACCTCAAATGCACGGTCCACATAATTTACACAGTTCAATTTACCACCTTAATGACAAATGCCTGCTGTTGAAGTTGAATACAAATTTGCACAATACGCGTGATTGATTTGATGGTTTCCAATTGAACTGTTAGGAAACGAATAATTTTAACCTCAATTTCACAGTGAACTAAATATCACTGAACTAAATGTCACATGAAATTAATTGAGCAGAGTACAATGAGAAGCTGTCAAACAATGTATCAAGCAACGGCGCCATCTTACTTATTTTCGTGGGGGATACTCACACACCTCACGGAGCCCGAGACCTTTCCAACGAATGCAAAACCTTGGAAATTGGCTCGTGCGTTCTGGAGTTATAGCGTCAGGAAGGAAAACCCGACTTATTTTTATGTAATAGATATATGTATATATATGTATGTACTAGATTTTTCCCGGTGCGCTTCGCTACACCTAAATCGATTAAAACTCTTAATGGTTATTACTTTGTTTTTTATTTATTGTTGTAAAACTGTTACTTATTTATAGAACATTTTGGTATACAACATTTTTGGTTTTTCCACCTGGCGCGTAGTGAAAGCCAACATGTTCCATTTGATCGCGAAGGCGAAGCCGAACTGGGCCTTGATGATAATTTGACCGTTGATTGTCCGCTCTCTGTACACCGCTCTACCTCGGGCATTCATTCGTGCGCGTTGATCTTCGCTTTGATTTCTTCTCGATATTGAAATTCGACGTGAATCACGCGTATGCCTGCCAACCGTATTACTTTTGCGTTGTCGAGGCATTTTCTGTTTTTGTTTTTTTGTATTAAAAAGTTCAATGGCGATACAAAAAATTAATTATTTAATTTTAAAACTTAACAGAAAACATATTAAGACTTTTTAAAAATATTAATGTTTTTTTCTGTATGTGTTGTTAGCTTCACAGTCATCCATAGAAAGAACGAATGACAGGCAAAAACTATCAACATGCGATGTCAATGTTTTTTAAAAACATCCGACTGCTGTTTTTGTTTATTAGTAAAAGGCAATGATAAACAAGTGGAAACGTTGCAGTCGGACGCAACCGACTGCGGTATACCAGTATTTAAACCGGTAAAAAAGAGGCCTGATTGCAAAGGGGTACGGATGCGGCAGGGGTGTACGCTGCCTTAAAGATTCTCCGATGCAGATGGGGATGCCACCAGCTATCTTCTTTCCAAATTTGGTGACTCTAGCTCAAAGTTTGTAAAAGGTCGGGAAAGGGGGGCTGGGGGCGGATTGGGTGGGTGTGGCATCCAAATTTTTGCTGCAGATCTTTGTGGAATGTCAATTGCTATCTTCATACCAAATTTGGTGACTCTAGCTCAAAGTTTGTAAAAGGTGGGAAAAGGGAGGCTGGGACAGATTGGGTGGGCGTGGCATACAAATTTTTGCTGCAGATCTTTGTGGAATGTCAATTGCTATCTTCACACCAAATTTGGTGACTCTAGCTCGATGTTTGTTTAACTGTTCTACTATCCTATATTCTGTCCGTCTGTCCTTCCCCGTATGTTCGCAACTTTTTTCGACACCCTTCAAGCTAGAGACTTTCCAAATATCTTTATCTATGGCCGGGAAAGATTAAGTGCCAAGATTGGGGCTCTACGATTACTGGGGGGCTGGCAAATCGATAAAAGCGATATCTCAAAATCGATAAATCCTAATATTTCCAACACCCTTACAGTTAGAGTTACCAAATTTGGCAGGAAAATACCTACTGGCATCCCCCAAAAACCTGCAGCAAACTTTGATACCACGCCCACCCATACCGCCCAAGCCGCCCCTAGCGGTCACACCGCCTCCTTAATAACGGGAATGAGTTTATATTTCACAGTTTTTGAGCTATAGTCAACAAATTTGGTAGGAAGATAGCTGGTAACGACCCGCAGCTGGTGGCACCCCATAAAGATCTGTAGCTGAAATTTTGATGCTACGCCCCCAAACTATGCCCCACGCCCCACCGCCTCCTTAAAAACGGGAATGCGTGTATATTTCACAGTTTTTGAGCTAGAGTCACCAAATTTGTTAGCAATATAACTGGTGACATCCCCGAAAGATCTGCATCAGACAATCTTTGAACGCAAAGCACACCCCTGGATCCGTTCCCCTTTGCAATCAGGCCTCTTATTAGCCGTTTTTAAACAGGTATCGAGTATACCGCAGTCGGTTGCGTCCGACTGCAACTTTTCCACTTATTATTATTTATTTTCGGTATCAGCAAAAAAATTTTTAACGCATCCCAATGTCGCTTAGGCTTACAACTCTGCAAATCAATAGTTTGAAAGATGTTGCGGTATTATAACTAGTAAGAAACGGGTGCGTGTCATAACGCCCGTGGGCGTTATGTCATTACCAATATAATATGAATTTATTATTATTCAATCGCAATATTTATTTGGGAAAGGATGCTGGCTACAATTTTATTTCAAAAACTATTAATAACGTTAAGAAATATTGAAAATTTGTATACAAAAAAATCGCGCCATCTTTTTTTTTACGCAATTGAAATATTCAATTTTAATTAGATTTAAATTTTTAGTAAAATAAACTAATGAAAATTTGTATACAAAAAATCGCGCGATTTTTTTGTTTACAACGTTTCGCCTGCAGCGCTAAGACTGACACAACTAGGAGCTGTGTAAAGCAACCTTTGGGTGCAATCTTGAAAGTTCCGTCCAATATATTCAAACAAAAAATTGGGCTCTTATTTTCCAATTATTACTACTTAATTTATATTAGTGTCATAACGCCCACGAAAAAGTGACATAACGCCCACGGGCGAACAAGTAGAAACGTTGAAGTCGGCCGCAACCGACTGCGGTATACTCGTTACCAGTATTAACACCGGTAAAGAGAGGCCTGATTGCAAAGGGATACGGATGCGGCAGGGGTGTAAGCTGCCTTAAAGTATCTCACAGTTTGTAAAAGGTTTGGGAGGTAGGCTGGGGCGGTAAGGGTGTGCTTGGCATCCAAATTTTATATGCAGGTCTTTGGGGGTCGTTACCGGTTATCTTCGTACCAAATTTGGAGACTCTCGCAGAACAAATCTGAAAAATACACGCATTCCCGTTATTAACGAAGCGTTGGGGCGGTTCGAGGTGGCTTAGGCGGTATGGGTGGAGATCGCTATAGCCTATCTTGGCACCAAATTTGGTGGCTCTAGCTCAAAAACGGTGGAAGATATAAAGGTTTTTGATTTGGGCTGGGGGCGAAGTGGGTGGGCGTGGCTCCAAAATTTTTGATGCAGTTCTTGGGGGTTTGCTAGTAGATATCTTCCTATTAAATTTGGTAGTTATAGCTGAAAGGATGTGCGAAATAGGTGGATTTATCGGTTTTGAGTTATCGAATTTATCGATTTGTCAGCTCCCTAGTTATCGTAGAACCCCAATAGATAAAGAGAATTGGAAAGTTTCAAGACTCTAGCTTGAAGGGTGTCGAAAAAAATGCGTTCATACAGACGGACAGACAGATAGACGGACAGACACCATGACGGACATTGCACAAACCCAATATACTCTTTACCTTGGGTAACGAGTATAAAAATAAAGCAGAGCTCGCAAATAACAGTTGACCGTTTCTTGCAGTCACCAAAAAACTGTTTTTGCGCACCACTTGCGCAAAAAGTCAGACAAGAGCCGTTCACCAGTGTCTCTTGAACGAACGGTCTGTGCTCAACCAAAAACCAATTTCGTGTTTCCCTTTTGCTCTGCTTATTCGCTGACCGGTTTGCAAAGAGCGAAGAAAATAAAAGTCTTGCATCTGTATGAGTGTATATGCGAATGATCAGTGTACGTGTAAATCACACTTGCTTTTGTGGATTCGGTGTGAAGACAAAAGACCGTTTACGATGAGTCTTTTGTTTTTTCGCTCTTCCGCTGACCCTCAATGAGCGACCGTTCAGTTGGATCGCTCTCTCTTAGTTGTTGTTGAGTGAGCATAACAAGAACCACGCAACTGAGAACAGTTAACCGAAAACCAAAACAAAGGGAAACGAAAAGTTCTGTTCAGAGCGAGAGCACACGCGCATCGTCTTTTTCGGTTGTGTTAGAGTGCAGACCGCTAAACGAAAAACGGTTGAGAGTTATTTGCGAGCTATGAAATAAAGTCAATTTCTATAAAAATGTATTAAAATAACTTTAATCTGTGAACAAATATTTTGTTACCTGGGTGGTGTGAACAAATATTTTGAAACATGGATAGTATGAAAAAAGAAAGGAGAAACCGTCCTCAAAACTCGCTGAGCATATTGATATAATGGTTTAGTTTGATTTCATGCATATATTTCGAGTTTATGAGCCTCACACAAACGGACATTCATTTATATATATATAGATATATATATATTTATCGCCATCTGGTGGCGAAATGGAGTTCGCCGGGTTTGCTAGTATAAACATATATATATATACATACATTTTCACCTGCGTACTTTCCGTTAATAATGGTTGCCTCAATCAAATTCGGCATAAGTCATTTCACCGCAAGTCGAGTACCGTTGCAAAGACGCGGTGGATTCAAATTACGCAATATCATAATAACTGAACCAACTTTGAGTTGCAAGTTATGTGGTGGAAATCCTGGTAACTCCAGAGAGTTAAAAAACTCCGTTCGATAATTTACTACATCATTGGGATTTGTAATGGAATCAACGGATTTGTAAATCACCAAATCGCCATCGATTTTTGATTGAATGGTGAAATTCTGTGCATTTACATCATTATTGTTTGCAGCGAGAATTGCTCGTTGACTTAACCAAGCATAATTCTGATGTGTCTCGTTTACACGATGCATGATATTGCTTCTTCGCTGAACGACAATATCTCGTGATGTAGTTGGATCGCCAACAATAATTGCAGCAACATAATCAACGATGGGTGCATTGAATTGCGTATCCGATGGCATTCGTTCCAATGCTGTTTTGAACATATTAACCACAGCGTCATTAGCGTGAAAAAATTGTTGCAACTGTTCAATAATTCGTCTCTTTAACTGTTGTGTTCCCTGTATGTTGCACCGCACATTCAGCTGATCCACCATCGACGAAATGAAATATATTTGCAGAAATTTATGCGGTTCATCTGGTGTTGGCACCATTGAGCTATGCAAATGATATAATTGTCCTTGTATCTGTGATGGCAATCAATTAAGATGAAGCCGCCTTCTCGAATGATATTAGCTCTTGATTGTGTTGGTGTGATTGATTGGTGTGAGTGAATGGTTGTGTGTGTTGTATCTTTTACCTTGCGAGTCGGCATGATGCCGCCATGCGAAAGCAGTTATTGTATTCCAGGATGCGTTGAAGAAAATGGTTGGAATCGGGATCAGTTCCATCGAACAATGGTTTCAGTGGCTGTGGTGGTGTAAGTAATGGATCCAGTTTGACTTTTCCACTTGCGCAGCACAATCCAGCCGTTTCTCTTTTGAACTTTAACGCATTGCAATATCGGCATACAGTCCTCATTGGTCCAATATCTAAACTGTCATCATCACTGTAGTTCGCAGTGGGATCGTATTGGAATGCCAAGCGATTGTATGATGCCAATGATCTTCGTGTGCTCAAGCGTTGTCTCAATCGGGCATTTTCTCTTATTATATTTTGTTGTTCTTCGCTTAAGTTCTGTGAATACACTTGTTGCTGGCTTGCATGTCTTGTGCGGCAGCCGATGTTCGCACGTCGTACTCTCGGACTTTTTTGGACTATGGACAGACTGGTGAATTTAACCTCAAATGCGCGGTCCACATAATTTACACAGTTCAATTTACCACCTTAAGGACAAATGCCTGCTGTTGAAGTTGAATACAAATTTGCACAATACGCGTGATTGATTTGATGGTTTCCAATTGAACTGTTAGGAAACGAATAATTTTAACCTCAATTTCACAGTGAACTAAATATCACTGAACTAAATGTCACATGAAATTAATTGAGCAGAGTATAATGAGAAGCTGTCAAACAATGTATCAAGCAACGGCGCCATCTTACTTATTTTCGTGGGGGATACTCACACACCTCACGGAGCCCGAGACCTTTCCAACGAATGCAAAACCTTGGAAATTGGTTCGTGCGTTCTGGAGTTATAGCGTCAGGAAGGAAAACCCGACTTATTTTTATGTAATAGATATATGTATATATATGTATGTACTAGATTTTTCCCGGTGCGCTTCGCTACACCTAAATCGATTAAAACTCTTAATGGTTATTACTTTGTTTTTTATTTATTGTTGTAAAACTGTTACTTATTTATAGAACATTTTGGTATACAACATTTTTGGTTTTTCCACCTGGCGCGTAGTGAAAGCCAACATGTTCCATTTGATCGCGAAGGCGAAGCCGAACTGGGCCTTGATGATAATTTGACCGTTGATTGTCCGCTCTCTGTACACCGCTCTACCTCGGGCATTCATTCGTGCGCGTTGATCTTCGCTTTGATTTCTTCTCGATATTGAAATTCGACGTGAATCACGCGTATGCCTGCCAACCGTATTACTTTTGCGTTGTCGAGGCATTTTCTGATTTTGTTTTTTTGTATTAAAAAGTTCAATGGCGATACAAAAAATTTATTATTTAATTTTAAAACTGTACAGAAAACATATTAAGACTTTTTAAAAATATTAATGTTTTTTTCTGTATGTGTTGTTAGCTTCACAGTCATCCATAGAAAGAACGAATGACAGGCAAAAACTATCAACATGCGATGTCAATGTTTTTTAAAAACATCCGACTGCTGTTTTTGTTTATTAGTAAAAGGCAATGATAAACAAGCGGAAACGTTGCAGTCGGATGCAACCGACTGCGGTATACTCGTTACCAGTATTTAAACCGGTAAAAAAGAGGCCTGATTGCAAAGGGGTACGGATGCGGCAGGGATGTACGCTGCCTTAAAGATTCTCCGATGCAGATGGGGATACCACCAGCTATCTTCTTTCCAAATTTGTTGGCTCTAGCTCAAAGTTTGTAAAAGGTGCGGAAAGGGGGGCTGGGGGCGGATTGGGTGGGTGTGGCATCCAAATTTTTGTTGCAGACCTTTGTGGAATGTCTATTGCTATCTTCATACCAAATGGGGTGACTCTAGCTCAAAGTTTGTAAAAGGTGGGGAAATGGGGGGCTGGGGGTGGTATGGGTGGGTGTGGCATCCAAAATTTTGCTTCAGATCTTTGTGGAATGTCAATTGCTATCTTCATACCAAATTTGGTGACTCTAGCTCGAAGTTTGTAAAAGGTGGGAAAAGGGAGGCTGGGGGCAGATTGGGTGGGCGTGGCATACAAATTTTTGCTGCAGATCTTTGTGGAATGTCAATTGCTATCTTCATACCAAATTTGGTGACTCTAGCTCGAAGTTTGTAAATTGTGGGGAAAGAGGGGCGGAATGGGTGGGCGTGGCTCCAAAACTTTGATGCAGATTTTTGGGGGTCGTTGCCAGCTATCTTCCTACCAAATTTGGTGGCTCTAGCTCCACATTTCTGGAAGATACACGCATTCCCGTTTTTGACGAAGCGTTGGGGCGGATGGGGGCGGCTAGGCCAGTATTGGTGAGCGTGGCATCCAAACTTTTGATGCATTTTTTTGGGGGGTCATCATCACTTATCTTGGCACCAAATTTGGTGACTCTAGCTCAAAAACTGTGGGAGATATAGGGTTTTCTGATTTCAAAATGTGGGGGGCTGGCGGCGGAATGGGTGGGCGTGGCATCCAAAACTTTGATGCAGATTTTTGGGGGTCGTTGCCAGCTATCTTCCTACCAAATTTGGTAGTTCTAGCTGTAAGGATGTGCGAATTATGTGGATTTATCGGTTTTGAGTTATCGAATTTATCGATTTGCCAGCCCCCCAGTTATCGTAGAACCCGCACCGTGACACTTTAATTTACTATCCCATAGATAAAGAGAATTGAAAAGTTTCAAGTCTCTAGCTTGAAGGGTGTGGAAAAAACTTGCAACCATACGGACGAACAGACGGACAGACACCATGACGGACATTGCACAAAACCAATATACTCTTTACCTTCGGTAACGAGTATAAAAAAACAGTCCTTTAAAAGCCAATGTTGAAGAGTTGTCAAGTTGTTTTAATTATAAATTATCAATTTGCTTAGTATCACAAAGTTATGAATACATTATTTCCTCAAATAAATCGTACACAAATAAAGAATTCATTAAAAAATGGATGTAGTTTGGAAAACACATAGAAACACTACAGCCCAAAACATGGCTCTAGGTTATTCGTAAAGCCCCTTTTGAAACTATTTTTCACCAAATAAAACAACCGTCATCGACAATGCTAAAATGGTAAATTTTAGTAATGTCTCGTTTGTTAGTTTTCATATTTGATAGTTTAAACTTTATACATACAACCTGCATACATACATGCACCGAATTTGTAAGTGTCCGATAGAGCAACAGAAGCATTAAACATACAAGCTGCATTTTACCGTATTGGAAAAAATATATATATGCAGAAATAAAATATTGTTCCGAGTTATTTAAATCTGTTTCCGAACCAAAACTTTTTGCGCATAACATCGATCTAGTTGTGTGTATTCGGATATTGTTGCTTTAAAACAAAACCGATCCCAATAAAAAAAATTTATATAACAACATTTTCTAGGAAACAGACACCAATCATGATGGGCTCATAAGCATAGATGAGTTTATGCAGCAGGCCGCAAAAGAGGAGTTTCAAAAAGATTTGGAGTGGGAAACCATTGATCAAAAACCGCAGTTTTCGCACGAAGAATATTTGGAGTTTGAGCGAAAACGTCAACAGGAAGTGCAGCGCATGATTGACCAAGGTCAGCTGCCCCCACATCCCAATATGCCGCAAGGCTATTACGCAGAGCCACTGTCAAACGGTGTGGCCTATCAAGCGGCGTCTCCAGGCCCACAACTTCACTATCAAAACCCAAATCATTTACAACAACAACAGCAGCAGCAGTATGCCCATCAGCAAAACCAATACGCCCAACAACAGCAGCTGTATGACCAACAGTATCAACAGCAGCAGCATGTACAGTCACATCCCGTACAATTGAGCCCTAAGCAAGTGTATGAGCATGTTGGACAGACAGCAGAAAAACCGTATTTGCAATCCATGCAACAGCACAAAAAACCTAACGGTCAAAACAACGGCCCTTTGCAACTGGAAAAGCAGTAACAGAACAGTAATTGTTCATCCCCGTTTGTTCAACGCCACCATCGTCAAAAGCTAGCTGTGACTTTGAATACCCAACAACAGCCGACCTAAAACAACAGCCGTAATAAACGCAACATTCCTTACTGTCGCACTTTGCATCATAAATTTTCGGTAAAGAAATAGCAAAGAAAAAATCTCAAGATTTGGCTCTGTATTTTCATTACAGCATAATCATCTTTTCTAATCTTCCGGTAACATTTTCCGAACGGATGTCTCAACAAACTTTAATTAATAAATTAATAAAACGAAAAGCAAAAATAAAACAAATCTATGTGTATAAAAGGCAATGTATGTTTGTTTCTATGTGTGTTTGTTTTTGGGTTTAAGGCTTACAGACCTCGAAACCGCTGAACCGATTTTGATGAAATTTTGGTGAGTATTATGATCACGCCTGGAGTGGTTTCTTTTTCGCCCACTTTGTATTATCTGTCATTAAAAGCTCACAAAGATATTTTCTTTAAGAGTTTTTATACTCGATACCGAATGTAAAAAGTATACTGGGTTTGTGCAATGTCCGTCATGGTGTCCGTCCGCCTGTATGTTCGCAACTTTTTTCCACGCCTTTCAAGCTAGAGACTTGAAACTTTCCAATTCTCTTTATCTATGGGAAAGTAAATTAAAGTGTCAAGATGGAGGTTCTACGATAACTAGGGGGGCTGGAAAATCGATTAATTCGATAATTCAAAAGCGATAAATCAACATATTTCGCACATCCTTACAGCAAGAACTACCAAATTTGGTGAGAAGATAGCTACTAGCAACCCCCAAAAAACTGCATAATTTTGAGCCACGCCCACCCATTTCGCCCCAACTCCCCCCGCATTTTGAAGTCAAACAAGTGGAAACGTTGCAGTCGGACACAACTGACTGCGGTATACTCGTTACCAGTTTTCAAACCGTTAAAAAGAGGCCTGATTGGTAAGGGGTACGGATGCGGCAGGGGTGTACGCTGCCTTGAAGATTCTCCGATGCAAATGGGGATGCCACCAGCTATCTTCCTTCCAAATTTGGTGACTCTAGCTCAAAGTTTGTAAAAGGTGGAGAAAGGGGGGCTGCGGGCGGGATGCTTGGGAGTGGCATCCAAATTTTTAATGCAGATCTTTTTCGAATGTCAATTGCTATCTACATACCAAATTTGGTGACTCTAGCTCAAAGTTTGTAAATTGTGGTGAAAGGGGGGCTGGGGGCGGTATGGATGGGTGTGGCATCGAAATTTTTGATGCAGATCTTTTTCGAATGTCAATTGCTATCTTCATACCAAATTTGGTGACTCTAGCTCAAAGTTTGTAAAATGTGGGAAAAGGGGGGCTAAGGGTGGCATGGGTGGGTGTGGCATCCAAATTTTTGCTTCAGATCTTCATGGAATGTCAATTGCTATCTTCATACCAAATTTGGTGACTCTAGCTCGAAGTTTGTAAAAGGTGTGGGAAGGGGTGGCTGGGCGTGGTATGGGTGGGTTTGGCATCCAAATTTTTGATGCAGATCTTTGTGGAATGTCAATTGCTATCTACATACCAAATTTGGTGACTCTAGCTCAAAGTTTGTTAAAGGTGCGGGAAGGGGTGGCTGGGGGCGGTTTGGGTGGGTTTGGCATCCAAATTTTTGATGCAGATCTTTGTGGAATGTCAATTGCTATCTACATACCAAATTTGGTGACTCTAGCTCAAAGTTTGTAAAATGTATGGAAAGGGGGGGGCTGGGGGTGGTGTGGATGGGCGTGGCTCCAAAACTTTGATGCAGATTTTTGGGGGTCGTTTTTAGCTATCTTCCTACCAAATTTGGTAGATCTAGCTCCACAACTCTGGAAGATACACGCATTCCCGTTTTTGACGAAGCGTTGAGGCGGATGGGGGGGTAAAACTGTTACTTATTTATAGAACATTTTGGTATACAACATTTTCGGTTCTTCCACCTGGCGCGTAGTGAAAGCCAACATGTTCCATTTGATCGCGAAGGCGAAGCCGAACTGGGCCTTGATGATAATTTGACCGTTGATTGTCCGCTCTCTGTACACCGCTCTACCTCGGGCATTCATTCGTGCGCGTTGATCTTCGCTTTGATTTCTTCTCGATATTGAAATTCGACGTGAATCACGCGTATGCCTGCCAACCGTATTACTTTTGCGTTGTCGAGGCATTTTCTGATTTTGTTTTTTTGTATTAAAAAGTTCAATGGCGATACAAAAAATTAATTATTTAATTTTAAAACTTAACAGAAAACATATTAAGACTTTTTAAAAATATTAATGTTTTTTTCTGTATGTGTTGTTAGCTTCACAGTCATCCATAGAAAGAACGAATGACAGGCAAAAACTATCAACATGCGATGTCAATGTTTTTTAAAAACATCCGACTGCTGTTTTTGTTTATTAGTAAAAGGCAATGATAAACAAGTGGAAACGTTGCAGTCGGACGAAACCGACTGCGGTATACTCGTTACCAGTATTTAAACCGGTAAAAAAGAGGCCTGATTGCAAAGGGGTACGGATGCGGCAGGGGTGTACGCTGCCTTAAAGATTCTCCGATGCAGATGGGGATGCCACCAGCTATCTTCTTTCCAAATTTGGTGACTCTAGCTCAAAATTTGTAAAAGATCAGAAGAGGGGGGCTGGGGGCGGATTGGGTGGGTGTGGCATCAAAATTTTTGATGCAGATCTTTGTGAAATGTCAATTGCTATCTTCGTACCAAATTTGGTGACTCTAGCTCGAAGTTTGTAAAAGGTGGGGAAAGGGGAGGCTGGGGGTGGTATGGGTGGGTGTGGCATCCAAATTTTTGCTTCAGATCTTTGTGGAATGTCAATTGCTATCTTCATACCAAATTTGGTGACTCTAGCTCGAAGTTTGTAAAAGTGGAGAGAGGGGGGCTGGGGGCGATACGGGTGGGTATGCAGATTTTTGGGGGTCGTTTTTAGCTATCTTCCTACCAAATTTGGTAGCTTTACCTCCACAACTCTGGAAGATACACGCATTCCCGTTTTTGACGAAGCGTTGGGGCGGATTGGGGCGGCTAGGGCATTATTGGTGGGCGTGGCATCCAAACTCTTGACGCAGTTTTTGGGGGGTCATCATCACTTATCTTGGCACCAAATTTGGTGGCTATAGCTCAAAACGGTGGGAGATATAGGTTTTTCAGATTTCAAAATGCGGGGGGGCTGGGGGCGGAATGGGTGGGCGTGGCATCCAAAACTTTGATGCAGATTTTTGGGGGTCGTTGCCAGCTATCTTCCTACCAAATTTGGTAGTTCTAGCTGTAAGGATGTGCGAATTATCGGTTTTGAGTTATCGAATTTATCGATTTGCCAGCCCCCCAGTTATCGTAGAACCCGCACCGTGACACTTTAATTTACTATCCCATAGATAAAGAGAATTGGATAGTTTCAAGTCTCTAGCTTGAAGGGTGTGGAAAAAACTTGCAACCATACGGACGGACAGACGGACAGACACCATGACGGACATTGCACAAAACCAATATACTCTTTACCTTCGGTAACGAGTATAAACAAACAGTCCTTTAAAAGCCAATGTTGAAGAGTTGTCAAGTTGTTTTAATTATAAATTATCAATTTGCTTAGTATCACAAAGTTATGAATACATTATTTCCTCAAATAAATCGTACACAAATAAAGAATTCATTAAAAAATGGATGTAGTTTGGAAAACACATAGAAACACTACAGCCCAAAACATGGCTCTAGGTTATTCGTAAAGCCCCTTTTGAAACTATTTTTCACCAAATAAAACAACCGTCATCGACAATGCTAAAATGGTAAATTTTAGTAATGTCTCGTTTGTTAGTTTTCATATTTGATAGTTTAAACTTTATACATACAACCTGCATACATACATGCACCGAATTTGTAAGTGTCCGATAGAGCAACAGAAGCATTAAACATACAAGCTGCATTTTACCGTATTGGAAAAAATATATATATGCAGAAATAAAATATTGTTCCGAGTTATTTAAATCTGTTTCCGAACCAAAACTTTTTGCGCATAACATCGATCTAGTTGTGTGTATTCGGATATTGTTGCTTTAAAACAAAACCGATCCCAATAAAAAAAATTTATATATCATTTTCTAGGAAACAGACACCAATCATGATGGGCTCATAAGCATAGATGAGTTTATGCAGCAGGCCGCAAAAGAGGAGTTTCAAAAAGATTTGGAGTGGGAAACCATTGATCAAAAACCGCAGTTTTCGCACGAAGAATATTTGGAGTTTGAGCGAAAACGTCAACAGGAAGTGCAGCGCATGATTGACCAAGGTCAGCCTCCCCCACATCCCAATATGCCGCAAGGCTATTACGCAGCGCCACTGTCAAACGGTGTGGCCTATCAAGCGGCGTCTCCAGGCCCACAACTTCACTATCAAAACCCAAATCATTTACAACAACAACAGCAGCAGCAGTATGCCCATCAGCAAAACCAATACGCCCAACAACAGCAGCTGTATGACCAACAGTATCAACAGCAGCAGCATGTACAGTCACATCCCGTACAATTGAGCCCTAAGCAAGTGTATGAGCATGTTGGACAGACAGCAGAAAAACCGTATTTGCAATCCATGCAACAGCACAAAAAACCTAACGGTCAAAACAACGGCCCTTTGCAACTGGAAAAGCAGTAACAGAACAGTAATTGTTCATCCCCGTTTGTTCAACGCCACCATCGTCAAAAGCTAGCTGTGACTTTGAATACCCAACAACAGCCGACCTAAAACAACAGCCGTAATAAACGCAACATTCCTTACTGTCGCACTTTGCATCATAAATTTTCGGTAAAGAAATAGCAAAGAAAAAATCTCAAGATTTGGCTCTGTATTTTCATTACAGCATAATCATCTTTTCTAATCTTCCGGTAACATTTTCCGAACGGATGTCTCAACAAACTTTAATTAATAAATTAATAAAACGAAAAGCAAAAATAAAACAAATCTATGTGTATAAAAGGCAATGTATGTTTGTTTCTATGTGTGTTTGTTTTTGGGTTTAAGGCTTACAGACCTCGAAACCGCTGAACCGATTTTGATGAAATTTTGGTGAGTATTATGATCACGCCTGGAGTGGTTTCTTTTTCGCCCACTTTGTATTATCTGTCATTAAAAGCTCACAAAGATATTTTCTTTAAGAGTTTTTATACTCGATACCGAATGTAAAAAGTATACTGGGTTTGTGCAATGTCCGTCATGGTGTCCGTCCGCCTGTATGTTCGCAACTTTTTTCCACGCCTTTCAAGCTAGAGACTTGAAACTTTCCAATTCTCTTTATCTATGGGAAAGTAAATTAAAGTGTCAAGATGGGGGTTCTACGATAACTAGGGGCGCTGGAAAATCGATAAATTAGATAACTCAAAAGCGATAAATCAACATATTTCGCACATCCTTACAGCAAGAACTACCAAATTTGGTGAGAAGATAGCTACTAGCAACCCCCAAAATACTGCATAATTTTGAGCCACGCCCACCCATTTCGCCCCAACTCCTCCCGCATTTTGAAGTCAAACAAGTGGAAACGTTGCAGTCGGACACAACTGACTGCGGTATACTCGTTACCAGTTTTCAAACCGTTAAAAAGAGGCCTGATTGGTAAGGGGTACGGATGCGGCAGGGGTGTACGCTGCCTTGAAGATTCTCCGATGCAAATGGGGATGCCACCAGCTATCTTCCTTCCAAATTTGGTGACTCTAGCTCAAAGTTTGTAAAAGGTGGAGAAAGGGGGGCTGCGGGCGGGATGCGTGGGAGTGGCATCCAATATTTTGATGCAAATCTTTGTGGAATGTCAATTGCTATCAACATACCAAATTTAGTGACTCTAGCTCAAAGTTTGTAAAATGTGGGGAAAAGGGAGGCTGGGAGCGGTATGGGTGTGTTTGGCATCCAAATTTTTGATGCAGATCTTTGTGGAATGTCAATTCCTATCTTCATAGCAAATTTGGTGACTCTAGCTCAAACTTAGTAAAATGTGGGGAAAAGGGAGGCTGGGAGCGGTATGGGTGGGTTTGGCATCCAAATTTTTAATGCAGATCTTTTTCGAATGTCAATTGCTATCTACATACCAATTTTGGTGACTCTAGCTCAAAGTTTGTGAAAGGTCGGGAAAGGGGGGCTGGGGGCGGTATTGATGGGTGTGGCATCCAAATTTTTGATGCAGATCTTTGTGGAATGTCAATTGCTATCTTCATACCAAATTTGGTGACTCTAGCTCAAAGTTTGTAAAATGTGGGAAAAGGGGGGCTGGGAGCGGTATGGGTGGGTATGGCATCCAAATTTTTGCTTCAGATCTTCATGGAATGTCAATTGCTATCTTCATACCAAATTTGGTGACTCTAGCTCAAAGTTTGTAAAATGTGGGGAATGGGGGGCTGGGCGTGGTATGGGTGGGTGTGGCATCCAAATTTTTGCTTCAGATCTTCATGGAATGTCAATTTCTATCTTCATACCAAATTTGGTGACTCTAGCTCGAAGTTTGTAAAAGGTGTGGGAAGGGGTGGCTGGGGGCGGTTTGGGTGGGTTTGGCATCCAAATTTTTGATGCAGATCATTGTGGAATGTCAATTGATATCTTCATACCAAATTTGGTGACTCTATCTCAAAGTTTGTAAAAGTGGGGAAAGGGGGCGGAATGGGTGGGCGTGGCTCCAAAACTTTGGTGCAGATTTTTGTGGGTCGTTTTTAGCAATCTTCCTACCAAATTTGGTGGCTTTAGCTCCACAACTCTGGAAGATACACGCATTCCCGTTTTAGACGAAGCGTTGGTGCGGATGCGGGGGTAAAACTGTTACTTATTTATAGAACATTTTGATATACAACATTTTTGGTTTTTCCACCTGGCGCGTAGTGAAAGCCAACATGTTCCATTTAATCGCGAAGGCGAAGCCGAACTGGGCCTTGATGATAATTTGACCGTTGATTGTCCGCTCTCTGTACACCGCTCTACCTCGGGCATTCATTCGTGCGCGTTGATCTTCGCTTTGATTTCTTCTCGATATTGAAATTCGACGTGAATCACGCGTATGCCTGCCAACCGTATTACTTTTGCGTTGTCGAGGCATTTTCTGTTTTTGTTTTTTTGTATTAAAAAGTTCAATGGCGATACAAAAAATTAATTATTTAATTTTAAAACTTAACAGAAAACATATTAAGACTTTTTAAAAATATTAATGTTTTTTTCTGTATGTGTTGTTAGCTTCACAGTCATCCATAGAAAGAACGAATGACAGGCAAAAACTATCAACATGCGATGTCAATGTTTTTTAAAAACATCCGACTGCTGTTTTTGTTTATTAGTAAAAGGCAATGATAAACAAGTGGAAACGTTGCAGTCGGACGCAACCGACTGCGGTATACTCGTTACCAGTATTTAAACCGGTAAAACAGAGGCCTGATTGCAAAGGGGTATGGATGCGGCAGGGGTGTACGCTGCCTTAAAGATTCTCCGATGCAGATGGGGATGCCACCAGCTATCTTCTTTCCAAATTTGGTGACTCTAGCTCAAAGTTTGTAAAAGATCAGAAAAGGGGGGCTGGGGGCGGATTGGGTGGGTGTGGCATCCAAATTTTTGCTGGAATGTCAATTGCTATCTTCGTACCAAATGGGGTGACTCTAGCTCAAAGTTTGTAAAAGGTGGGGAAAGGGGAGGCTGGGGGTGGTATGGGTGGGTGTGGCATCCAAATTTTTGCTGCAGATCTTTGTGGAATGTCAATTGCTATCTTCATACCAAATTTGGTGACTCTAGCACGAAGTTTGTAAAAGGTGGGAAAAGGGAGGCTGGGGGCAGATTGGGTGGGCGTCGCATACAAATTTTTGCAGAAGATCTTTGTGGAATTTCAATTGCTATCTTCATACCAAATTTGGTGACTCTTGCTCGAAGTTTGTAAAAATTAGGAAAGGGGGGTTGGGGGCGGTACGGTTGGGCGTGGAATCCAAATTTTTGCTGCAGATCTATGTGGGATGGTAATTGCTATCTTCATACCAAATTTGGTGACTCTAGCTCGAAGATTGTAAATTGTGGGGATAGAGGGGCGGAATAAGTGGGAGTGGCAACCAAAACTTTAATGCAGATTTTTGGGGGTCGTTGCCAGCTATCTTCCTACCAAATTTGGTGGTTCTAGCTCCACAACTCTGGAAGATACACGCATTCCCGTTTTTGACGAAGCGTTGGGGCGGATGGGGGCGGCTAGGGCATTATTGGTGGGCGTGGCATCCAAACTTTTGACGCAGTTTTTGGGGGGTCATCATCAATTATCTTGGCACCAAATTTGGTGGCTATAGCTCAAAAACGGTGGGAGATATAGGTTTTTCAGATTTCAACAAGTGGAAACGTTGCAGTCGGATGCAACCGACTGCGGCATACTCGATACCAGTATTAAAACCGGTAAAAAAAAGGAGGGGTACGGATGCGGCAGGGGTGTACGCTGCCTTAAAGATTTTCCGATGCAGATGGGGATGCCACAAGCTATCTTCCTTACAAATTTGGTGACTCTAGCTCAAAGTTTTGTAAAAGGTGGGGAAAGGGGGGGCTGGGGGCGGTATGGGTAGTTGTGGCATCAAAATTTTTGTTGCAGATCTTTGTGAAATGTCAATTGCTATCTTCATACCAAATTTGGTGACTCTAGCTCGAAATTTGTAAAAAGTGGGGAAAGAGGGGCTGGGGGTGGTATGGGTGGGCGTGGCATCCAAATTTGAGATGCAGATCTTTGTGGAATGTCAATTGCTATCTTCATACCAAATTTGGTGACTCTAGCTCGAAATTTGTAAAAAGTGGGGAAAGGGGGGCTGGGGGTGGTATGGGTGGGCGTGGCACTCAAATTTGTGATGCAGATCTTTGTGGAATGTCAATTGCTATCTTCATACCAAATTTGGTGACTCTAGCTCGAAAATTGTTAAAAGTGGGGAAAGGGGGGCGAAATGGAGGGCGTGGCTCCAAAACTTTGATGCAGATTTTTGGGGAACGTTGCCAGCTATCTTCTTACCCAATTTGGTGGCTTTAGCTCCACAACTCTGGAAGATACACTCATTCCCGTTTTTGACGAAGCGTTGGGGTGGATGGGGGCGGCTAGGGCAGTATCGGTGGGCGTGGCATCCAAACTTTTGGTGCAGTTTTTGGGGGGTCATCATCACCTATCTTGGCACCAAATTTGGTGGCTATAGCTCAAAAACTGTGGGAGATATAGCCATTTCTGATTTCAAAATGCGGGGGGGCTGGGGGCGTAATGGGTGGGCGTGGCTCCAAAACTTTGATGCAGTTTTTGGGGGTCGTTAACAGCTATCTTCCCACCAAATTTGGAGGCTCTAGCTCCACAACTCTGGAAGATACACGCATTCCCGTTTTTGACGAAGCGTTGGGGTGGATGGGGGCAGCTTGGGCAGTATCGGTGGGCGTGGCATCCAAACTTTTGGTTCAGTTTTTAGGGGGTCATCATCACCTATCTTGGCACCAAATTTGGTGGCTATAGCTCAAAAACTGTGGGAGATATAGGCTTTTTTGACTTTAAAACGCGGGGGGGCTGGGGGCGGAATAGGGGGTCGTGGCTCCAAAATTTTTTATGCAGTTGTAGGTTGCTAGTAGCTATCTTCTTACCAAATTTGGTAGTTCTAGCTGTAAGGATGTGCGAAATATGTGGATTTATCGGTTTTGAGTTATCGAATTTATCGATTTGCCAGCCCCCCAGTTATCGTAGAACCCCCATCTTGACACTTTAATTTACTTCCCCATAGATAAAGAGAATTGGAAAGTTTCAAGTCTCTAGCTTGAAGGGTGTGGAAAAAAATTGGACACATACAGACGGACAGACGGACGGACACCATGACGGACATTGCACAAACTCAATATACTCTTTACCTTCGGTATCGAGTATAAAAAGCGTGGGGGCTGGGGGCGGAATGGGTGGGCGTGGCTCCAAAATTTTTGAAGCAGTTTTTTGGGGGTTGCTAGTAGCTATCTTCTTACCAACAAACTTTAATTAATAAATGAATAAAACGAAAAGCAAAAATAAAACAAATCTATGTGTATAAAAGGCAATGTATGTTTGTTTCTATGTGTGTTTGTTTTTGGGTTTAAGGCTTACAGACCTCGAAACCGCTGAACCGATTTTGATGAAATTTTGGTGAGTATTATGATCACGCCTGGAGTGGTTTCTTTTTCGCCCACTTTGTATTATCTGTCATTAAAAGCTCACAAAGATATTTTCTTTAAGAGTTTTTATACTCGATACCGAATGTAACAAGTGGAAACGTTGCAGTCGGACGCAACCGACTGCGGCATACTCGATACCAGTATTAAAACCGGTAAAAAAAAGGCCTGATTGCGGAGGGGTACGGATGCGGCAGGGGTGTACGCTGCCTTAATGATTTTCCGATGCAGATGGGGATGCCACAAGCTATCTTCCTTACAAACTTGGTGACTCTAGCTCATTGTTTGTAAAAGGTGGGGAAAGGGGGGCTGGGGGCGGTATGGGTGGGCGTGGCATCCAAATTTTTGATGCAGATCTTTGTGGAATGTCAATTGCTATCTTCATACCAAATTTGGTGACCCTAGCTCAAAGTTTGTAAAAAGTGGGGAAAGGGGGGCTGGGGGCGGTATGGGTGGGCGTGGCATCCAAATTTTTGATGCAGATCTTTGTGGAATGTCAATTGTTATATTCATACCAAATTTGGTGGCTCTAGCTCAAAGTTTGTAAAATGTGGGAAAGGGAGGCTGGGGGCGGTATGGGTGGGCGTGGCATCCAAACTTTTGATGCAGATCTTTGTGGAATGTCAATTGCTATCTTCATACCAAATTTGGTGACCCTAGCTCAAAGTTTGTAAAAAGTCGGGAAAGGGGGGCTGGGGGCAGTATGGGTGGGCGTGGCATCCAAATTTTTGATGCAGATCTTTGTGGAATGTCAATTGTTATATTCATACCAAATTTGGTGACTCTAGCTCAAAGTTTGTAAAAAGTGGGGAAAGGGGGGGCTGGGGGCGGTATGGGTGGGCGTGGCATCTCAATTTGTGATGCAGATCTTTGTGGAATGTCAGTTGCTATATTCATACCAAATTTGGTGACTCTAGCTCGAAAATTGTAAAAAGTGGGGAAAGGGGGGCGAAATGGGTGGGCGTGGCTCCAAAACTTTGATGCAGATTTTTGGGGGTCGTTGCCAGCTATCTTCTTACCAAATTTGGTGGCTCTAGCTCCACAATTCTGGAAGATACACACATTCCCGTTTTTGACGAAGCGTTGGGGTGGATGGGGGCGGCTAGGGCAGTATTGGTGGGCGTGGCATCCAAACTTTTGATGCAGTTTTGGGGGTCATCATCACCTATCTTGGCACCAAATTTGGTGGCTCTAGCTCTAAAACTGAGGGAGATACAGCCATTTGTGATTTCAAAATGCTGGGGGCCTGGGGGCGGAATGGGTGGGCGTGGCTCCAAAACTTTGATGCAGTTTTTGGGGGGTCGTTACCAGCTATCTTCCTACCAAATTTGGAGGTTCTAGCTCCACAACTCTGGAAGATACACGCATTCCCGTTTTTGACGAAGCGTTGGGGTGGATGGGGGCGGCTAGGGCAGTATCGGTCATCATCACCTATCTTGGCACCAAATTTGGTGGGTCTAGCTCAAAAACTGAGGGAGATATGGGCTTTTTTGACTTTAAAATGCGGGGAGTTGGGGGCGGAAAGGGGAGGCGTGGCTCCAAAATTTTTGATGCAGTTTTTTGGGGGTTGCTAATAGCTATCTCCTTACCAAATTTGGTAGTTCTAGCTGTAAGGATGTGCGAAATATGTGGACTTATCGGTTTTGAGTTATCGAATTTATCGATTTGCCAGCCCCCAGTTATCGTAGAACCCCCATCTTGACACATTAATTTACTATCCCATAGATAAAGAGAATTGGAAAGTTTCAAGTCTCTAGCTTGAAGGGTGTGGAAAAAAGTTGCGAACATACAGACGGACAGACGGACAGACGGACGGACACCATGACGGACATTGCACAAACTCAATATACTCTTTACCTTCGGTATCGAGTATAAAAAAAATACTGGGTTTGTGCAATATCCGTCATGGTGTCCGTCCGCCTGTATGTTCGCAACTTTTTTCCACTCCCTTCAAGCTAGAGACTTGAAACTTTCCAATTCTCTTTATCTATGGGAAAGTAAATTAAAGTGTCAAGATGGGGTTCTACGATAACTGGGGGGCTGGCAAATCGATAAATTTGATAACTCAAAAGCGATAAATCAACATATTTCGCACATCCTTACAGCAAGAACTACCAAATTTGGTGAGAAGATATCTACTAGCAACCCCCAAAAAACTGCATAAAAAATTTTGAGCCACGCCCACCCATTTCGCCCCAACTCCCCCCGCATTTTGAAGTCAAACAAGTGGAAACGTTGCAGTCGGACACAACTGACTGCGGTGTACTCGTTACCAGTTTTAAGACCGGTAAAAAGAGGCCTGATTGGTAAGGGGTACGGATGCGGCAGGGGTGTACGCTGCCTTGAAGATTCTCCGATGCAAATGGGGATGCCACCAGCTATCTTCCTTCCAAACTTGGTGACTCTAGCTCAAAGTTTGTACAAGGTGGAGAAAGGGGGGCTGCGGGCGGTATGGGTGTGAGTGGCATCCAAATTTTTGATGCAAATCTTTGCGGAATGTCAATTGCTATCTACATACCAAATTCGGTGACTCTAGCTCAAAGTTTGTAAAATGTGGGGAAAGGGGGGGCTGGGCTGGAAGGGGTGTGATTGGCATCCAAATTTTTGATGCAGATCCTTGTGGAATGTCAATTGATATCTTCATACCAAATTTGGTGACTCTAGCTCAAAGTTTGTAAAAGTGAGGAAAGGGGGCGGAATGGGTGGGCGTGGCTCCAAAACTTTGATGCAGATTTTTGGGGGTCGTTGCCAGCTATCTTCCTAACAAATTTTGTGGCTATAGCTCCACAACTCTGGAATATACACGCATTCCCGTTTTTGACGAAGCGTTGGGGCGGATGGGGGCGGCTAGGGCAGTATTGGGGGGCGTGGCATCCAAACTTTTGATGCAGTTTTTGGGGGTCATCATCACTTATCTTGGCACCAAATTTGGTGGCTATAGCTCAAAAACTGTGGGAGAAGCTTTTTTACCTTAAAAATGTGGGGGGCTGGGGGCGGAATGATGCAGTTTTTTGAGGGTTGCTAGTAGCTATCTTCTAACCAAATTTGGTAGTCTTTTCTGTAAGGATGTGCGAAATATGTTGTTTTATCGGTTTTGAGTTATCGAATTTATCGATTTTCCAGCCCCCAGATTTCGTAGAACCCCCATCTTGACACTTTCATTTACTATCCCATAGATAAAGAGAATTGGAAAGTTTCAAGTCTCTAGCTTCAAGGGTGTGGAAAAAAGTTGCGATCATACAGAGGGACAGACGGACGGACACCATGACGGACATTGCACAAACCCAATATACTCTTTACCTTCGGTAACGAGCATAAAAAGCCCATATCTCTCATAGTTTTTGAGCTAGAGCCACCAAATTTGTGGCCAAGATAGGTTATAATTTTGGATGCCACGCCGACCCATACCATCCTAGCCGCCCCTTTTGGCCCCACCATCTCCTTAGAAATGGGAATGAGTGTATCATTCATATTTGAACTAGAGCCATCAAATTTGGTAGGAAAATACCTGGTACCGACCCACAAAAATCTGCATCAAAGTTTTGGAGCCACGCCCACCCATTCCGCCCCCAGACCCCCTTTCCACACCTTTTACAAACTTTGAGCTAGATTCACAAAATTTTGAAGGAAGATAGCAATTGACATTCCTTAAAGATCTGCATCAAAAATTTTAATGCCACGACCACCCATACCGCCGCCAGTCCCCCTTTCCACACCTTTATTGAATTTTGAGTTAGAGTTAAACAATTTTGTAGGTAGATAGCATTTGCCATCACATAAACATCTGCAGAAAAAATTTGAATGCCACACCCACCTATACCGCCCCCAGCCCCCCGACTCTTACAAACTTTGAGCTAGAGTCATCAAATTTGAAAGGATGATAGCTGGTGGCATCCTTATCTGCATCAGACAATCTTTGAGACAGCGTTAACACCTCCCTCGACCGTACTGCTTTGCAATCAGGCCTGTTTTGAACCAGTTTTAATACAGGTATCGAGTGTACCGCAGTCGTGTGCGTCCGACTGCAACTTTTCCACTTGTTAAAGTTTAATTTTGTAAGTTGTTCGAAATGCCTCAAAAAAACCAACAATAGGGAGAAAAATATCGAAAGCATTGAAATCAAGTGAACATTTAAGAGGTGAAACAGACGTTCAACGAGAATATCATGTGTTCTATATTCATAGAGTAGGCGTCAAAAAGCACCACAGCAACGCGTGGTCGGGGTCCAATAGTTCATTATATGAAGTCTTGTATATGTATGGCAGCAACAAGAATGTAAACATGTAAAATGTGCTGTGCGCCTGATCAGTAAATGTTCGATGAGCACCACAAATGCCTTGGAAGTATTGTTTTTCTGGTTTTTCTTAGATTTTTGTAGGCAAATAATACAAATATGCACAAAATTTAATCAAATATTGGCTGTTTAGCGTTTGCCGAAATTCATATTAGTAGAGAAAGGTCAATGAATTCTATGGCAAATGGTACGCATACATTAAAATATGGACATGCATAGAGACAGGGACACACACACATGCTTATGGTAGCTAGCCGAAACAAAAATCAAAACTCATTACAATGACTATAGCCCACCAAAACTGCATATATATATATATATATATATATATATATATATATATATATATATACATATATATGTATGTGGTTATTAATTCGCTCATTTGCTTTGCTGGTGCTAGGTCGACGCAATAGGATAAGCAATAAAATAAGCGCACATAAGGAATACAAGGAAAACAAGTGGAAACGTTGCAGTCGGACGCAACCGACTGCGGCATACTCGATACCAGTATTAAAACCGGTAAAAAAAAGGCCTGATTGCAAAGGGGTACGGATGCGGCAGGGGTGTACGCTGCCTTAAAGATTTTCCGATGCAGATGGAGATGCCACAAGCTATCTTCCTTACAAATTTGGTGACTCTAGCTCATAGTTTGTAAAAGGTGGGGAAAGGGGGGCTGGGGGCGGTATGGGGGGGCGTGGCATCCAAATTTTTGATGCAGATCTTTGTGGAATGTCAATTGTTATATTCATACCAAATTTGGTGACTCTAGCTCAAAGTTTGTAAAATGTGGGGAAAGGGGGGCTGGGGGCGGTATGGGTGGGCGTGGCATCTCAATTTGTGATGCAGATCTTTGTGGAATGTCAGTTGCTATATTCATACCAAATTTGGTGACTCTAGCTAAAAGTTTGTAAAAAGTGGGGAAAGGGGGGCGAAATGGGTGGGCGTGGCTCCAAAACTTTGATGCAGATTTTTGGGGGTCGTTGCCAGCTATCTTCTTACCAAATTTGGAGGCTCTAGCTCCACAATTTTGGAAGATACACGCATTCCCGTTTTTGACGAAGCGTTGGGGTGGATGGGGGCGGCTAGGGCAGTATTGGTGGGCGTGGCATCCAAACTTTTGATGCAGTTTTTGGGGGGTCATCATCACCTATCTTGGCACCAAATTTGGTGGCTCTAGCTCTAAAACTGAGGGAGATACAGCCATTTGTGATTTCAAAATGCTGGGGGCCTGGGGGCGGAATGGGTGGGCGTGGCTCCAAAACTTTGATGCAGTTTTTGGGGGGTCATTACCAGCTATCTTCCTAACAAATTTGGAGGTTCTAGCTCCACAACTCTGGAAGATACACGCATTCCCGTTTTTGACGAAGCGTTGGGGTGGATGGGGGCGGCTAGGGCAGTATCGGTGGGCGTGGTATCCAAACTTTTGATGCAGTTTTTGGGGGTCATCATCACCTATCTTGGCACCAAATTTGGTGGGTCTAGCTCAAAAACTGAGGGAGATATGGGCTTTTTGACTTTAAAATGCGGGGGGTTGGGGGCGGAAAGGGGGGCGTGGCTCCAAAATTTTTGATGCAGTTTTTTGGGGTTGCTAATAGCTATCTCCTTACCAAATTTGGTAGTTCTAGCTGTAAGGATGTGCGAAATATGTGGATTTATCGGTTTTGAGTTATCGAATTTATCGATTTGCCAGCCCCCCAGTTATCGTAGAACCCCCATCTTGACACTTTAATTTACTATCCCATAGATAAAGAGAATTGGAAAGTTTCAAGTCTCTAGCTTGAAGGGTGTGGAAAAAAGTTGCGAACATACAGACGGACAGACGGACAGACGGACGGACACCATGACGGACATTGCACAAACTCAATATACTCTTTACCTTCGGTATCGAGTATAAAAACGGGGGCACAGCAATCGAAGAAGCGACTGCGCGCTAGAAAATCGCTGGGCAACGGGCGCATACACACAGTATGGCTGGCTGCTTGTGCTATCAACAAATATGTCGTAGCAAAGTTAGCGAATGACACACGAAACACGAGAAAAGCACGAAATGCACTCTCAGAGCGAGTGGTAGCCACTCTCCGGCTTCCAATTGAAGGTTGGAATTTCGCTGTTTGGACGCTCTATCTGTTTACATTCATGTTGATGGCAGCTATATAACAAATTTTTCCGCTTACGCCAATAGCTTAAACTAACGTCAGCAAAAACCCTGTTTTTAAAATTTTCAGGTTAGGATATCTCGAAAACATATCCATTAAACTTTTTATACTCGATACCGAAGGTAAAGAGTATATTGGTTTTGTGCAATGTCCGTCATGGTGTCTGTCCGTCTGTCCGTCCGTATGGTTGCAAGTTTTTTCCACACCCTTCAAGCTAGAGACTTGAAACTTTCCAATTCTCTTTATCTATGGGATAGTAAATTAAAGTGTCAAGATAGGGGTTCTACGATAACTGGGGGGCTGGCAAATCGATAAATTCGATAACCCAAAACCGATAAATCCACATATTTCGCACATCCTTACAGCTAGAAGTACCAAATTTGGTAAGAAGATAGCTATTAGCAACCCCCAAAAAACTGCATCAAAGTTTTGGAGCCACGCCCACCCATTACGCCCCCAGCCCCCCGCATTTTGAAATCAGAAATGGCTATATCTCCCACAGTTTTTGAGCTATAGCCACCAAATTTGGTGCCAAGATAGGTGATGATGACCCCCTAAAAACTGCACCAAAAGTTTGGATGCCACGCCCACCGATACTGCCCTAGCCGCCCCCATCCACCCTAACGCTTCGTCAAAAACGGGAATGCGTGTATCTTCCAAAGTTGTGGAGCTAGAGCCTCCAAATTTGGTGGGAAGATAGCTGTTAACGACCCCCAAAAAACTGCATCAAAGTTTTGGAGCCACGCCCACCCATTACGCCCCCAGCCCCCCCGCATTTTGAAATCAGAAATAGCTATATCTCCCACAGTTTTTGAGCTATAGCCATCAAATTTGGTGCCAAGATAGGTGATGATGACCCCCTAAAAACTGCACCAAAAGTTTGGATGCCACGCCCACCAATACTGCCCTAGCCACCCCCATCCACCCCAACGCTTCGTCAAAAACGGGAATGAGTGTATCTTCCAGAGTTGTGGAGCTAGAGCCACCAAATTTGGTAGGAAGATAGCTGGCAACGACCCCCAAATATCTGCATCAAAGTTTTGGAGCCACGCCCTCCATTTCGCCCCCCTTTCCCCACTTTTAACAATTTTCGAGCTAGAGTCACCAAATTTGGTATGAAGAGAGCAATTGATATTTCACAAAGATCTGCATCAAAAATTTTGATGCCACGCCCACCCATACCGCCCCCAGCCCCCCCCTTTCCCTACATTTTACAAACTTTGAGCTAGAGTCACCAAATTTCGAAGGAATATAGCTGGTGGCATCCCCATCTGCATCGGAGAATCTTTAAGGCAGCGTACACCCCTGCCGCATCCGTACCCCTTTGCAATCAGGCCTCTTTTTACCGGATTTAATACTGGTATCGAGTATGCCGCAGTCGGTTGCGTCCGACTGCAACGTTTCCACTTGTTTTTTATTGTGGTTTCCCAAGTAGGCCTTATCCACTTATTGAATTTAATTTGCAATTATTAACATCTTTAAGAGCTTCTTTATAAAAGACATTGGTTGTTTTTCCGTCAGGTGCTAATACAAATAAACGTTTTGGTGAACTGACTCTTGAGCAGGCTACATAAAATTGGCCATGAGAAAAACAATCGTGTCTTAAGTCTAGTCCGGCTAATTTAAGAGTTTGTCCCTGTGATTTATTAATTGTTAAAGCAAAGCAAACTTTTAAAGGAAATTGGAATCTTTTAAATTGAATTGGCAATTCAGAATCAGAAGGTATTAATGGAATTCTCGGTATAAAAACCGTTTCCCCTATACCATTGCCAGTAAAGATAATTGCTTCGACAGCATTCTTATGAAGGACTTTAACTTGCAATCTTGTACCATTGCACAGTTTTGGCGGTTTCAAGCTGCGAATCAACATTACAGGTGAACCAATCTTTAAAGTTAATTTATGTTGAGGCAGGCCAGCCGGATTTAATGAATTAAGAAAATCGACAGGGTAATGAACTGCATCTTCGATTTCAGTCACAGAATCAATAGAGTTATATGTCATTTCTTCACTTTGAAATGATTTTAATAAAATCTCGTTTATTTCCAATGCATTGTCATTTCTCGCAGTCAAAATAGCAGGTTCTGAAAATCATTCGAGTGATTTTTGAGAGATATTTGTAATATCCGGAAATATTTTTAGAGTTAGCTCTTCAATACTTTTCACAACATGACACAAAGTTGATGGTAAAGTTATTTTGCCATCATGGGTTGGAAATAATCCATTTCCTATTTGAAGAAGCATTTCTGCAAATTCACCAGCTATGCTATCACCTTTTAAGTGCACTCGCATATTCTTCGTTAATGCAATTTTCTGTATTTTGGACCACAAAATTGAAGACTTTAAGCACGCATTTATTTTATCTGCTCTTGTTCCTCTGGGGATCACTGGGAGAGTTTGTCGAAAATCACCAGCTAAGAGAACAGTTATGCCACCCATTAAGTATTCACTATCTCGAATGTCTTTCAAAGATCGATCTACAGCTTCAAAAACACCTTTATGGCCCATAGTATACTCATCCCAAACAATAAGCTTGCAATCTTTAGCACAGCAGCAATATTAGATTGCTTTGAAATTGAGCAATGTGGTGTTTCTAAATGAATCAAATTAAATGAAATCTTAAGTGTAGAATGCGCTGTGCAACCACCATTAAGTAAAGTGGCTGCGATACCGGAAGAAGCAACGACCAATGTAATTTTTTAACTTTGCCGTACCTTTGTCAATAATAAATTTAAAAGATACGTTTTACCTGTTCCACCAGGTGCATCTAAAAAATAGATTTCTCCCTTTTCTGCTTCAACGCTATATAGTATCTTTTCGTATACTTGTTTTTGCTCAGCAGTAAGGAGTAGCTCATTATTAACAACAAAATTATCGCAATTTTTATAATTTGTTTCTCTATGATATTCAATATTTGGAACAATTTCCTCGGATCTAATTGGTAATGGAAGTCCATAGTAAGTCAAGTTTTGACCACCAATAGACAGTACAATATCTTCAATGTAAATAAGACATTTATTTAATACATTATTCACAATACTTACATCAATATTTCTGTCTTGTGAAAAATGAAAGGCTCTTAAAATATCTTCTGAGAAACTCTCTTTATAAGTATTCCAAAGTTTAAGAGCATCTGAAATTTGACAAAATACTAACATTATTGCAAAAAGTTCTCTCAGTTTTGTAGGATTTTGACATATGACAGCTTCGGCTATAGTTGAATCCCAGTGCTTATCATCTTCTAGTAATCCTAGAGCTTTACACGCCAATTGAAATGATGCGTATGCTATACCATTAACGGTTTTTAAATTTAAAAATGAAGTTGGGCCCCTTACAAAATGTAATAAAAGTCTTAAATAAAAACATTCTGTATTATTGGGCTCTTCCCAATACTGAATCTCTTTTAACTCCAGGAAAATTTGGCACATCATGCCCTCGTTTTCTTCTTTGAAATTCTTAATTGTTCCATGTAAAATACGATGGAACTTCACAATATAGAAGCGTTCTTGCAAACTCATCACGTGTGCATAGCTCAAAGAAGGCTAGTAAAGTGGTTTTGGGTGTAGTGCTTAATCTGTCAAGTAATTGTTGCGGATTATTGGGGTTAAAATATATCCGTTGACCATTTTCTAAATGAACAGCTAAGTGTGTAATAGCCGGAAAACGTTCATGTATGGGAAATGCAAGGATTCTCCACATCGCTTCTGAGCTACTTATATAACGGGCACTTTCGTACATATTAATTTCAGTACTTTGGTCTTCAAGAGTAAATGATGCTTGATCACTGCCCTTGTTAACATATTTACAAATGTATTTAATAGACTTTACAGAACTACAATACTCAACATTTATGTGAGCTTCAAATGTTCTCAATAGTACAAAGTTATAAGGCACAACCCAACGATTATCTATGCAATTACCATTTATATTAATTGCATTACCACCACCTTTTATCGCTCTTCTACGATATAGAGGGCTACTATCTTTTCCAGTCACAGTTTCTTTAAGTAATTGTCGAGGAAACCTTTTGGTACATTTTCCATTTTTCATGCATGGCGATTTATTATTAAATGCACCGCAAGGACCATGAATCATATTTGACTTAACAATGTTAAATAACAAAGGATCCTCATCTGCGTTTGGTATTTCGGCACAGATAATTTTATCGATTTTATCTAGTCTTATTTTATTTTCTAACCAAAGTAGAATATGTATATGTGGTAAACCCCGCTTTTGCCATTCCACAGAGTACATGAAACATTGCACGCTTCCAAACAAAGAACCTTTTGTCAATAAATTTTTTAATGAAAAACTCGAGCTATAATATCGTGACGATCATGCGGTTTTTGACCCGGTAATAAAACACTTTTGATGTCATTCCATTGTGGATTGCATGTGAATGTTATGCAAAGATCTGGTCGCTCATAATGGCGAACATATGTCATTGCATCTTGAGTCTTTTCATGCATATATCGTGCAGAGCTTGTAAAAGAAGATGGTAAAATTACCATCTGACCAAGTTGAGCTGCGACAACATCTTGTTGGCCTATTGCATCTTGTAGATGTATATAGCTATCTGCTCTGAGTTTCGCTTGATTGTAGCGAATATAATTTAACCTTTCTGTTTCAATTTTAGCATACATATCAACCAAAAACTGACTAAAAAGGGAACGACAATATATTAAATGATTTATCTCAGATTGACGAATCATTATTTTAAAGCTGTAAAAGCTTAACGCAGATATCTTTTTTTTTAGTTCCTCTTTTTTTAATAATGGATTCCATTGTGGTATATCCACTGAATAGCCATCTTCGCCATAAGGAAATAGCAAAGGGTACTGTAAGGCATCGTATGATCGATGCACCTCACTTATACGATGTAATTTATATTTATGGCTTTCAATAATAATATCGCACTTTTCAAATTGCTGACCAACAATAACTATAGCTACTTCGCTTGATTGAGATGCATTGTAAAGCCCTTTGTGAGCACCAGCGGGTGTTCGATCAGCATGTATAACCAATTTATAGTCTTAAGTACTTGTTGGTATTTTATTGAGAGCCATTTTTAGATCTTTTACATAACGATTATGCTGATGAAACATACATTGAAGATCCTTTACTACGCTTAAATCAACATTTGAAATATTTTTGACACGTAGTTGAGCTTCCTTTTCTTCATCACCAACAAAATAAACTGCATTTCTTCATTTGGCAAAGGTCGGACACTACCAATTAGGTGATACACTTGTCCTTGGACTTTAAAGGTTGACCAACTTTCATTTATAATTTTTGTACTTCCAAAATAAGTCATTTGCAAGCAGCTGTTATACTTTCTTATACGATCAATGAAATGATCATGCTTGGGATGTCCACCAATTATTAAGCTTTTAAGTGGATCAGGCAAACTTTCATTTTGTGAAAGTTTAACTTTTCCTGCCTTGCAACAGATACCCAAAGGCTCATTTTTCCATTTTAAAGCATTACAATGTTTGCATATCAAATTCATACGACCAAGTTGAGTAATTTTATCTGACTTGTAAGCTATTTCAAAATCATAGTTTAAGCCAGACATGGCTTTAACACTCCATGCACGCAAACGCCTTTCTTGACGTGCATCAGGATTATTAGCCTGATGTCTTCTCACTACAACTCTAATAACATCAGGATTATTAACACGATATTTTTATGATGCTTCTATGCGCTTACCCCTATTGATATCACTAATTTTTTCAAATGAACGTTTTTTTTTTACCTTTTTTTCTGTTTTGCCGGTGAATCGACTACGTCTTTTAACAGGATTTTTAACATTTTCAGTTATACATTCACTTGACGTATCAGATTCTTGAGTTAATACTTCCTCTAAAGAAATATAAACATCAAAATGTCCATTCATTAATGGACCGGTAAAACGCAATCTTTTTACAGGATGCATATTATTTCCAAATGCTGGCTATAAATTTCCATTTTGAAAAACTTGGAAATTTACAGCAAAAATTTCTGCTGCTTCTTGAAGCTCACATGCAGTACCATAAGAATATGAGTATGACGTAGCGCACTCATATTGTTCAGAAGAGCTATAACACTCTCCATTTAAGTTTATGCTGAAGCAAGCAAAAGTTGGCCAGTTGGTTACAACATGTTCAACAATATTTTGGCGTATGGTGCCATGGAAGCCTTGCCTACCAAATAAAAGGTAGGAAATAGATCTAAAAAGGCAGGCTCCATCACCAATTATAGCAACAACTGAATGCGGCACCAAAACACCACTAATATCTAAAGTTTCAATAGACATATTTTAATTTGGCTGTGAGTCAATTGACTTCACTGTAAAACGATTGTTACAACGATACAGCGTCTAATCATAAGCATAAAATTCAATAAAATTGAATATACCAACTTATACTTTTAATAGAATATTCAGACTGCTTAGTTTTATTTGATTTTTAAATGCACTTAAGCAGAGTCTATATAAGTATTATATAATATGCAAAATAGAAGACAACTATAAATAAGGTTGCTTCAATTATTAAGTCGAAAATCTACTTAATATTCTTGGTTTTAAAAAACAACAAAAGAAATTAAAATACGTTGATCGTTATTTAAATATTTAAATAATAGCAATTAAATATTTTTTATAACTTATCATTACATACGTATTTTAAATGAATTTATATTTATATAATACGAAAATCAGAATATTAAAAAACTCACTGATCCAAAAAGAAACTTTCGATGTTATTATCCTTATCCTTAATATAAACAATATTATTCAAAATTCACTGAAACGAAAAGTAACTTTCTTTGTTCACATTAAATATGAACTAAAATGCATAACCAATTCCCTTACCATTGTATGTGAAAACATAATGTTGGAAAGAGCATTACAGTTATTCCTATTCTAAGCAGCAGATCCCGAGCTCATACATACAACATACATACATGTAAATTAGGCAATGCAATTCCCTTAACTGCAGCCTCTTAGTTATGGTTAGCTTAGCTTAGTGAGTGCGGAGGAGATAGGGATATTAAGATTTATGTTAAACATAGCATAAACAAAAGAGTGAGCGTAAATGGGCAACAACAAAGACGCATGATTGCATTCAAATTATGTTAAATCTAGCGGCAGTCATAAGAGAGACGCGCGCGCTGATCAAGCTTTAAGTTGCTCTTTGTGTTGCAGCATATATTCGCTCAGCTGTGCATGCTGCTTGCAGTGAGTACCATTTACAGTTATATTTCTTCTTCTCTGTTATCTGTGGCTAGAAATTATACGAAAACTTTGTTTTGAAAGCATGCCTAAAATATTACATTATTTTTATACCCTGAACCCATAAAATGGGTAAAAAAGGGTATAATTGATTTGTGCAAAAGTATGTAACAGGCAGAAAGAAGAATCTCCGACCACATAAATCAGCTTCAACAGCCGAGTCCACATGTCTGTTGTTTAGAAAATTTAAAAATAGGAGTTAAAACAATGGATAACTTTATAAATTCTGTAAAAATTAATAATCCAAATCGATTAAGAAACACAGGATACTTCTGCAAGTCATTTTAATACACGGGTTCAGGGTATCTTTTAGTCGGGATTTCTCGACTAAAGCCTTCTTACTTGTTTTCAGATTCGCTCATTCTCGTGTTGTGCTGACAGTCGGCAATTCAACACCTGCATCATGAATTGAGCGCTGCTGGTCCCAAACACAAAGAGGCAGCTTAAAACTTGAACACGCTCACGCATCGCTCTTCATGTTCGGCGCTAGATGACAAATTATTTTTAAATCGCACCTTCGTTGTTGGCTATTTCATCTAACTCTCTTATGTATGCGCGCGCTCTGCAAGTCAAACAAAGAGCGTAGTATATATTTATGATTGACATGCAAAGCGCGCACATAAGATAGAGAGTGAACGTAAATGAGCAACAACAAAGGAGCATGATTGGAGCGAGATTTCAAATTATCTGATTATCATTATGTGAACGCCCTTAGCTTGTACGAAATTGTATATCAATATTATATCAATAATGTTAGTGTGTTACGTTTTGTCTAAGTTATATAAGCAGCAAGTAGGCGAATCCACCCCCATAACATATTCTGGTGTGGGAAATTTTTCTAGACGCACCAAGTTTTGTTATGTTGTTGTTGTTTTTTTTTAAATCAATGATACCAACAAAAAGTAGCAGTGCGGGCCCAACAACAACACTTACAACAACAACAAACGCTACTTGGGTCGTAAATCAATTGTCAAAGGCACACAAATTTGAAAAAAAAATGTGCACTGTGCGAAGTGATACATGTACATAAAATTATGAAAATTATTTTCAAGCGCATTGTTCACTTAATTGTGTATGCACATATTCATTAAGAAGCGGAAATCCGTTTCTTTTTTGCAAGTGTACGAACCTTTTTTTATGACTTTGCTTGTGCGACGCGAAGGCGTCACTGCGCATTTGTTTTGTTTTTGTATTCTCGCTCGCGATCAAACTCTCAGCTTGTGCGACAATCAGGCGACAGTAGTGGAATGGGTACTTGTTGTAATTGTAATTTGTTTTTTAAAATGGGTAAAAAGTGCTCCAAATCGTATGGGAGGTACTTGAAGGAGTTGTCCAAATAAAAATTCCCTTCTTAGTGCTCACCTCCTACCTGCATGGAAAATTGTGTGAAAATTTCAGCCTTCTAGCTCTTTTCGTTTAGGCTGTGGCTCTTCCATTATCATCAGGACAAACTCTTTTATATATATAGATGTGTGTGCATATTTTAGTTCATTTTGATGTGTTAACATCTTTAGCGGCGGTAGGGTAACTTTAAAAAATGTCAATGTATACATATCACACAGCGTTAGCACACAGCGTTACCATTCTTTGGTATTGGTGAACTATGAGTCGATTGTAGAAGCGAACAGATATACAGACAGCAAGACAGCGAGCAAGTAAAATAATATGTATAAGCATGCGAGTGAGGTAGCGAATTTAAAATTTAGCAATACTTTTTATTCATATAATTTTATAAACTAGTTTTATAAACTAGAGTCACAGTATTAACTGAAAAGTTTTGTGCAAGGGTATATTTATTTTTTTTAATATTATTAGATCATTAATTGGAAAGAAATATCGATTATTTAAGTCTATGAGATTAATGTTTCCATCAGCAATGGACAACGTTGACATTTTAGCCATTTTTCGATATTTCGGATAAAATAAAATAAGGTTGTTTAAATCTAATAGAAGTTGTTAGATTATTTGCAAAAAATTCGTTTAATATTCCATATATAACAAGCAAATATATTGTTTAATCTAATCTATCAAAGTAAAAAATTCATCGATTATCGATTTTTCTGATGATCTTGCCATCGCTAACAATGCCGGGATTTGTCATCGCGAAAATAAACAAAAGCATTGTAGCAAAGTGAAGTGATTTTATATATTGCGCGAACGTAAACTGTTTTAGTGAAATACTTTTAAACTTTGTACATAATGGAAGTGAGTATATATCGTATAAGGGCTATTATACACACGGTGCACAATGTTTTGGTATATTTAAAATTCATTATTTAATTTCAATACAAATGAGCAGCAACACGAACAATTGCAACAAGATCGTCCATCTACGACAAATACATTGCCTGCAGAAGAAAGAAGAGAACAAAACAGATTAAAACAGGCAGAATATCGGAAGAGAAAGAAAATTGTTCCTATGCAACCATCTACGTCAAATTCATTGACTGCTGAAGAAAGAAGAAGAGAACAAAACAGGGTATATCAGGCAGAATATCGGAAGAGAAAGAAAATTCAACAACAACATACTACACAGCATCAAGAACAGCACCAAGCTCCACAACAGCAACAACAGCTGGAGCAGCACCAAGCCCCACAACAACAGCATGTGGTCACAGCTGAAGTTCCAATGCAACCATCTACGTCAAATACATTGACTGCTGAAGAAAGAAGAAGAGAAGTTAGTATATTTCGTATAATGGCTATTCATTCATTCATTATTTAATTTCAATACAAATAATATAGGACTTATTAGTTCAACAACATCAAGAGCAGCCACAAGAACCATTGCAACAAGATCGTCCATCTACGACAAATACAATACCGAACAACAACAAGAAGCACAGGATCAGCAACATGTGGAAACTATTTCTTACCATAATTTCAATGAACACATTAGCGCTCATAGACAATTTAAGCTCAAATTTATCAACAATCACTTCGGATATACATGCGCTGTTTGTGATAGATTGTGGTTCTCCGAAGATTTAAAGTCAATTCCTCTTGAATGCAGAAATTCAATTCAATTAGAATTTCCTGATTTGAATTTCAATAACGATCGCGTGTGTGGCACATGCCATTCAACATTAAAAAAGAATAAAATTCCGCAGCTTTCATGCAGATTCGACGTTTAAGACATGGCCGAGGACAGTACGGTATACTTGGTCAAATTATAAATGTACCTGTGTTTGTCAATAATATGGTGCAAGTTTTACCGCGGAATATTGATGACGATTTTGCTATTAATGTGCATATAAAGAAAAAATTGATTCATAAGTCGAACTATTTTTCAATGCCAATAATACTGGGAGGTGACTTCAATACAAATTTTTCAACAACAGAAGCCCAGCCACTTATTGAATTCCTCTTCGAAAAATTCAACCTCGTTCTAAATACTTCACCAGACTCTCCAACTACTATTCAAGGAACGACAATTGATGCTGTGTTTTCCCGTTATTTAAATAATCTGCAATCTAAAGTTTATGTATCCTATTTCAGTTATCATAGACCAATTTTGTCAGTACTGAAATATGATACATAAACTTGATTCTAAATCAGTTGTGATGCAGTGCGAAAACAGCTTTTGTGCTTTCAAAGGTACAAAATGACAAAATAAAAAAATTAAATAGTAAACTTATCCAATAAACTTATATAAAAACGTATTCTATTTTGTTTCTATTGAATCATGTAACATTTATACAGTAACAAAATACATATGTTAACACATCTCCCATGTGATCGGACACACATAAATTTTTTTAATATTATTAGATCATTAATTGGAAAGAAATATCGATTAGTTAAGTCTATGAGATTAATGTTTCCATCAGCAATGGACAATGTTGACATTTTAGCCATTTTTCGATATTTCGAATAAAATAAAATAAGGTTGTTTAAATCTAATAGAAGTTGTTAGATTATTTGCAAAAAATTCGTTTAATATTCCATATATAACAAGCAAATATATTGTTTAATCTAATCTATCAAAGTAAAAAATTCATCGATTATCGATTTTTCTGATGATCTTGCCATCGCTAACAATGCCGGGATTTGTCATCGCGAAAATAAACAAAAGCATTGTAGCAAAGTGAAGTGATTTTATATATTGCGCGAACGTAAACTGTTTTAGTGAAATACTTTTAAACTTTGTACATAATAGAAGTGAGTATATATCGTATAAGGGCTATTATACACACGGTGCACAATGTTTTGGTTTATTTAAAATTCATTATTTAATTTCAATACAAATGAGCAGCAACACGAACAATTGCAACAAGATCGTCCATCTACGACAAATACATTGCCTGCAGAAGAAAGAAGAGAACAAAACAGATTAAAACAGGCAGAATATCGGAAGAGAAAGAAAATTGTTCCTATGCAACCATCTACGTCAAATTCATTGACTGCTGAAGAAAGAAGAAGAGAACAAAACAGGGTATATCAGGCAGAATATCGGAAGAGAAAGAAAATTCAACAACAACATACTACACAGCATCAAGAACAGCACCAAGCTCCACAACAGCAACAACAGCTGGAGCAGCACCAAGCCCCACAACAACAGCATGTGGTAACAGCTGAAGTTCCAATGCAACCATCTACGTCAAATACATTGACTGCTGAAGAAAGAAGAAGAGAAGTTAGTATATTTCGTATAATGGCTATTCATTCATTCATTATTTAATTTCAATACAAATAATATAGGACTTATTAGTTCAACAACATCAAGAGCAGCCACAAGAACCATTGCAACAAGATCGTCCATCTACGACAAATACAATACAGCAACAACAACAAGAAGCACAGGATCAGCAACATGTGGAAACTATTTCTTACCATAATTTCAATGAACACATTAGCGCTCATAGACAATTTAAGCTCAAATTTATCAACAATCACTTCGGATATACATGCGCTGTTTGTGATAGATTGTGGTTCTCCGAAGATTTAAAGTCAATTCCTCTTGAATGCAGAAATTCAATTCAATTAGAATTTCCTGATTTGAATTTCAATAACGATCGCGTGTGTGGCACATGCCATTCAACATTAAAAAAGAATAAAATTCCGCAGCTTTCAAAATCGAATGGCTTCAAATATCCGTTCCGACCACCGAATTTACCGGAATTGGATATTTTAACGGAACTTTTGGTGTCGCCGAGATTGCCTTTCATGCAGATTCGACGTTTAAGACATGGCCAAGGACAGTACGGTATACTTGGTCAAATTATAAATGTACCTGTGTCTGTCAATAATATGGTGCAAGTTTTACCGCGGAATATTGATGACGATTTTGCTATTAATGTGCATATAAAGAAAAAATTGATTCATAAGTCGAAATATTTTTCAATGCCAATAATACTGGGAGGTGACTTCAATACAAATTTTTCAACAACAGAAGCCCAGCCACTTATTGAATTCCTCTTCGAAAAATTCAACCTCGTTCTAAATACTTCACCAGACTCTCCAACTACTATTCAAGGAACGACAATTGATGCTGTGTTTTCCCGTTATTCAAAATAATCTGCAATCTAAAGTTTATGTATCCTATTTCAGTTATCATAGACCAATTTTGTCAGTACTGAAATATGATACATAAACTTGATTCTAAATCAGTTGTGATGCAGTGCGAAAACAGCTTTTGTGCTTTCAAAGGTACAAAATGTCAAAATAAAAAAATTAAATAGTAAACTTATCCAATAAACTTATATAAAAACGTATTCTATTTTGTTTCTATTGAATCATGTAACATTTATACAGTAACAAAATACATATGTTAACACATCTCCTATGTGATCGGACACACATAAATTTTTTTTTCTTCGCTTTGTGTTTGGCAATTTGGTGATCGCTTTTATCTTTATATGTCGCACTTACATTTTTATTTAGACAAAGCGCATAAATCGAGCGTACATGCAATTTAAGTAAATATTCTTTCTACCTATTATTATTATTCCTCACCTCCCTTTTTTTATGTACATGAAATGAAATATATGCATACACCTACAGCCACAATATTGGGGTGAACAACCTAGCCTCCCTGCATACATACATACACCAAAATTTAGTACAGCACAGCTGTTCCATCGCTTGCGCATAAGTACAGTGCCGTCCGTACGTATGTATACACTTGAATGAATCAAGTTGACAATTTTCGCTTTTGAGTACTAGTATTTATTTTTTTCAATTAATAAACAAATAAATTAATGCACTGTATAGGATAGAAAGTTGAAAAATTAATAAAATTAATTCGAATAATTTTGACTAGATTAATTTACGAAGAAAAAGTCTTTTGCTTGGACTTAACTAAAATTTTCTGTTTGCTAATGTTTATGAAATAAGAATATGCACAAATAAAATTATACCCCTAAGACATGAAAATAAGTTTATAACATCAGATCAGAAATGAAGAACTTTTGTTTATATTAATTAGTTTTTTTTAATTGCTAAATTAAATGTTTACAATTATTTGGTTACAGCTATACTTTGAAAATGAATTTGAATTTTAAATTGAATAATAATTGGAATAAATATTGAATTGTTTTAAATTAACTATGGAGTACTAATTTTGTTTCGTTCAGGGGGAAGACATGATAACCTAATAATCTAGTGGAAGTTTTTCTAGGGGATCTTCACCAAAATGCCGCGTAGAAGATCATGGTTGGGAAGGGTAGAGAACGCGAGTGTCGATCGTCACCTTTAGACCTCGCACTCAAAGGAGATTAGTTGATATGAGATTGATTTGTTGTTTTGTCAATTAGCTTTTGCAGATTATTGTTGCTATTTAGCGATGGTAAAAGGATGTTTTGAGTTCCGTGGAGTAAAGCTCCCTTTGTAAAGTTTATAGGAATCGTAATATTTAAAGTTTATGTGCCATACAGTTGAGACACAGGAAAAACCCACCCCCCGCCAAAGAGCTACGGCACCAGTAGGATTCCACCGACTGTGATCCTCAATTGAAATGTTTCGCCCGTGTCATCTCGGCTTTACTGCTGCTGTCGTTGTTATATGACGCCCGGTTCGTAGTATTATTAAAATGGTAACGCTACATAAATTTTTGGCGCCCAACTCGTGGGGCAAACTAGCGTATCGTATCTTCAATTTTGACCCAAGATCTATTAGCAAATGGGTGATAGAAATATAATAACGGTTTTTGAGAAGAAGAAAAGCTAGTTGCCACACACCCCTCTTGTATAATGCTGAATTAATTACTCTATAAGTGAACTATAACCCTTGCAGAAATCGTTTAGATTTGTTTAGTCTACCGATCGCATGCAGGATATGTTCCTAAGTATGGTCCATACCGTTTACAGGTAGACAGAATAAATAGAATATACATCTGTTAAAAAGAAGCTTATACAAGTTAGCTCGTTTGTTTTCGTATGCTTTTGGAGAATTACTAGATACAAGTTTGTCGACCTGTTAATACTGTCGTATACAATTTCAGAATATTGCGAAGTCTGCTTGACTTCCAATACTGATTGTCCCTGCGATATATTTTTGCTTGCGTCATGCATTGTGTCATCGGTGAAGCCCGAAGGACATATACAAAGATCGAAAGGAACTTAATTTAGATTTTGTTTGGTAGTTGCAGTTGAGTCTGGAACTTGTGACATAGCTGCTTTTGCATGCACTCGCCGTTAACTCAATTATGCAAATAGAAACTGACTCGGTACCTGGAATTCTTTGAATAGTTTCAATAGCCCAGATTATACACAATCTCATTTTATATTAATCTCTTTTTTGTCGTATTAGATTATTTTGTTTTCAGTATTGTCTGACCCCAAGAACACTTCTTTTATGAAAATGCCTATAAATCGCAGCCCACCAGAATCGCTCCGGCCCACAGCCGAAGGTGCCATATGCGAACACGCAATGGATAATACTCATCCATGCTATTCGTTACCATGTAATCACGTCTTTCACAAAGCTTGCGTAGAACGTTGGTTAGAAGAGAAAAGCAATTGTTATACTTGTAAGAGCCCCATAAATGTGGCTACGATGAAATTTGTTGAAGTCAGCGGTCCCAAGCCCTCTGTTGCCCAGGAAGCTCAGAGAATAATGACCCGCCACTTAAGTAAGGCTTTAGAGCAAGCTCAAGCCGCAAATACAGTTACTGCCCCAGAACTCCCTGTTCCAAATGCAAGTACAGTACTGCCATCAGCCTTGGATGCGAGTCATAGTACCAACCCTTCTGAAGTTGCTGCTACAAGATCAAATAGAAGAAGAGGTCGCCCACCCCGCTCCGGTTATACTCGTGGATTTGAGGTTAATAATCGGGTAGCAATTCAGGCAATGATAGAACAAACTGTGAGTAGAGTAGTTTCTAGTTTGAATTTAAATACTCAGAACAGTCCGTCGAACACCCAAATTCCAAACGTGCCGACTCGTGAGTCTCCTATCACTTCTGTAAATTCTTCGTATGCTAGAAAGACTGCTGATATCATGCAAAAATGGAACTTGCATTTTGATGGATCCGATGAAGGGTTGGGTGTTGATGAATTTTTATATCGAGTGAAAGCTCTTACAGACGAAACTTTAGAAAGTGATTTCGCTGCCATGTGTAGAAATATGCATGTATTATTTGCAGGAAAAGCTTGAGACTGGTATTGGCGATACCATAAACAAGTCGATCGTATTGTTTGGTCAGATATTCGTACTTCTTTACGCGAGCAATATAAAGATCACCGCTCGGACTTTATGAGTAAAGAAATGATAAGATCCCGTAAGCAAAAGCAAGGCGAATCATTTTCCTCATTTTATGATGCCGTGGCATCGATGATAGACAAATCCGGTGTCAAGATAGATGAAGAAGAATTAGTCGAGATTCTGAAGAACAATTTGCTTCCTCGGAATCGTCAAAATCTTTTGTACCAACCCGTGTTTTCGGTAGGACAATTGCGTCGACTAGTTCAAGTTAGTGAGAACTTGGAAAAGGAACTGCTAGGCCGATCAGAGTACACTGCTAAATTACAACCAGTAGCTAACCGTCGGTAAATACATTCTCTAGAAGAAGATCCAGCTGAATTGAAAGAAGAGTTACAAGTTGAAGTAGAACTTGCTGCGCTACGTGTCGCACATTCAAAAATGAAGTGCTGGAACTGTGAAGAACTCGGTCACGTGTGGGAGAATTGCTTAGCTGATAGGCGTATATTTTGTTATGGTTGTGGAGCTCCGAATATCTACAAGCCCCAATGTAAGCATTGTCTTCGTAAGCAGTCGGAAAACCGCCAAGCGGGAGCATCAAACACCAGCCGGATGCCCCCAAAAGCCTAAATGTGTCTCACATTGAAAATCTTCCAGTAGCAGTGACGTCATACTCGGAAGAAACTCAAAACGACGAATCTAGCAGCGTCGTCCCTTTATATTGCCTTCCATATGAAGAAAGGCTGCAGAATTATGAAAACGTTAAAAAACGTATATGTAGTTGTTTAGAACGTAGAATTAGTAAGCGAACGTTAAGATTAAAATCATTTTATAAAATGGTAAACCAGAGTCGTAAGTTAGTAATTTCAACAATTTTTAATTGTCACAATGACATGCGGACCTATGTGGAAGTGTCTTTTCTCAAGTATACTGAACTAGGTTTATTAGATACAGGAGCGAATATAAGCTGCATTGGCTCGTCCCTCGCTGCTGAAAACTTCCAGCAGTTTCCAGAGTTTAAGCCTCTGAAGTCTCATGCGAAAACCGCGGATGGACAACAGAAGGATATTCTTGGATGTTTGAATGTGATGATGACTTACAAGTCCATCACAAAACCATTGAAACTTTTTGTTATTCCTTCTATCAAGCAAAAGTTGATATTAGGGCATGATTTTTGGAAAATTTTCGAACTTGCTCCTAATATCATAGGTTCGGTAGAAGTGGTTAAAGCCCAATCTGACGAGGCAAATTCCTATTCATTAAGCCCTCAGCAGGTTCAGCAACTTGAAGTCGTTAAACTGCTGTTCCCAAATGCTTCGAAAAGCTTAGGTCGTACTACCTTAATCAAGCACCATATCGAAGTAGGAGAGGCAAAGCCCGTTAAGCAAAGATTTTATCCCGTAAGCCCAGCTGTGGGAAAACTGCTTTATGCAGAAATAGACCGCATGCTGCAGCAGGATGTCATTGAGCCTTCAACGAGTGCGTGGAGTTCACCAATGCGTCTTGTGATAAAACCCAACAAAGTTCGTCTTTGTTTGGATGCTCGTAGACTTAATAATGCCACCCATAAAGATGCTTATCCTTTGCCTAGCATTGATGGTATCTTCTCTCGTTTGCCAAAAGCAAATATCAACCAAAGTTGGACTTAAAAGATGCGTATTGGCAAATACTGCATTTACAGCTCCAGGACGACCGCTTTATCAATTTAAAGTAATGCCGTTTGGACTGTGCAATGCTCCCTCAACAATGTGTCGATTGATGGATGACATCATACCACCAGATTTGAGACATAGCGTGTTCGGATATCTTGAAGATTTGTGCATCGTTTCCGAAGATTTTCCTTCGCATCTTGCCGTTCTAGTACGCATCGCAGAGCAGTTTCGCAAAGCAAACTTGACTTTAAATCTTGCCAAAAGTCAATTTTGCGTAACTAGTATTAACTACTTGGGTTACGTTATTGGAAGTGGAGGTATTTGTACAGATCCAGCTAAGGTATCGTGTATCAGGAATTGGCCATCGCCCAAGAACCTAAAGCAGGTTCGAGGATTCCTCGGAGTTTGCGGATGGTACCGTCGGTTTACTCATCAGTTTGCTGATCTTACGTATCCCATCACAGATGTGCTCTCTACAAAAAAGAAGTTTGTATAGATACCAGAAGCTCAATTGGCCATGGACCAGTTAAAGCAGATATTGACTACCGCGCCCGTTTTAACAAACCCCGATTTCGAGAAAAAGTTTTATCTTCACTGCGATGCCAGCGATTTTGGCATTGGTGCAGTCTTAGTGCAACTGTCTGATGAGAATGACGAGAAGCCCATTGCTTTTATGTCAAAGAAATTAAATAGTGCTCAGCGTAATTACAGCGTTACCGAACGAGAGTGCTTAGCCGTTGTGTTAGCAATTGAAAAGTTCAGATGCTACTTAGAACTGCAAGAGTTCGAGGTAATAACGTATCATTCTAGTTTGCTTTGGCTCATGAGACAACAAAATGTTTCGGGTAGGTTAGCACGGTGGATCTTTCGTTTGCAGCAATTTAAATTTTCTATTTCGCTGAAATTTGTGAGTTAGATATGAATCCGGTAATAGACTTAGATTCTGACGCTTTTCTGGAGGATTCCTATCGAGCACTTATTGATAGGTTTAGTGAAAATTTCTCTAGATTCCCGGATATTAAACTGTAAGGAAATATTTTGTACATACGTACAGAACACGCCGTTGGAGATATTGATCAAGAAAAGAACTCTTGGAAGGTATGGGTTCCAGATCGGCTTAAAAGCGAAGTTCTACAACAAGCATATGACAGTCAGACCTCGGCTCATGCGGGCATGCAAAAGACCATTGAAAAGTTACGTCGCAATCTTTTCTGGCAAGGATTGGCAAAAGATGTGCGCGAGTGTATTCGCAGTTGTACCTTGTGTAAAGAGAATAAAGCCCCAAATTATACGTTACGTCCTCCTATGGGTGCACACAGCCCTACGAGTAGACCCTTTCAGAGGTTATACATTGATCTGTTAGGACCATATCCTCGCAGTAAGAATGGTCATATTGGATTACTTATAGTGCTTGACCATTTTAGTAAATACCATTGGCTACATCCTTTGAAAAAGTTCACGTCCACTGCTGTGCAAGAATTTCTCTTGAAACAAATTTTCCATTGTTACGGTGTGCCTGAAACCATCGTTAGCGATAACGGCACGCAATTTAAAGCTAATGAGTTTAACGCATTCTTAACAGAATTAGGCATAAAACATGTGTACACAGCTTTGTACTCACCGCAAAGTAATGCTGCTGAACGAGTCAACCGTTCATTGCTAGCTGCTGTAAGGTCCTATTTGAAAAACGATCAAACGGACTGGGACTTACATCTAACGAGTATTTCTTGTTCGTTAAGATCGTCACTTCATCAATCGTTAGGATGTTCCCCTTACAGAGCCTTATTTGGTTTGGACATGATCACTCATGGAGCCGATTATAAGCTGTTGAAAGAGCTGTCATTGCTAGAAGACCCTGTTGTTCCAATTTCGCGGGAAGACAACTTGGCACTTCTGAGGAAAGATATTCAATTGAATATACGGAAAGCCTACGATCGCAATTCCACTCAATATAATTTGCGTTCGAAGCCAGTAAGCTATCGAGAAGGTCAGGAAGTATATCGTCGCAATTTCGCCCTTAGTAAATTCACACAGAATTTTAATGCTAAGCTTGGACCTCAATTTAGTAAATGTCGAATCAGGAAAAAACTGGGCTCGTGCTATTACCAACTTGAAGATTTGCACGGAAAAGAGCTAGGAACGTATCATGCAAAAGACATTCGTTGCTGATTCCCGCTAATATTTTGTCTAACGGTGGTATATTATCGGTTGTGTAATGGTCGCCGTTGCGTTAGATTTCGATTTAGTAAAATTTAGTTTTATCGCTGTCCGTTTGCTTAATAAAATTCTCGCATGCGATAAAAATATTGCAACAAAAATATAGCCGTCCTTACATGCGCATGCTAATAATTACAGACTTATCCGCTTTTGCAAAAGAGCAAGCGCAACCAACGTTAGTCAACATATACCAGAAAAAAAGCTTTCGCTAATTGCACTAGGCCTATATAAACCCACAGGCGAGAGCCTTCGGCCTCTTTTCCGATCGAACCACAAGTATCAACTCCACGTCGAATAGCTCGTTTTCGTTGCTAGCGTGGGAGTCTAAAACGTGATCCCGCCTGACTTAGTCAAAAAGTTAAAGTTTAATAGAGTGTGTTCCCAAGTCACAAGAAAAGACAAAAAGAAAAAAAAAACATGGTGGCGCATAGTTAATTTTGGCTATGCCAAGACTATGATACCCTTCACACAGCCAAATCAATGCTCCCCCCTCTTATGTTTCTGTGCAGTTGTTGGTAATTTTTCGCTAATATTTTTACTCTTGAGCGTCATTTACTTGTTCGTGTGCAACAACAACAATTTGACATGTAGGTACTTGAAAGTGCACGACAGAGACAACAATTGATAGTACGATATGGTAAATTTGTATGGTGGCTATGTCGTAGAATGCTCCGATCGAAATGAAATTTCATAGTGAACAAACCCGACATGATCTAAGCAATCTGTGAAAGTTTCATCAAGATCGGTTCAGCAGTTTGGCCGGAAATCGTGTTGATATGGTAAATTTGTATGGTGGCTATGTCGTAGAATGCTCCGATCGGGATGAAATTTCATAGTGAACAAACCCGACATGATCTAAGCAATCTGTGAAAGTTTCATCAAGATCGGTTCAGCAGTTTGGCCGGAAATCGTGTTGATATGGTAAATTTATATGGTGGCTATATCGTAGAATGCTCCGATCGGGATGAAATTTTATAGTGAACAAACCCGACATGATCTAAGCAATCTGTGAAAGTTTCATCAAGATCGGTTCAGCAGTTTGGCCGGAAATCGTGTTGAAACAGACAGACGGACAGACGGACGGAAATCAATTCCTGAGCTCGTCCTGATCATTTTGATATATAGTTTATAGGGTCTCCCATCATTCCTTTAAGGCGTTACAGATTCATGACAAAGTCAATATACCCTGATTCACATGTGAAGGGTATAAAAATACAAATAACTACATTTTGTTTCGCGCAATAAACCCAACAAAAATTTGTTAAAATAAGAATTAACCGACTCGGCATTGGCCAACCGACAGCCGGCGTGGCCTAAGTCCAATAGAGGTTAACTCGAGTGCTAATCCGGTCACATCCACATCATAATCCGTATGAAGAGATCGGATTCGTGATTCTGTGGTGTGACCCAACCAAAGCGCACATAACCTCCACCCGAGCTCAGATTTTGGCTGCCAGACGCATTGGAGTCTTGGTGGATGCTAAATTATTACTCTTCACTGAAATACTGGAGATCCCTTTTTTGATTCACGAGTCGACGCCCCTGCCTTGCGCTGATCTAAAAGCTTTTCTTAAAGCTCAGCCGCTGGAGCCGCACATGCGGTAGTCCCAAAATCGGGAGAAAAGCAGAAACCACGCGGAGCGGCATAAATAAGTGAAATAAGCTAAAATTTCTGATAAAAGACAAGTTAAAAACCTCAAAACAAGAACAGCAAACAGTGCAGTCACAAGGTGTATTAAAAAGGTATATAAAAAGTGTACAAGTATAATTAACAATCTGTTTAAAAAGATAGAAAAAGCGGCATAAAAGTGCGTATGTATGTAGGTAGGTTGGCTGGCATCGCCAGTTGTGAAGTGGAGGTGGAAGTAAAGCTTCCAAAGTAAAATTCTTTAATTTTTGTTTGTTCTAAAATTACAAAATAAAAATATTTAAAAAAAAAAAACAACCCAACAATTTCAAAACATGTACAAGGTCTAAATTGAAAGTGTAAAGAAAAACAAGTGGAAACGTTGCAGTCGGACGCAACCGACTGCGGCATACTCGATACCAGAATTAAAACCGGTAAAAAGAGGCCTGAATGCAAAGGGGTACGGATGCGGCAGGGGTTTACGCTGCCTTAAAGATTCTCCGATGCAGATGGGGATGCCACCGGCTATCTTCATACCAAATTTGGTGACTCTAGCTCAAAGTTTGTAAAAGGTGGGGAAAGGGGGGGGGGGGTGCTGGGGCGGTATGGGTAGTTGTGGCATCAAAATTTTTGTTGCAGATCTTTCTGAAATGTCAATTGCTATCTTCATACCAAATTTGGTGACTCTAGCTCGAAATTTGTAATAAGTGGGGAAAGGGGGGCTGGGGGCGGTTTGGGTGGGCGTGGAATCCAAATTTTTGATGCAGATCTTTGTGGAATGTAAATTGCTATCTATATCCCAAATTTGGTGACTCTAGCTCGAAGTTTATAAAAGGTGAGGAAAGGGGGGCTGGGGGCGGTAAGGGTGGGCGTGGCATCCAAATTTTTGATACAGATCTTTGTAAAATGTCAATTGCTATCTTCATACCAAATTTTGTGACTCTAGCTCGAAATTTGTAAGAAGTGGGGAAAGGGGGGCTGGGGGCGGTATGGGTGGGCGTGGAATCCAAATTTTTGATGCAGATCTTTCTGAAATGTCAATTGCTATCTTCATACCAAATTTGGTGACTCTAGCTCGAAAATTGTAAAAAGTGGGGAAAGGGGGCGAAATGGAGGGCGTGGCTCCAAAACTTTGATGCAGATTTTTGGGGCTCGTTGCTAGCTATCTTCCTACCAAATTTGGTGGCTCTAGCTCCACAACTCTGGAAGATACACGCATTCCCGTTTTTGACGAAGCGTTGGGGTGGATTGGGGCGACTAATGCAGTATTGGTGGGCGTGGCATCCAAACTTTTGATGCAGTTTTTAGGGGGTCATCATCACCTATCTTGGCAACAAATTTGGTGGCTGTAGCTCAAAAACTGTGGGAGATATAGCCATTTCTGATTTCAAAATGCGGGGGGGCTGGGGGCGGAATGGGTGGGCGTGGCTCCAAAACTTTGATGCAGTTTTTTGGGGGTTGTTACCAGCTATCTTCCCACCAAATTTGGAGGCTCTAGCTCCACAACTCTGGAAGATACACGCATTCCCGTTTTTGACGAAGCGTTGGGGCACATGGGGGTGGCTAGGGCGGTATTGGTGGGCGTGGCATCCAATCTTTTGATTCAGTTTTTGAGGGGTCATCATCACCTGTCCTGGCACCAAATTTGAAGGCTATAGCTCAAAAACTGTGGGAGATATAGGCTTTTTTTACATTAAAATTCGGTGGGGCTGGGGGCGGAATGGGGGGCGTGGCTCCAAAATTTTTGATGCAGCTTTTTGGAGGTTGCTAGTAGCTATCTTCTTACCAAATTTGGTACTTATAGCTGTAAGGATGTGCGAAATATGTGGACTTATCGGTTTTGAGTTATCGAATTTATCGATTTGCCAGCCCCCCAGTTATCGTAGAACCCCCATCTTGACACTTTAATTTACTATCCCATAGATAAACAGATTTAGAAAGTTTCAAGTGTCTAGCTTGAAGGGTGTGGAAAAAAGTTGCGTTCATACAGACGGACAGACGGACAGACACCATGACGGACATTGCACAAACTCAATATACTCTTTACCTTCGGTATCGAGTATAAAAATAAATAAATAAAATAAAACCCAAAAAGACCATAGAATGTAAAACCCCACAGACATTCATACATATAATAACCTAAAACAACAAAAACAACGAACATAAGCCACGAGGAAAAATCTTTCGCCGCTGCCTTAAAACTGTGAGTAATTATTAAAAACATTGGTTAAAATTTTATGGCCAAGCCGATCCAAATTGCCAATAGTTAACCATATTATTGCTACCAGAGTGAATTAAAAAAAATACATGTAGCTGCATAAACATACATAAGTATGCCGCTGCATGCATTACAAAGCATTGGTGTGAGTGTATAGAACATGATTGTCAAAGCTCGAAAGCTTCACTTTCGAAAGCTTAATATGTAAATATGTGTGTGCATATTTTAGTTCTTATACTCGATACCGAAAGTAAAGAGTATATTGACTTTGTGCAATGTCCGTCATGGTGTCTGTCCGTCTGTCCGTCTGTATGAACGCAACTTTTTTCCACACCCTTCCAGCTAGAGACTTGAAACTTTCCAAATCTCTTTATCTATGGGATAGTAAATTAAAGTGTCAAGATGGGGGTTCTACGATAACTGGGGGGCTGGCAAATCGATAAATTCGATAACTCAAAACCGATAAATCCACATATTTCGCACATCCTTACAGCTAGAAAAACCAAATTTGGTAAGAAGATAGCTACTAGCAACCCCCAAAAAACTGCATCAAAAATTTTGGAGCCACGCCCCCCCATTCCGCCCCCAGCCCCCCCGAATTTTAAAGTCAAAAAAGCCTATATCTCCCACAGTTTTTGAGCTATAGCCACCAAATTTGGTGCCAAGATAGGTGATGATGACCCCCTAAAAACTGCATTAAAAGTTTGGATGCCACGCCCACCAATACTGCCCTAGCCGCCCTCATCCACCCCAACGCTTCGTCAAAAACGGGAATGCGTGAACTTCCAGAGTTGTGGAGCTAGAGCCACCAAATTTGGTAGGAAGATAGCTGGCAACGACCCCCAAACATCTGCATCAAAGTTTTGGAGCCACACCCTCCATTTCGCCCCCCTTTCCCCACTTTTTACAATTTTCAAGCTAGAGTCACCAAATTTGGTATGAAGATAGCAATTGACATTTCAGAAAGATCTGCATCAAAAATTTGGATTCCACGCCCACCCATACCGCCCCCAGCCCCCCTTTCCTCATTTATTACAAATTTCGAGCTAGAGTCACCAAATTTGGTATGAAGATAGCAATTGACATTTTACAAAGATATGCATCAAAAATTTGGATGCCACGCCTACCCTTACCGCCCCCAGCCCCCTTTCCTCTCGTTTTACAAACTTCGAGCTAGAGTCACCAAATTTGGTATAAAGATAGCAATTGACATTCCACAAAGATCTGCATCAAAAATTTGGATGCCACGCCCACCCATACCGCCCCCAGCCCCCCTTTCCCCACTTTTTACAATTTTCAAGCTAGAGTCACCAAATTTGGTATGAAGATAGCAATTGACATTCCACAATGATCTGCATCAAAAATTTGGATGCCACGCCCACCCAAACCGCCCCCAGCCCCTTTTTCCCCACCTTTTACAAATTTTGAGCTAGAGTCACCAAATTTGGTATGAAGATAGCAATTGACATTTAAGAAAGATCTGCAACATAAATTTTGATGCCACGCCCACCCAAACCGCCCCCAGCCCCCCCTTTCCCCACCTTTTACAAATTTTGAGCTAGAGTCACCAAATTTGGTATGAAGATAGCAATTGACATTTCAGAAAGATCTGCAACAAAAATTTTGATGCCACATCTACCCATACCGCCCCAGCCCCCCCCCTTTCCCCACCTTTTACAAACTTTGAGCTAGAGTCACCTGTAGTGTATTCATATATGTTATTTCAAATATATATAAAACGTAACTTATAGCACTTTGTTGCAAGTATAAATTAAACTAAACACGCTCAGCATAAACATATATATGTATGCGCATACCAGAGCACATACATACATATGGTCTGCGCGTGTAAGTAATATGAAGCCTCTTAAGAAGGCCACGCAAGCGTGAGACCGTTGCCCTACGGGAAACGCCGCGCTTGCACTTTAGCCAAACGTATGAGTACAATCGCTCTCCCTCTCTTTGTAGCTGTTAACTGATAACAGCATAAGTTTATAAATGTTAGGCATAAGCCAAGAATATATTTTGATTTCAATAAAGGATTGAATAAGCGAACCTCAAAGTAACAAGATGTTACTTATTACACACCAAATTTGGTATGAAGATAGCCGGTGGCATCCCCATCTGCATCGGAGAATCTTTAAGGCAGCGTAAACCCCTGCCGCATCCGTACCCCTTTGCATTCAGGCCTCTTTTTACCGGTTTTAATTCTGGTATCGAATATGCCGCAGTCGGTTGCGTCCGACTGCAACGTTTCCACTTGTTTTTTTCTTCGCTTTGTGTTTGGCAATTTGGTGATCGCTTTTATCTTTATATGTCGCACTTACATTTTTATTTAGACAAAGCGCATAAATCGAGCGTAAATGCAATTTAAGTAAATATTCTTTCTACCTATTATTATTATTCCTCACCTCCCTTTTTTTATGTACATGAAATGAAATATATGCATACACCTACAGCCACAATATTGGGGTGAACAACCTAGCCTCCCTGCATACATACATACACCAAAATTTAGTACAGCACAGCTGTTCCATCGCTTGCGCATAAGTACAGTGCCGTCCGTACGTATGTATACACTTGAATGAATCAAGTTGACAATTTTCGCTTTTGAGTACTAGTATTTATTTTTTTCAATTAATAAACAAATAAATTAATGCACTGTATAGGATAGAAAGTTGAAAAATTAATAAAATTAATTCGAATAATTTTGACTAGATTAATTTACGAAGAAAAAGTCTTTTGCTTGGACTTAACTAAAATTTTCTGTTTGCTAATGTTTATGAAATAAGAATATGCACAAATAAAATTATACCCCTAAGACATGAAAATAAGTTTATAACATCAGATCAGAAATGAAGAACTTTTGTTTATATTAATTAGTTTTTTTAAATTGCTAAATTAAATGTTTACAATTATTTGGTTACAGCTATACTTTGAAAATGAATTTGAATTTTAAATTGAATAATAATTGGAATAAATATTGAATTGTTTTAAATTAACTATGGAGTACTAATTTTGTTTCGTTCAGGGGGAAGACATGATAACCTAATAATCTAGTGGAAGTTTTTCTAGGGGATCTTCACCAAAATGCCGCGTAGAAGATCATGGTTGGGAAGGGTAGAGAACGCGAGTGTCGATCGTCACCTTTAGACCTCGCACTCAAAGGAGATTAGTTGATGTGAGATTGATTTGTTGTTTTGTCAATTAGCTTTTGCAGATTATTGTTGCTATTTAGCGATGGTAAAAGGATGTTTTGAGTTCCGTGGAGTAAAGCTCCCTTTGTAAAGTTTATAGGAATCGTAATATTTAAAGTTTATGTGCCATACAGTTGAGACACAGGAAAAAACCACCCCCCGCCAAAGAGCTACGGCACCAGTAGGATTCCACCGACTGTGATCCTCAATTGAAATATTTCGCCCGTGTCATCTCGGCTTTACTGCTGCTGTCGTTGTTATATGACGCCCGGTTCGTAGTATTATTAAAATGGTAACGCTACAAATGAAGTCCCCCAATAAACTGCATCAAAACTTTGAATTTCACGCCCACTTCCGCCGCTCTCAGTTCTCCACCGACTCGCTAAAAACAGGAATGCGTGTCTCTTTCACAGTTTTTGACCTAAAGGCACCAAATTTGGTAGGAAGATAGCTGGTAACGACCCCCAAAGATCTGTATCAAAACGTTTAATGCCACGCCCACCCATACCGCCCCTTACCTACCCCTTTTATTAACTGGTATGCGTTTATCTTTTTATACCCTTAACCCATAAAATGAGTAAAAAGGGTATAGTGGTTTTGTGCAAAAGTATGTAACATGCAGAAGAAAGCATCTCCGAACCCATAAAGTATATATATTCTTGATCAGCATCAACAGCCGAGACGATATAGCCATGTCCGTCTGTCCGTCTGTATGAACGCGTGGATCTCAGAGACTACAAGAGCTAGAGACTTCAGATTTTGAATATAAGTTCTCCTATACCATGATCAGAATAAGTTTGCTTCAAATTATTGATAACTATTCTGGTTTCCGATATACACATGGAATCGATAACAAAAATATCGAATTTGGAAAATGAAAAATGAGGGTTGAAAAAATGGGTAACGATAGAACTTTTCTGAAAATTTCATCCAAATCGGTTAAGAAACACCGGAGATATCGAGTTTAAACGATTGAAGTTAAGTCAGTATACCAAAGTCTTATATAAATTTATTATATTTATTGCAACTGGGTTCAGGGTATTTTCTAGTCGGGCTCTCCCGACTAGAGCCTTCTTACTTGTTTAATTAGAGTCACAAAATTTGGCAGGAAGATAGTTGGTGACATCCCACAAAGATCTGCATCAGAAATTTGGGTGCCACGCACACTCATACCGCTCCTAGCCCCACCTTTTAAAAACGGGTATGCTTATATGTTCAACAGTTTTTGATCTAGAGTCACCAATTTTTGTGAGAATATAGCTGGTGATATCCCACAAATATCTGTAGCATTTTTGATGCCACGCCCTAAAACTATGCCCCACCACCTTTTTAAAAACGGGAATGCATATATGTATCTTTCTTTGTTTTTAAGGAGGATAGGAAGATAGCTGGTAACAACCCCCAAAGATCCACATCAAAACTTTGGATGCCACGCCTACCCATGCCACCCTTCGTTTTAAAGATGGAATGCGTATATTTTCCACAATTTTTGAGCAAGAGTCATCAAATTTGATGTCAATATAGCTAGCGACATCCATCATAATCTGCATCACACTTTCTTTGAAGAGAGCGTACACCTCGGACGCCTTCGTTCTTCCGGTGAGCACGTAGACCTCTTCACAAAAGTTTTTATGCTTATATCAAAGTAAACTGCAGTCAGTTGCGTCCAAATGCAACGTTTTTACTTGTTTACGTTTGTTTTTTGGGAAAAGTAGGAAAACCTGCCGAAAAATAATAAAAGCACCACTTATGCACTATATGTGAAAATGTATATGTTTACCAAATCAACTTAGTTATAAAGATTTTGATCATTTAATAGTGAAAAAGCCAAAACTATTATTACAACGGGTCGTTAAGTTCACAGCAGCGTTGAAAAATTTTGAAATCATCAAATAACTAATATTCTTTGGGAATCCCACAAATAAGTCTGTCGATTGGTTGGGGTGTGGATAGAAATGATACGAAACACCAACAACTGTAAGCAATAATTTGATTTGTCCTATCGTTTCATCTTGTCAAAAGTTGATTTGCGGAGCAGTTGATGTCCTTTCGGGATTGCAACTTAACTTAGAAAGGACCTTACTTCTACTTGCTATTGAAATAGCACACAAAATTTTAATGTCTTGAAAGAAGCCCATTTTGTAATTCATTGCAAACGCATGAAGTCTGCAAAGCTAACATACTACGTTAAGGTGGGGAGCTGCAGATGCCGCTGACTACTTTCCGGCTTGAACATTCTACCCCTCCCCCCTGCAATATAGTTGCAAACAAAAAGGAATAGGATTTATGGAGCGGACCTTATTGGCTGCAGACTCCAGACAGGACTCACCTAAACGTAGTATTTTGAGCCACTGGCCCATGTTCGCTCGGAAGCACTCCTGGCTGAATTATTTAGCCGTAGACATCGGCGCCCAACATCAAGCTGACAATTGTTGGCTTAAACCATCCTGCATCCGCCAACACTATGTTGGGAATGCTCTGCCTTGAAAGTTCCTCGACTGGCGCCTTTGCTGTCCTGAAGTTGAAGTCGTGAATAACCTCTAAGTGGCAGTCCTTATCGAATGTCCCGTGCTTGGATTTAATACGAGCACTGACCTGCTCATCGAGCCTGGTGGCGGAGAGGCCTAAGGCCTTTGACAAGGAGGCATCGATGTGGCTGTGCGGACTGCACGGGTCGATCAGTGCTCGCATTTCAAAGGTTTTCTCTCCGACAATGACAAGGACTGTCACCGTCGGTAGGATGGCAAGTTGGATGATGGTGTTGGGGGCCGTTGAGCCCGGATTGGAGAATGTCTCCTCGAGTGACGCAGACAAACTATAGATTGGCTCCTCGGTCGAGCACTTTGTGGAGAGTCCGAAGAGCAATCCTCATCCAGGTGAAGCAACGTGAGGTGCTCACCACCGCAGACGCGGCATCTCGCTCCACTGCGACAAGATCGCCCGGAGTGCTAATGTGCCTGGCAATTGACAACTTGACAACTACCATGTCGCCCTTTTGTGGAGCTCTTTCAAGCACTCTTCTTTCCAGTGCTGGTTGACGCTTCATTTCCTTCAATTTCCGGCTCACTATTGTCGAGGAGTGGGCCTCCTGTCAGGAAGTGCACTGGTGTTAAAGGCAGCAAGTCAGTCACATCCTCGGACAATGGGGAAATCGGTCTGGAATTTAGGAAAGCTTCAATCTTCGCGAGGTGGGTGGAGAGCTCTTCAAAAGTATACTTGAAAGTTGACTGTGACTTATAAAACAGCTCCTTGAAGCTTTTGACACCAGCTTCCCACAAGCCGCCCATGTGGGACGCACTTGGTGGATTAAAGTGCCACGATAGACAGTGGTGACTGTACGTTGTCTCGACGCGTGTTTTTGTAGCCTCCAAGAAATCACGCGTGATGACTCTTAAGGCTTTGTGTGCTGATGCACACAAATACACACACATAGACTTTAGTTATGAGGCAAACACGACCAGTGTAGTTCTTAATGTCGAACGCACCAACAAAGTCGATGCCAGTATGTGTAAAAGGACGTGAAAAAGTCAACCTTTCTTCCGGTAAGCTACCCATAAGCTGAGTCTGGAGTCTCTTCTTGAACACTACGCAGGCCCGACAGGAGTTGGTCACGGATGTGATCAAAGTCTTAAGCTTTGGAATCCAGAACCTGGAACGAATGAGGCGCATCATTAATTGATTTCCGCCATGCAGCGAGACTTGATGCGTAAACTTTACAAGAAGACGGCTAAACGAGCACGAGTACGGAAGTATTACAGGCTGCCGATCGTCATATTTTAGCTTGCTGGATTTGCAGATGCGACCGGAAGCTCGCATGATCCCTTTTGGATCAATAAACGGAGTGAAGTTTACAATGTGGCTAGATGCTGGCAAGCTGTGCTCTTCACAAAGGCATTTGTATTCTTTTGGATAGGAATTCCGTTGAGTAAGAATAAAAAGTCACTCTTGAGCTTCTAGAAGCTCACGTTTTTGGAGTTGTTGTGTCCTCAAGATTGGAATCCGATGAAGCGGGCCCGTGTCCTTGGGGAAGACGTAACCAGTCAGGACCGTTCCACCACAGATGGCTATCTCTCAGCTCTTGTGGTGATACTCCACGATGTGATCTGCAAGATTGTCCTCAGACCGCACGTGTGCCCAGGCTTGACAGTCGGTTACTTGGTCGATCTTGGAGACACGGTTGGCGACGAACGTTGTCCAGGAGCAGGGTGATCTGCGGAGCCAGGCCAAAACGATTGTTGAATCGGTCCAGTAGAAAGATTCGGACTTTGTTAAGGGCATCTATGGAATGATTGCTGAAAATAATTCAGCCAGAAGAACAGCCCCACAAAGCTCGAGTCTCGGAAGCGACACTGTTTTGACCGGAGCTACTCTTGTCTTGGACGTGAGTAGGTGGAATTGAAACCTGGTTGCCTTTTTCCACGCGAACAATGCTGCCCCGTACGCCTTTTGGGAGGCGTCACAGAAACCATGGATCTGGATGGTCGCTTTCGGCTGAAAAGAGACCCACCTAGGAACCCGAATATCTCCTAGACGGGGATGATTGGCGGTAAAATCTTCCCAACGTTGAACAAGTTCGGAAGGCATCGGATCGTCCCAGCCAAGCTCATGAAGCCATATTTCCTGCATGAAAATCTTTGTGCGTACGATGACGGGTGCCAGCCATCCTGCTGGATCGAAGGGCTTAGCTATCCCACGTTTGGTGATCGTTTCCTTTGCAGGAATCTCGGAGGGCGCGAAGAAGAATTCATCTATATTGGCTTGCCATCGGATCCCAAAGGTTTTAGATACGCTGGCTTCTTCGAATTCAAGGAAATCTATTTTTTAAGAAACTGAGCTAGTGCGATTGACCTTGAATGTCCAAAGTTGATGTGATCAGGATTTTTGAATGAGAGAGTGACACTATGTTTGCCACTTTTATCCCTTGTTGTGGTGCCCATAAATTTGTCCTCGCATATAGCATCAGACTCATTTAACGGCTTCGCCGGAAGATCCTCCACCTCCCAAAACTTTGTGAGGAGGTTTTCCAACCGTTGGTCAGTCTTGAGTGTGACTCGAGTGAAAAATGCAGAGATGGAGGACGCAGCGCAAGTAGTTATTGGGCCGGTAAGGATCCAACCGAAGGATCCGCCCGCCACAGACGTTTGGAATGGAGCCGCCAAGTCGAATGGATGGAAGAATATCTGCGCTTATATTTATTATTATTATTATTATTAAATCGAAATGGGTGAGCAACCGAACGAAAGAATTCGTCCCTCTCCAAACTGCCGTGAATTTAAATACATATATTACATACTTATATATTATACAGTCGACAATCTATAAGAACGAACTTCCATGTAACGAACTTTCTATATTGTTGTATATTCATATATGTAATTTCAAACATATATAAAATACAACTTGTTACACTTTGTTGCAAGTATAAATAATCATAAGTACGCCCAACATAAACATGACCATATATATGTATGCACATACTCAAGTACATACCTATGGTCTGCGCGTGCAAGAAATATGAAGCCTCTTAAGAAGGCCAAGCTAGCTTGAGACCGTTGACCAACGGGAAAAGCTGCGCTTGCACTTTAGGCACTCTTCAAGTGAGCATCCAAAAGTCTGAGTATACTCACTCTCCCTCTCTTTGTTAGTCATTAACAGCATAAGTTTATAAAACTGTTAACCATAGGCTAAGAATATTTTGATTTCAATAAAGACATTGATAAACAAGTGGAAACGTTGCAGTCGGACGCAACCGACTGCGGTATACTCGTTACCATTCGTCAAAATTGGTAAAAAGAGGCCTGATTGCAAAAGGGTACAGATGCGGCAGGGGTGTACGCTGCCTTAAAGATTCTCCGATGCAGATAGGGATGCCACCAGCTGTCTTCCTCTCAAATATCGCGAATCTAGCTCAAAGTTTTTAAAATGTCGGGAAAGGGGGCTGGCGCGGTATGGGTAGGCGTGGCATCCAAATTTTTTATGCATATCTTTGTGGTATGTCAATTGCTATCTTCATTCCAAATTTGGTGGCTCTAGTTCGAAGTATGTAAAAGATGGGGAAAGGCGGGATGGGGGTAGTATGGTTGAGCGTGGCAAGCAAATATTTGATGCAGATCATTTAAGGAATGACAATTGCTATCTTCATACCAAATTGGTTGACTCTAGCTAAAAGTTTGTAAAAGGTGGGGAAAGGGGGGCGGAACGGGAGGGCGTGGCTCCAAAGCGTTGTTGCAGATTCTTGGCAGTCGTCATCACCTATCTTGGCACCAAATTTGGTGGCTCTAGGTGAAAAACTGTGCTAGATATAGGCTTTTCTGATTTCAAAATGCGGGGTTGGGGGCGGAATGGGTGGGCGTGGCTCCACAATTTTTAGCTATTTTCTTAGCAAATTTGATAGTTCTAGCTGTAAGGATGTGCGAAATATGTGGATTTATCGGTTTTGAGTTTTCGAATTTATCGATTTGCCAGCCCCCCTGTTATCGTAGAGCCCTAATCTTGACACTTTATCTGTCCCGGACATAGATAAAGAGATTTGGAAAGTTTCAAGTCTCTATCTTGAAGGGTGTGGAAAAAATTTGCGTTCATACAGACGGACGGACAGACACCATGACGGACATTGCACAAACTAAAACAATCTTTACCTGCGGTAAAGAGTATAAAAATGAAAAACGATAAACATATATTAACAAAAATATATTATGTACACAATTCGTTAAAAATTCATTGGATATGCTGTTTTGAAAAGTGCTCCTAAATGTCTTCCAGAATTAATTGCCGTGAAGCTTTCGTATTTGCGGAAATTTTAATTTGGAATCAAACAAAACCGAAAAATCGACAAAACAATGAGCATAACAGTAACAACAGCAGCAACAGCAACAATAATAGCAACAATTAACAACGGCAGCACAAACAGCGTGTTAGTCACTGCCAATACTTACAACAGGCTGTGCGAGGACCAGCACCGGCACCATCCAGCGCATCAAGCTGTGCAAAGGACATCAAAATCAAAAAAAAAACAAGTGGAAACGTTGCAGTCGGACGCAACCGACTGCGGTATACTCGTTACCAGTTTTAAAACCGCTAAAAAAAGGCCTGATTGCTAAGGGGTACGGATGCAGCAGGGGTGTACGCTGCCTTAATGATTCTCCGATGCAGATGGGGATGCCACCAGCTATCTTCCTTCCAAATTTGGTGACTCTAGCTCAAAAATTGTAAAAGGTATGGAAAGAGGGGCTGCGGGCGGTATGAGTGGGAGTGGCATCCAAATTTTTGATGCAGATCTTTGTGGAATGGCAATAACTATCTTCATACCCAATTTGGTGACTCTGGCTCAAAGTTTGTAAAATTGTTGGAAAGGGGGGCTGGGCCGGAATGGTTGGGTGTGGCATCCATATTTTTGATGCAGATCTTTGTGGAATGTCAATTGCTATCTTCATACCAAATTGGGTGACTCAAGCTCGAAGTTTGTAAAAAATGAGGAAAGGGGGGCTGGGGCGGTATGGTTGGGCGTGGCGTCCAAATTTTTGATGCAGATCTATGTGGAATGTCAATTGATATCTTCATACCAAATTTGGTGACTCTAGCTCAAAGTTTGTAAATGGGTTGGAAAGGGGGGCATGGCTCCAAAACTTTCATGCTGATTTTTGGGGGTCGTTGCCAGCTATCTTCCTACCAAATTTGGTGGCTCTAGCTCCACAACTCTGCAAGATACACGCATTCCCGTTTTTGACGAAGCGTTGGGGCGGATGAGGGCGGTTAGGGCAGTATTGGTGGGCGTGGCATCCAAACCTATCTTGGCACCAAATTTGGTGGCTATAGCTCAAAAACTGTGGGTGACTTAAAAATGCGGGGGGGCTGGGGGCGGAATGGGTGGGCGTGCAGTTGCAGTTGTACAGTTGACGCAGTTTTTTGTGGGTTGCTTGTAGCTATTTGCTCACTAAATTTGGTAGTTCCAGCTGTACGAAATATGTGGATTTATCGGTTTTGTGTTATCGAAATTATCGATTTGCCAGCTCCCCAGTTATCGTAGAGCCCCAATATTGACACTCTAATTTTCTAGCCCATAGATAAAGAGAATTCGAAAGTTTCAAGTCTCTAGCTTGAAGGGTGTGGAAAAAACTTGCACACATACGGACGGACAGACGGACAGACACCATGACGGACATTGCACAAACTCAATATACTCTTTGCTTTCCATAACGAGTATAAAAAAAAAAAAAAACAATAGCCTGTGGGAAGACCAGCACCGGCGCCCCATCAAAAATCAATGAGTGTTGGAACTTACGGGCGATGTGTTAACACCGGTTTGCTGTATTTACAAACGAAGCAATACAGAATTTTACTAGACGAATGATAAATGTTGGATACTCTTATAATGTTAGAAGATGATGTGTTATTAAACTGTTTTTAGTTATTTCTCAATTGTGTGCTAACGCCACCCTTTGCTAAAGAAAATAATCAAAATATGCAATTATTGCAAATATATTTAGGGTATTCAGTAGCTATGCTATGTGCGTAAAGTGTTATATATAATACAGTGTAGCTAGTGAGTGCACTTTTTACGTTTCTTTTGTCGTATTTGTGCTAAGTCAGCTGTTTGCCAGTTCGATGACAATACAATCGAAAGTTAAATTGAATTGAGCAATTGATAAGCTGAAAAAATTTGTTGTTTTCGTAAATAATAATTGAAAAAAATTCTTTATTATTCGGAAATTAATGTTTTTTTATTTATATCAACACTTAAGCATTCTTATATCTTACTTCTAGCTCTAATTTTTGCATTCTATCCTCTTTTCCCAGCTGCAAATTTTTTAATTGAAAATCATTTCGTATTTTTTCTTCCTTTCCACTGTTAAAAACATCAGTTTAGTCTTTTAAATTAATAAATAATAAAATTTACTTACTTTTACAACCAAAACTCGCCTAGTGTGACCTACTTTCACTAATTCAATAATCTCGAAAGCAGCTGTTTTTATAAATAGTCTGGCAACCACTCAATAACACATATAGTACAATAGTAGCAAACATACCCAGGGGCATGTTTGCTGTGTTAAAAATGCTTCTGTGTGTTTGTTGTAAAGCTTTCATATAACACTTTAGCACTTTACGCACATAGCATAGCTACTGAATACCCTAATTATAAAACTACATATCCACAATTGCACTTATATTTTATTAGGGTATCCAACGTTCATAATTCGTTTCTGTTTTGCTACGTTTGTGAATGCACACATACTCACACTTTCTATTATAGCTAAATTTAATTATTGCCAACCCATTATTCTCTATTATAACTAAATATATTAGTAATTCCCAACCCATAAACAATGCAGCTACAAATAAATAAGCTTGTACGTAATAGTATTTTCTTTTGTGGTTGTTTGTAGGCATAACATAAACAGCACAACTGCTTGACTCGACCGTCTCAGTGGACTGCTTCTCTGCAACTAAGCACAAACAAAACGAATGCAGAGCAACAGACAGCGTTCGTTAATTCACGAGTGAGACTTCGTCTTTTACGACCACTTTTCTTTGCCGCAACACCAATACTGTAACGAACCTTAAGTTGTCACGGGTTTTAGCTGGGCTAACTCTCGCGGTGCTGAGGGTACGTGCCAACAAATTTATATTTGTGGCGGCTACGGCAATGATAAAACAGATTTGTTTTAATTTTTATACATATATTTAAACTGCACTCTCTGCTAGTTTCACGTTAGGTTTTACAATTTATTTGTGCACTTAAGTGATAATTATTTGTAGAATTTATGAAATCGTACGGATCTTCAAGGATCTTGTTTCGTGGTTTTATTTGCAATGCTGGCGCTCTAATTGCACCAAATATTCAGAGCTAATGTTTCGCCTACTAAACGAGGTTTTAGCTAGCAACGCCTGGACTTCGCCAGGCTCTACTATGGCCTCCTTGTCACCACAAGGATTTCGCCAATAGTCTCTTCTACTCTCCGGCTCTGGCTTTAGCTTCACCTGTCCTTCGCCAGGCTCACTAATTCTGATACTTGGTTTTGACTTGAGGTTTGTTTAACTCGCGCGTACTGATTTCCTAGTACAAGGTTTATTTATCATTAAGGACACGATTTGAAACGTCCTTATTTCGATTTGAGTCCTTGGTTTGATGATTTGTACTTTTAACTATTATATTGTCCTTTCACTGCGACTTGATTTCCGATATTCACTGGTTTGTTCACTTTTATATTTCGACTGGCTCGCCGCTCTGTCACAGGCGGCTCCTTTTATATCATTCTGCTGGCTCGCTGGACCGGGGCCTGTCAGCGCTGCCAATGTCGCGCCAAGGGCAAAGGTGGCGTGATCGTTCCAGTGAAGATTGCATAGCAACAACGGTTCCTCGTTGCCGATTACGCATGCCGCTGGTGTGACGGTGATCACTATATCCCGTGAATGCACCGCTCACACACCAACGGCACTTTGCCACGACATTTACGGTACGTGTTTTGTGGCTCCCATGTGCCAGACACGTACTTCAGCGCTGACATCCTGCGTCACAGCGAAACAGCACGTGAATTCGCCGCAACTCAGGTCCGGTTGCGGCTATTCATGCAAACGCATTTTGTGAGGCTCTATAAGTGAATATGGCTCCTCACACTCCCCTCTTTCTCCGGAAGTGGAAGCCTTCCATTTAAATTCAAAGTTTTTCAAATCGCGCACCTCCGTTTTGAACCTTGGCGCCCGTTAGCAGGGTCGCTGTAACGATCAGCTCGTTGTCGCGTAACGCCATCTAGAGGTGCGTTGCGCCATAGCAACCAGCTTCACATCGCACGGTGTTGCTCGATATGGCCTGATCGATAGTTGCGATGTGGCCAGATCGATACGCCAACACGCAACTACCCACCATGATGAAATAAGTAAAAGTTGAGGCCCAACCAAACGATGCATTCGTGCATGCAGAGCCGCTGCAAATATGAACGAAATGCATGCTTATTTATTTATTTATTTATTTATTTATTTATAGTCAGCTAAGAGCAGCTGACATTAAAATGAATCAAAATTTAATTTAAATTAAAAATAGTTAAAATAATTAAATTAAGTAAAATATAGAATAATATATAAATCTGAAAATATATTTAAAAGTTAACGTTAAAGCTCTGGGAAATTCAATAAAAAATTGAGCAGTCCAACATTTGTTGCGAGGATTGGGAAAAACCCAGAAAAACCCAATCAGACCAGCGATAGATTAGTAATTAGTGGTTACGATTATATAAAGCAAAAAGGATCGATCTTTTTAGTACTGGAGTTGAGACCTCCAAGGAGACAAGAGAATAAAGTTTGTTATAGTCAGAACATATAACCCGAAATGGTTCATGAATTAAATAGTTGCTGAAGCAACGATCAAGGCTAAGGGGTAAAAAGTTACGTGAAGATCTAATTGGGACATTAAATTTAATTCGACTTAAAAGAACTGATGAGTCGATTTCACCACTAAGTAGGTTAGTAATAAGTAATACTCCATGCATAGTTCTACGGTTTAACAGTGAGGGAAGATTTATTAAAAGGAGTCTACTAGAATACGTGGGTAAGTCAACTCCAGCAACCCAGTTAAAACTTCTAAGGGCAAATAGAAGAAATTTCTTCTGCACAGATTCAATTCTGTCCTGGTGAATCGAGTATTGTGGGGACCACACACAAGATCCATACTCCAGAATGGGACGAACTAAGGATGTATAAAGCGTTTTAGTGGTGTACGGATCATTAAACTCTTTCGACCACCGCTTGATGAAGCCAAGGACATTAATGGCCTTATTGACCATATACGAAATATGAGCGTCAAACTTGAATTTAGGATCAAGAATAATGCCTAAATCTTTAATTTCAAACACGCGGTCAAGTGGTGAAGCATCAAGCAAGTAGTGAGCAGTATGAGGGGTACTTCTACAAAAGACATGACTTTACATTTTGAACAATTTAAATTTAGTAAGTTAGTACGGCACCAAGTCCGACAAAACCACTGTAGTAAATTACACAGGGAAGCGTCATCATAGGTGAAACATAGCTTTACATCATCAGCAAACATATACACAAAAGAGTTAGTAATAACAGCTGGGAGATCGTTAATAAACAAATTAAATAGCAAAGGACCAAGATGACTACCCTGGGGAACGCCAGAGGTAACAAAAATAGGTTTAGATACAGACGATTTAAAAACAACTTTTTGTGTTCGGCCACACAAGTACTCCGAAAGCCACAATAATAGTTTTGATGGAAATCCAATAATATTAAATTTATGAAGCAACAGAGAATGACTTACAGAATCAAATGCCTTACTAAAATCGGTGTAAACAACGTCAGTTTGCATTTTTTCCTGAAACCCTTTGATAACAAGCGAAGTGAATTCAAGAAGGTTAGTGGTAGTAGATCTACGCCTAACAAAACCGTGTTGATAAGGCGATATAATCGAACTACATTCGTGTTGCAGTTGAGAACATATAATTTCTTCAAAGACTTTTGGTATGGCAGACAACTTGGATATGCCCCTATAATTTTTAACGTTTGATTTTGAAGAATTTTTATGGAGTGGAATTATAAAAGATTCCTTCCATATATCAGGGAACACAGTTGAATCAACAGACAAGTTAAATAATTTATTTAATGGCGCACAAAGAGAATCCGCGCAGTATCTAAGAATACAACCTGGCACTCCATCAGGACCAGGCAAGTAACCAGGTTTAATAGAGTTAAATTCACTCAGGAGCGTAGACTCAGTAATTACTGGGACATATATGCAATTTGACGTTTGAACTTGAAAAGGATAGGAATTACTACTACTATACATATTCGAAGAGTATACTGATTGAAAATACTCAGCAAATAGATCGGCTACTGCCTTATCAGAACTTGCTTTTGTATCATCTAGGTATACTGAGGATGGCAAGCAAGAAGACTTACGTTTAGAGTTAACAAATTTATAAAACTGTTTAGGGTCACGTGAAAAGTTTAGTCTACAACGATTAAGATAATTATTATAAAAAGATGTGTTAACGGAAATGAAACTAGATTTCGCTACTAAATACGAAGATAAATCTAAAGTAGTTCCCGATTTTTTAAATTTTTTATATGATCTTGTCTTTGCGTTTTTCAATTTCGATAGTTCCCTCGTAAACCAAGGTGGTTTATTATCACTTGAAGAACAAGTGAGGGGAACACAAATATCCAAAAGCGAATTCAAGGTCCTATAAAATATGGCTATGGCAGTTTCTATATCACTACAAGAATAAAGGCGCGACCAATTAGTATGTTGAAGAAGATAATTTAATTTAGTAAAGTTAGTTTTACGAAAGCAACGGGTTTTTAAAGTATTTTTAGATACTGAAATAGGGTTAAGAATTTCAATGGATAGTTCTAAGGTTGGATGGTAAGTATCTTCCGGAAGCACTAGAGGGGGTATTCTACTAGTATTACTGCAATCGGAGTCAGAAACAAATATTAAGTCCAACATTCTACCACTACAGTTATGCACCCTGTTAACTTGCGATAGGCCTAACTCCAGTAGGCCATCGATAAAATCATCAGAAGTGACTGGTAACACCGCCGAAGATGTGTCATTCACAGACCATGCAACATGTGGCAGATTAAAATCACCAACCACTATCAGATTATCCATATCTGTCAAAAATGACGAAACAAGTTGCAGGGCACTCAGATGGGATGAGTAAATGTTAATATCAGATTGAGGAGGAATATAAGAGCAAGTAACATAAAGTGAACGGCCGTTTAGTAATATTTTAACACATAAAAACTCTATGTCCGGAAGATGCTGAGAAAGAATCTGTTCAGAGGAAATACAGGAGTCAACAGCAATGAGAACACCACCCCCCTTGCGGGAAGTGCGATCGCATCTGTACAAGTTATATTTAGAAGGAAAAATGGAATAATCAGAAATATCAGGTTTTAACCAGGTTTCAGTGAGTGCAACTATTTGAGAATCAAAAGATAAGCTGTTAATATATAATTTAGCCAGTTTAGTTGATAGGCCAAGCTAATTACTTCTGTTAGTTTTTTGCCGCCGAGGTGGAGGCAACAGGTTGGCTAACAGGCGGTGTGCTATTAATCCTTATACCATTATTGTTGTTAATTCGCCTATTTGTATACTCCTTAACGACAAGCTGCGGCGGCCAAAACTTTTCAGAGCAAATTGTCGAGAAAAGTTCAGGCGGTACACCCAACTTGAAAGAAGATATACTTCTGGCATGTTTAAATTTAAACTTTTCAACAACAATAAGTGGGGAATCGATTTGACTCTTTACATATGCTGCAACATCATCCGATGACGTATCGGATGCCAGCCTAGAAACAAAAACAAATTTATTGAGTGGTACAACAACCAGAGGCTTGTGAGCCCCAGTTGTACCTATATTAGGATTAATAGGCACACGAGCTGCTGAACCAGAGGGCTCATGCAAAGGTTCGGAAGATAAAGTGGCTAGGTTGATGATAGGATTTCTAGCAGGGGAGTTAAATAACATTAGTGAGTTAGCATTGGAACCAATTGAAGGATTAGTGTTAGGCACTAGAAGGTGTTTGGTTGGCAGAACAGGTGGGGAAATGAGTGGATTAGGACCCGAAGTCTTTTTACGCTTCGGAGATTCGGTAATCACCTTGCCATTTTTGAAGTTCAGCTCAAGCTCGTTGAACGACGCTTGCAGATTATTAAAAGCTACATGCATAGCTTTAAAGCCAGCATGAGTCTGCCTCATGAATTTGGTCGAATCTTTAACAGCTAAATTGCAGGGCTCGCAGTACCATTTAAGGCCTGTGTCTGCGATTAAGCAGTCCCTGATTTTGGCAGTAAAGCCAGCACATTTCATGTGTGTTGTCACACAATCCACACAGAATAAAATCTTGGTTGGTGGTTCCAACCACTTTGCAATTGGTGCTACAGCATGCAAACATTTTCAAATTGTTTTAAGGTTTTATCTGGCAACTAATATGCCAGCACAAAACAAAGTAAGGCGACGGTAAGTATAAGTAAAACGTATCACTGCAAGAGCAATATAAAACAGTAAATATCAAATGAGCGCTTAAATGAGAGAGCGTAAGCGCGTAGGCAGATAGAACCGCAAGTGCGACGGATAATAGCGGATAAGAGCGGGAAAGCTGTAAAGCGAGAGCAAAAAAACTGACAAGCTGTTTGTTGTTAGTAATCACACAGAATATGCAAATATGCAAATGTAAATATATGTATGTACGTATGTTTACTTTATGTTTTCTTTATGTTGAGACAGAGCAGTCTCAGTTAAACTGCAAATTAAAGTGAGTATAAACTCGGCAAACTTTTTAATGCAAACGTAAATATATACAACATATATTTGCAATCACTGCTAAAACTATTTACCAGATTAAACAGAGTAAAAACACCGTTCACAAACACAAGAGAACAATAAATAATCAAGAGCACACAAAAACACGACCGTCACCAACGAAAGACAAGTTATGCATTATGCATCAACGTCTATAGCCATACGTTGCTTAAGTGCATTGTCTCTTCTTCGTCTTTCTTTTTGCCAACCATTGTTGCCACATGTTCTTTTTGTATTCCATTAAAAAATATATGTTAACATTTTATGTAATATTATGTTAATAATAAAGACAACACATGTTTCTTATATCTAGTATATTATATCAATGTGTTTATAAACAATAAAATGAAGATTTAACAATATTTTGAAATATTTTACATACAATAAAAAGACTGCGACAACGCTATGCCCAATGCATTGCTGCATGGTTTCAATTCAGTGAAACCATGCATGCGGCACTCATGCATCCGTAAAAAATAAAACTGAACGAACCCTTGCATAAGCATCGTTTGGGCGGATACACGGCGTAGCATATGTTGAAACTTTCCGTGCAGCGGCTCTGCCTGCACGAATGCATCGTTTGGTTGGGCCTTTGGTCTCGTCGGTAGCCGACGCACAGTGGGGCCTTTGCTCATTTAGCTTATCAAAAATCATATCTTCTAAACCAGTGATGTCCAAACTCACACAATGAAAGAGTTGCGCTTGTGTGCGAAGCAGCGAAACACGAAGGCAACGTGAAACATTTTTTTGCAATGCAGCATAGCGAATGACTGCGCGTTTGACTTTTGAGCTTCAGCCGAACACATGAGTCGAGAGAGCAAATGCAGCCGAACACGCGCATCGTAAGAGAACAAGCTGCCGAGCGTTCTATTTATAGAACACACATATTCTCTCTCCCTATACATGTGTCGGCTGCTACGCCGGCAGAATTTTTCTTGCCAACCACGCGTGGCTGCCTTTTCAAACTTTGGACAACGCTGTTCTAAACTAATGAAGCGATTTCAAAAATTTAAAAAGCAATTAATAGATGACTTTTCAAGCTTTAAAATGAATGTTTGCCAAGAGTGCTACGTATCCGTGGTGCTTAAATATTCAATATTTCCAGCACATTTTACCTGTAAAATTCCAATTAAAAACGTTAGTTTTTAATCATAACTGAAAATTTTTTATAACTTCAATGACTATTTCGCATTTTTGTTGTTTTTATTCGATTTTCTAACTTAAATACATAAAATTTAAATTCTTATTTTTGGGTGATTTTTTGAGGTTAATTTTTAATATTTGCTATCGATGGCTGATTTTCAACCAAATCAACATTAATGCTTGTAAGGTTAACATCTAATAAACTCAACATTTCACCATAAGTCGGCCCATGATGAAATAAGTATAAGGTGGTCTCGTCAGCAAAAGCTGTCCCTTAGCGTATGCTAGCAATAAGTGCGAGTGAAACGCACACTTTACAGTAAGTGTGAATGAAACGGTAGGATATTGTGTTGATTAAACCTTAGCTGGTCTCTGGGGTTTAAAATAGCTCAATATAAAACAAGTGGAAACGTTGCAGTACGACGCAACCGACTGCGGCATACTCGATACCAGTATTAAAACCGGTAAAAAGAGGCCTGATTGCAAAGGGGTACGGATGCGGCAGGGGTGTACGCTGCCTTAAAGATTCTCCGATGCAGATGGGGATGCCACCAGCTATCTTCCTTACAAATTTGGTGACTCTAGCTCAAAGTTTGTAAAAGGTGGGGAAAGGGGGGGCTGGGGGCGGTATGGTTGGGCGTGGCATCCAAATTTTTGATGCAGATCTTTGTGGAATTTCAATTGCTATTTTCACACCAAATTTGGTGACTCTAGCTCGAAATTTGTAATAAGTGGAGAAAGGAGGGGTGGGGGTGGTATTTGTGGGCGTGGCATCCAAATTTTGTGATGCAAATCTTTGTGGAATGTCAATTGCTATCTTCATACCAAATTTGGTAACTCTAGCTCGAAAAATGTAAAAAGTGGGGAAAGGGGGGCGAAATGGAGGGCGTGGCTTTAAAACTTTGATGCAGATTTTTGGGGGTCGTTGCCAGCTATCTTTCTACCAAATTTGGTGGCTCTAGCTCCACAACTCTGGAAGATACACGCATTCCCGTTTTTGACGAAGCGTTGGGGTGGATGGGGGCGGCTTGGGCAGTATCGGTGGGCGTGGCATCCAAACTTTTGATGCAGTTTTTGGGGGGTCATCATCATCTTTCTTGGCACCAAATTTAGTGGCTATACCTCAAAAACTGTGGGAGATATAGCCATTTCTGATTTCAAAATGCGGGGGGCAGGGGGCGTAATGGGTGGGCTTGGCTCCAAAACTTTGATGCAGTTTTTTGGGAGTCGTTACCAGCTATCTTCCCACCAAATTTGGAGGATCTAGCTCCTCAACTCTGGAAGATACACGCATTCCCGTTTTTGACGAAGCGTTGGGGTGGATGGGGGCGGCTAGGGCAGTATCGGTGGGCGTGGCATCCAAACTTTTGATGCAGTTTTTAGGGGGTTGCTAGTAGCTATCTTGGCACCAAATTTGGTGGCTATAGCTCAAAAACTTTAAAATGCGGGGGGCTGGGGGCGGAATAGGCGGGCGTGGCTCCAAAATTTTTGATGTAGTTTTTTGGGGGTTGCTAGTAGCTATCTTCTTACCAAATTTGGTACTTCTAGCTGTAAGGATGTGCGAAATATGTGGATTTATCGGTTTTGAGTTATCGAATTTATCGATTTGCCAGGCCCCCAGTTATCGTAGAACCCCCATCTTGACACTTTAATTTACTATCCCATAGATAAAAAGAATTGGAAAGTTTCAAGTCTCTAGCTTGAAGGGTGTGGAAAAAACTTGCAACCATACGGACGGACAGACGGACAGACGGACAGACGGTCAGACGGACAGACGGACAGACACCATGACGGACATTGCACAAAGCCAATATACTCTTTACCTTCGGTATCGAGTATAACAAAGCGGTGAAGTTAGTTTTTATAGTTTTATTTTTAATAATTTTGAATTAGCAATAAGTCGTTGTTTTTTCGCATCACAACACATTTCAGTGCATGAATAAACTTCACACCCAGTACATGCTTGCCTCAAAAATTACAGTTACTCATTATTTGTTTCTGCTTAAGGGTTAAGTGTTGAGAAAACATTCGCTCGCACACAACCTTCCGCGTCAACAAGCAAGCATGCACTGAAGCTAAGGGACAAAAACGAGCTAGCTTCGGCTGCCGACGAGACCACCTTATACTTATTCCATCATGAGTCGGCCATGACATACAATTTGCACTTTGCAATTGTTTTGTTGTTGCTGAAAAGAAACTAAAAATGAATGGTAAAAAATACATTTTGCGCCCCATATTCTTAGCCACACTCTCTTTCCAGGCCATGCTGTTTTACGCCGCTCGCGCTGGTCCACATACAAATTCTATGTGAGTATCATTACAGCAAATTTCACCCCCCCCTCTTTCAGTTTAATCCACCTGCTTCTCTTTTTTTCAGGTTAAAGCTTAGTACGCAGGAACTAGAAATATTTCTAGCTGTGTCAAACTCCATATAAAAAAAACGCTAGAAATAATTTCTGGACATAACTTCTAGAGATATTTCTAATGAGTATATGCAGCAGCGAGAAATGTATACTCAAAAAACGTTGAGAGTTGCCACATCGATTACATTGAAGTGGATCGTGTGGATTGCATTGAACAGCTAAATTTCTGCTAGAAAACATGAACAGCACATTATTTCTAGGCGTCAATTGTCAAATAGAGGGAATTTTGAGTGGCAAAAATGATAAAAGTCGTGTAAAACAATTTTTTAACGACGATAAGATAAAATAAATCAACGCAGTGAGGGAAAACAATTGCATTTGGGACCTTACACACGCAAAGCATATGGATGCAAATTTTGTTTAAAAAAAATTCAATTAAAATGCAGGCAATTAAATGTAAACACAAGCGTGCCCGTATTACTCTTTCACCTTTTCGTTTTGCCATTTATTTGCGTTTTTGTGATTTTTACGGTATTTTTAAGGGGCACACGGGGTCTTAGCATACACACTAGAAATAATGTGTAAACTTCTATCAGAAATAATTCTAGTTCCTGCGTACTAAGCTTAACTACGTGAATTTATATTGTTTTTTTTTTTTAAATTTCTTTTTTTTGTTGTGCGTGTTTTCTTTTGTTTTTACAATGTGCCTCCTACTCAGGCACAAAGGCCCGCGCGCCTTTGGCCGAAATTCACACGCGGAATCTTTGGCCGTGCGCTCACACAATACGCGAAGTACGCCGGTAGCTTCCTCCAGCTGCGGCAGCTATCACCTCGGGTGGCCAATCTCCTCGCGCCACCTCTCTCCATCCTGAAGCCGCCAGCGGTGCAGACGACTACCGCTGCAGCATGGGGCGAGCCGGCCGTTCCCCATACGGGCATGAAGCCTGCCGACCGAATGCTGGGCGCACCGGATTGGGCGCCCATGTTGGTGGCGGAGGCGGTGTCCCGGGGCGAGGCGGTGTGCCCACCTACAGCGGTGCTGGCCATTCCCACGGCGATTTCTGGGCTGTCGGGCTGGTGACCGTGCTGGATGGTGCCTGTGGTGGTGACTGCGGTGTGCGTGGTCGTGGCGGTGTCGGCATCCGCTCCTCGGCCTGCGGTGCTGGCTCCTCGTCGTCGGACGAGATGTACACCACCTCATCGTCATCTTCATCCTCCGAGGCGACCACCCCACGTGGAAATGGCGACGGTGGCCTAGCGGGGCGCCAGTCTGGCGGCGGGGTATCCGGCAGCGGCGGTGTGGTGACCCGCTCAGGGCTAGCTGGGCCCACGTGCTCATCCTCGGGGGTCGGTGGTGCCTCCGGATGGCACATCCAGATCCACTCCGGATTTACCTCCACAAAATCCCCTGGCGGCGACTCGCTTTCCATATCCCAATCACTGCTGTGTCAGTCTTCGGCGTAGGCTCTACGCACCCATTCGCGCTCCTCCTCCAACTCTTTGCGGCGGCAACTTTCACGCTCCTCGCTCTCGCATCGTGCTCGCTCGGCATCCTCCCGCTCCTCTGGGGATTCCAGAATGGGTGATGCCCGCAGCTCCAGCACGTCTGGTGACTCCTCCCGTGGCTGCCTGCGTCCTTGACGCGCCACATTTCGACGCCCACTGGCGCAGGCACCCATGGCCGCCGCGTCGACCACGTGCACATCTCCCGCTGGTTTGCGAGAGTGCACACGTGGGTCACGGCCCGACACATGGGCTGCCCTCCTTCCCTCGTTGTTGCTGTTGTTGCTGCGTTCCATTTCTAAAGTGAGTACTAATGTTTTTTTTAAATTTTCCACAAAGTGGCCGACTGCATGGAAGTCGGCACCTTTTATACCTTTTTTTGAACGCATGTGCAACAGTGTGGGTGCGCATGTTACGGTATCCTTCCCGCATGCGGCAGCCATGTTTGTCAGCACTCTCTGTGTAGCGTGCTAGCCTTTTTTTATTAACCGTTTCTGGCAGCGTTTGTTTCGCACACTTTTCGCCGATCTTAGGTACGGCTTGCTGTCCCTTGCTTGGGTCGTTGCCCTTTTCTGGCATTATTAATTTTTCCCGCCCCACACATTCATTTATATTATTATTTGTTATTGTTAATAAATATGTAATACCTTACATATTTATTTTTATTATTTATATATATGTAATACCTTACATATTTCTTTTTAGTTATTGTTTAATATATATGTAATACCTTACATATTTATTTTTACTATTTATATATATGTAATACCTTACATATTTATTCTTGTTATTATTTAATAAATATGTAATACCTCACATATTTATTTTTACTATTTATATATATGTAATACCTTACATATTTACTTTTGTTATTGTGAATAAATATGTTGTTGAGTTATTGAGCTTTTTCAATATATTGAAGTTATAGACATCGAATTTCCGAAATGTCACTGAACAAATTATAAATGCTGCGAGATTTTCTCGACGCTCAATTATAAAAATTTCATCCCGATATATTTTTTTTTTTTTTTTTTTTTTTTTTAAATTTTTTTTTTTTTTTTTTTATTTTTTAAAAATAAAATAGAAAAAAAATTACCAACAACTGCAGAAACATATAAAAAAACTATATTTTAGTTTGCCTTCGTGGCTGAACTTAAATTGATTTACAAATGTTTAAAGTTGTGTATTGCAACTAACCCCGATTTGGGCTGTGCAATAATAAGCGATTTTTCGTTTGTCGCGAAACAGAAAAACGACCGAAGTTGAGCTACCGACGAATTTGATAGTACTGAACGGCTGCAGAAATGCAGCAGCGGCTTGCACTCAGCTGAAGGCCAAGGGCAAGCAATAGACAATGTAAGAAATAATATAAGAGCTTATGCAAAACAACAGCTAGAAATTACGTTAAGTTGCTCTTATGCTGCGCAGAGCATGATAGGTTACAGCGATTAGTGATAAGAGAGTTATGGTTCTTTTGATGCTGGTTATAGTCGTTACCGAAGGTAAAGAGTATATTGGTTTTGTGCAATGTCAGTCATGGTGTCTGTCCGTCTGTCCGTGTGTCAGTCTGTCCGTCTGTCCGTCCGCATGTGTGCAAGTTTTTTCCACACCCTTCAAGATAGAGACTTGAAACTTTCCAATTCTCTTTATCTATGGGATAGTTAATTAAAGTGTCAAGATTGGGGTTCTACGATAACTGGGGGGCTGGCAAATCGATAAACTCGAAAACTCAAAACCGAAAAATCCACATATTTCGCACATCCTTACAGCTAGAAGTACCAAATTTGGTAAGAAGATAGCTACTAGCAACCTCAAAAAAACTGCATCAAAAATTTTGGATGCCACGCCCCCATTCCGCCCACAGCCCCGCATATTAAAATCAAAAAGCCTATATCTCCCACAGTTTTTGAGCTATAGCCATCAAATTTGGTGCCAAGATAGGTGATGATGACCCCCCAAAAACTGCATCAAAAGTTTGGACGTCACGCCCACCAATACCGCCCTAGCCGCCCCCATCCGCCCCAACGCTTCGTCAAAAACGGGAATGCGTGTATCTTCCTAAGTTGTGGGGCTAGAGCCACCAAATTTGGTAGGAAGATAGCTGGTATCGACCCCCAAAGAACTGCATCAAAGTTTTGGAGCCACGCCCCCCCCTTACGCCAGCAGACCCATCGTATTTTAAAGTCAAAAAAGCCTATATATTCCACAATTTGTGAGCTTTAGCCACCAAATTTGGTGCCAAGATAGGTGGTGATGACCCCTCAAAAACTGAATCAAAAGTTTGGATGCCACGCCCACCAATACTGCCCTAGCCACCCCCATCCGCCCCAACGCTTCGTCAAAAACGGGAATGCGTGTATCTTCCAGAGTTGTGGAGCAAGAGCCACCAAATTTGGTAAGAAGATAGCTGGTAACGACCCCCAAAAATCAGCATCATAGTTTTGGAGCCACGCCCACCCATTTCACCTCCCTTTCCCCACTTTTTTCGGACTTCGAGTTAGAGTCACCAAATTTGCTGTGAAGATAGCAATTGATATTCCACAAAGATCTGCATCAAAAATTTGGATGCCACACCTACCCATACCACCCCCAGCCCCCCTTTTCCCCACCATTTACAAACTTTGAGCTAGAGTCACCAGATTTGGTATGTAGATAGCAATTGACATTCCACATAGATCTGCATCAAAAATTTCGATGCCAAACCCACCCATACCGCCTCCAGCCCCCCTTTACCTACATTTTACAATTTTTGAGCTAGAGTCACCAAATTTGGAAAGAAGACAGCTGGTGGCATCCCCATCTGCATCGGAGAATCTTTAAGGCAGCGTACACCCCTGCCGCATCCGTACCCCTTTGCAATCAGGCCTCTTCTCTACCGGTTTTAATACTGGTAACGGGTATACCGCAGTCGGTTGCGTCCGACTGCAACGTTTCCACTTGTTTTTGTTTAGTTTACTGCGTAACCAAACATTCTCCCCCCGTTGGAAGACATGGGCTTTCATTAACATTTTGTTTGGGAAGCGCACATAATTTGCGCACAGCTCTCTTGATAATCCCAGTTGATGTCTTGAGAACAGCTACTCGGGAGACGCCGTCAGCACCAACAACAAGCTTGACCACACGAGCCAGTGGCCATTTAAGGGGCGGCAAGTTTTCGTCCTTTACTAGAACGACATCATTGATGAGAACACCAGGCTGTGATGTTCGCCATTTGGAGCGCTGCTGAAGAAGCGTTAAATATGCCTCACGCCAGCGATTCCAGAAAATTTGTTGGTAATACGCTATACGCTGCCAGCGATCTAGGCGGCTAACGTTCAGCGCAGTGACAGCAGGTTCTGGGTAGAGTGCGAGTGGCACTCTACCAAGGAAGTGCGCAGGAGTTAGTACATCCAGATCTGCAGGGTGCTCTGAAAGTGGAAAAAGAGGTCGTAAGTTTATTATTCCGGCAATGTGGCAAACGAGTGTGCGAAGATCATCCAGGGGCAAAAGTGAGGGTCCAACCGATCGATAAAAATGATATTTTGCTGTCTTCACCGCCGCCTCCCAAAGTCCACCGATGTGTGGTGAACGAGGTGGGATGAAATCCCATTCAATGTCATCAGAAGTACAAAACTCTCGGACAGTGTTGATGTGCTTCTCGCTGAGGAAGAGCCGCTTGAGATCAGCTAGTTCATTCTTGGCTTTCACGAAATTAGTAGCATTGTCCGACCATAGGCGAGTAGGTTAACATCTAGTTAGAATGAAACGCTTAAGTCCATTTAGAAACGCTGCTGTAGACGAATCAGGAACCAGTTCGAGCTGCACTGCCTTTGTCGCAAAGCAGATGAAAACCGATGTGTAGCATTTTACAGGACCTTTGTTTCGAACTTCACTCTTGAAGTAAAATGGTTCACAGTAGTCCACTCCAGTGACAGCGAAAGGATGCGAGCCACTCACACGATCCCGCGGAAGATCCGCCATGATTATCTCAGCTAGGACCGGTTTAGCTCGAAAGCACATGATGCATTTGCTTGTGACGCTGGAGACATTCTTGCGACCACCAATAGGCCAATAGTGGAGCCAAATGTGAGCAAGAAGCGAACGAGGTCCAGCATGCAGCTGACGCCTGTGAAAATGCATGATGATGGCGCGTGTGACAGGATGATGGCTCGGAAGAATTACAGGATGCTGAGCATCGAAATACAGACTAGAGTGCTTTAGACGGCCACCAACACGAAGAAGTCCAAACTCATCCATGAACGGGGTAAGCGAGGCAATAGAGCTGGATGATTTGATCGTTCGTCCGCTTTGAAGAGCCCTATATTCATCGCTTAGGTTAGCCATCTGAATGCTGCGCAACAGTAATTGGGTGCCTTTGTGTATCCACTCTGCTGTACGACCGGGATGCCTGATTTGATATCGGAATTTATATATGAAACCGAACACACGCCGTAGGTGAGGAAAGGAGCTTACAAATATGCATCCTATGCTGACATCAGAACATTTAGAAACACCAATTAGTGCTCTTTGCCGGAGCTCTGGAAGCGTCTGGGCCGGCAGACATGATGCAGGCCATTCGCACTCTCCCTTGGTTAAGAAATCGGGACCATGAGACCATAACGATGATTCTATAAGTTCGCTGGGAAGTGCTCCTCTAGACAGAATGTCTGCCGGATTGCATGCCGTTGGTACGTAGCGCCATTCCATTCCTGTCGATAATTTTTGGATTAACGATAAGCGATTAGCTGTGAACGTTTGGAATCGGGAAGGCTCATCACGTATCCAGGGTAAGACAACTGCAGAATCCGACCAACAATAATACTTACAGTTGAACAAATTCAATTGAGCTACCTCTCGAACGAGCTGCGATGGAAGTGCAACAGCAGATAACTACAGCTTTGGTATTGTAAGAGTCCGCAAGGGTGCCACTCGAGACTTAGAGCACAAAAGATGAGCTATGCGCCTTCCCCCTGTTATAGATACAACGTAAATGCACCCACCCTTTGCTTCAATGCTAGCATCGCTAAATCCATGAACTTCGATGATGCCCTTTGGAACAATAACCAGACGCGGAAGCTTTATTTTCTCCGTATGAGAAATGTCAGCACATAAACTGTTCCAGGAACAATGCAGTGATGCAGGAAGACTTTCATCCCAATCCAAATGTTCTCTCCAAAAGTGCTGCATAAAGATCTTGGCCTTGGATATCACGGGTCCGATAAGCCCAAGCGGATCATAGAATCGAGCAATGGAAGAAAGTACAGTCCGTTTGCTAGGCTTGCCAGGCGCTTTCATCGGAGAGAAGTTGAACAGAAGGCAGTCTAAAGCTGGATCCCATGCCAATCCAAGAGTCTTAGTGATATCTGTGCCATCATCAAACTTTAGAAAGGTCTCTTTATCTTCATCAGGCACCTGTTGAAGCACGCGAGGATCATTGGAACACCATTTCCAAAGCTTGAAATTCCCTTTCCGTAAAAGACTGACTGTTTGATGCATGACTTCAACTACTTCTTGGGCAGAGTCGCCTCCAGTGATGAGATCATCTACGTAGAAATCGCTCAAGACCACCTTAGATCCAACAGGAAACGATATTTTTTCATCAATGGCCAATTGCTGCATGGCCCGAACTGCCAGAAAAGAAGCTGGCTTTGTGACATAGGTAACGGTATCGAGTTTGAAAACTTGAATTTCCTGATGGGGCGCATCACACCAAAGGATGCATTGCAGGTACGAGTCGGATTCAGCCATCCTACCGCACCTATAAATTTGGCAAATGTCACCAGTCAAGGCTACTGGAAATGTTCTCAGTTGCAAAAGAGTGTTGAAAAGCTTGCGTTGTATTGTTGGGCTTGACATGAGGATTGCATTAAGCGAATAACCAGACGAAGACACAGCTGAACCATCAAACACAACTCAAAGCTTAGTGGATGAGCTGTCCTCCTTCAGCGCGCAATGATGAGGCAGATAATACTTGCAGTGACTAAGCATTTGCGACTCAACAATAGACATGTGATTAAGGTCCACTTACTCTTTGATGAACGCGGAATACTGAGACTTCAACTCAGGATGACGCTCCAATTTGCGTTCCAGGTTACACAAACGACGATAAGCTTGCTGATAGGAATCCCCAATCAGATCCACAGGATGTTTCACTGGAAGGCGAACCGAAAATTCGCCAGTGCCTGAACGAGCAAAAGTTTGTTTAAAATGCGCTTCACAGTCAAGTTCCTCCTTGGCAGATTCATTTACTACACTAGAACAGGATTCTAACTCCCAAAAACGACGTACGATTTCATCAAGCTTATGATCAGGGCTAGTAGTTGGCGTTGAAATCGAGCGAGAGGCCATCAATGAGGCAGGGCTTGTTGACGACGTTCCTCCTGTCACTATCCAGCCTAATTGAGTTTTTTGGAGGATGGGTAAGCCAGGAGCGAATTTAATTTGGCCAACGCATAACAATTCGAAAAACAGAGCAGCTCCAATTAGAAGATCGATTTGTTGCGGCTTAAAGAATTCTGGATCAGCCAAGCTAATATTTGAGGGTATATTCCAACGATCAGTGCTAACATCATAGCTCGGCTGATTTCCAGTAATAGACGGAGCTATTAACACTGAGATGCTAGCAGCGAAGTCAGATGTTCGCGAATTAAGATTTATATCAGCTGCATAGCCGTCTGAGTCCACACTAGACTCCCCTAATCCAGAAATCAAAGTAGGCGACCGATGCTTACGTAGCTGGAGGTATTGAGCTAAACGGGATGTAATAATGTGCACCTGTGAACCAGAATCGAGTAGAGCACGGCAAGGAAGAAGAACACCAAAGCGACTCCTAATGCTGATAACACCAGTTGCCAGTAGCACAATGTCTTGACTGAGATTTTGGGCTACAAGTGTTGACGAGGATTTTGCAGCAGGCGCATGCGGAGCAGATATAATTTGAGAGCCCTCAATCTGAGTCTCGAAATGAAGAAGAGTGTGATGCTTGGCTTTACAACGATTGCAGGCGGTCGAGCTGCACTCTTTCAGAGAGAGTTTCTTAACCTCGCGAAGACGCAGTTGCGGAGACAGATTTCCAAAACGGGAGCAATTGTAAATCAAATGGCCAGATGACTCACAAAACACGCATTCATTTGTGCTGGAGTTAGAAGCGACAAAGGCTTTTCTACTGGTGATAAGGGTTTTGCTACTTTTTCCCACCTTAGAGCTAGGCGTATACGTTGCCATAGCGTGTTCCACATTTACCAACCTTTGACATCGTCTATCCAAAAAAGCCATGAATTGTTCACAGGTCGGGATTGTATCCATCGGTGCTGTCTCCTCCCAACTGGTCTGAGTTGCCTTGTCCACTTTCTGTAGCAAGCTGTGCACAATAATAAAGCCTGCAATCTGCTCAACGCTGCCCATGCCTTGAAGAGCGCGGATGTTGGCGTTTACGGTATCCGAAAGGGTTCGAAATTTAACCGCTGACGACGACTCGATGCAATCCAAACCCAAAATCTCAGTGACATGTGCCTGAAAAACAAGACGCTTCTTATTAAATCGCTTTTTTTAGTAAATCTAACGCAATTGAATAGTTAGCGCTGCTGATTTCCAACGATGAAACACACTCCAGGGCTGGTCCTTTCATGCACGATCGCAAATGTTGAAACTTCTCTACATCTGACAATCCTGAGTCGCTGTCAATGATTGACGAGAACATTGAAATGAAATCTGCATACTTTGTGTAGCCTCCGCTGAACTTTGGAAGCTTAAGCTCAGGCAATCGAATCCGGCTCTGAGACAGTGTGTGATTGTCAGCAGATGCTTCATGCCTCATGGTCGAACACAAAGGCGATGATAACTTTCGCTTATTAAGTTCGCGGCGCAAGCTAGTCTCAACGAGCATTGATAATTCATCAAAAGATTCACGTAATTCACTCCCGATTTCATTATAATCCAGCTCCTCCAATGCGTAATGCATACTGTTGAATTGCTGCTGCGCGCTTTCAAGACCCTTAAGCCGGATCGCCAACTCCTCTTCGCTGAGATGCCCAATATGCTCCGGAGCAATAGCTTTGGCCATTCGCTTCACTTGCTCGTTAATAGCCTTGGCCTTAGCTTTATATAACGGAGCATCAAAAGACGGAACTGCAGTATTATTAATCACCTCAACAGTATTCGGCATGTTGAATATGTTTTTGATTTTATATGTACACCCACGCAAAATAAACGCTAAACAAAGTTTTAGAGCCACTGCTATTGTTCAAAGCTTAGTGTAAGTCAAGCACAATTTAATTTATTGCCTCGAAAAACACTTTCATATATTACAGTTTTATATGCACTGACGTTCTTGCGATTTACTTATTTTTGCAAGTGCAGCTGGTAACAACGTAACGATTAAATTGCACCAATATAACAATATCAAAAAAGGGCAAACACCTTGAGCACAAGCAAATGCAAAGCGAAACGGGAGCAGCAACAGCAATGCAGAAACGGTTGCTGCAGCGGTTAAATGTTTAAAGAGACAAGAGAAGATAATGCACGGGCGTCAATGCAGGTCAAACACCTGAAGCGAAAGCGAACGCAAAACGAAGCGACAACAGCGAAAACGATAAAAAGAGCGCGTGCGCGATTTACTAACTCTATAAGTTAAATAATTTTTTAATTATTTAAGCAAATGCAGAGTAAACACGTCGGGGTCACCAAATGTTGAGCTATTGAGCTTTTTCAATAGCTATCGAATTTCCGAAATGTCACTCAACAAATTATAAATGCTGCGAGATTTGCATTAATGAGTATAATATATTTTAATTTGCCTTCGTGGCTGAACTTAAATTGATTTACAAATGTTTAAAGTTGTGTATTGCAACTAACCCCGATTTGGGCTGTGCAATAATAGGCGATTTTTCGTTTGTCGCGAAACAGAAAAACGACCGAAGTTGAGCTACCGACGAATTTGATAGTACTGAACGGCTGCAGAAATGCAGCAGCGGCTTGCACTCAGCTGAAGGCCAAGGGCAAGCAATAGACAATGTAAGAAATAATATGAGAGCTTATGCAAAACAACAGCTAGAAATTACGTTAAGTTGCTCTTATGCTGCGCAGAGCATGATAGGTTACAGCCATTAGTGATAAGAGAGTTATGGTTCTGTTGATGCTGGTTTTTGTTTAGTTTACTGCGTAACCAAACAAAAATAAAAAGCGTTTGAAGCGAATAGACGAGTTTGTCTGTGCGCTGCGTTATTTTCACTTATTCCGACTAATTTTACGTATATAAATTGGTTAACGAACCCTAATAAAAAACTTTTCATATTGGTTCACAAAGTGGCAGCATATCTGTTCCATATATTTAAATAAATAATACGAAAAAGTATAAAAAAAACTTCTTTCCTGGCTTAGCGCGGCAAAAGTTAACATCAAAACAACAATAACAATCTGTGAGAGTTACTCTCATAAGCTGTAAGCCGAAACACTCGAAACACAAAACACAAAAAAAAACAAAAAAAAAAAAAACTGCATAAGCATAAGCACAAAGAATAATCGCGAGTGAGTGAGTACGCAATGTCGAAAACAGCCGCGAAACGTGTGCGAAGCGAGTCGACCGCTGATATTGCTGGCCGCACCTCTGATGCACTTTCTCCACTGCTGGTTGAGCTGATCAACGCACGGTTCTCTGCACAGGCGAAGCTCATCAGTATGAACATTCGTGAAGCTGAGGGGAGAATTTTGAAGGAGCTCGAAACCAAGCTCAATGGCATTGCAGGTGAGCTTGAGCTACTAGCCAAGAGAGTCCAGCAGCTCGAGGATGAAAACATTCAGGCACTGCGGGAAAGGGTGTCTGATCTTGAAGCAAAACTGGGAGCTCGGCAGTTGGCAGAGGAGAATGCCAAAATTGCAAACGATATTCGCATTCATGGTATCCCAATGATTGAGAATGAAAACTTGAAAACCATTATGCACAACTTATTCTTCTCACTCAACCTCACTTCCCCGCCGCCGAGAATAAGTGAAGTGTTTAGAATAAAAACGCGTGGCCCGACACATACCGTTTTAGATCCAATTGTGATCGTAAAGTTTGTCAAATTCCAAGATAAAATGGCACTACTACGCGCCGCGGGAGCACACCGACGGAGCTCTAAGATGCCACTGACTCTTAATCTGTTGGGACTCAAATCTCAAGCGCCCTTTTACATTAATGAGCAGCTGTCAAAGCTCAACCATCCAATTTTTAAAGAGGCGCTTAAGCTTAAAAAGCATAAAGCTTTCTCAGCGGTCTTTACGCGCTCCGCTCAGCGAGTGCATTTGCATTAAGAGCATGGAGGAGCTTTTTATCTCTTTCTAATATCGGCTTGGCGGACAACGCTAGCTCTTCAGACCTGGCCTCTTCATCTGTGGGGAACTTCTTTCGTTCTCAATAAACATGCACGAGTCTGTATTTTTAATTATTTTTGTATCCCAAAAACTCTTATTTGTCAACATTTACATTTAAGTGAGTTAGATATTAGCTTTAAGTTTCTTTGATGCGTTTCTAAAATTAGGTCTCATCTTATATGTTGGATAACATGGGGCCTAAGTCCCAAAATGATCTACTGGTCTTTTAACACTGTGGTAAAACCGATCCTAACCTATGCATCTCTTGCTTGGTGGACGAAATCTACCCAGAAGACAGCTGGCTGCACTTACCAAACTACAACGACTGGTCTGCATAGGCATCACTGGAGCCATCCGAACATGCCCCACTGTCATAGCTGGCATACCCCCATTTACCCTGAAAAAGGAGGCCTGCCTGGGGGCACTTCGCCTTCAAAACATCACCTAAAAAGCGGTGATCTTACCGGGCATCTTCGGGTTCTCGAACCCCTAATAAATGAGCCCATTCTGCGCGTAACTGACAAACAGAAACCAAAACCTGTTTTCCACAGAAACTTCTCTGTAGTCTTGCACACCAGACATGACTGGAAAACAAAATCTATAACTCTACCCAGTGGTTCACAAACGTGGTACACCGACGGGTCGAAACTGGAAAACGGCGACACCGGGGCTGGTATTTTCGGACCAAGGTTCAACAAGTCCATAGCCATGGGAAAATCTCCAACCATTTTCCAAGCAGAGATACACGCCATAGAAATCTGTGCTCGTGAATGCCTTCGCAGGAAAATGCAAGGTGCACGGATTTACATCTTCTCTGACAGTCAGGCGGCGCTCATAGCGCTGAGATCCTTCACGATCTCCTCCAGACTTGTAGAGAACTGTTTCCAACAGCTGAACGCCCTTGCCTCCAAGAACATCTTAACGGTGGGCTGGGTGCCAGGGCATGAAGGCCATATAGGAAACGAGGTAGCAGACTCCCTAGCAAAACGCGGGGCGATGACACCACTAATCGGCCCTGAACCGTTCTGTGGACTTTCGCAAGGACACATAAGAGAACTGGGCAGGAAATGGGAGGAAAAAGAGATAAGCCGCCACTGGACCGACAGTGCAGGGCTGAGACAAGCCAAACAATTTCTCGTCCCCCAGATGACGCGATAAAACGCATCATCAACTTAAAAAAGAACAAAATTCGCACTTTAACAGGCTACCTAACGGGTCATTGCAACCTAAGGTATCACCTTAAGAAATTAAAACTTCCGGAAATCGACACATGCAGATTCTGTGAGCTGGAGCTAGAAACATCAGAACATGTTCTATGTGAATGCCCCTCGCTAAGCAGACGTCGACTTCTACAACTAGGAGGTGAACTTATCCCCCCCTACAGGATATGGGAACATATAGACCCTACCAAAGTGCTCTCTTTTATCAGAAGCCTCGGTATAGAGGCTCTACCCTAATTCCTACAGGCCGGCACAAGAGATCTAACATCTGGTCGCAGTGCAACAAGGCCCTAGTAATAATAATATATGTTGGATAATATGATTGATCCAATGGCGAACAGTAATGTTATGCTTAGAATTCTAGCTAAGCAACACCGTGGGCTTTACATTTGCCATATTAATGCTCAAAGTTTAGTCAGAAAGATGGATGAGTTTAGATATATGTTTGTTAAGTCAAATGTTGATGTAGTGTGTGTATCGGAGACATGGTTTATGACTCAAATGTGTGATCAGTTAGTTTCATCTGAAGGTTTTACTGATTTTCGTGCAGATCGTGTTGGACATGGAGGGGGCGTGACAATTTTTGTTAACAATAAGCTGCGATCCAAGCTGATGTGTAAGCATGAAGAAGGAAGCACAACGGAGTTCATTTTTGTTGAAATAAGCTGTCCACAGTATTTTCGTAAAATGCTTATTGGTTGTGTTTATCGTCCGAATCGTGCAGCGTCATACACTAATATATTTTCGTTGATTTCTATGTTAACTGTTTCATATATTGACATTGCGTTCCTTGGAGATTGTAATAGCAATGTGTTGTGAAAACGTCGGGGGGTGGAGTCTTTGTAGTGGCGCACACACGACGAGAAAAATAATTGCAAACGCAAATGAGTTAAATAAAATAACACTTAGACTTTTCGGGTTATTTGCGCGTGGGCGTAGAACTTCTTTTATTTGGTTGAAAATCAGAACTAAACTTTCAAGCCTACTGAGCATGCTCAGCAAGCTAATAACATTAAGTTAACATTAAAAGCATGTAATGAACGGAGAGAGTGCGAGCTTTTATGCAAGCTTCAGGTGGGGAGCTGCAGATGCCGCTGCCTACTTTCCGGCTTGAACATTCCGCCCCCCTTGCAATATAGTTGCAAATGAATGGGATAGGACTTGGGGAGCGGACCTTATTGGCTGCAGACTCCAGACAGGATCCACCCAAACGTTGTATTCTGAGCCACTGGCCCATGTTCGCTCGGGAGCACTCCTGGCTGAATAATGTAGCCGTATACATCGGCACCCAACACCAAACTCACTGTAGACGGCAGGAACCATCTTGAGTCTGCCAACACAATGTTAGGAACGCTTTTCCTGAAACGTTCCTCAACCGGCACCTTTGGCGTTTGGAAGTTGAGGTTCTGGATAACCTCCATGTGGCAGTCCCTGTCGAAAGTGCCGTTTTTGGATTTGATGCGAGCACTGACCCTGTCATCGAGCCTGGTGGCGGAGAGGCCTAGAGCCTTTGCCCAGGAGGCATCGATGCGGCTGTGCGGACTGCACGGGTCGATCAGTGCGCGCATCTCGAAGGTTTTCTCACCGACAGTGACAAGGACTATCACTGTCGGCAAGACTGCAAGCTCCAGAGTGGATGGTGGTGTTGGGTGTCGTTGCGCTCGGACCGGAGAGCGTCTCCTCGTGTGACGCGGTGAGTCCTGAGACCGGCTCCTTGGTCGATCACTTTGTGGGGAGGCCGGAGAGTCATCCTCATTGAGGTGGAGCAAAGTGTGGTGCTCACCATCGAAGACGCGGCACCTCGCTCCACTGCGACACGTTCGCCCGGAGTGCTGATGCGCCAGGAAGTTGGGGCATTACTTGTTGATAAGTACTGCCCGCAGACGCTTCTCAGCGTCGAGGTGCATAAAGCGCTGGCATTTCTTAAGGGCATGGACACTCCGGCAGACTCGGCAGCTGAAAGACGCGACACCGCGTGGGCGACTAGCCTGTTTTTGCGTCCTGGATGTGGGTGCCATGGCTCTTCGAATGTTGTCTGAGAAAATATAAACAAAACAGGAATTAGACAACAAACTCTTATTGAAATAAATAGTTAGTCACGACATTGGAGGTTTGGGTTCGGGATGGAAAGATGAGAAAGAGGACAAGCTTGGCCACTGGCCTTTTTATAATCCCTCGGGTTGTGAGTACATCGACTACTCGGACCCGGACATCCTGCCCCGCATGAGTTTCCTGGACGCGACCCAAACGCCATTCGTTGGATGGAAGGTTATCCTCCTTGACAACTACCATTACGCCTTGTTGCAGGTTCCTCTCGGGTAGTTGCCACTTTGTCCTTTTGTGGAGCTCCTTCAAGTACTCTTCTTTCCAACGGAAACAAAAGTGTTGGTTAAGAGCCTTGAGCCGTTGCCACCTATTTAGAATTGACGCAGCATTTCCCTCGATTTCTGGCTCACTAACGGCGAGGAGTGGGCCTCCTACCAGGAAGTGCCCTGGTGTTAGCGCTACCAAGTCTGTCACATCCTCGGATAATGGGGAAATTGGTCTTGAATTCAGGCAGGCTTCGATCTTTGAAAGGAGGGTGGAGAGCTCTTCAAAAGTATATTTGAAGGTTGCGGTCGACTTGTAAAATAGCACTTTGAAGCTTTTTACACCAGCCTCCCACAAGCCGCCCATATGTGGCGCACTTGGTGGATTGAAATGCCTCGAAAGACAGTGGTGACTGTATGACGTCTCGACGCGCGCTATTGTAGCCGCCAAAAAGTCACGAGTGATTACTCTGGAGGCTCCAACAAACGTTTTCCCATTATCGGAGTAGACTTTGGACGGACACCCGCGTCTTGCTATGAAGCGAGCAAACGCTGCCAGGAATTTGTCCGTAGTCAAGTCGGAAGTGGCTTCAAGATGGATTGCCTTCGTGCTGAAGCACACAAAGACACACACATAGCCTTTGGTTATGAGGCAAGCACGACCAGTGTAGTTCTTTATTTCGAACGGTCCAGCAAAGTCGATGCCAGTATGTGTAAAAGGACGTGAAAAAGTCAACCTTTCTTCCGGTAAGCTACCCATAAGCTGAGTCTGGAGTTTTTTCTTGAACACTACACAGGCTCGACAGGAGTTGGTCACGGATGTGATCAGAGTCTGGAGCTTAGGGATCCAGAACCTAGAACGAATGAGGCGCATCATAAATTGATTTCCACCATGCAGCGAAATCTGATGCGTGAACTTGACAAGGAGACGGCTGAACGAACACGAGTATGGGAGTATCACAGGGTGCCGCTCGTCATAGTTCAGGTTGCTGGATTTGCAGATGCGACCGGATGCTCGCATGATGCCCTTTGGATCAAGAAACGGATTGAAGTTTAGAATGTTGCTAGATGCTGGCAAGCTGCGCTTGTCACGAAGGTAATCATATTCCTTTGGAAAGGAATTCCGTTGAGTAATGAGAACGAGTCGCTCTTGAGCTTCTAGAAGCTCACTATTTTGGAGTTGCTGTGTTGGAAACAACAGCGATAATTGGCGACATCGCTTAGCGAATCTGAACACGTACGCGGTAACTCTTAAAGCCCGGCCAAAATTGGAGAAACGTTCTAGTGGATCGAACGACGGAACTAGTTCCGCTATGTGGGCCTTAACTGGACGCTGCTCTAATTCAGTTTCAAGATTGGAATCCGATAGAATTGGCCATTGTTCTCGAGGGAGACGTAACCAGTCAGGACCGTTCCACCACAGATGGCTGTCCTTTAGCTCTTGTGGTGACACCCCACGACTAGCTAAGTCTGCAGGATTGTCCTCCAACCGCACGTGCGACCACGCTTGACAGTCAGTAAGCTGGCCGATCTTGGATATGCGGTTGGCGACGAACGTTGTCCAGGAGCAGGGTGATCTGCGGAGCCAGGCCAAAACGGTTGTTGAGTCTGTCCAGTAGGAGGTTTCGGGCTTCGCTATCGGCATCTGAGGAATGATAGCTGAAGATAACTCAGCTAGAAAGACTGCCCCACATAGCTCGAGTCTCGGCAGCGACACTGTCTTGACTGGAGCTACTCTCGTCTTGGACGTCAGTAGGTGGACCGAAACCTCGCAGCCTACTTCTACGCGAACATACAACGCTGCTCCGTACGCCTTTTGGGAGGCATCGCAGAAGCCATGGATCTGAATGGACGCTTGCGGCTGAAAAGAAATCCACCTAGGAACTCGAATGTCTCCAAGACGGGAATGATTGGCAGTAAAATCTTCCCAACGCTGAACAAGTTGGGAAGGCATCGGGTCGTCCCAGCCAAGCTCATGGAGCCAGATTTCCTGCATGAAAATCTTTGCGCGAACGATGACGGGAGCTAGCCATCCTGCTGGATCAAAGAGCTTAGCTATCTCGGACAGGACTTCACGTTTGGTGACTGTCTCCTTTATAGGAATCTCGGAAGGTGCGAAGAAGAACTCGTCTGTATCAGCTTGCCATCGGATCCCCAAGGTTTTAGCAACACTAGTTTCTTCGAATTCCAGGAAATCCTCGCGTAAAAGGTGGTCCTTAGGAATACCGCTGAGGACTTCCTACTCATTTGAGGTCCACTTCCGTAGCGGAAAGCCTGCTGAGTCCATAGCTCCTTGAAGCTCCTTGATGCTAGCGATTGCACACTGCTTCGTATGAGCTCCAGCTAACACATCGTCGACGTACATGTAGTTGGAAATTATGTCACTAGCCCTTGGAAATTGAGCTAGCACATCTTGAGCGAGCTGTTGTAAAACTCGAATCGCCAGGAACGGTGCGCAATTGACCCCAAACGTGACAGTGTTGAGCTCATAGTCACAGAGCTCTTGATCCTTGTTCCGATAGAGGATCCTTTGGAAAGGAGTGTGATCTGGCCTCACAAGGATTTGCCGATACATCTTGGTGATGTCAGCGTTGAAACCATAACGGAAAAAACTCCACTTCAAAATCTGAATAGTCAGATCAGATTGAAGAACAGGGCCTGTATGAAGGACATCATTCAAGCTTTTGCCGTTAGTGGATTGACTGGAAGCGTTAAATATTACGCGAACTTTTGTTGTAGTGCTGTCCGGTTTAAGAACAGCATGATGTGGAAGATAAAAGTGCAAAGTACTGGAAGAAGGGGCGACTTGTCGCATATGACCTAAGTCCAAGTATTCCTGGATCACGGAGTCGTACTGCTCTTTTAGAGGAAAGTTTATATTTAAACGAATCTCGTTTTTAAGAAACTGAGCGAGCGCGATTGACCTTGAACGTCCTAATTTGATGTGATCAGGATGTTTGAATGGAAGAGTGACAGTATATTTGCCACTTTTATCCCTAGACGTGGTGCGGATAAAGTTGTCCTCGCATATGGCATCAGACTCCTTCGCCGGCTTTACCGGAAGATCCTGCACCTCCCAAAACTTTGTGAGGAGGTTTTCCAACCATTGGTCAGCCTTGACCGTAACACGAGTGGAAAATGCCGAGATAGAGGATGCAGCGCATGTAGTTATTGGGCCGGTAAGGATATAACCGAAAATGGTTTCTTGACCTAATAACGCGCCTCAGATATTTGGAATGGAGCCGCCAAGAAGAATGGATGGAAGGAAATCTGCGCCTAACAGCACATCTATCTGCAAACTCCTATAGAAAGAAGGGTCAGCCAGTGGACTTGGGTCAATCGCGGATTATCGATATAAATCGCAGTGAAAAGATCACGGAAGGTCGGCCAGCGCAGATAGTCTCCGTCGAAAACCTCAGTGTCAATTGGGGGGAGACTATAACCCCTGGTTACCCACTCCCAGCTCGGGGAGGTAGTGACGAAAAATAACAATACAGGACTCATATCCGCGGAATGAGTACACTTTAAATCCTTTAACAAGGTCCTATTGGAGGGAAAGTCTGGTGCCAGCAGCCGCGGTAATTCCAGCTCCAATAGCGTATATTAAAGTTGTTGCGGTTAAAAAGTTCGTAGTTGAACTTGTGCTTCATACGGGTAGTACAACTAACAATTGCGGTTAGTACTATACCTTTATGTATGTAAGCGTATTACCGGTGGAGTTCTTATATATAATTAAATACTTGTATTTTTTTATGTATTCCTCCTATTTAAAAACCTGCATTAGTGCTCTTCATCGAGTGTTTTTGTGGGCCGGTACAATTACTTTGAACAAATTAGAGTGCTTAAAGCAGGCTTCAAATGCCTGAATATTCTGTGCATGGGATAATGAAATAAGACCTCTGTTCTGCTTTCATTGGTTTTCAGATCAAGAGGTAATGATTAATAGAAGCGGTTTCGGTTTGCAAATGTACTGAATTCGGTTTCAGTTTCCGTTGTATGCGACAACAAGGCTTTATGCAGTGAGAAGCAACAAAAAAAACTATTACTTCGACAACAGAAAAAACTGCCAAAGACAATGTAATATTTGGAAGGAATATGTCTTTACAGAGTATTTATTTGCACGGAGAAAAAATTCAATTCAAATTCAATTCAAATTCAATTTTTTGTGTATTAAATTTAATTTATTTCTACATATAATATATAATATGATGGAAGACGGAAAAAAAATACCAACAAACAAAAAAAAATTTATTTTGTATAATTTTTTTTAGTGTATAAAAAGGTTTTTTTGTGTGTACAAACAGTTTATGTACAATTAATAATATTTTTTTCAACAAAATTTTTTTTTTTTTTTTTTAGTTTATAAATGTAAAAAAGGTAAAAATTTTTTTTTTTTTGTGTATAAAGGGTTTATGTTGCGTATGGAAAAATATTCAAAACATTTTATATTTTGAATTTTATTTTAAATATATTATATTTTTTGTAGTGTATAAATGACACACAAAAAAGGTTTTTTTTCTATTGCCTGTTATTATTTTGGTTTTCTTTTTATTAAACAAAAAAAGGGTACAATAATATTTAGGTAGCATATGCTTAGTCGGATATGCCCCCCTTGCGGAAAGGGTATTTTTAAGAATTATGTCGCAAGCTTATTCGAAAAAAGTATATACCCCACTTGGTGGAAAAAAGGAGGGTATGCCAAACCGTTGGATACTGGCATATGCTGCGGAATGAGCAGAATCGGAACGGCTTGGAGTCAGTGACCAACATATATACGTATGTTTGTGTGTGCGGAGTGTGACCGTTGATTTATGTCTGTATGTATTCACTTATTTGGTGGATGATTTTTCCAACCAATTATTCTTTTATATGCACGTATGGAAAACAACAAGTGGTGGCGGATAGAGGCTTAAGCGGGCTGCGTTTAATTATTTTCATCAACAAATCAATTATCCGGCTCGAAGGACCATGAAAACGTCGGGGGGTGGAGTCTTTGTAGTGGCGCACACACGACGAGAAAAATAATTGCAAACGCAAATGAGTTAAATAAAATAACACTTAGACTTTTCGGGTTATTTGCGCGTGGGCGTAGAACTTCTTTTATTTGGTTGAAAATCAGAACTAAACTTTCAAGCCTACTGAGCATGGTCAGCAAGCTAATAACATTAAGTTAACATTAAAAGCATGTAATGAACGGAGAGAGTGCGAGCTTTTATGCAAGCTTCAGGTGGGGAGCTGCAGATGCCGCTGCCTACTTTCCGGCTTGAACATGTTGTACCACAATGATCTCACCAACAATATGGAATCACTTGGATTACACTTAGTCAATTCAACTAATCCAATCCATTTTACTTCTACTTGCAGTACACTCTTGGATTTGATCTTTGTTAGTTATTCATTAAAAACTCTTATGTATGACCAAATTTCTGTTCCTTGCTTCTCCAAACATGATCTTGTCTTTGTGTCGTACGATGTTTGCATTAATAAGTTGGACCTGACATATACATATAGAGACTTTAGAAATACGCTTGACAGTCAGTAAGCTGGCCGATCTTGGATATGCGGTTGGCGACGAACGTTGTCCAGGAGCAGGGTGATCTGCGGAGCCAGGCCAAAACGGTTGTTGAGTCTGTCCAGTAGGAGGTTTCGGGCTTCGCTATCGGCATCTGAGGAATGATAGCTGAAGATAACTCAGCTAGAAAGACTGCCCCACATAGCTCGAGTCTCGGCAGCGACACTGTCTTGACTGGAGCTACTCTCGTCTTGGACGTCAGTAGGTGGACCGAAACCTCGCAGCCTACTTCTACGCGAACATACAACGCTGCTCCGTACGCCTTTTGGGAGGCATCGCAGAAGCCATGGATCTGAATGGACGCTTGTGGCTGAAAAGAAATCCACCTAGGAACTCGAATGTCTCCAAGACGGGAATGATTGGCAGTAAAATCTTCCCAACGCTGAACAAGTTGGGAAGGCATCGGGTCGTCCCAGCCAAGCTCATGGAGCCAGATTTCCTGCATGAAAATCTTTGCGCGAACGATGACGGGAGCTAGCCATCCTGCTGGATCAAAGAGCTTAGCTATCTCGGACAGGACTTCACGTTTGGTGACTGTCTCCTTTATAGGAATCTCGGAAGGTGCGAAGAAGAACTCGTCTGTATCAGCTTGCCATCGGATCCCCAAGGTTTTAGCAACACTAGTTTCTTCGAATTCCAGGAAATCCTCGCGTAAAAGGTGGTCCTTAGGAATACCGCTGAGGACTTCCTACTCATTTGAGGTCCACTTCCGTAGCGGAAAGCCTGCTGAGTCCATAGCTCCTTGAAGCTCCTTGATGCTAGCGATTGCACTGAAGTAATGTATATCACGTCCGTTGTTGTTTAGGTTCATTTATTGAATGTTCTTTTATGATTCTTTAAATTCTAAGGCTGGCCACTGCTTCAGCAGAGAAGTCAGCGCGAGAGCCGTACATTGTTTAATATATAATGTAAAGAGAGTGAGAGGATACACATATGTATAGTACATGGTCAAAGCGTGAGAACGCTGACGCGGCATCGTTGTGCGCGTTGCATTCTTACGCGATCATATTACCAGCACTGGGTGCTTGGCTTATTGTTTATGCAACGACAAAGTGTCGTTGCTCGATTTAATGTTTAGACAACAACAAAGTGTTGCTGTTTATTACATTTGAATATATATGAATATATGTGTATACTACATCTCCCTCCTTTTGAAAAATAACGTAATATTATGAAGTTATTTTAAGTGTGTATTACGTTTATGTTTTACAATATAGATATATAATTAATTAATTATAGTGTATTAAGAAGTATTAAAAATTAAAAAAAATTGAAATTGTTTTGTGTTTGTTTTGTTGTTTGTTTTTTTTTTTTTTTTTTTTTTTTTTTTTAAATGGGAAGTAATAATAAAAAAATTTTTTTTTGTATTTTTTTTTTTGATTTAATAACAGTTGATCAGACTGTGCTTTCATGAAAGTTTTTAGTTATTGTATAATTTTAACCTATTCTTATGAACTTTTTGTATTTTATTTTGTTCACTTTTTATAATTATATTGTCTTTATCTTCTATTTTTTCTACGCTAAATGGTCCTAAATATACTGAGTCTAGCTTATGGCCAGTTTCATTTTTTAGTAAAACTGTATCTCCTATTTTTAATTCGAAATTAATTATATTTCTATCATAATATTCTTTATTCCTAGCCTTATGTTTTTCTAGCATTATTCTAGCTCGTTTATATGCCTGTTCTAATCTAAATTTACTTTCTTTAGCATAGTTTTCTATGTTATATAGAGGTTTTATATTGTCTACTGTATTAAAATATTCGGGTAAATTATTTTGTTTGTTATAAACTAATTCATATGGACAATAGTTGTGTGCCATAGATGGGGTCGTGTTGAAACAGTACACAAAATATTTTAGCCACACATCCCAGTCGGTTTTATCAACTGAAATGTATGAGCGAATATATTCGTTAAAAGTTCTATGACTTCTTTCTACTGTTCCAACTGTCTGGTGGTGGTGTGCTGTAGACGTTATATTGTCTATTTTCAAATTTTTGCACAATTCATTAATAATCGAATTTTTATATTCAGTTCCCATGTCCGTAATGAACGTCTTCATTGGACCAAACTGCAATATAAAAGATTCAAATATAGCTTTAGCGACAGTACTAGCATTTTTGTTTGGGATCGGAATGGCAACGAGATATTTTGTTAAATCGCAAATAAGCGTTATTGCATATTCGTTACCATGTTCGGATCTTGGTAATGGACCAATAGTGTCAACAATTACCCTGTCGAAAGCATATATTGGTGTCTCTGTCAGTGTTAAAGGGGTCTTTGTATGTAATGTCGTTTTAGACATTTGGCATTTTTGACATTTACGTATGTATTCTATTATGTTTTTTCGCATATTTTTCCATTTGTAATGTCTTTGTACTTTAGCTAAAGTTTTTGATATGCCAGTATGACCTCCTTGTATTGGATCATCATGAAATTTAGACAGTATAGCTTCTTTTTCTATATCATTTGATATATTGGTCACCGGCTTGAGTAGCGCTACTCTTAATAATTTTAATACATTATTGCCCATTTTCTTGAATAATTCTATTGAAACTTGTTCAAAGATTATATCATTCGGTGCCATTTTTAGTTCGCGTATATCGTGTACACCGGCTCTGCTTTCAAGCCGTTGGAAAAATTGACCTAAATCAATAACTCCATTTGCATACAGATCGCTAACATCTATTCTTGCAATGATTTGTTTACCATGCTTAAAACAACACAGCATATCTTTCGTTTGCAAGGTCACTACTTTTCGTACATCGTCATTTGTTATGACTTCATATACGTTGGGCTTTGAAGCTTTATTTAGAGATTTATTTTTCAAATTCTCTTTTTCTATATCTTTTTCATTTCCTGCGCAGGAAATTTTCTGTCTTTTGTCTTGTCTAGTAGTGACTTTTAATATTTGATTCGTCATGTTTTTTAGCTCTTTAATGGTTATTCTTGATAACGCATCGGCTACAAAATTATCCTTACCCTTAAGATATTCCACCGTAAATTCGTATTCCTCCAAGTCAAGTCGCATTCTAGTTAATTTCGAGTTTGGGTTTACCATTGAAAATAAATATGTAAGGGGTCTATGATCTGTTTTGACAGTGAAGTGTCTACCATATATATATGGTCTGAAGTGATTAATTGCCCAATGAATCGCTGATAATTCTTGCTCTGTTGTTGATTTATTACTTTCACCTTTAGTGAAACTGCGAGATGCATATGCTACAGGTAATTGAATACCATTATAATTTTGGGTTAATACTGCTCCACAAGCTTCTTTGCTTGCATCTGTGATTATGCAAAATTCTTTGCTAAAATCTGGGTATTGTAATAATGTAGGACTCATTAATTTTTTTTTTAAATATTCAAAGGCATTTTGACAACTAGGTGTCCAGTCAAATTTGACATCCTTTTTACATAAATTGGTTATGTGACGTGAATATTCTGCAAAATTTTTAATAAAACGTCTATAATAGTTACAAAATGCAACAAATCTTCTAGCGCTGTCTGCGTCCGTAGGGACTGGGTAGTTTTCAATGACATCATACTTTTTGTCATCTGGGAGAATACCTTTGTCAGTACACTTATGACCTAGGAAGGTCACTTCATGCATGAAAAATGTGCACTTGTCTGGGTGCAATTTTAGATTGTTCTTTCTGCATAAGTCAAAAACGTTTTTAAGGTTTTTAATCATATGTTGTTCGGAACAACCGATGACAATTAGGTCATCCATGTAAAGGAATGCCTGTGATGGTTCAAGACCAGAAAATGCAATTGTCATCATTCTTTGAAAAGAATTGGGCGCTATTTTTAAACCATAAGGTAATCGCGTGAAGCGATAAGAGCCATTGCTCGTTGAAAAAGACGTTATATTTCTTGAATTTTCTTCAAGTTCTATTTGATGGAATCCTGACATTAGATCTAAACACGAGAAAAATTGTGCTCGGCCTAGTTGATCAAGAATATCATCTATTCTTGGAAGTGGAAATTTGTCAGCTAACAGTTTCTTATTTATTTGGCGGTAATCAATTACTAAACGCCATCTTTTATCATTTGAATCAGGTAATGATTTTTTTGGTACTAAGAGCAGGGGGCTGTTGTATTCTGATACAGAAGGTTCTACAATATTGTCTTTTATTAACTTTTCGACTTGCTTGGCTATTTCTGTCTGTTGACTTTGAGGAATTCTATAATTTTTGATATATGTTGGTTCATTGTCTTTCAATCTTAATTTTTGTTTGTAAAAATTATTCGTGGTTATTGCTTCGGATTCTAGTCCGAATATGTCTGTATACTTGACGCAGAGTTCGGTTAACATTTTTTTATATGGTAGCGGACAATTTTTTCTTAACTTAGATATAATTTTTTCATCTCTTGATAGATGATTTTTATTGAAAATCTCGTAACTAGTTAGTGGTTCAAATCTGACTTTATCTAGGTTAATTACTTTATTTGAATTTGTTGTATTCAGAATTCGGACAAATGTGTTTTTGGAATTGGATATGGAGCTTGCTATAAATACTCCATTCTCAATTTCTTGACATGGTATCATAATATGATCATCTTTTGTATCTAGTTTTATTTGTCGGACAACTTCGGATCGTAAAGGTAAGATTGTGGTATTATTGTCAGTGGTATGAACTATAGGGATAGTTATTGGAAAATTTAAATTTTGAGGTCTTAATATAAACAAGTCTTCGCTTGCTTTGAAGTCTAACTGACAATTGAATTTTTTTATGAAATCCATACCGATTATTCCGTCACATGGAATAGGAAAATTTGTGTCTACTAAATGAAAATAATGTGGAATTATATATTTACCTGTTGTTAATTCAACGAAAATTAGTCCAGTGGAATGGATTGAACCTTCTCCAATTCCGCTGATAGTTGTGGTTGTATTGTTATCTATTTCTTGGTAAATGTCGGACTGTTCTTTTAAAATTGAGATATCTGCGCCAGTATCTATGAGTAACGTCAACATTGTTTTCGTATACTCATTTTGTAAATTTATAAAAATGTTGAGATTAAGATTGATGACGTGAACTGTTGAATTTATTGGTTGGGAGTACTTAAGGGTGCTTGTTGGTTTTCCGAATTACTCTGAGTGTATCGTACGTTACCATCTTGTCTATTATTGTTATTATTGTTATAGTTGTTGTTGTGGTATCCCCTGTTGGCGTTGCTACGGCCGCGGTTATTTCCTCGGAAATTTCCGCGTCCTCGGTTATTATTATTATAGTAATTGTTATAATTACCATAATTATTATTATAACCTTGGTAATTGCCTCTACCTCGATAATTTCCTCGGAAATTACCTCGATTGGGGTGTCCTCTTTGTGCAAATAGGATTGCATTTGTCGATCCTGTAATTTCTGTACTGCAATGTATATATTTACTTACAGCGTCATTCATTGTTGGGAATGTACCTGCTTCCAATATTGTTTTTAGCTTGCCATGATCGCAGTTTTTAATCATGACATTTATTGCTTCTTTTGTGCTGAATTTATCAGCAAGTTCTGCTGGCAATCCCTCATCGATATACGAAGATTCAAGTAATCTTCGTAGATTATCGATTTCATTGGTAAATTGCGTGGCAGTTTTACCCTTTTGATAGACATTAGCCATTTTGGCTTTTACCACGTCGGATGTTTCACCGACAATAGATTCTTGCAATTTCTTTATTATTGCATCTATGGTTGTCTCATTTTGGACTTTATAGAAGGTTGAGCCAATTATTTTTGACTTGATTACTTCTACGGCTATGTTCTCAAATGTGCCTTTTGTTAAATTTACTAGTCTTAACGAGGTTAAGAATCTTTGCAAATGTAACTTTTTACCATCAAATTCGGGTATTGATGAGGATATTTCTCTCATGTATGCCCTATCGGCAATAGCTGTGTCTGTCATGGCTGGTTTTTGTATTTTTTTTTTGGTGCTATCTGAATCGGAACACTCTTGTTCTGACTCATCAAAGTCAATTGTTGGCTTGGACTCGTTTAAATCCTGGAGTTGACTTTCGTCAAACTCAATTGGAAAATAAGGGTTTTTGTTAATAGTTAGTTTAATATCACGACGAACACTTATCGTCTCTAACTTTTGAGCTAATTGTCGTAATATTTTTAAACAATATTCGTTGTGCGCATTCGTTAGCTTGCTCTTTAGTGAAGATGCTAATTCGCTAAGTGTGTTATATTCAGTCGTTAATACTGTAATATGGTGCGACAACGTTTCGACTCTTATTGTTGTGTTTTTATTGACACATTTATATGACTTGTCGAATTTTTGTTTTATAAGTTCGATTTTGTTTTCTATTTCTTGCCAACTCATAACTATTCTTTCTACATTTTTTGTTAATTGAAATTTTCAAAAAAAATGTTTCCATTTGGTACAGTTTTGGTTTTATTTTATTTTATTTTTTTTTTTTTATTTAATCAATTATTTGAACGTCAGAGTCGTCACTTTCGGAGCTCAATAGTTCTGTTTTAATGACGTGTTCTATGAATAACATATGTATTGGTTGTGGTATCTTTGTATTTCTTCTCAGCAACCCTTTGTACTGTAGTATGATTATTCGTTTTATTTGTTCGTACATGTGTCTACGTACAATTTTATTATCTTTAATCCACTTTAGGATTAAAATTAATTTTGGATGTGCTGGTGTAATGCTTACCAATAGCTCTAAGAATGGTATATATTTTGCCAATAATTGTAACTCTACCATGTTTAATATGGTTTTTATTTATCTGTGTAAACGGACAATGAAGATTTCTATTGTGCCTAAAAATGGGTTATCTTCAGTTACTGCTTTTACTGTGACGTACGGTAACGTTTCCAGTACTTGTGCTTTTTCGGCTTTAGTGCAACCGAACAATGGGCTTATTGGTATGTTATATCTTTCCATAAATTCATATTCGAATTTATAAACGGAGATATATTCATGGAATGCTGAAAGTATTTGTATAGCTTGTATACGAAAATTTGGATATTTAATATATATATGCTCTATTTTTGTTTCTATCATGTTTGAAAATTTTTGAAAATAATGAGGGACAATTTAAATTTTGTCTAATTCTACTGCTTTACTCATATATCTTTTCTTGATATTCCTTCTGTGAATTTTGTATAGTTTTGACACTGTGTTCAAAACCATAAGTATAACAATAATTAGAACCAAGATTAGCATGTACTTCAAATCTGGGGACGACACGTCAACTTTGTTAATTACGTTGGCTGTCGAGTCCACAGACTTGACGTCTACTAGACCCATGACTGGTTCTGGCAAATGATAATTTTCCCTGAATATGTCTAAGTTAACTGTATTAAAAACTGACATGAAAGTCTGCCTGATCAAGATTTCTGTGAATTTTTCTGATTTCTGGAAATATTGTGTATTTGTTAAAAATTCTTTTTTTTTTTTTATTTAATTTCCCATTTTTTTGATATTAAGTGTTTGAGTGTAGTGTACATATGATTGGTTTACAGTAATTACCAATCATATGGTGTTAGTTAAAGCCTATCAGATGTTAGATATTCCAACTTGCACCTTGCGGTGCTACAAGTTGTTTTTTGGTAGGTATTAAAATAAAGGCAAAGTGGAGCTTGGCATTTAGCAGCTCTTTTGCGTTACTTCGCTCTTTTGGCGAAGTTGTGCCGTGATGTCATCTATGCGTTGTTGACACCTTTGTTTTTCTTCCTTGTCTGCATACGTCTGCAGCATATCCCGCTCCAGTCGTCTCTGTTGCAGTAGTCTTTTGATTCTGCCTCCCCGTTTTGTCTTCTTTGGGGGCTTCTTGGTGTTCCGGGCCTTGTACTCAGCTATTGTGAGCGGCCGTGGTCCATCGGTTGGACACACCTCAAGCGCCTCTTTCAGCGTCGGTGCATCCCTTTGCTCGATAGGAGCAGCGTTGCTGAACGATAGGTCTTCGCTCATGGATGGTTAATCAATGGTGTTCCAACGTTGGCGCAACTGGCGGTCCTATGCCCTTCGCACTTTTTTTTTTTTTTGTTGATGTCCTTGGCCCAGCTTGATGCGCTGGGCGGTGCCGGTGCTGGTCTTCGCACAGGCTGGTTGACGTTGTTGTTTATATTTAAAATTTCAATTTGGATTTATACGTTTTTTGAACATTTAACTTATTCACTATGATTGACACATGTTGTTGCATGTGTGTATGTTAATTCTAGGCACGCAAGAGCACATTCGGAATCGAATTGATTTCATTTTATTTTTAATGTTTGATTCAAACTGGCAATCGATGCAGACGGCACATTAATGATTTTTCTTTAATTAAATATTAACACGCACGCGTTTAATAACATTTGGACCACATTTATATGTGTGAAAACCAAACGAAAATTATTCGAAATTATTTGTCGCCCAGAAATGTTTGTCACTATCTCCGCGGCTATTGTCTGATTCCTGGTATATGTTTTTTTTTTTTTACTTTGTCACAAATATCACGGTCGCCATGAAGTAATGTATATCACGTCCGTTGTTGTTTAGGTTCATTTATTGAATGTTCTTTTATGATTCTTTAAATTCTAAGGCTGGCCACTGCTTCAGCAGAGAAGTCAGCGCGAGAGCCGTACATTGTTTAATATATAATGTAAAGAGAGTGAGAGGATACACATATGTATAGTACATGGTCAAAGCGTGAGAACGCTGACGCGGCATCGTTGTGCGCGTTGCATTCTTACGCGATCATATTACCAGCACTGGGTGCTTGGCTTATTGTTTATGCAACGACAAAGTGTCGTTGCTCGATTTAATGTTTAGACAACAACAAAGTGTTGCTGTTTATTACATTTGAATATATATGAATATATGTGTATACTACAGCACACTGCTTCGTATGAGCTCCAGCTAACACATCGTCGACGTACATGTAGTTGGAAATTATGTCACTAGCCCTTGGAAATTGAGCTAGCACATCTTGAGCGAGCTGTTGTAAAACTCGAATCGCCAGGAACGGTGCGCAATTGACCCCAAACGTGACAGTGTTGAGCTCATAGTCACAGAGCTCTTGATCCTTGTTCCGATAGAGGATCCTTTGGAAAGGAGTGTGATCTGGCCTCACAAGGATTTGCCGATACATCTTGGTGATGTCAGCGTTGAAACCATAACGGAAAAAACTCCACTTCAAAATCTGAATAGTCAGATCAGATTGAAGAACAGGGCCTGTATGAAGGACATCATTCAAGCTTTTGCCGTTAGTGGATTGACTGGAAGCGTTAAATATTACGCGAACTTTTGTTGTAGTGCTGTCCGGTTTAAGAACAGCATGATGTGGAAGATAAAAGTTCAAAGTACTGGAAGAAGGGGCGACTTGTCGCATATGACCTAAGTCCAAGTATTCCTGGATCACGGAGTCGTACTGCTCTTTTAGAGGAAAGTTTATATTTAAACGAATCTCGTTTTTAAGAAACTGAGCGAGCGCGATTGACCTTGAACGTCCTAATTTGATGTGATCAGGATGTTTGAATGGAAGAGTGACAGTATATTTGCCACTTTTATCCCTAGACGTGGTGCGGATAAAGTTGTCCTCGCATATGGCATCAGACTCCTTCGCCGGCTTTACCGGAAGATCCTGCACCTCCCAAAACTTTGTGAGGAGGTTTTCCAACCATTGGTCAGCCTTGACCGTAACACGAGTGGAAAATGCCGAGATAGAGGATGCAGCGCATGTAGTTATTGGGCCGGTAAGGATATAACCGAAAATGGTTTCTTGACCTAATAACGCGCCTCAGATATTTGGAATGGAGCCGCCAAGAAGAATGGATGGAAGGAAATCTGCGCCTAACAGCACATCTATCTGCAAACTCCTATAGAAAGAAGGGTCAGCCAGTGGACTTGGGTCAATCGCGGATTATCGATATAAATCGCAGTGAAAAGATCACGGAAGGTCGGCCAGCGCAGATAGTCTCCGTCGAAAACCTCAGTGTCAATTGGGGGGAGACTATAACCCCTGGTTACCCACTCCCAGCTCGGGGAGGTAGTGACGAAAAATAACAATACAGGACTCATATCCGCGGAATGAGTACACTTTAAATCCTTTAACAAGGTCCTATTGGAGGGAAAGTCTGGTGCCAGCAGCCGCGGTAATTCCAGCTCCAATAGCGTATATTAAAGTTGTTGCGGTTAAAAAGTTCGTAGTTGAACTTGTGCTTCATACGGGTAGTACAACTAACAATTGCGGTTAGTGCTATACCTTTATGTATGTAAGCGTATTACCGGTGGAGTTCTTATATATAATTAAATACTTGTATTTTTTATGTATTCCTCCTATTTAAAAACCTGCATTAGTGCTCTTCATCGAGTGTTTTTGTGGGCCGGTACAATTACTTTGAACAAATTAGAGTGCTTAAAGCAGGCTTCAAATGCCTGAATATTCTGTGCATGGGATAATGAAATAAGACCTCTGTTCTGCTTTCATTGGTTTTCAGATCAAGAGGTAATGATTAATAGAAGCGGTTTCGGTTTGCAAATGTACTGAATTCGGTTTCAGTTTCCGTTGTATGCGACAACAAGGCTTTATGCAGTGAGAAGCAACAAAAAAACTATTACTTCGACAACAGAAAAAACTGCCAAAGACAATGTAATATTTGGAAGGAATATGTCTTTACAGAGTATTTATTTGCACGGAGAAAAAATTCAAATCAAATTCAATTCAAATTCAATTTTTTGTGTATTAAATTTAATTTATTTCTACATATAATATATAATATGATGGAAGACGGAAAAAAAATACCAACAAACAAAAAAAAATTTATTTTGTATAATTTTTTTTAGTGTATAAAAGGTTTTTTTGTGTGTACAAACAGTTTATGTACAATTAATAATATTTTTTTCAACAAAATTTTTTTTTTTTTTTTTTTAGTTTATAAATGTAAAAAAGGTAAAAATTTTTTTTTTTTTGTGTATAAAGGGTTTATGTTGCGTATGGAAAAATATTCAAAACATTTTATATTTTGAATTTTATTTTAAATATATTATATTTTTTGTAGTGTATAAATGACACACAAAAAGGTTTTTTTTTCTATTGCCTGTTATTATTTTGGTTTTTTTTTTATTAAACAAAAAAAGGGTACAATAATATTTAGGTAGCATATGCTTAGTCGGATATGCCCCCCTTGCGGAAAGGGTATTTTTAAGAATTATGTCGCAAGCTTATTCGAAAAAGTATATACCCCACTTGGTGGAAAAAAGGAGGGTATGCCAAACCGTTGGATACTGGCATATGCTGCGGAATGAGCAGAATCGGAACGGCTTGGAGTCAGTGACCAACATATATACGTATGTTTGTGTGTGCGGAGTGTGACCGTTGATTTATGTCTGTATGTATTCACTTATTTGGTGGATGATTTTTCCAACCAATTATTCTTTTATATGCACGTATGGAAAACAACAAGTGGTGGCGGATAGAGGCTTAAGCGGGCTGCGTTTAAGACTTAATAAAAATACTTGCACATATATATAAATAATATAAAATAGGAATTTATATTACTTATCTGGTTTAAAAAAAGTGGACAAAATGCTTGTAGATTTGTAGTGTGTGTGTCGATGAAAGTCCACCGTAGCTTGCTGGGGCGAGCGATAATTATTTTCATCAACAAATCAATTATCCGGCTCGAAGGACCATGAAAACGTCGGGGGGTGGAGTCTTTGTAGTGGCGCACACACGACGAGAAAAATAATTGCAAACGCAAATGAGTTAAATAAAATAACACTTAGACTTTTCGGGTTATTTGCGCGTGGGCGTAGAACTTCTTTTATTTGGTTGAAAATCAGAACTAAACTTTCAAGCCTACTGAGCATGGTCAGCAAGCTAATAACATTAAGTTAACATTAAAAGCATGTAATGAACGGAGAGAGTGCGAGCTTTTATGCAAGCTTCAGGTGGGGAGCTGCAGATGCCGCTGCCTACTTTCCGGCTTGAACATGTTGTACCACAATGATCTCACCAACAATATGGAATCACTTGGATTACACTTAGTCAATTCAACTAATCCAATCCATTTTACTTCTACTTGCAGTACACTCTTGGATTTGATCTTTGTTAGTTATTCATTAAAAACTCTTATGTATGACCAAATTTCTGTTCCTTGCTTCTCCAAACATGATTTTGTCTTTGTGTCGTACGATGTTTGCATTAATAAGTTGGACCTGACATATACATATAGAGACTTTAGAAATATAGATATGAACTTTTTATCTGACGAATTTAATAAATATGACTGGACCCTAATATACAACATGACCACAGCTGACGATCAGGTTGAATATCTGCAGGGTAAAATAATAGATCTGTATAAAACTTGTGCCCCATTGAAATCTAAACTTACCCAGCCTCGTGAGAAGCCCTGGCTAACACATTTTGTTAAAAGAGCTATACTAAAAAGAAATGAAGCCTACAACAAATGGAAGAGATTTACGACTGACTTTTTGTATGATACCTTCAAAAGTTTACGACGTGCAGTTGTTAAATTGATTAATAATGGTAAGAAGCGATTCTATTCCCAGAAATTCAAACAATCCATCTCGTCAAGAGATAAATGGAGAATTATAAATGAAATTGGAGTGGGAAAGCAAAATGTTAAAACCAGTGTCGAAGTTAATGCTGAAGAGCTTAACCAAAAGTTCGTCAACTGCGCTGTACCTGAGGCCCCAGCCAATGAATACCTTAACTGTGATCGTCCTAACTGTGATATTAGCTTTAGTTTTAGGTGTGTCAGAAATTATGAAGTCCTTGAATCTATGTTAAATGTCAAATCAAATGCAGTTGGACTGGATGATATAAATCCTAAATTTGTCAAAATTATAATTCCGTCAATCTTAAATCATGTTACACATATTATGAATAAAGCAATCACTCCGTATCTCCAGAAAAATGGAAACTTGCTAAGATTATCCCTGTCCCAAAGGGCAATGGAGATTTCAGACCAATCTCAGTTCTATCTTTTCTATCCAAAGTGTTTGAAAATTTACTAGCTAACCAAATAAATGAATATATGGTTATCAACAGTCTTCTCAGCAATGACCAATCAGGTTTTAGGAAAAACAGAAGCTGCACTTCAGCAATCCTTAATATTGTTGAGGATATACGTAGAAGCATGGATGATGACAATGTAACGTTCTTGACACTGCTTGACTATAGCAAAGCTTTTGATACTGTCAACCATGACATACAAGCACTAAAATGAAGAAGCTATATACTTTTACAGCCACAGCCGATTCCTTATTACGCTCATACCTAGTAAACCGTCTTCAATCTGTTGTCACACCGTCAAGATCGTCGTCATTTCGGTCTCTGAGCCGTGGAGTGCCACAAGGATCGGTTCTTGGGCCGTTACTATACTCGTGTTATGTTAATGATTTGCCCAATGTCTTTTCTGAAGGTAATGTCCATATGTATGCTGATGATGTGCAGCTGTATTGCTGTAGTCCATTGTCCAGAATTGATGAATGTGTAAGTGTAACTAATAGAGAATTGGTCAAGGTGAGCGAGTGGTCACGAAATAATGGCCTTGGTATAAACACGTCCAAAACTAAGTGTATAGTAATATACAAAAAAGTCCATAGACACCCTAAACTTAGGAAAAATTAAAATTGACCATAATTCTATTGATTACGTAGACAGGGTAGCTAACCTAGGCATAATGTTTAATAAGACTCTGACTTGGAGTGACCACATAATTAAATCTATAGGTAGAACTAATGCAGCCTTAAGAACTCTATACCTGACACAGCATCTCTTGCCAATTAATATTAAACTCATTGTTGCTAAGACCTACCTTATACCAACTCTCTTTTATAAAGTAGAAATTTTTGCAAATCCTGACGCTGCTAATAAGCACAGGCTCAATGTTGTCTTCAATAGTATAACGCGTTATGTGTTTAATTTAGGAAGAAGAGACCATGTTACACCATATGGATTCAACATATATAACCTTAGCTTGAAAAACTGGATTCAACTAAGAGCATTAATATTGTTACACAAAGTTATAAATACAAAAGAGCCCAGCTATCTTTATAATAGATTGATTTTTTTAACTTCACGTCGGACAAATAATTTAAAATAATTTTAATATATATATATATGTACAATATCTGGTACCAACGAACTTTGTGAGATGGTTCTGAGGTGGGCTAGCTGAAGCCACCGGACGGGTCGCAGGTTGCGGATAGCGCAAGGCCTCCAGTGGAGGTTAGCTGCGAATAGCGACTTGTCGTAATAAGCAGTCGCGGACAACAGCGGGTACCACACCGTTAGTGGGACCGACAAGGCGCTTGTCTGACCGTCTTTAAAACATAGTCTCACACACACCCAATTCCTACACAAGATCCTACCCATTTCCTATCCCTCACATCTCACACGGGCAGTGTTGACGTCCTTAGGCAAGGGTGCCTCTTCACTCCCCTAAGCCAGGGTGTTACGTGGTCCGTGCCCATTGGTTGGTTTGCAGTCAGGGGATACCGACTGTAATAGAACGGAGCCTCACCGATACCTGGCTGCCTCGGTGAGTATACCTGGCCCCGGCGTGTTAATTGGGATAATAACACGCCGGTACTACTTTCCCCCATACTCGTGGGACCAAATTTATGGACAATAGAAAAATTTTTAATGATATGCGGGGCTTAACCGCTACACAGCTAGCAGAGCGGATGGAAGAGGCGGCTCTGGACTTGGGTGGCAAGCTGACACCGCGCGGGGGCCAGGCCCCCCACTCGAGGAGTGTTGCCAAGCCAAAGGGCTCGTCCCCGAAGCAAAGCACCTCCAGAAGTACAGAGGCTTTCAAGCCGCAAGTGGTGGACAGTGAGGACACCAAACGGACGAACGTAGGGGGTGGGAGTGCAGTGCCCGGCACTGCCCCAGTGGCTGTCCCGCAGACAAGCAATGTCGGCGGGAAAGACACTGCAACACCCTCTTCTGGTCCGCAGAAGAGGAAGCAGATGCCGCCCATCCCGGCACCAGGTCAACCCGGTGGGGCTGGTGACCCGCTAAGGCATGGCCTAAGCGGAGCCGGCCGCAAATGGTATCTTCGGTACCTGGGTCGTGGCTTGAAGCCGGAGGAGGCGCGCATGAGAGCGCTGGAGCACCGGGCCCCGACCGTGTCTCCAGGCGAGAGGAAGGGAGAGGAAGCTGGCGTGGGGAAGAAGCGGCAATGGCAACAAACATCGCCTGCTGAGGCCCCCAATGACGCCAATAAAAATAAGAAACCAAAGCGCAAGGGCAACGCGGCTCCTGAGGGCTCTGGAACCTCGAGGGACACGAAGCATCCGAAGGCAGCCTCGTACGCCAGCGTAGCCAAGGGCACAATCTTGGCTATAATGGCGAGCGAGTACCCGAAGAGGCTTCTGTCCAAAGAGGAGCTGACGGCGGTGGAACTGGCCCTCGTCGAGGAGATGAGGAAGGGCTGGACTGTAAGCCTAAATTTCAACGGCATCCACTTTCGCACAGGCCTGGTACTGGTGGATTGTATGGATGATGAGACCAAGAAGTGGCTAGTACTTAAAGTCCCTAGCATCAGCTCTGCGGTGGGCGTGCAGCTCTGCACCTGCCCAAAGGACGAGATTCCGATGCCCAACATCGTGACCGTCTTGTTGCCACGGACGGCTGGCGAGCCGGTGGCAAAGTCCTTTGGGTTGCTCACGGAGCAGAACAGAGGGCTCAGCACGGATACCTGGAAGCTGCTCAGGTGGAAGGAGGCTGAGGGAGGCAAGATCCTGACGCTAGGCGTGGAGGATGACGCACTTGCTCTCCTAAAGAACCGGGGCATGCTGTTGAGCTTCCGCTTTGGGCAGCTCAAATGCAAGATCCATGGGAAGAAGGAGGAAGCGGCGGCGGCTGATGCGGAGGCGAAAGCTGACGATGTGCCTGGCACTTCAGCAGCCTCAGCCGAAGCGACGCATGAATGCCCGCCAGATGGAGCAGCGGAAGCAGAGGCGTTGGCGGTAGGGGAGGCCGAGCTAGACTCGGTGTCCCTCCAGGGTCTGGACCTGTCTGGACTCAACGTCCTCGGAGATGGTGACATCACCAGTGAGGATGGGCCATCCGATGATGAGCGGACACCCACCGGGGCGCAGTCAGAGGCATATCTGACGCTCTCGGAGGGTGAAGAAGAGCTCTAGGGATGGAGACCACCAGCGTTGCACAGATTAACCTGCATCATGCGAGGGCAGCTTCGGCTGTCATCGGCAGGTTGCTCACCAGGTTGGACCTGGGGCTGGTGCTCATCCAGGAGCCATGGGTCGTCAGAGGCAGGATCTGCGGCCTTAACCACGTAAGTGCAAGAGTAATTGCGGATGTAAGAGAGGCATCGCCAAGAGCTTGTATCTTGGTACGGAAGAATACTAACTTTCTATGTCTTTCTAACTTTCTCACCAAAGATTAAGTAGCAGTGCTGATCACTGGAGAGCGTGGAAGTATCGTGGTGGCGTCGGCGTACTTCCCGGGAGATGAGGCGGAGGCTCCTCCATTAGAGGTTCAGGCTCTAGTGGACTACTGCAGCAGCAAGAAGCTGCCATTGCTGCTGGGGTGCGATGCCAACGCACATAGCATCACGTGGGGCAGCACAGATACAAACAGCAGAGGTGAGTGTTTACTTGATTTTCTACTAGTTAAGGATCTCACTGTTTTCAACGTGGGGGCAGAACCTACGTTTGTAACCAAAAGCAGGGCCGAGGTGTTAGATATCACCTTTGGCAATGAAGGAGGCTCCAGGTTGGTTCGCAACTGGAGAGTCTCTACTGAACCATCATTGTCGGACCATAGGATTATCCTATTCGACATCTGTAGCAACCTAAGTTTTAGTAAGGACATCAGAAATCCTCGACAGACTGATTAGCAACAATATCGGTCCTGTCTGGGGTTAAATCTGAGCAGACTAAACTACAGTAAAAGAGTTTCCTCACAGGAAGAGATTGAGCAGCTATCTATAGACGTGGGCAAGACTATCTTGGATGCATATCATTCAAGCTGTCCTATTAAGAGCATTAAATCCAGCAGGGATAATCCATGGTGGACTAAGAAGCTAGGACTACTTCGAGTGGAGGTTAGGAAACTGTTTAACGCAGCTAAAAAGAATAATGACAAGTGGGATTGTTATACCAGGAAGCTTACTGAGTATAACAAGGAGATACGCAATAGCAAACGGGATCATTTCAGGAAGTTTTGTTCCACTCTAGAGCAGGCCACGCCCGCTGCAAGGGTGTTCAAAGCCATCTCAAAAGGGAAAGTGCTCTCGGAACTTTGCCTTAAGAGACAGGATGGGACTTTCACGGACAATGAGGTAGAGAAGGCTGAACTTCTCTTACAAACTCATTTCCCGCTTTGTAGGACCATTTCAGATAGTGATAGCAGCTACGTACAGACCTCTGGGAGGAGACCCGAGTGGAGATTAGCTGCAGAAATTGTAACTGAGCATAAGATCAGGTGGGCCATCGGAGCACTCAGTCCCTATAAGGCCCCGGGGGTAGATGGCATCCTGCCCATCCTCTTACAGAAGGGTATAGACCCTCTCTTAGTATTTCTAATCAGAATTTTCCGTGGGAGCATTGCCCTGGGGTACATACCTAGGGAATGGAGGACGGCGAGGGTGATTTTCATCCCGAAGGCAGGAAAGAAAGACCCATTTCTTCCCAAATCCTTCAGGCCAATCAGCCTTACCTCATTCCTGCTAAAAACCCTCGAAAAGATAGTAGACAATCACATTAGATCTGTGCACCTAGTGGCCAAGCCACTACATGCACATCAGCATGCGTATAGGGCAGGGATGTCAACGGAGTCAGCTTTGCTTGACCTAGTGAACACTCTCCAGAAGTCTGTGAAAGCAAAAGAGGTCGCACTCTGCGCCTTTATGGACATAGAAGGTGCTTTTGACAACACGGCGCATGACGTGGTGGTCAGAGCTCTTGAGAGTAGAGGAGTTGAATCAGGACTCACGTCCTGGTTAGGCAAACTCCTGGACTCTCGCATAGCAGAAGTAACCGTCAGTAACTCGACGATTAGAGCACAAACCACCAGAGGCTGTCCTCAAGGAGGTGTCCTATCACCTCTCCTTTGGAGTCTGGTGGTAGATGATCTCTTAGCTAAGCTTACGGATAATGGCTTTCGATGTCTAGGCTATGCCGATGACATAACCATAATCTGCAAGGGGAATTTTGAGAGCACATTATGTGATAGAGTCACCCTGGGCCTTCGACTAAGCCTGGACTGGTGTAGGGACGTGGGGCTGAACATCAACCCAGCAAAGACCACGATTGTCGCCTTCACAAATCGGTACAAGCTTAAGTCTATGAAACCCATAGTCATTGGAGGTACAATTATACCAGTGTCCACGGAGGTCAAATATCTGGGGGTTATACTAGATAAAAGACTCCTCTGGAAACAGCAGGTGGAGCATGCTGTTCGGAAGGGCACTTTGGCCCTGATGAGCTGCAGAACTCTTGCGGGGAAAAACTGGGGGCTTTCACCTAAGATTCTGATGTGGATGTATACTGCTATGGTGAGGCCCATGGTGTGCTACGGAGCAGTGGTCTGGGCTGAACGCATGGACCGGGAAGGTGCGAGAAAGCAACTGGGTAAACTCCAGAGGCTTGCATGCTCGTGCATCTCGGGCGCAATGCGCACCTGCCCCTCCACGGCTCTAGACGTTCTACTAGGGCTTCCACCGCTGCATATATACATAAAACACAACGCAAGCAGAAGTCATATGAGGATAACGGGGGCATTAGCAACCGGATCGGCTGCAGGAGACACAGGCTCACTGTTAGAATACCCACAGGATGCGCAGATGGCGCAATTTAGCTTCAGTAAGCTCTTTAACATAGAGCTTAGCAATAAGGCAGAATGGACCAACCTGTCAACTACCTATAATGTGAAAACACATGCCATTAGGTGGTACACAGACGGTTCGCTTACAGAGGAGGGGGCCGGGGATGGAGTCTGCGGACCTCGACTCAATTACCATGAACCCCTTGGCAAGTTCGCCAGTATCTTCCAAGCGGAAATACACGCGATAGAGAGAAACATTAATAAGGTTGGGGACTAATAATAGAGTCACCATCTATTGGGTTCCTGGGCACGCGGGAATCCCGGGTAATGAGGTTGCGGACCAAATGGCCAAAAAGGGGGCAAGCACTCCTTTCTGCGGGCTGGAACCCTTCTGTGGGCTGGGCCCTGGGGTCATCGAGCAGAGCAGCCGCTCTGACCTTTGGTCCGATAGTGCGAACTTCTGGTTGTGTTCGCAGGGGGCGAGACAGAGTAAAAGGCTTTTAGGCAACTATAACAAGACGAGGACTGAGGACTGTCTGAAGCTGAGCAAGGTTTCTCTTCGGATTGTCACAGGCTTCTTGACAGGACACTGCAGATTGCGTAGGCATTCACATAGGTTACGCATAGGGAACGAGGCCACATGCAGGCTCTGTCTGGAGGGGGACGAAACTCCAGAACACCTACTAGAGGAATGCCCTGCCATAGGTCGGCTGAGATTATCTCAGCTCGGGCGGGTCACACTAAACACTGAGGAGATGAGGGCTCTCCGTCCAGGCGACATCATCGCGTTTCTGCGATCGATTGCACTGTACGGGGAGCTGTAGCTCATACACTAGGATGAGGGCACAATAGACCCAGGTGGTCGCAGTGCACTAACCTCCCCTTTCGTAATAATAATAATATGTACAATAAACACTCAAACTAAGCTTACAAATGCTAATCTGCTTAAGGGGAAGACTGTTCTTCCAATTTTCTTCTTTTCTTTTTTGTATAATTTAAATTATTTGTATAATTTAAATTATTTGTATAATTTAAATTACTTGTCTCTGTTTTCTTTTTTTCTTTTCTCTTTGCTTTGATACTTTTAATTAATTAATTAATAATTTTGTTTTAGTGACTAGTGCCTTAAATTTAAGTTTCTTGGAACTTGTAGCACTAGGATTTTAATCAAATAAATAAATAAATAAACATATGTAATACCTTACATATTTATTTTATTATTTATAGATATATTAAATGTGTTGAGCAGAGAAATAAATAATATGTATTAATACATATTCACCCCTTTACTTTAAAAAAAAAAAAAAAAAAATAACTAATAACATGCTTTTTTTTCCTTTTCAAGTTTTTAGGGGGCAATAGAGCTTCAGGTGAGTAAATGAAATACGTCATAATAAGGCCAAAGATTAATCGCTCTTTTTTTCAGATATTTCATCAAAAAAAATAAATTACTTTTTTTCCAGGGTCTTAAAATTATTTGTGTCGCCCAAAAAAAAATGTTGTATTGTCTCACCCGTTGTTCGTTCCACTTCCGTGGGGTTTGATGTCGCCTATGTGCGCGATCCGTTCTTTTTCACCTGTTTTTCCCTGTAATTTGCGGATAACAGGCGACACAAAGTTTGTTATTGTATACGGTCCGGCAAATGTAGGAGCAAGCTTCGCAGCGAAGCCTTCCGCTGCATTTGACAAGTGGTGTTGTTTCACCCACACATTGTCTCGTACGGAGGGTTTCCACTGCCGTCTCCGCAGGTTGTAATGCCTTGCCTGGCCCTGAGCGGCTTTCTCCAAACTCCTGCGCACCAATTCAAAAACTTCTCTAAGTTTTATTGCATTGTCGCTGGGTGTTTGTGTCGGTTGCCCTGTGCCGAGTGCAACGTTGTCATACAGTGCCATTTGGCAGCCTTGGTTCACGCCCTTGCGTGATAAACGCTGCAGTGTAGCCCGTAGATGCCGATATGCTGGTGTTAACAGCTAGTGACAATTCTGGCAACAATTCGTCCCAGCACCGCTGGTTATCCTTTGTAAATTGCGCCACCATTGTTTTTACCGTGTGGTTCGCCCGTTCTGTGGGATTCTCCTGAGGTGTGTATGGTGCCTTAAGTTGATGTCGCACTCCCAATTCTTCGAAAAAGCATTTGAAGGCTTTACTCTTAAATTGTGTTCCATTGTCTGTTATGAGAACTTTTGGCACCCCAAATCGTGCCAAAATTCTCTCTCTGAAACCCCTTTGCAACGTGGCTGTGGTTGCGCTCCTCAGTGGGACCAACTCAGTCCACTTAGAAAACCTATCGAAAAACACTAGCAGCATGGTGTTTCCGTGTTTTGACCTTGGCAGTGGGCCAACAAAATCAGCACACACGGAACACCAGGGCTCTTCAGGGATTTGTGTTAACATTTTTCTTGCCGCTGCCATTTGACTTGGCTTGTATTGTTGACACGTTTCGCAGCTGTGAACGTATGTGCATACGTCCCTGTATAAGCCTGGCCAGTAGTAGCGTGTCGCTACTCTTGCTATTGTTTTCCGGCTTCGCAAATGACCGGCTGTGGCTGCGTCGTGATTTTCCCTTAGAACATCCTTCCTCTTACCTTTGGGTACACAAAGCTTCCATGCTTCCACTTCTCCGCCTCCAGTGCGATGTGGGATGTGCCTGTACAGGTTGCCTTTTTCCTCCACGTAGTCCGGATATTTTCTGGGATTTTGCGCGATTTCATTTCTCAATTTTTGGATCCACTTGCAGTTTTTATTATCGCTCTCCATTCCTTGTGATGAGATTTTCACTAGGCATGTCTCAGGAATTGGCTGTCTCGAAAGTGCATCGGCTACGACATTGAGGTTGCCTTTACGGTATTTGACTTCAAAATCGTATTGTTGCAGTTCTAGCACCCAACGCCCTATTCTGCCTGATGGACTTTCAATCGAGTTTAGGCACTTCAGCACCATGTGGTCCGTTATAGCCACAAAATGGTAGCCTTCCAGGTATGGCCGCAGCTTTCTGATTCCCCAAACTATGGCCAGACACTCCTTTTCAGCTGCCGAATAGTTCCGTTCGGCTCTGTTTAGTGTCCTACTGGCGTACGATATTACCCTTTCACCTTGCTCCGAAGGTTGGGTCAATATCGCACCCAGGCCATAGTTACTTGCATCCGTCTGCAAACAAAATGTTCTTGGGTAATCCGTGCATGCCAATACTGGGGACTGAGTCAGCTTCTCTTTGACTGCGTCAAAAGCTACTTGCTGTTCCTCAGTCTACTCCCATTTTGTGCCTTTCTTCATCAGTGCATTCAGAGGTGCTACTTTGGACGCAAAATCAGGTACGAAGCGCCTGTACCATGATGCCACGCCCAGGTACTGCCGCAACTCCTTTGCGTTGATTGCCGGCTTCAGTTCTGCGATTGCAGCAACTTTCTCTGAATCTGTACGAATTCCTTCCTCTGTGACTCTGTGGCCCAAATATTTCAACTCCTTTTTAAAGAAATCACATTTGTCCAAGTTGATGCGCAGATTTGCTGCCCGCAGCCGCCGAAATACCTCTTTGAGATTTGCCATATGCTCTACGCGCGTTCTTCTGATAACTATAATGTCATCTAAATATGCAAACGCGTGTGGCATCATCTCTGGTCAAATAACGCGATACAAAGCCCTCTGAAAAGTTGCCGGTGCCGAATGTAACCCGAATATCATTACTTTCCACTGATACAGTCCTTTGCCACACACAGTCGCCATTTGCCAGTCTTCTTTTTCACCATCACGATTGGTGCGCTGTGTGGGCTATTGGATGGATCTATGCAACCTTTCGCAAGGAGTTCCTCTACTTGCTGGTTGATTTCCGCCTGCATTTTTGGGTTTTTGGGAAAATAACGCTGCTTTATAAGCCTGTCGTCGCTCATCACAATTTTGTGCTCCGTAATTTGTGAGGTGCCCTTTAGGTGTTCGAAGGCTGCGACTTCCCGCAGTAGAAATTCGTTAATTTCTTGGTCTTCGTGTAGACTTTTGCTTTCAAGAGGTGTAGGTTGTTTTCTGGACAACTGCCACCGACAGTCTCTCCTCCAGATTTCCAACCTTGTGCCGTCGTGCTGGGATGGTGACCACCAGTCCCGCACACTGCAACACTGTGCCCATGCCAGTTAGAAAATCCCAGCCCAGCACCAATTCGTCTATTACACCAGGCATGATTAGCAACGCTATTTCCAAGCTGCAATGCCTGAGTCTTATTTCCACCGTTATTTACTCTGTTGTCCTGCTGCTATGTCCGTCCGCTAATTGCACTTGTCTGCTTGCGACGCTTCTCCGGCCTACAGTATTCAGTCTACAGGCTATTTCTTCGCTAACAAAACTGCTTGTAGCCCGTGTATCAACGGTGGCAGTCAACTGCGTCCCTTCGTCCTTTAGGAGACCGACTAGCGTCTCGGGGCGGACCTTGGCGGCTCCTGCTCGCCCCTCGCTGGCGGACGCCGCTGGCCGTTTCCCGACTGGCAACATAATGCTGTCCGCTGCCCGATTCTGCCACAAACCCGGCAAAACTCCAACATTGGGATTCGGCACTCTATCGCCCAGTGTCCCTCCTGTCCACACAAGCGACAAGCCCTTCCTGGGTTGTTTATGTGTGTTCTGCCAAGATTTTGCTGGTTCCTAGGTGTTGGACTTGGCCGTTCGTCCATTCCTCCGGTGTGCTGGCGCTGCTCCTCCATGGCCATAAATCGCGTACGCTTGGCACGACTCTGATTGTGGTCGCGTCCATTTTGCTGCGTGTCTCGGTGTTCTTCAGGCTGCTGTTGTTGATGTTGGCTGTATTGTTGTTGTGGAGTTTGTTGTAATTTTTTTTTTTCAGTCTATCCTTTTCCAGTTCTTCGAACTCTTCTGCCAGTTGCATCAGTTGGGTCAAAGTCGAGAACTGGTTTTGCCGTGCCTATTCACGCAAGTCAGGAAGGCTGTTGCTGTATATGGTGCGCACTTCCTTCTCTGTTGAGAGCCGCAGGGGTCTCATCAGAGTCCACATTTCCACCATATAAACTTTTAAAAGCTCATCCAGAGCTTGCCGCCGTCTGCGTACTTCGTCGTAAAAATTTTCAAAATAATCTCGGGGTAAGAAGTATTCTTGAAAACTGTCGACAAAATCCACCCATGTAGTCCAATGCCTGTTGTTAGCGACGTACCACTTAAGTGCCATTCCTTTCAGCAACTCCGGCATTGCCCTTGGAATTAAATTTAAGTTTAATCCATAAGTATCTGCCGACCATTCCACTTGCTCCAAGAATTCGAGAGGCTTCGATAGTCCGTCGAATCGAAAGCTCCACTCTCAAACTTGTTTGTCAACTTTTCTGTATTCACTTGCCCTTGCATTGGTCTGTTCCTGCGAGCGGGTGTGCTCTCCTGGCTGTTGGATTGGATTCCAGGGCGATCGGCGAGATTCCTGTACATCTCGCGCCCGAGCCGCCACACTGGTGCATGGTATACTCAGCCTTGCAACGTCTATGCCGGCAAACTCCATTTCCTCTTAGTATTCCTCTTCCTCGCGCATTAATTCGGGGTCTTTATTCGGCGACTGTCAGCTGTAAGTTTTCGCCAGTTCGCTAATGCGAACGCTGTGTGGAAGATTATTCTCATTTTGACTTACCCAGTCTCCGAATTGTCTTCGTATATTTTCGACAGTGCCTTCAAGTTCCAGACCGAATTCCACTCCGCATTTCACTAGTGCATCCTTTTTTAAATTGTACACCCACGAACGAACCATATTGTCAATTATTTATATGTTTTATATTAGCAAATGTGATATCTGCCGTAGATCCACAGTTGTAACGAACCTTAAGTTGTCACGGGTTTTAGCTGGGCTAACTCTCGCGGTGCTGAGGGTACGTGCCAACAAATTTATATTTGTGGCGGCTACGGCAATGATAACACAGATTTGTTTTAATTTTTATACATATATTTAAACTGCACTCTCTGTTAGTTTCACGTTAGGTTTTACAATTTATTTGTGCACTTAAGTGATAATTATTTGTAGAATTTATGAAATCGTACGGATCTTCAAGGATCTTGTTTGCACCAAATATTCAGAGCTAATGTTTCGCCTACTAAACGAGGTTTTAGCTAGCAACACAAGGATTTCGCCAATAGTCTCTTCTACTCTCCGGCTCTGGCTTTAACTTCACCTGTCCTTCGCCAGGCTCACTTAGTCAGATACTTGGTTTTGACTTGAGGTTGCTTTGCAAATGCAACCCACCACAAGGCTTGTTAAACTCACGCGTACTGATTTCCTAGTACAAGGTTTTTTTTTATCATTAAGGACACGATTTGAAACGTCCTTATTTCGATATGAGTCCTTGGTTTGATGATTTGTACTTTTAACTATTATATTGTCCTTTCACTGCGACTTGATTTCCGATATTCACTGATTTGTTCACTTTTATATTTCGACTGGCTTGCCGCTCTGTCACAGGCGGCTCCTTTTATATCATTCTGCTGCCTCGCTGGACCGGGGCCTGTCAGCGCTGCCAATGTCGCGCCAAGGGCAATGGTGGCGTGATCGTTCCAGTGAAGATTGCATAGCAACAACGGTTCCTCGTTGCCGATTACGCATGCCGCTGGTGTGACGGTGATCACTATATCCCGTGAATGCACCGCTCACACACCAACGGCACTTTGCCACGACATTTACGGTACGTTTTTTGTGGCTCCCATGTGCCAGACACGTACTTTAGCGCTGACATCCTGCGTCAGAGCGAGACAGCACGTGAATTCGCCGCAACTCAGGTCCGGTTGCGGCTATTCATGCAAACGCATTTTGTGAGGCTCTATAAGTGAATATGGCTCCTCACAATACCATCGTATTCGTTTACAGGCAGAGACAATTGTTGTACATCAACCATATACTATTTAAATTTTGGACTGCCTATCTGTGTGAGTTACGGGAGCGAATTAACGCAGCGAATATACTAAGCGAATTAACCTAGCAAATAAACGCAGCGAATGCACGCAGCGAGGTATGCATGTGAGTTACGGCAGAGAAGTTTGATAGTGTGTGACTGTGCCTTTACGCCATGATACAAAAACATACGATAAGGCACTTACGCGCACAACTTTTGACTCGTTCTGCGCATGACGTCACGATCGACCCAATTTGTGTATAATTGTATGAAAAGGGAGCGTTATTCGATATGAAGGCAACTTTTGTCCACACCCTTCAAGCTAGAATCTTGAAACTTTGCAATTCTCTTTAGCTATGGCATATTAAATGAATAATAATAATAATAATAATTATAATAATAATAATAACAATAATAATAATAATAATAATAATAATAATAATAATAATAATAATAATAATAATAATAATAATAATAATAATAATAATAATAATAATAATAATAATAATAATAATAATAATAATAATAATAATAATAATAATAATAATAATAATAATAATAATAATAATAATAATAATAATAATAATAATAATAATAATAATAATAATAATAATAATAATAATAATAATAATAACAAGAAGAAACGTTGCAGTCGGACGCAACCGACTGCGGTATACTCGATACCAGAATTAAAACCGGTAAAAAGAGGCCTGATTGCAAAGGGGTAAGGATGCGGCTGGAAAGTACGCTGCCTCCGATTCGCCGATGCAGATGGGGATGCCACCATATGTCTTCGATGCAAATTTGGTGACTCTAGCTCAAAGTTTGTAAAATGTAGGTAAAGGGGGGCTGGGGGCGGTATGGGTGGGCGTGGCTCAACATTTTTGATGCAGATCTTTGTGGAATGTCAATTGCTATCTTCATACCACATTTGGTGACTCTAGCTCAAAGATTGTAAAATGTGGGGAAAGGGGGGCTTGGGCGGTATGGGTGGGCGTGGCTCTACATTTTTGATGAAGATCTTTGTGGAATGTCAATTGCTATCTTCACACCAAATTTGGTGACTCTAGCTCAAAGTTTGTAAAAAGTGGGGAAATGGGGGCTGGGGGCGGTATGGGTGGGCGTGGCATCCAAATTTTTGCTGCAGAGTTTTGTGGCATGTCAATTGCTATCTTCATACCAAATTTGGTGACTCTAGCTCAAAGTTTGTAAATGATGGGAAAAGAGGGGAATGGTTGGGCTTGGCTCCAAAACTTTAATGCAGATTTTTGGAGGTCGTAGCCAGCTATCTTCCTACCAAATTTGGGGACTCTAGATCAAAAATTGTAAAAGTGGGGAAAGGTGGAAAGGGGGGCTTGGGCGGTATGGGTGGGCGTGGCATCCAAATTTTTGATGCAGATCTTTGTGGAATGTCAATTGCTATCTTCATACCAAATTTGGTGACTCTAGCTCAAAGTTTATAAAATGTGTTGAAGGGTGGCTGGGGGTGGAATGGGTGGGCGTGGCATCCAAATTTTTGCTGCAGATCTTTGTGGCATGTCAATTGCTATCTTCATACCAAATTTGGTGACTCTAGCTCAAAGTTTGTAAATGGTGGGGAAAGGGACGCGGAATGGTTGGGCTTGGCTCCAAAACTTTGATGCAGATTTTTGGGGTCGTTGCCAGCTATCTTCCTACCAAATTTGGTGGCTCTAGCTCCACAACTCTGGAAGATACACGCATTTCCGTTTTTGACGAAGCGTTAGGGCAGATGTGGGTGGCTAGGGCGGTATTGGTGGGCATGGCATCCAATCTTTTGATGCAGTTTTTGGGGGGTCATCATCACCTATCTTGGCATTAAATTTGGTGGCTATAGCTCAAAAACTGTGGGAGATATAGGCTTTTTTGACTTCAAAATAAGGGGGGGGCTGGGGGCGGAATGGGTGGGCGTGGCTCCACAATTTTTTATGCAGTTTTTTGGGGGTTGTTGCCAGCTATCTTCCTAGCAAATTTGGTGGCTCTAGCTCCACAACTCTGGAAGATACACGCATTCCCGTTTTTGACGAAGCGTTGGGGCAGATGGGGGCGGCTAGGGCAGTATTGAAGGGCGTGGCATCCAAACTTTTGATGTAGTTTTTGGGGGTCATCATCACCTATCTTGGCACCAAATTTGGTGGCTATAGCTCAAAAACTGTGGGAGATATAGGCTTTTTTGACTTAAAAATGCGGGGGGGCTGGGGGCGGAATGGGTGGGCGTGGCTCCACAATTTTTTATGCAGTTTTTTGGGGGTTGTTGCCAGCTATCTTCCTAGCAAATTTGGTGGCTCTAGCTCCACAACTCTGGAAGATACACGCATTCCCGTTTTTGACGAAGCGTTAGGGCAGATGGGGGCGGCTAGGGCAGTATTGAAGGGCGTGGCATCCAAACTTTTGATGTAGTTTTTGGGGGGTCATCATCACCAATCTTGGCACCAAATTTGGTGGCTATAGCTCAAAAACTGTGGGAGATATAGGCTTTTTTGACTTTAAAATGCGGAGGGGCTGGGGGTGGAATGGGTGGGCGTGGCTCCACAATTTTCGATGCAGTTTTTTGGGGGTTGCTAGTAGCTATCTTCTCACCAAATATGGTAGTTCTAGCTTTAAGGATGTGCGAAATATGTGGATTTATCGGTTTTGAGTTATCGAATTTATCGATTTGCCAGCCCCCCAGTTATCGTAGAACCCCTATCTTGACACTTTCATTTACTATCCCATAGATAAAGTGAATTGGAAAGTTGCAAGTCTCTAGCTTGAAGGGTGTGGAAAAAAGTTGCGTTCATACAGACGGACAGACACCATGACGGACATTGCACAAACTCAATATACTCTTTACCTTCGGTATCGAGTATAAAAATAATAAAAATAATAATAATTATACTCGTTACCGAAGGTAAAGAGTATATTGGTTTTGTGCAACTTTTTTCCACACCCTTCAAGCTAGAGACTTGAAACTTTAAAATTCTCTTTATCTATGCGATAGTAAATAAAAGTGTCAAGTTTTGGGTACTACGATAACTGGGGGGCTGGCAAGTCGATAAATTCGATAGCTAAAATCCGATAAATCCACATATTTCGCACATCCTTACAGCTAGAACTACCAAATTCGGTACGAAGAAAGCTACTAGCAACCTCCAAATAACTGCATCAAAGTTTTGGAGCCACACCTACCCATTCCGCCGCAAACCCTCCGCATTTTGAAACCAGAAAAGCCCATATCACCCACAATTTTTTTTAGCTAGACCCACAGAATTTGGTGCCAAGATAGGTGATGATCAGGTTGTGCCTCCGTAGTGAGGGCTGTTACGGGGCACTGGCTAGTGGGATCTCATGCAGCGAGACTACTATCCCCTTCTAACGATTTATGCAGAAGCTGTCGGGACGAGGACGAGGAGGAAACTGTTTCCCATCTTTTCTGCGACTGTCCTGCACTCTGCAAAAATAGAAATCGCTTTCTCGGTTCCTATTTCCTAAAAGACCTCTCAGAGATAGCGAACACCACCCCCAAGAGTATTCTCTCCTTTATTCATGCTTCGGGCTGGAACCACGCCCTCTCAAATAGTATCACACACCCTGTTCTCGGGTAGACGGAGTTGTGGACGCAGTCCATCGCGGCATCACAATGGGCCAACAATTGGCCTAAGTGAGTGGAAGGGTCTCTCACCTGCCCACTACCGCTCTAACCTAACCTAACCTAGGTGATGATGACCCCCAAAAAACTGCATCAAAAGTTTGGATGCCACGGCCACCATTAACTCTTTTCACATATTTAAACAATGTAAACAAAGCACAGCAGGTCTATCGTGACGTAAAAAACGGTCAGCTGATAAAAAGAAATAGGGTGGACACGCGCAATGCCTCATCTGGTTGTCTTTGCATCATAGTTTTACGAGTTTAGCGAGTATAGATGTTAACACATAAAAAAAAAAAAAATTATTAAATCAAACATAAATATCAGAAAATTCAAATACTGAGCGACATCTTAGTTGCCCGGTAAGAGTAAGGCCCGTAAAGCCATACGACCAATTAGACAGGCGATCAATGTACAGATCATCATAGGCAACAACCAACTAACAGCAAGACGGAATTACAGAATTGTTTATGTTAACACGCCCTGGAAAAGGACGTAAGATCGAAGCGAACGAAGTAACAAGTAGAAAAGTCGGTTTCCCCTAACGACAAACAGCTGCGCTTTTTTCGATTATTGCTTCTTTGTTTCATGTTTAGTGGCATGTGTCGCTATGCTTGCGTAAAGCAGCAATACACAAATGTGTATTCATATCAACGTACATAAATATTTATATAAATGTGTGTTTTCATATGTTTGCAGTTTTAGTGGACCTGGGCAGGGTAGCGATTTTTGATATTTTGTTTCGGCTAGCTCCCATAAGCATGTTTGTGTGTCCCTGTATATCTACATGAGGATATTTAAATGTATGCGTAGCATTTGCCATAGCAATCATTGACCTTTCTCTACTATTACGAATTTCGGCAAAACCCTAAGCAGCCAATATTTAGATTAAATTTGGTGCATATTAGTATTTGGCCTACAAAAACCTTAGAAAAACAAGAAAAACAATACTTCCAAGGCAGTCAAATTTCATTTTTGGTGCTGGTCGATAATTTGCAGGAACAGACGAAAAGGAAAATAAACGAGCGTCTAGTAAAATAGGCAGGCAAATGTCAGTTTTGCATTGCTGGTCATACATAGTCTTTCATGTTTTTCGCTCTATGACACTTTCCTAAAATTTTGCCATCGCAACTACCATACAAATATGCAGCGATGCGCAAAAATGCCAAAAGTGTATTGAAAAGTGCATTTGTCGAAGAAACGTAAACAGAAAAACTAACAAAAATCTCAACGAGCAGGCCCAGCAAGAAATGTAAAAAACGCACATGAATACAGGCCCGCCGCCCCTCCTTTAATACACAGGCCGCTGAACGCAAAGCGTCACTGAAACAAAACAAGCAACGTGCTGGCTTGTCGTAGATAAGATGCACAAACTGCACAAAGTAAAAATACCCTTTGTACCAATATTCAATTATAGTCAATAAAAACTTGAATATATAATTTTAATATACAGATAGTTTATTTTCAGTATATGAATACAAAGTACGTTTACTTTAGTGTAAGTTAATTAAATTATAAACAACTTGATTTTGAAGTAGAATACGTCTTACCTTTCAATAATGAGGCTAAATCTGAAAAAGTTGTTTTTTTAATATGAGAGTTTCACAAAATTGCCTTATTGCTTATGAACTAATGGATCAATTTTCCTCAAAATAATTTCATTTTAAAGCCAAGGCTTCAAACTTTCATTTAATATATATTTATATATGTATGAATTGATTTCATTTTCTATTAAACTAAGGAACCAAAAATGTGTATATTTTTGCTTCATTTCGAAGACTTTAAATTGCTCTAGCAAAATTAATCAATTACGCTAATTTTTTGGAATATAAGTTCAGATGAGTTAAACAAACACTCCAACATTTAAATTTTATATACTTTTGCCAAAAATATAACTTTTTAAGGCAAAAAATCAGTGCAAAAATCAAGACTTTTTTTTGATGTGTTGACATCTATACGCGCGGTGGCGTAACTATTAAAGTCACACACTATCAATCTTCTCTGCCGTAACTCACGTGCAAACGACGCTGCGTCAATAAGTCGCTGCCGTAACTCACACAGATAGGCAGTCCAAAATTGAAATAGTATGTGGTTGTTGTACAACAATTGTCTCTGCATTTAAACGAATACGATGGTATTGGTGTAGCGGCAGAGAAAAGTGGTCGTAAAAGACGAAGTCTTTGTTTTGTTTGTGCTTAGTTGCAGAGAAGCAGTCCACTGAGACGGTCGAGTCACGCGGTTGTGCTGTTTATGTTATGCCCACAAACAACCACAAAAGAAAATACTATTACGTACAAGCTTATTTATTTGTAGGTGCATGGTTTATGGGTTGGCATTTATTAATATATTTAGTTAAAACAGAGAATAATGGGTTGGCAATAATTATATTTAGCTATAATAGAAAGTGTGAGTATGTGTGCATTCACAAAACATGCAAAACAGAAGTGCACTAGACGAATGATAAATGTTGGATACTCCAATAAAACACATCGCCCGTGAGTTCCCACACTCATCGATTTTTTTATATTTTTTTTTATTGTTTGACATTTTCATAAATAAAAAATATAAAGGATTCTTAAGTTGGAATATAACTTTATAATTGTAGATATTATTGCTTCTTGTACTTTTATCTAATTGGGTCGGGGTCGCGACATATCTCCGACGACATATCTCCGAGCGGAGATATGTCGTTTATGAAACGGCGGAGATATGTCGTTTCAAAACGTCATATCTCCGAGCGGAGATATGTCGCTATAAAACGACATATCTTGGAGATATGACATATATCCGCCAATAAATTAACGACATAACTCCGCCGTTCCACAAACGACATATCTCCGCCGTTCCACAAAAATTTTTGTATTATTGTGAAAAAGTGTGGGCGCTGTGTGCTATATTTTTCGTATAACGAGCGCCAAATGCCATAGTTCTTAATAGTATCTTTTTATTTTAAAGGTGTACTTAAACTTTATTGAGCCAGTGCACACTGGTTCCTGTTGTATGGGGAGGGCGGCCAAAAATACTTCTAGTTGAGGTAGACGTTTGAAACTTAACACAAAATTTTTATAAATTTATTGTAAGATGATGTGTAAAAATCAGCCATATCGGACCACCATATCATATAGCTGTCATATGAACGATCGGTCTGAAATCAAGTGTTTGTATGGAAAACTGTTTTGTTTTCCATTATATTGCAACGCAACCTTCATTAAAAACAACTTTATTTAACCAGGGCGAGCTTAGTGAAAATCGGGATACTATATCATAAGCTGCCATAGGAACAATCAGTCTTAAATCGAATTTTTGTTGGAAAAATTGTTTTGTTTTAAACGACAAACGGCAAAAATGTAACAATAATTAAACAACAAGCACAAAATTATTAAAGATTTTTTCATAGTTCATGTATGTACACGCTTTAATAATAAGGTAAAAATTCAACAAATATACATATGTAAGAAAGAAAAAAAAGTTTTATATACATTCCAGTAAATCAATAGCTGATTTTAAACAAAAATTCAAACAAAAAGCAACAACAACATTAAACAACAACAACATAAAACAGTTGCAGAAGTCGGACACTACACTTCCTCTCTTTTCTTCTTCTTTATCTCTATCTTTCGTCTTTGTCTAGCACGCTGATTGTATTTTTTTCGCAAGCCACATGTGCTTTTTTAAAGTTGAGGTAAGGTTACCTTTTTGAATAAAGCAAGAGCACGGGCACCTACGGGCACTTGAAATTAACACCACATAATCTTAAAATGTTAATAAATAATATACAAAAAGAATTAAGTTGACGTGAGTTGACGATCATAACTAAAACTCTAACGAATCACAGCAAAGACAAACACAGAACGTCCACAATAACGTACTTATTATTATTATTATTGGAACGATGATCATGCACTGCGACCACTAGGATCTATTGTGCCCTCTTACTATTTTGTGAGTTACAGCTCCTCAAACAGCCCGATCGATCGCAGGAACGCGACGATGTGGCATGGTCGGAGAGCCCTCATTTTCTCTGTAGACAGAAAGAGGCTCCCCAGAAGAGAGAGCCTCAGTCGGCTGATGGCGGGACACTCCTCAAGCAGGTGCTCTGGAGTCTCATCCCCCTCCAGACACAGTCTGCAAAGACTGTCTTCCCCTAACCTGAGATTATGCAGATGCTTGCGTAGTCTGCAGTGCCCGGTCAAGAAACCCGTGACTATACGAAGAGATCTTTTGCTCAACTTCAGACAGTCCTCAGTTCTCTTCTTGTTGTAGCTACCTAGCAGTCGCTTGCTCTGTCTTGCCCCATGTGAAAGCCGCCAAGCGTCCTCGCATGCGTTGAGCAGATCGATGCGACTGCTCTGACTGATAAACCCTGGTCCTAGCCCACAGAAAGGTTCAGGGCCCTGGAAAGGAGTGCTAGCTCCTCTCCTGGCCAAAATATCGGCGACCTCATTTCCGGGAACACCCGCATGTCCCGGTACCCAATAGATGGTGACTTTGTTCTTACTGCCCAACCTATTGAGTGCTTCGATACATTGCCAGACCAGTTTGGAGACGATTTTATAAGCACTAAGTGCTTTTATCGCTGCCTGGCTGTCTGAGAAAATGGCTATGTCTCTATGAACGTAACCCCTCTCGAAGTTAAAGGTAGCACATCTTTCAATCGCGTGCACTTCCGCTTGGAAAATGCTGGCGAATTTGCCCAGGGGCTCATGATACTTGAGTCGGGGTCCGCAGACTCCAGCTCCAGCACCCTCATCTGTTAATGATCCGTCCGTGTACCATCTAATAGCATGTGGTTTGACATTATAGGTGGTTGACAGACTAGTCCATTCTGCTTTATTGCTAAGCTCCGTTTTAAAGAGCTTCTCAAAACTAAAAAGGCCCATCTGCGCATCTTGCGGAAAGGCCAACAGTGTGCCAGTTGCACTAGTGACAGAGGTGATTGCGTTCGCTCCTGTCAATCTCATAATAGATCTGTGCGCACTGTGTTTGATGTAGACATGCAAAGGCGGAAGTCCTAGCAGTACGTCCAGTGCTGAGGACGGGCAGGTACGCATTGCGCCCGAGATGCACGTGCAGGCAAGTCTCTGGAGTTTGCCCAGTTGCCGTTTGGTGACATCCAGGTCAACACGTCCCGCCCATACCGCAGCGCCGTAGCTGACTATGGGCCTCACCATTGCTGTGTACATCCACAGAAGGATTTTTGGGGACACACCCCAGTTTTTCCCTGCGAGAGACCTACAGCACATTTGGGCTATTGTGGCCTTGCGTACCGCATGCTCAATATGCTGTTTCCACAGTAGTCTCTTGTCCAAGATTACCCCCAGATACTTTGTCTCCGTAGAGAGTGGAATTACCGTACCCCCAACAGATATGGGTCTTATGGACTTTAACTTGTAACGATTGGTGAAGGCGACAATTGTGGTTTTTGCTGGATTGATATTCAGCCCCACGTCCTTGCACCAGTCCAAGCAGAGTTTAAGACCCAGAGTTATTCTATCACAAAGCGTGTTCTCGAAGTTGCCTTTACAGACAATGGTAATGTCATCAGCGTAGCCTTGGCATTCAAACCCATTATCTGTAAGTTTGACTAGTAGCTCGTCCACCACGAGACACCAGAGGAGAGGTGATAGGACACCCCCCTGTGGACAACCTCTGGTGGTTTGGGCCCTGACCGTCAAATTGTTGACAGTGACTTCCGCAATTCTAGTGTCAAGGAGCTTGCCTAGCCAGAGAGTAAGTCCTGGCTCAACCCCTTTTCCCTGAAGCGCCCTAACCACAACATCATGTGCTGTGCTATCAAAAGCGCCCTCTATGTCCATGAAAGCACAGAGAGCAACGTCTTTGGCCTTCACTGAGCACTGAAGACTGTTTACTAGGTCAAGGAGAGCCGATTCTGTCGACTTTCCTTCTCTATAGGCATGTTGGTGATCATGCAGGGGACTGGACACTAGGTACGAGATCCTGATGTGATTATCAACTATCTTTTCAAGGGTTTTTAGCAAGAAGGATGTCAGGCTGATCGGCCTGAAAGATTTGGGGTGAAAGGGGTCCTTTTTCCCCACTTTCGGGATAAAGATCACCCTGGCCGTCCTCCATGCCCTAGGTATGTAGCCCATAGCTAGGCTACCCCGGAAAATACGAATGAGGAACACCATAAGCTGTTCCATCCCTTTCTGTAGATGGACGGGGAGGATACCGTCCGTACCAGGGGCCTTGTAGGGACTAAGCGTACCAATGGCCCATCTTATTCTTTGCTCTGTTACTATGGCTGCAGCCAGGCTCCAGTCCGGTTTCCTGATGGGAACCGTTACGTAACAGCTGTCGATGTTGGTGATGGTTTTACAAAGTGGAAAGTGAGTTTGCAGGAGAAGTTCTGCCTTTTCCACCTCATTTTCCGTGAAGGAACCATCTGACCTCTTTAAGCAGAGTTCAGACAACACTTTGCCTTTCGAGATCGACTTAAAGACTCTCACAGCAGGTGTGGCCTGCTCTAGGTTGGAGCAAAATCTCCGGAAATGAGCACGTTTGCTGTACCGGATTTCTTTATTGTATTCTGTTAGTTTCTTGGTGTATAAGTCCCATCTGTCACTATTCTTTTTGGCTGTATTAAACAGCCTCCTGACCTCTGCTCGAAGCATACCAAGTTTTTTATTCCACCATGGGTTATCCCTGTTGGACTCTATGGAGTTGGTTGGACAACTTGCATGATAGGCATGCATGATCGTCTCGCCAACTTCTGTCGAGAGTTGCTCTAGCTCTTCCTGAGAAGAGACCCTCCTACTATGGTTTAGTCTGCTCAGATTTAACCCCAGGTGTGACTGGTAGAGCGGCCAGTCAGTCCGCCGGGGATTCCTGATGACTTTACTAATCCTGAAATTACTACTAATGTCGAAGAGGATGATCCTGTGATCCGACATTGACGGTTCTGTTGAGACCCTCCAGTTGTAAACCAGCCCAGAGGCCCTCCCATTGCCGAAAGTAATATCAAGTACTTCGGCTCTATTTTTTGGTGATAAAAGTGGGTTCAGCCCCCATATTGAACACCATAAGATCATTAGCTACGAGATAGTCAAGCAAGCACTCACCTCTACTGTTGTTGTCCGTGCTGCCCCACGCAACGCTATGCGCGTTTGCGTCGCATCCCAGCAGCAATGGGAGTTTATTGCTGCTGCAGTGTGCCACCAGATCCTGAACCTCTGTTGGGGGGCTTCCGCATTATCTCCCGGGAAGTATGCTGACGCCACCACCATACTCCCGAACTCGCCAGTGATTAGCACTGCTACAAGGTCCCTGCTGAGAAATTTGGAGAGACAAAGAAAGTTAGTGTTCTTTCGGACCAAGATGCATGCTCTTGGCGATGTCTCCCTAATATCTACAACTAGTTGTGAACTTACTTGATCCAGGCCGCAGATCCTACCTCTGACGACCCATGGCTCCTGGATGAGCACCAGCCCCAGGTCAGACCTGGAGATCAACCTGCTGATGACAGCCGAAGCTGCCCTCGCGTGATGCAGGTTGATCTGTGCCACGCTGGTGGTCAGCATCCTTAGAGCTCAGGTTCCCCTTCCGAGAGTGTCAGATAAGCCTCTGACAACGTCCCGGTGGGTGTCTGCTCATCATCGGATGGCTTCTCATCGCTCCCAGAGCCTACATCGCTGCGCACGTGTAGCCGTGACAAGTCCGAGTCCAACTCGGCTTCCCAGGCTGCAATCGCTTCTGCTTCGGCTGCCTCATCGGAGGGTGCTGCAGCAGAGGAGGTGCCAGGCACATCGTCTGCTTGCACCTTCACAGCCGTCTCTTTCGCGGCTTGCTTTTTGTGCAGCCGGCACCTCAGCTGACCAAATCTGAAGCTGACCATCATTCCCCTCTTACTGAGGAGTGTTAGAGCTTCATCCTCCAAACCAAAGGTCAGCACCTTTCCGCCCTTGGTTTCAAGGCGCCTGAGAATACGCCACGTCTCGGTGAGAAGACCCTTATTCTGCTCAATGAGCAGTCCAAGGGATTTCTCCACCTTCTCACCAGCCGTGCGTGGCAGGTACACCGTGACGATATTGGTCTCCGGTATCCCACCTTGCGGGCATGTGCGGAGTTCCACACCCACTGCGGCACTGATGCTGGGCACTTTCAGCTCCAGCCACTTCCTGGCATCCTCGTCCAGACAGTCCACTAGGACCAGACCATCCCGGAAAAGGATGCCATTAAAGTTGAGGCTGGCGGTCCAGCCCTTCCTCATCTCCTCTACCAGAGCTGACTCCACCGCCGACAACTCCTCCTTGGTCAGCCGCTTCCTCGGGAATTCACGAGCCAGTATAGCAAGGTTCGTGCCCTTAGCTACACTGGCATACGTGGCCGCCTTCGGTCGCTTGGAACCGCTTGAGGTACCTTGGCCCTCCGGAGTTGCGTTGCCTCTACTTTTCGGCCTCTTGGGGTCGATGGGGATTTCCGTAGGCGACGTATGCTGGAGAGGTCGCTTCTTCCCCGCCACGGCCTGACCGTCGATACGCCCAGCTGGAGATGCGGTCGGGGCCCGATGCTCCAGCGCTCTCTTGCGAGCCTCTTCCGGCTTCAAGCCACGCTCGAGGTACCGAAGGTACCATTTGCGACCGGATCCGCTGAGGCCTTGCCTTAGCGGGTCGCCAGAGCCGCCAGGTTGACCCGGTGCCGGTAGAGGCGGCTTCTTTTGCAGCCTCTTCTGTGGAACAGAAGAGGGTGTTGCAGCGACTCCCCCGCTTGCTGCATTAGCCCGCGGGGCAGCCGCCGGCGCAGTGCCGGGCACTGCAGACCCACCCCCTACGTCCGTCCGTTTAGCGGTCTGCTTGGCCGTGCTTTTGGGGGCCTGGCCCCCACGCGGCGTCAGCTTGCCGCCCTTGTCCAGAGCCACCTCTTCCATCCGCTCTGCTGTTTGGGTTGCGGTTAAGCCCCGCATATCATTCAAAAGTTTATAATTTTCCATATAAATCCCACGAGTGTAGGGGAAAGTAGTACCGGCGTGTCATAGCCCCCACTAACACGCCGGGGCCAGGTATACTCACCGAGGCGGCCAGGTATCGGTGAGGCTCCGTACAAATACAGTCGGTTACCCCTGACTGCAAACCAGCCAATGAGCACGGACCACATAACACTCTGGCTTAACGTACTTAACACAATAACGATTTACACAACACACAGCGGGAAATACATATATTTTTTTTTGCACAAATATTGTTAATACCTTTATTTATAATAATAATCCCTTCCATCGCACAATAACTTTGTTTAAAATGTTTTTTTTAACTTTTTTGGTGAGAGCTCCACTTGCAAGTTGCTCACGCTGCAATACCAAAATAATTTTATGCTGTCTCTTTTGATGCTATTCTTGAAGAGGACAGTTAGAACAAAACAAAAACAAGTATACAGTTTAATAGCTAGACCAATTATGAAAAAGTGTTGATGCATTTGAAGTCAAAATTTTAACTTTGACTTTTTTATTTTTGGCCTATGGGAGGAACCACTGTGCAGTGTTCATATGCGATGCCACGTTTTTGTCTTTCCTGCCTATTTATTTTCTTTTGCATTATTTTATTTATTCCCTTCTTTAAGACTATTATAGTAACAAGTGGAAACGTTGCAGTCGGACGCAACCGACTGCGGTATACTCGTTACCAATATTAAAACTTGTAAAAACAAGTCTGTTTGAAAAGGGGTACGGAAGCGGCAGGGGTGTATAAGCTGCCTTAAAGATTCTCCGATGCAGATGGGGATGCCACCAGCAATCTTCCTTCCAAATTTGGTGACTGAAACTCAAAGTTTGTAAAAGGTGTGGAAAGGGGGGCTGGGGCGTTTTGGGTGGGTGTGGCATCCAAATTTTTGATGCAGTTTTTTTTGGGGGTTGCTAGTAGCTATCTGCTCACCAAATTTGGTAGTTCTAGCTGTAAGAATGCGCGAAATATGTGGATCTGTCGGTTTTGAGTTATCGAATTTATCGACTTGCCAGCCCCCCATTTATCGTAGAACCCCCATCTTGACACTTTTAATTACTATCCCATAGATAAAAAATATTGGAAAGTTTCAAGTCTTGTAGCTTTTTACCTTCGGTAACGAGTATAAAAACTAAAATTGCCGCTTGACCAATGGGCTATGTCTCTAACACAGCCGCTAAGATTTAGGTAGAATACGTTATATTTCCAATTTATTAAACACACAAGACGTAATGACAAAACAATGCAGGGTACATACTCTTTAACTTTTTTTAATCATATGACACTAGACAACAGTATTGCCAACGCAACTACGATACAGTTATGCAGCAATGCGCACAAATTGCGAAAGTGTATTCAGCATTGTATTAAAAAATAAATAAAAAAAATCTCAAAAAACAGGCCAAGCAAGAAATGTAAAAAACACGCATGCATACAAAAACTAACACATTTTTACCGTTCTTGGTTGCCGCTGCACTATGGGGCATTTTTCCAAGAAACTGGCACATGTTAATTTTTTACATTTCCTTAAACTAACCAATATTTACTGCAAACCTCTTGTAAAATTTATATAGTAGACCGATCTAAATAATTTCTTCCAACAATATTTGTATTACACGAACACATTTAACTGCCAAATTTAGACCTGATATGTTTAAAAGCAAAAAACATATGTTTTATAAAAGGGGCGGTGACAAGCCCATACTTTAGAAATAATTTTCCTTTTGTTCTTGATAACTTAACTCAAAAAAACAAATCAAAACATCATGCGTGGTTCCCGAGTTATTAATTAATGCCAGTTTTCTTGGCAAAATGTCTATAGTGCGCTGGCCAGCTGCTTTTCTTACGATAGAAGGGCAAATGAAACGATAAAACAAAACCGTATGTACATTGTACATACTATACGCTATCTCGGTCGCTCACACTTATTGCTTTCATCACTAATATATATACTAATATATTTCCGCGCGGAGATATGACGTTTTTTTCTTGGCGGAGATACAGTGAATCACTAAAGTATTCGTTGCGAAGCATACGGTGCATATTCATTCAGTTTTCAATGATTTTGCAGCTACTTTTTTATGTTCTATGATTTGGCATTCGTTTATTTATGTTTACGAAAGACAACGCAAAAGAAATTACTTGGAAATTCCCAACGGTTTTTGAGATAAGGGAACAAAACTAAAAAAAACGCATATATATGCATAAATTAAACATTTAATCTACAGCCGCATCTGTTCTTTGGTACCAACGGACTCAGCGATGGATTTGTATTGTGAGTACAAGTAAAGTTATGTAAGTTCTATAATATCATAACATTTTTATATTTCGTATGGCTACCTTTTAAATGAATGGACAGGGTTTTCTATTAAATTTCGATTCGACATAAACATTTAATTTTAAGAAACTTTATAGAAATATTTACAATCATGAAAATTAAGTGAAATCTTGAATTAACGTAATGAAACGTAATTATTCTATAATTTTTTTTTTTGTTGCTTTTGAAAACAATTGTTGTTTAAAAATGAATTCTTAAAAAATCTATGTATTGTCATTAGTACATCATAATGAAGGAATATCGAGTGTAATCAAATTAGGGGCAATTTTTATTTATTTTAGCTCACAAATTGCCAAGGTAGGGAGGGTATAGAGAGCTTATGGACACCAACATCATGTTCATATAAATACTGCGTCGGACTCTCTGCATAACTAATCCGCATACCAAACACCATTTTTGACAGAGCTTATTCCTTGCGTTTTCTTTGTTTTGATTTGTAGACTTTTAGAGTAGTATCTGTCTCCGTGCACTTAAACTTTATTTTTGTGTCGTAAGTGTGTCATAGGAAAATAAGGGATAGGAAAACCCCGACCCCATCCGGCGAGCAATCCACAGAGCGTAGCATAGTGCACACACCCGATTCCCTTTCCCAGGCGAGGCTGTATTAAGAAGACCGGCAGCTCAGTTCCACTGCTTACTGAACATCGTTACATAAAAATAATTGGCGCCCAACCCGTGTGGCCCATCGGGGTAGTGTGACTTAAAACTGAACATCTAGTTATTGTAGACTACCCAAAGAGAATAATAATATCAAGGTCAATTTATAAATTAATATATAATTTTGAGTCTAGAGAAGAAAAGACTAAGAAGAACTAATAAAACACATTTATAAATTTTGCCTTGAGGTCCGCACAAAATCCCGCTCTGTTTAACCATCCTTACACAAATTTTAATATCTGAATTGTATTTATTATGACTTAGTTTGCGAGTATATCAATTCCAGGAATTGAGATTCGACTCAAGTATTTGGTTTGATCTACCAGAAGAGAATATTCATAGACCGGGTCATGAGAAAAACAGTTCAATTCAATACTTATGTTTATTTGTTTAATGAGTAGGCACAGCTTTGTATATCCCTCGAAAGAATTGCGATAGCTATTCATAATTTTGGATAGGTCGACTTCAAAAGGAATGCATTTCTGATTGCCATCTCAAATCATTAGTCAACTAGAATTTTTTTGCGGCTACTGTGAATAAAAAGTCTTAGATGGAATTTGAGGTCTTGTCCAGTACTCATAAGATTTTTGAGTTAGATTATACAATAGCCACATTCTTTTACATAGTTTAGTATGCAGAAGCCACGCACTTAATCACTTTACGATATTCTTTTATTATGTATGGAAAATGACGATAAATTAAATTTTCACAACTTTAATTAAAACACAGATATTTATATTTAAGATGCCATTGCATCACAGTTTTGGAAACCAAGCTACTCCAGAAGAGGAGCAGGCTAAAACTTGTGTTATTTGTAACGAAAACATAACAACAGAACAGGTCACGATAACAACTTCTTGTCATCATGAGTTTCATAGCAATTGTCTAATTGAGAGATTCAAAGTTTCATCTAATTGTCCAACCTGTCTGGTCACATGCACAGCTGAGCCGTTTAACAATCCAAGCCTAGCTGTAGAACTTTCTGAAGCAGAAGCTCGCAACAGTCGAAACGCTAGTAGTCTCGAAAACTTTTCTTTGAATATGCCTTCTACAGATCGTAGAACCGAGCGTTCAACCCGTGGAAGAGGTAGAGGAGCCATACCTAAAAGAGGTGTGAAAACCAGGTCTATGCGTCATCCTATAAGGAGTTCTGTTAATGAAAATAATAATTCTGTTCAACGAGAGGTACAAAATTCACCAGTAGATCCTAATGAAATTGCTAGCTATGTGCAAACAGCAATGCAAGCTCAACAAAAGATCATGCTAGAAGAACTAACAGCGCACATAGCTTCTTCGTTGCAAACTCAGTTAGCGTCTTTACAATTAAACCCTCAAGTTTTATCGAGGCAGACAAACGCAAACAATGGTATTCCAGTTCGACCAGTGGTAAGCTCAAATGGTAGTAGTCCAAACAACATGTTTAGGCACAGTAGCGTAACGTCAAGTCTACCTCCAGAAAAAGTAGGAAGTATTATCCAAAATTGGCGTGTCCGTTTTGATGGAACTAAAGATAATGTATCGGCTAGTGAATTTATTTACCGTGTCCGATCCCTCACAGCACAAACACTGCGTAATGAATTTCAAATCATTTGCGACCATTTGCATCTACTTTTGGCAGGTAAAGCGTCCGATTGGTTTTGGCATTTCCATCGCAAGCACCCACATTTTAATTGGGAAACTTTTTGTTCCGCTTTCCGTGATAAATATGATGATACGGATAGCGATGTTGATATTTGGAGAAAAATTGCGAAGCGTCGGCAAGGCGAATCAGAGCCATTCGATGTCTATCAAGTAGGCATTGAAGATTTAACCAATAGGCTTTTACGTTCCATATCCGAAACCGAATTAGTTCAGCTTTTAATTTATAATTCAAAAACTCCACTTAGACATGAATTGTTACATTTACGTATTCGTACTCTCGATGTTCTGTATGAAGAAGTACAGAAGCATGAACAATTTTATGGTGAGCTACGTCATTCTTCAAATAAAACTCCCTTTAACTATCGTCGTAATATTTCTGAACTATGTCAAGCTGAAGATCAGGAGTCAGATGCAACGATAGCTGGTATTGTTCGAAATAAAATGATGTGTTGGAATTGTGACAAAGTTGGTCACCGATACGAAGACTGTTATGAGGTACGCAGAGTATTTTGTTACGGCTGTGGTACCAAAGACATGTACAAACCACGGTGTGTAAAGTGTAATCCTCCGGAAAACCGGCTAAAGGATGCGCAAACCTCGACCAACTAAGCGCATCCAGAACTTTACAAAACGATAGCTCTACTCAAACGGAAGGAGAACTTAACTCATTTCCGCAGTCAAGCTTATCGTCACCCAATATAGTCATAAATAAGCAAATAAGAAAACCATTTCATGAGAGATTGAAAAATTATATGGAAGTCAGAAATAGAATTTTTGGAGATCAGCAAGTATTAGAATTAATAAGCAAACCCAAGCGCTCTACAATCCGCTTGAGAAAATTTTGGAAAAACGTCATTAGCACGCGTAAGAGATTAGTTTCGTCCGTGTTTTTCAACACCGATAATAGGTTGTACATAGAAATTCAGATTGAAGGTAAAATCCATAAAGCTTTATTAGATTCAGGCGCATCAATTAGTTGCATCGGCAATGAATTGGCTCGTGACTTGCAGTCTACTTCTAAGACTCGTTCTTGCTCAGGCAATGTTAAAACAGCTGATGGAAGTACTTGCAAGGTAGTGGGAATTTTTACGTCTTCAATTACATATCGAAATAGGACTAAATCTATTGAATTCTATCTCATTCCAGCGTTAAGACAAACAGTATATCTAGGTATTGATTTTTGGTCAAGTTTTGGACTAGTAGACCAGATTATAAATCCAAAAATATGCGAATTAGATACAGGAGATTCAGATGATGAAGTAGATCTTTCAAAACTGCATGCCCTTACAGCTGAGCAGCAGCGGCGATTAGACGCCGTAATTAGGATTCTTCCATCTTTCGAACTTGAAGGATTGGGTAGAACTAGTGTAATTTCACATTCCATAGACGTTGGGGACACAAAGCCTATTAAGCAAAGGCATTGGCCAGTGTCACCTGCGCGAGAAAAACTGATGTTTGAAGAAATAGATAATATGCTAGCATTAGATGTTATCGAACCATCTAACAGTGCATGGAGCAGCAATTGTGTAATTGTAGAAAAAATAGCAAAGTACGATTGTGTTTGGATTCACGCGAGGTGAATAAGCATACTCATAAAGACGCCTATCCTTTACCCCATATTGATGGGATACTCAGTCGCTTGCCTCCTGCTTGTTTTATTACCGGACCAGACATGAAGCATGCGTTTTGCCAAATTCCTTTAGAAAAAAAGTCACGCCAATACACTGCTTTTACCGTACCAAATAGACCATTGTATCAATACAAAGTAATGCCATTCGGCTTAACAAACGCGCCACAAACGATGTGTAGGTTAATGGATCAGGTTGTTCCACCTCATCTTCGAAATCGAGTTTTTGTCTATCTTGATGACCTTCTTGTACTTTCTGACGATTTCGAATCCCATTTACTTCTACTGCAGGAGATTGCCCTTTGTCTTCGTAAGGCAAATATAACGATTAATGTGAGCAAGTCTAAATTCGCCATGAGAGAGATAAAATATCTTGGTTTTATAATTCGAAACGGCCAAACAAAAACGGATCCTTTTAAAATTCAAGCAATAAACGACTTTCCTGTTCCTATCACCGTCAGACAGCTTAGGCGTTTTCTAGGATTAACTAGTTGGTACCGTAGGTTTGTCGGAAATTATGCTGATATAAGTTTTCCGTTAACTGAGTGTCTTAAGAAAAATAAAACGTTTAAATGGACAGATGAGGCAAACGATGCTTTTATAGAGTTAAAGAAACGGTTGACATCCGCTCCCATTTTGATATCTCCGAACTTTTCTAAAAGATTTATATTGCTTTGTGATGCAAGCTCATATGGACTTGGATGCGTGCTATCACAAGAAAATGAGCAGGGTGTAGAAATGCCTATCGCATTTATGTCGGAAAAACTTACTAAGGCCCAAAGGAATTATTCCGTCACGGAATTAGAATGTTTAGCAGTCATAAAAGGCATCAAGAAATTTCGTGCTTATATTGAAGCTCAAGACTTTTTGGTTGTGACCGATCATGCATCACTTCAATGGCTCATGCGCCAGAAAGACTTGTCAGGTCGTTTAGCACGATGGGCTATTAAATTGCAGGGTTTCGTATTTAAAATAGAACACAGAAGAGGATCTCTGAATGTTGTCGCGGACACATTGTCTAGACAAAACGGTCCATCGATCGACGAGTTTGCCCCGACCGGACCTATCATTGATCTATCATCTGACCATTTTCGTAGTCTAGAATACATGAATCTTATTGATCGCGTGAAGAAGAATCAAGCTAAATTGCCTGATCTTAAAATTGCTGATGGTTTTGTCTATAAGCGAACAGAAATAGCAACTGGAAACGCAGATCAAGAGGCAGAATCATGGAAGTTATGGGTACCTTCAGGTATTGTTACTAATGTCTTACAGCAGGCTCATGATTCTCCAAGTGCATCGCACTGTGGCACGGGTAAAACGATCGAGAAGTTGAAAAGATACTTATTTTGGCCACGCATGGTAACTCAAACTCGTGAGTATATCAAGAATTGTGCAATCTGTAAGCAAACCAAGAGTCCTAATGTTGTATTAAGACCACCTATGGGTAGGCCATTTGTTTCGGACAGACCGTTTCAACGATTATATTTAGATTTGCTTGGACCATATCCACGATCTAAAGCTGGAAACATTGGAATATTAATAGTGGTCGACCACTGTACCAAGTTTCATTTTCTTTGCCCGTTAAAGCGTTTTACATCACCTTAAATTTGTGATTTTTTAGAGAGCTCTATTTTCTTCACATTTGGTGTACCAGAATCAGTGTTGACCGACAACGGATCTCAGTTTCGATCAGGCTATTTTGAAGCATTCTTAACTCGGTTTTTTGTTAAGCATGTATGCACAGCCATATATTCTCCGCAAGCGAATGCAAGCGAACGATTGAATAGGTCGGTGTTAGCAGCAATACGTGCCTATATTGGAACTGATCATACTTGTTGGGATCAAAAATTGAATGAGATAAATGGTGCGATTATATCTAGTATACACAGTAGTACTGGTTACTCTCCATACTTTTTAACTTTCGGTCAAAACATGATACTTAATGGAAAAGATTATGATCTCCTAAGAAAACTGTATTTACTTAGTGACGACACAAGGATTAGTTACCCTGATGCATTGCAATTAGCTAGAAGTGAAGCAAAAACCAATATTGCAAATGCTCACGAAGCAAATACTCGAGTTTACAATTTGCGCAGCAGAAACATTCAACTTAAACTAGGCCAAGAGGTATATGCGCGGAAATTTTCTCAAAGTAATGCTAGCAAAAAGTTCAGTCACAAACTTGATCTTGTTTTTGTCAAAGCCAAAGTTGTTCGCAAAATAAGCCCTGTGTACTATGAACTGCTTAACGAACAAAACAAGAATATTGGTGTTTATCATTTGAAAGATATACAGATAAGGTAGTAAACCGTCCTTTAGTCAGACAATGCCACTTTGTAGACTTCAATGGCATTATCTGTGGTCTGTAGTGGACAGAATACTACCCAAACATAGTATGATTAATTTTAATTTTTTTTGAGTTATACATTTATTCATTTTGGTCACCGAAATTAGCAAAATGTCCCATTGTCTTTGTTAGCCAAACTCGCTCGCAGCTTTTATCACCGTTACTTGGTGTAAGCATATTGTTGGCTCATCTTTGTTTCGCTCTTTCGCTAATTCAGCTTTGGAAGTATCCCGTATGAAAGCTCTTCGCTATGCAAAATCGAGCTGCAGAACATAAAATTTTCGCAGCTGTCGATCTTTTCTGTCGCAGCACCAAAAGAGTGAAGTCGTGCATTAAACAAATTAAAACGATTTAATTTAAAACCACGTGAAACTAAAACTAAATAGAAAGTACAGTTCGGCAATAAGGCCTTAAAATTGTTAAAGTGAGACAGAAAAGAAAAGAGATTATGGAATCAATTACAAAAAAATAACCCGACACTTGCTCATGAGTAGCAGTGCGGTTTAATTGTTATTCAAGTCGCGGAATTTTTAAGAGAAGGTGATATTTAACCAATATTTAATAAGTGCATTTTTTCTAAAGTTCTTATGTTCATTTTTGTAGTTGGAGACAGCGTTCAAGTGTCGGCGGCTATTGCTAAGTGCGCTGTGCGCGTTCCATACATACATACACACACATAGCCGTCGACCGCTGCAAATTTACCTTGGTGTTGCCACACGCACACAAGCACCCCTCGATATTCCGTAAAGTGTTAGAAGATCAGGAAGCCAGGATTGTGTGACTCCGCTGAAGGGAGTCGACAGACATATCTATTGAGACATAACCCTCAAAAATATCTGCTACAACTGCCTTGATTCGTCCCATCGAACACTGCTTTGCCAGCATTGCTCGAACACTGCTTTGACATCGCTGCTCGCACACCGCTTTCACAGTGTTGCCCGACTTGAACTTTTGAAGTGAACCAGTGAGAGTGAACTGGAACCGGAGGTTTCGTGAACTGCCTCTCTTTCGATTGCGTTGCTATCACCAATGCGATTTTCGTTTTGTATCGTTGCCATTCGCAACAACATATGATAAATTTGGTTAATTATCAATTATTTTGAAATTATATTTTAGTTTTAAGTTTAAACATGAAATCTTGCTAATCGAATCTTAATTAACAGGGACCCTTTTAGTTGGTAGACCAAACGATGCATAAATTAAACATTTAATCTACAGCCGCATCAGTTCTTTGGTACCAACGGACTCAGCGATGGATTTGTATTGTGAGTACAAGTAAAGTTATGTAAGTTCTATAATATCATAACATTTTTATATTTCGTATGGCTACCTTTTAAATGAATGGACGACATATCTCCGCCCAGTACATTTGTCTGGCGGAGATATGTCGTGTTTTCTGTGGCGGAGATATGTCGTTTCAAAACCGACATTCAGTGAATCACTAAAGTATTCGTTGCGAAGCATACGGTGCATATTCCTTGTAACGATGTTCAGTAAGCAGTGGAACTGAGCTGCCGGTCTTCTTAATACAGCCTCGCCTGGGAAAGGGAATCGGGTGTGTGCACTATGCTACGCTCTGTGGATTGCTCGCCGGATGGGGTCGGGGTTTTCCTATCCCTTATTTTCCTATGACACACTTACGACACAAAAATAAAGTTTAAGTGCACGGAGACAGATACTACTCTAAAAGTCTACAAATCAAAACAAAGAAAAAGCAAGGAATAAGCTCTGTCAAAAATGGTGTTTGGTATGCGGATTAGTTATGCAGAGAGTCCGACGCAGTATTTATATGAACATGATGTTGGTGTCCATAAGCTCTCTATACCCTCCCTACCTTGGCAATTTGTGAGCTAAAATAAATAAAAATTGCCCCTAATTTGATTACACTCGATATTCCTTCATTATGATGTACTAATGACAATACATAGATTTATTAAGAATTCATTCATCCAGACAAATGTACTGGGCGGAGATATGTCGTCGGAGATATGACGCTATGCCAATTGGGTCATCGGCTTGAGTAGCAACTCTTTTATACATTATTGTCCATATATTTGAAATAATCTATTGAAATTGATTCAATGATATTTCTGCTCGGTGCCATTTGAGTTTGCTGATTATAAGTATAACGACATGAATTTCAAGCCTTTGGAAGAACTGTTCTAAGTCGAGAATTCCATAGGTGTACAAGTCCCTAATTTTAATACTTGCGACTTTATTTCCTTGTTTTACTAAACATTTTGATTCTGGCCACCAGCAGATCAACAAAGCGCACACATTCATACGCATAAGATGTATACGAAATTCGTTCTTCTCTGCCACTAATAAAATAACAAAACCAGTGCTATTCTATTTTGCTTAAACACAAAATGCTCGAAGTACAAATACAATATACAAATACAAAATAAAGCTCAAATATTTATTTATTTTATACACAAAGTTTATTTTAATTATATAAATGCAAAACATGTTTATTTAAGTTTTATAAATTATATGCAACTTGTTTAATTGGTTATGAACGCCCTAACTTTTTGCCGAAAAGTAAAACAAACATATAAAACAAAAATAAAAGTATATCACGTTTTGCTATTCATTTGCGAAAAGTTCATATTAAGTTTATACTACCCTTCCAAGTTATACTGCATAAAGCAGATTGAAGCCAAAGTCTAAAGTTGCCGATTTCATATTTTGTGCGGCAATTCTGTTTTGCTTGTTTTGTGAATACACACACACACGCACATTAATAGACTTAAATAGCGAACATGTTGAATAAGAGTATGAACAGACGAATGTTGAGTGTTGGATACCCTAATATAATATAAGTGCTATTGTTGATATGTCATTTAATAATATATTTGTTATAGTTGTATATATTGATTAGAATAAGTTGGCGCTAAGCTAATAATTGAGAATTTGCTAAAAATAGTTTAATAAAATTACACACATATATCAATGTTATTAACGCTTCGAGCGGCAAACTTAATAATGTAGCAAATAAGCTTCTTCGAAATAGCATTTCTTGTGTTGCTGTTGTTTGGCTATGCAGCCAAATACATAGAAGCAGCATCACCGCACCATAAGCAGCAACCGCTGCTCTTATATGTACATATACAGTAGAATCCGGTTAAAACGACTTTCAAGGGACCGACGATTTTACGTCGTTATACCCGGACGACGCTCTAACCGAAAGGAGCAAAAAACATTTTTTTTTTGTTTATTTTATGGTTGCCATGTTTGTAATAGGCTTTAAAATATGACAAATTACTTTTTTAATCAAAACAAAAAAACTTGGAAAAAAGCATAAAAATATAGTTATATAACGGCACATCTCATGGAATAGGGTATGAGGCCTGCACACGCACGCTGTAAACATTTGTGTGACCTCGGCATTGCACTTCGACTTTCTCTCTTTTTCTCTTAGCAGCGTTGCTAAGGCGATAAAAACAAAATTTATTTAAAAAAATTTTTTTTAAATTTAAATAAAAATATTTAAGAAAAAATCTATGACTTTTTTGAGTAGTGAAAAAAAAACTGTCTGAAGATATCTATTTTCGTTTAGAAGTTATTAATTAAATGCCGCTGGCGGGGCCCAATTGCCCACTGTGCGACAGCTAAAACTAAGAGAGAGTAGTGAGAGTGTAAGATCCTTCGTGCCGGTTCTTTTTAACACGCTTATATGAGCTTCACTTGTATGTTTGTATGTAACTCTCCTTTGGTCTAAAAGCAAGTGGCTTATTACTGTCAGTATATCCCACTACCTCAAGTTCGTTCGTTGGCCGAGCGGTCTAAGGCGCTGGTCTTCGCTCCCGGACTCACCGATCGTGGGTTCTAATCCCGTCCACGGCCGAAAAAAAATTGTTTATTTTTTTGAATCTGCACCAAGTTCATGTTCTCTAGAACTTCCAATTTTTTTTTTTGATAATTAATAGAACTAAAATTAAAAAAACTAAAAAACACGCTTTTATAATACATCGAACTAAAAAGTGAAAAATAAATATAGTTTAAAAAAACTAAAAAACACGCTTTTAGAGCATATCAAACTAAAAAGTTAAAAATAATTTTTAAAATAAGTTTAAAACAATAATAAATGATAAATACTAGCATTATTGTAAAAAAGCGTGGGGCGCTTTGTACATATTTCTCGTACATCGAGCGCCCAACGCTTTTTTTTACAATAATGCTAGTATTTATCATTTATTATTGTTTTAAACTTATTTGAAAAATTATTTTTAACTTTTTAGTTTGATATGCTCTAAAAGCGTGTTTTTTAGTTTTTTTAAACTATATTTATTTCACTGTCGGTTTCACAGTCGGTTTTTATACTCGATACCGAAGGTAAAGAGTATATTGAGTTTGTGCAATGTCCGTCATGGTGTCTGTCCGTCTGTCCGTCTGTATGAACGCAACTTTTTTCCACACCCTTCAAGCTAGAGACTTGAAACTTTCCAAATCTCTTTATCTATGAGATAGTAAATTAAAGTGTCAAGATGGGGGTTCTACGATAACTGGGGGGCTGGCAAATCGATAAATTCGATAACTCAAAACCGATAAATCCACATATTTCGCACATCCTTACAGCTAGAAGTACCAAATTTGGTAAGAAGATAGCTACTAGCAACCCCCAAAAAACTGCATCAAAAATTTTGGAGCCACGCCCCCACATTCCGCCCCCAGCCCCCCCGCATTTTAAAGTCAAAAAAGCCTATATCTCCCACAGTTTTTGAGTTATAGCCACCAAATTTGGTGCCAAGATAGGTGATGATGATCCCCCAAAAACTGCATCAAAAGTTTGGATGCCACGCCCACCAATACTGCCCTAGCCGTCCCCATCCACCCCAACGCTTCGTCAAAAACGGGAATGCGTGTTTCTTCCAGAGTTGTGGAGCTAGAGCCACCAAATTTGGTAGGAAGATAGCTGGCAACGACCCCCAAAAATTTGCATCAAAGTTTTGGAGCCACGCCCTCCATTTCGCCCCCCTTTCCCCACTTTTTACAATTTTCGAGCTAGAGTCACCAAATTTGGTATGAAGATAGCAATTGACATTTCAGAAAGATCTGCATCAAAAATTTTGATTCCACGCCCACCCATACCGCCCCCAGCCCCCCTTTCCCGACTTTTTACAAATTTCGAGCTAGAGTCACAAAATTTGGTATGAAGATAGCAATTGACATTTTACAAAGATCTGCATCAAAAATTTGGATGCCACGCCCACCCAAACCGCCCCCAGCCCCCCTTTCCCCACCTTTTACAAATTTTGAGCTAGAGTCACCAAATTTGGTATGAAGATAGCCGGTGGCATCCCCATCTGCATCGGAGAATCTTTAAGGCAGCGTAAACCCCTGCCGCATCCGTACCCCTTTGCATTCAGGCCACTTTTTACCGGTTTTAATTCTGGTATCGAGTAAAATTATTTGTTTTAAATAAATTTTGTTTTTATCGCCTTAACAATGCTGCTAAGAGAGAGAGAGAAAGCTGAAGTGCAATGCCGACGTCACACAAATGTTTACAGCGTGCGTTTGCAGACCAAATACCATATTCCATGAGATGTGCCGTTCTGCAACCATAAAATAAACAAAAAAAAAACATTTTTTTTTGCTCCTTTCGGTTAGAGCGTCTTCCGGGTATAACGACGTAAAATCGTCGGTCCCTTGAAAGTCGTTATAACCGGATTCTACTGTATATGTATATATAACAGCGACCGGCAAAGTTAGCGTTTCCTATAGCTGGCTATAGGGCAGCAATTTTTTCGTTTTACAGTGTACGCTATAAAAAAACTAATACAAGCGCACGCTGTTCGGCTTTCGGCAGTTGTGTTGCTCCCACTTCGGCAAAGCAAATCAAGTCAGTTGCTGTTCAGCATTCACTAAGGCAAGACCTCGCTGCGCAATTTTTCTGAATGCCAAATATTAAACACTGCAAAAAAACTAAAAAATGAATGAATTTTTTTCAATGAAAATATGGATGGCGAGTCCCAATGTTTAATTTGCCACCAAATTTTAGATTGTAGCAATATATATTTTTAAAAAGGCATTTTCAAAACAAGCACAGCAATTATGAATTGCTTGAAAAAATGATTTGATTTGCCAACATATTCATTTTCTCAGTGCACTGTTTTCTTCGTGCGCGAACACAGTTTTCAATACAAGCAAAGAGCAATAAAAGTATAGATGTGTGAGTTTGCCGGTCGCTGATATATAATGTTAATTACTCCAACCACAACTTAACTCTTATTATGTTTCTTGAAATTGCATGCTCATTCTATGTTAACCGCTTTTCAATTACCTTACATTGCATGCCCTTTTTATTCGGCGTTTGAGCAGCCAAAGTTAGTTATGTATGTTACGATCGCTAACCACTAAAGTTTGAATTCGTTTTCGTTATCGCTGCGCACCGCTCATTTTCGGATCGACTTGCCAAAATATTGTACGGATTTTAGAAGAGGCAATTTCGAGCCTGCCTGCTGATTTATATAAACTAATTTAAGTCAAATGATATGCCCTAACTGGCTAAATATATTAACAAGTAAAACAAAATTATTAATTTTTTTCGTTAATCTACGGCTAGTGAAACTACAAACAACATCGGTCAGTTGCTTTGTATTCGGTACGATTTGCAATTAACAAACGCACCAGCAAGTGCAAACTGTAATCGCAGTTTACGCTTTCCACTGTCGCTGTCGTTTGCTGGCTAAAGCGCCGCTAGCCAAAGTTAAATGACCCTTATTTTCGGTTGCTTTGCCTAATTTTGTGTGCCTATTCTTGCGCAAGTGCTTGCTATTTTGTGCAGCTGTTGTCAATTGCTTTTGACTGTACATACATTCTTACACAAACACATTTAATCTTGGTTTTTACTTTACGTGCTGCTGAAAGTTGAGTGAGAGTTTTTTTTTAATGAATCTTTGACTGCTGCTCCTTGGATGATGTCGCAACCATTGGTACCTGGATCTCCAGCGCCGGACTCCAATTCGCCTTCATTTACATTTGAAATCAATGACAGCTACGATTCGTTGCTAAATGCTGGAACGGATTTGTCCATGCAGTCATCCAGCTCATCAACAACACAAATACAGACAGAAAAACAAACAACGTCAACACCGATGGCATCACCTCAGCCGACAAGTCAAGGAGAATTGCGTGCCAAAAGGCAAAACAAAAAAAATGGCTTGTCGGAAATTTTGGGCGAGGTTAACCAAACATTTAATAGTTACGTGCAAAGTGTAGTGAATCGGCAAGAGGATAAAGTAGCAAGTGGTTTCACCACAACTGTGTACGCATTATTAGCAGAGATGAAGCCCAAAAAAAAATTTAAAACAATAATGACCACAATGAAGGTGCTACAAGATGCGCAGCTAGAGAGCGACGCAAAGTAAAGAAATTACAAAAATCAATAATACTTTAAAAAGAAAAACTCATCAGCATTTATTTATTTATTTGTTTATTTAATTTATGAATTGGGCTGGAATGCTACTGCCCCTTCTGCGCTGAAATATCTGCATAATTCTTCACGAACTTGCTGCGCTCTGCTCGAACTCCGTCGTATATGGGACACAAAGTTTCTAAGAGTACCATTGGGACCAACGTCGTTCCTCCAATCTCCCAAAATTATTGTATTATCCGACGCATCTCTATCAACATACGATTCTGGGCAATACAAGCGTTCAATGTCATTCAGCATAATACATTTATGCAGAACTATGCAGGCTAGAACAATCTTTTCGCAGTTCTCTGGCATAAACTCCAAAGTTGTGTTTAATATGCGCCATCGTGCCGTTAGTATTCCGAATGCATTTTCTACTACTAGTCGCGCTCGAGAGAGCCGATAATTGAATATTTTTGCCTTCAGCTCAAGCATTTCTCCTTGACGCCGTGGAGCAATCGGCTTCATTAAATTTGCCGTTAGCTGAAAAGCCGCATCAGCAACAAAGTAATGGGGAAATGGTGTTGGGTTTTCGCTGTTTGGCAACGGATTTCGCGCAAGTCTCTTCCAAAATCATTTAATCGAAACACACCTGAAAATTTATTTAAAATCAATAACTTTGTCTATATGTATGTGTGTGAAATTAGAAGCTTACCTCCATCGCTTTCACTCCCGTAGCTTCCGATGCTTATGTCTGTAAAAATATAACGCGCATCGCAAACAGCCATAAGCACCATGCTGAAATATTTTTTATAATTAAACCAGCAGCTTCCGGAGTTTCTGGGGCACTTTATGGCGATGCGTTTGCCATCTATGGCACCCACACAATTTGGCATATGCCACATTCTCCTGAACTCCGCTTCAATGTCTTTATATTGAGACATTGTTGGGGTTGTCAAATATACTGGAGAAAGAACACGCCAGAGCTCCTCGCAAGTCTCCAAAACAATCTTCCTTACAGAAGCTTTGCCTATCTTATAGCTCCAAGCTATTGTCTGCATACTTGTTCCGTGTGCTAAAAACCTTCATTTTATTTAAACATTTACATTTGTAGAAGTATCTAAATAAATATATATGTATGTACTTACAACAAAGTCATGGAAAGCCGTTCTTCCATACTTATTCGTTGTCTTGGGCGCGCAAGAGAATTGCCCAACAGCGTTAGCAACAGATTAAAAAGGGTTTTAGACATTCTATTGTGCAGGAAAAATTGCGAATCATCCAAGTTCTTTATTTTCCTGAACGTTTTCCTGTAGTATCCAGCTACATTCCAATCCCTATTTATAGGCCGAACTGCCCAACGCCGCAATCGCATTTCTGGCATTGCGCTGGCTATAATGCCCATTTGCACCAAGTACATATAAAATATGGCCACCATATCATCCATTTTTAATTCAATTTTTCTGCAGACACTTAAACAATTCGCGCTCAATTCAGATTATATCAAAACAATGACAAACAGCTGTTCGATAAGTTCATGCCCACGGTTGCATTCACGTTCACGTTCAGGTTCAGGTTCAAGTTAAGTTCACTTTATGTGTGTCAAGATAGCAACGGTTCACCAGCAACGAAAAACGGAACTTGGTTCATGAGTCAGAACCACCAATGAACTTTACTGTTTTTATATTTTTTTCAGCATGGAATCTAATGAAAATTGATGCAAAAATGTTAAAATATGAATTATTTATTGTTTTTATGCATCGTTTGGCATATTTCAGCTTTCCAAGTGAGTAACACAAGTGATTTAAAAATTACATATCCAGCATATCTTAAATATCTCAACTCACAGAGCACGGCACCAATGATGACATATACTGAATTAAAGCCTATTATTTCACCTATTTTATGGTAAATATTTCAAGAAAATCGTTCGTACAGTTTTTGAATAATTTGCCAAAGAGTGCAGCTACCTCGATGTCAGACCCATACAAAATGACCGCCAAAATATATGCATGGTTCTCAAGCCTTAATATCTTTTTTCAGAGAACACGGCATATAATGCAAGCTATACCAAAATGAAGGTACATGTTCAGGAAACTATAGCAATTAAAACTAGAGAAATCGTTCGTACAGATTTTGAGAAAATTAATTTTATGTTAATTAACCTTTTGTTGTTCATTAAAAAGGGCTATCGAGTTGGTAGTTCACGCAAGAACTGAACTACTGCGCAACATAAAGCTGGTTGATATGGAGTGGGTTTTATACATTTGCTTACAACTGGAAGCTGATTGGTACATTATAAGTATGTAATTGCAAACAAAGGCTGCCATATAAACAAAACATTTCCTATATACTAACTTTCTTCAATTAAAACTACTTAATATTAACTATAATATTCATTTAAGTAATAACTAAAATATTATTTAACCATTTATCATCCATTCTCTATGTAAATATCATTGTTTACATTTTGACTTTTCAGCCAAAGAAACATATGTGCAGATATGTAACTATGTGGCAATATTTTGCCCAAAAACCAAAATCGTTGCTAACTTTTATCTTTTTCCCAAGAGCACGGCATAAGTTGCACGGTAGATGGGCGAATTAGGACCTATGTTTCTACTTCGTTTGCCGTTTAAATGAAGAAAATCGTTCGTACAGTTTTTTTTTTTATGGCCACGAATGTGTTTTTTTCATTAAATCACGATATATACATACGATGTATGTATCATCTATATATATGCCATCGCAAACAAAGGCTGCAATATAAACAAAACATTTCCTATATAAAACTACTTAATATTAACTATAATATGCATTTAAGTAATAACTATAATATTATTTAACCATTTATCATGCATTCTCTATGTAAATATCATTGTTTACATTTTGACTTTTCAGCCAAAGAAACATATGTGCAGATATGTAACTATGTGGCAATATTTTGCCCAAAAACCAAAATCGTTGCTAACTTTTATCTTTTTCCCAAGAGCACGGCATAAGTTGCACGGTAGATGGGCGAATTAGGACCTATGTTTCTACTTCGTTTGCCGTTTTAATGAAGAAAATCGTTCGTACAGTTTTTTTTTTATGGCCACGAATGTGTTTTTTTCATTAAATCACGATATATACATACGATGTATGTATCATCTATATATATGCCATCGCAAACAAAGGCTGCAATATAAACAAAACATTTCCTATATAAAACTACTTAATATTAACTATAATATGCATTTAAGTAATAACTATAATATTATTTAACCATTTATCATGCATTCTCTATGTAAATATCATTGTTTACATTTTGACTTTTCAGCCAAAGAAACATATGTGCAGATATGTAACTATGTGGCAATATTTTGCCCAAAAACCAAAATCGTTGCTAACTTTTATCTTTTTCCCAAGAGCACGGCATAAGTTGCACGGTAGATGGGCGAATTAGGACCTATGTTTCTACTTCGTTTGCCGTTTAAATGAAGAAAATCGTTCGTACAGTTTTTTTTTTATGGCCACGAATGTGTTTTTTTCATTAAATCACGATATATACATACGATGTATGTATCTATATATATAAAAGAGTTTGTCCTAAGTGATTGTTGACATTGCCACAGCCTAAACGAAAAGAGCTACAAGGCTGAAATTTTCACACAATATTTTATGCAGGTTGAAAGTGAGCACTAAGAAAGGAATTTTTATTTGGACAACTCCTTCAAGTACCTCCCATACGATTTGGAGCACTTTTTACCCATTTTAAAAAACAAATTACAATTACAACAAGTACCCATTCCACTACTGTCGCCTGATTGTCGCACAAGCTGAGGGTTTGATCGCGAGCGAGAATACAAAAACAAAACAAATGCGCAGTGACGCCTTCGCGTCGCACAAGCAAAGTCATAAAAAAAGGTTCGACACTTGCAAAAACGAAACGGATTTCTGCTTCTTAATGAATATGTGCATACACAATTAAGTGAACAATGCGCTTGAAAATAATTTTCATAATTTTATGTACATGTATCACTTCGCACAGTGCATATTCTTTTTTTTCAAATTTGTGTGCCTTTGACAATTGATTTACGACCCAAGTAGCGTTTGTTGTTGTTGTAAGTGTTGTTGTTGGGCCCGCACTGCTACTTTTTGTTGGTGTCATTAATTTAAAAAAAAAAAAAAACAACAACATAACAAAACTTGGTGCGTCTAGAAAAATTACCCACACCAGAATATTTTATGGGGGTGGATTTGCCAACTTGCTGCTTATATAACTTAGACAAAACTAACTAACATTATTAATATGTTATTGATATGCAATTTCGAACAAGCATAGGGCGTTGACATAAGTGCGCGTGTTGCTCTTAAGATAATCAGGTAATTACAAATCTCGCTCCGATCATGTTCCTTTGATGTTGCTCATTTACGTTCACTCTCTATTTTATGTGCGCGCTTTGCATGTCAATCATAAAGTTTAATAACCCTAACTCCTCCGCACACACTAAATTAAAGCTAAAGGCAATATGCAATTCACTTAGCTGCAGCCTCTTAGATATGTTTTGCGTTAATTCAGTGCGTGCGAAGAAGGTAGCGTTACTACGCTCTTTGTTAGACTTGCAGAGCGCGCGCATACATTGTAAATGCATGCATACATTGTTGACTTCTGAAGCAAGCTAAAAGAAAGCAAAAAAATGTTCACCAAATATATACCGTGCAAAAACAAACACACTAACAAATAGAAACTTAAGAAAATGTAATCTACATCAGCAGCAGTAGCATGCATTGCAAATAAAATCTTACAAAATTGATTGACTGAACTTCCCGCATATACATATTAAATATACATACATATAATTGGGTCAGAAATACTTCCATCTACCTGTTACATACATTTGCACAAAAGCAATATACCCTCTGGTCTGTAGATCAAATGGTCATTCGCCAAGCAATAGCGTTCTGTGTACACATCGAGAATAGGCAAATGCAAAGAAAATACAAGCTAAACACTTGCAAGTTGCTTCGAAATACAAAGCACAAAATTTTAATACCCTATGTTTTAAAATTTCATAAATAGCCATTGCTAACAATTTGTTTTCGGTATTTAATTAACAAAATAATTTTATTTTTATACAGATTGTTTTTATCAATTATTTAATGCCAATAAGAAAGGTAATATGTATTATGAATAATACATTTTTATATATTGCATTTATTAATTAATAAGTCAATTAAGTCTATACCACCCTTTTTTACTAAGCAGCCGCAGCAACAGCAGGAGCAAAAGCATCATAAACGGCAGCAAGCGAATGCAATGCAAAGTGCGGTACAACTAATCTTTGTCTCGCACTTCGCACACTTTGCGAAAAAAAAATTCGCGACTCCGTTATTTCGTCATTTCTCTATCAGCTGTTTGTTTTTAAATGCTCTTTGTGCGCACGCTCTGCATGTCAAACATAAATCCTAATATCCCTTCCTCCTCCGCACTCTCTAAGCTAAGTTAAGCATAACTAAGAGTTTGCATTTAAGGGAATGACATTGCCTAATTTGTACCACCTACACCTAGCTCTTAAGTACAAGCGTTGTATGTAAGATCTCGGTGTGTGTTGTGTAGAGGAATAACTGTAATACTCTTTCCCACTTAATGTTTTTACATACAATGGTTAGGGAATTGGTTATGCATTTTAGTTTATATTTATTTTGAAGATAGAAAGTTACGTTTCGTTTCAGTTCATTTTTAAATATAGTTTGTATTAAAGGATAACATCGAAAGTTACTTTTTGGATCAGTGAGTTATTTATTTTTCTGATTTTCGTATTATTTATATACAATTCATATAAAATACGTATTTTAATGATAAGTTATAAAAAATATTTAATTTAAAACATTAACGATCAACGTATTTTAATATCTTTTGTGGTTTTTTAAACACAAGAAAAATAAGTCGATTTTAGACTTAATAATTGAAGCAACATTATATATAGTTGTCTTCTATTTTGCATATTATATAATAGTTATATAGACGCTGCTTAAGTGCATTTAAAAATCAAATAAAACTAAGCAGTCTGAATATTCTATTAAAATAATATAAGTTGGCATATTCAGTTTTATTGAACTCTTTACTTTGTATAGACGCTGTAACGTTGTTCAGTGAAGTCAATTTTTGACTTATTTTGAAGTATTTATTTATTTATAATACTTACTTTAAATTAAGGTGTTAATTTGTTTTGTTGTTATTTTTTTAAACAAAATTAATAAGTCGTTTTTCGACTCAATAATTGAAGCAATTGAAGCAACATTATATATAGTTGTCTTCTATTTTGCATATTATATAATAGTTATATAGACGCTGCTTTAGTGCATTTAAAAATCAAATAAAACTAAGCAGTCTGAATATTCTATTAAAATAATATAAGTTTGTATATTCAATTTTATTGAATTCTGTACTTACGTATAGACACTGTAACGTTGTAACAATCGTTTTACAGTGAAGTCAATTGACTCTCAGCCAAATTAAAATATGTCTATTGAAACTTTAGATATTAGTGGTGTTTTGGTGCCGCATTCAGTTGTTGCCATAATTGGTGATGGAGCCTGTCTTTTTAGATCTATTTCCTACCTTTTATTTGGTAGGCAAGGCTTCCATGGCACCATACGCCAACATATTGTAACCCATGTCGTTACCAACTGGGAAACTTTTGCTTGCTTCAGCATGAACATAAATGGAGAGTGTTATAGCTCTTCTGAACAATATGAGTGCACTATGTCAAATTCATATACTTATGGTACTGCATGTGAGCTTCAAGCAGCAGCAGAAATTTATGTTGTAAATTTTCAAGTTTTTCTAAATGGAAACTTATATCTGTCATTAGGAAATGATATGCATCCTGTGAAAAAATTGCGTTTTACCGGCGAATTAATGAATGGACATTTTGATGTTTATATTCCTTTAGAGGAAGTATTAACTCAAGATACCGATACGTCAAGTGAATGTATAACTGAAAATGTTAAAAATCCCGTTAAAAGACGTAGTCGGTTCACCGACAAAACAACACAAACGGTACGAAAACATATAGTTGAAAAATATCTTGAAAAAAATAAGGGTAAGCACATAAAAGCATCAAAAAGATATCAGGTTAATAACCCAGAAGCTCATACAAAGAGAAGACATCAGGCTGATAATCCTCAAGCTAATAGAGATGCAGTGAGACGACATCAGGCTAATAATCCTAATGCACGTCAAGAAAGGCGTTTGCGTGCATGGAGTGTTAAAGCCATGTCTGGCCTAAACTATGATTTTGAAATAGCTTATAAGTCAGATAAAATTACTCAACTTGGTAGTATGAATTTGATATGCAAACATTGTGATGCTTTAAAATGGAAAAATGAGCCTCTGGGTATCTGTTGCAAGGCAGGAAAAGTTAAGCTTTCACAAAATGAAAGTTTGCCTGATCCACTTAAGAGCTTAATAATTGGTGGACATCCCAAGCATGATCATTTCATTGATCGTATAAGAAAGTATAACAGCTGCTTTCAAATGACTTCTTTTGGTAGTAAAAAAACTATAAATGAAAGTTGGTCAACCTTTAAAGTCCAAGGACAAGTGTATCACCTAATTGGTAGTGTCCGACCTTTGCCAAATGAAGAAATGCAGTTTCTTCAAATTTATTTTGTTGGTGATGATGAAAAGGAAGCTCAACTACGTTGCAAAAATATTCCAAATGTTGATTTAAGCGTAGTAAAGGATCTTCAATGTATGTTTCATCATCATAATCGTTATGTAAAAGATCTAAAAATGGCTCTCAATAAAATACCAATAAGTACTAAAGATTATAAATTGGTTATACATGCTGATCGAACACCCGCTGGTGCACACAAAGGGCTTTACAATGCACCTCAATCAAGCGAAGTAGCTATAGTTATTGTTGGTCAGCAATTTGCAAAGCGCGATATTATTATTGAAAGCCATAATAATAAATTACATCGCATTAGTGAGGTGCATCGATCATACGATGCCTTACAGTACCCTTTGCTATTTCCTTATGGCGAAGATGGCTATTCAGTGGATATACCACAATGGAATCCATTATTAAAAAGGGAGGATCCAAAAAAAATGATATCTGCGTTAAGCTTTTACAGCTATAAAATAATGATTCGTCAATCCGAGATAAATCATTTAATTTATTGTCGTTCCCTTTATAGTCAATTTTTGGTTGATATGTATGCTAAAATTGAAACAGAAAGGTTAAATTATATTCGCTACAATCAAGCGAAACTCAGAGCAGATAGCTATATACATCTACAAGATGCAATAGGCCAACAAGATGTTGAAGCAGCTCAACTTGGTCAGATGGTAATTTTACCATCTTTTTTTACAAGCTCTGCACGATATATGCATGAAAAGACTCAAGATGCAATGACATATGTTCGCCATTATGGGCGACCAGATCTTTTCATAACATTCACCTGCAATCCACAATGGAATGACATCAAAAGTGTTTTGATACCGGGTCAAAAGCCACATGATCGTCACGATATTATAGCTCGAGTTTTTCATTTAAAAGTTAAAGCTTTAATGTCACTATTGATAAAAGGTTCTTTGTTTGGAAGCGTGCAATGTTTCATGTACTCTGTGGAATGGCAAAAGCGGGGCTTACCACATATTCATATTTTACTTTGGTTAGAAAATAAAATAAGACCAGATAAAATCGATAAGATTATCTGTGCCGAAATACCAAACGCAGATGAGGATCCTTTGTTATTTAACATTGTTAAGTCAAATTCATGGTTCATGGTCCTTGCGGTGCATTTAATAATAAATCGCCATTCATGAAAAATGGAAAGTGTACCAAAAGGTTTCCTCGACAACTACTTAAAGAAACTGTGACTGGAAAAGATAGTTACCCTCTATATCGTAGAAGAGCGATAGAAGATGGTGGTAATGCAATTAATATAAATGGTAACTGCATAGATAATCGTTGGGTTGTGCCTTAAAACTGTGTACTTTTGAGAACATTTGAAGCTCACATAAATGTTGAGTATTGTAGTTCTGTAAAGTCTATTAAATACATCTGTAAATATGTTAACAAGGGCAGTGATCAAGCATCATTTACTCTTGAAGACCAACGTAATGAAATTAATATGTACGAAAGTGGCCGTTATATAAGTAGCTCAGAAGCGGTATGGAGAATCATTGCATTTCCCATACATGAACGTTTTCCGGCTATTACACACTTAGCTGTTCATTTAGAAAATGGTCAACGAATATATTTTAACCCCAATAATTCGCAACAATTACTTGACAGATTAAGCATTACACCCAAAACCACTTTGCTAGCCTTCTTTGAGCTATGCACACGTGATGAGTTTGCAAGAACGCTTCTATATTGTGAAGTTCCATCGTATTTTACATGGAACAATAAAGAATTTCAAAGAAGAAAACGAGGGCATGATGTGCCAAATTTTCCTGGAGTTAAAAGAGATTCAGCTTTGGGAAGAGTTTACACTATTCATCCCAATAATACAGAATGTTTTAATTTAAGACTTTTACTACATTTTGTAAGAGGGCCAACTTCATTTTCAAATTTAAAAACCGTTAATGGTATAGCATACGCATCATTTCAATTGGCGTGTAAAGCTCTAGGATTACTAGAAGATGATAAGCACTGGGATTCAACTATAGCCGAAGCTGTCATATGTCAAAATCCTACAAAACTGAGGGAACTTTTTGCAATAATGTTAGTACATATTTTGTCAAATTTCGGATGCTCTTAAACTTTGGAATATTTATAAAGAGAGTTTCTCAGAAGATATTTTAAGAGTCTTTCATATTTCACAAGACAGAAATATTGATCAAAGTATTCTGAATAATGTATTTAATAAATGTCTTTTGTACATTGAAGATATAGTACTGTCTATTGGTGGTCAAAACTTGACTAACTATGGACTTCCACTACCAATCAGATCCGAGGAAATTGTTCAAAATAATGAATATCATAGAGAAACAAATTATGAAAATTGAGATAATTTTGTTGTTAATAATGAGCTACTCCTTACTGCTGAGCAAAAACAAGTATACGAAAAGTTACTGCATAGCGTTGAAGCAGAAAAAGGAGAAATCTATTTTTTAGATGCACCTGGTGGAACAGGTAAAACGTTTCTTTTAAATTTATTATTGGCAAAGGTACGGCAAAGTAAAAACATTGCATTGGCCGTTGCTTCTTCCGGTATCGCAGCCACTTTACTAAATGGTGGTCGCAAGCGTATTCTACACTTAAGATTCCATTTAATTTGATTCATTTAGAACACCAAGTACCTAAGGGCAGCAATTTTGTTTACGCACCTATAAAAAACTAATACAAGCGCAGCTTCGGCTTCGGCAGTGTGTCCCCACTGGCAAACAAACAAGTCAGTGCGATTCAGCATCACTAAGGCAAGACCCGCCCAATTTTCAAATGCCAAATATAAACACTCAAAAAAAAACAAAAATGAATGAATTTTTCAATAAAATATGGATGGCGAGTCCCAATGTTTAATTGCCACCAAGTTTTAGATGTAACAATATATATTTTTTAAAAGGCATTTTCAAAACAAGCACAGCAATATGAATTGCTGAAAAAGATTGATTGCCAACTTATTCATTTTCCAGTGCACTGTTTTCTCGGCGCGAACACAGTTTCAAACAACAAAACAATAAATAAGTGTGGAGTTTGCCGGTCGCTGATTTAGAAACACCACATTGCTCAATTTCAAAACAATCTAATATGGCTGCTGTGCTCAGAGATTGCAAGCTTATTGTTTGGGATGAGTGTACTATGGCCCATAAAGGTGCTTTTGAAGCTGTAGATCGATCTTTGAAAGACATTCGAGATAGTGAATACTTAATGGGTGGCATAACTGTTCTCTTAGCTGGTGATTTTCGACAAACTCTTCCAGTGATCCCCAGAGGAACAAGAGCAGATGAAATAAATGCGTGCTTAAAGTCTTCAATTTTGTGGCCCAAAATACAGAAAATTGCATTAACAAAAAATATGCGAGTGCACTTAAAAGGTGATAGCAAAGCTGGTGAATTTGCAGAAATGCTTCTTCAAATAGGAAATGGATTATTTCCAACCCATGATGGCAAAATAACTTTACCATCAACTTTGTGTCATGTTGTGAAAAGTATTGAAGAACTAACTCTCAAAATATTTCCGGATATTACAAATATCTCTGAAAAATCACTCGAATGGTTTTCAGAACGTGCTATTTTGACTGCGAGAAATGACAATGCATTGGAAATAAACGAGTTTTTATTAAAATCATTTCAAAGTGAAGAAATGACATATAACTCTATTGATTCTGTGACTGAAGTCGAAGATGCAGTTCATTACCCCGTCGAGTTTCTTAATTCATTAAATCCGGCTGGCCTGCCTCAACATAAATTAACTTTAAAGATTGGTTCACCTGTAATGTTGATTCGCAACTTGAAGCCGAAAAAACTGTGCAATGGTACAAGATTGCAAGTTAAAGCCCTTCATAAGAATGTTGTCGAAGCAATGGTCTTTACTGGCAGTGGTATAGGGGAAACGGTTTTTATACCGAGAATTCCATTAATACCTTCTGACTCTGAATTGCCATTTCAATTTAAAAGATTGCAATTTCCTTTAAAAGTTTGCTTTGCCCTAACAATCAATAAATCACAGGGACAAACTCTCAAATTAGCCGGACTAGATTTAAGACACGATTGCTTCTCTCATGGCCAATTTTATGTAGCCTGCTCAAGAGTCAGTTCACCAAAAAGTTTAGTTGTATTAGCACCTGACGGAAAAACAACCAATGTCGTTTATCAAGAAGCTCTTAACAGTTGTTAATAATTGCAAATTAAATTCAACAAGTGGATAAGGCCTACTGGGGAAACCACAATAAAAAATTACGCACCTGATTCTCTACCTCAATGGTGGCGTGGAAAAGAGAATATTAAATACTTTGCTTTAATTTGTTGTTAAATATTTTCTAATTTATTTATTTTACATCTATCTTTTATTGCTAAAATAATATAAACTTTCCGCGCAGCGAAGTAAGCGGGGCACTTACTATGTCGTATAAACGGAAATGTAGGATTTCATCAGATGTGCAAGTGAATACACAGGGGCTTCAACACACGGTTATTTTCAAACGTTATAATTGCTTGCATTCGAAAATCGAGCGCGCAGCGCGAGGGGGGTTGGTGAGCGAAGCGAGCAGGGGGGGACCCCCTAGTCATCTATATACATATATGCCATCGCAAACAAAGGCTGCAATATAAACAAAACATTTCCTATATGAAACTACGTAATATTAACTATAGTATGCATTTAAGTAATAACTATAATATTATTTAACCATTTATCATGCACTCTCTATGTAAATATCATTGTTTACATTTTGACTTTTCAGCCAAAGAAACATATGTGCAGATATGTAACTATGTGGCAATATTTTGCCCAAAAACCAAAATCGTTGCTAACTTTTATCTTTTTCCCAAGAGCACGGCATAAGTTGCACGGGAGAAGGGGGAAATAGGACTATGTTTCTACTTCGTTTGCCGTTTAAATGAAGAAAATCGTTCGTACAGTTTTTTTTATTATGGCCACGAGTGTGGTTTTTTCATTAAATCACGATATATACATACGATGTATGTATCATCTATATATATGCCATCGCAAACAAAGGCTGCAATATAAACAAAACATTTCCTATATGAAACTACTTAATATTAACTATAATATGCATTTAAGTAATAACTATAATATTATTTAACCATTTATCATCCATTCTCTATGTAAATATCATTGTTTACATTTTGACTTTTCAGCCAAAGAAACATATGTGCAGATATGTAACTATGTGGCAATATTTTGCCCAAAAACCAAAATCGTTGCTAACTTTTATCTTTTTCCCAAGAGCACGGCATAAGTTGCACGGTAGATGGGCGAATTAGGACCTATGTTTCTACTTCGTTTGCCGTTTAAATGAAGAAAATCGTCCGTACAGTTTTTTTTTTTAATGGCCACGAATGTGTTTTTTTCATTAAATCACGATATATACATACGATGTATGTATCATCTATATATATGCCATCGCAAACAAAGGCTGCAATATAAACAAAACATTTCCTATATAAAACTACCTAATATTAACTATAATATGCATTTAAGTAATAACTATAATATTATTTAACCATTTATCATCCATTCTCTATGTAAATATCATTGTTTACATTTTGACTTTTCAGCCAAAGAAACATATGTGCAGATATGTAACTATGTGGCAATATTTTGCCCAAAAACCAAAATCGTTGCTAACTTTTATCTTTTTCCCAAGAGCACGGCATAAGTTGCACGGTAGATGGGCGAATTAGGACCTATGTTTCTACTTCGTTTGCCGTTTAAATGAAGAAAATCGTTCGTACAGTTTTTTTTTTATGGCCACAAATGTGTTTTTTTCATTAAATCACGATATATACATACGATGTATGTATCATCTATATATATGCCATCGCAAACAAAGGCTGCAATATAAACAAAACATTTCCTATATAAAACTACTTAATATTAACTATAATATGCATTTAAGTAATAACTATAATATTATTTAACCATTTATCATGCATTCTCTATGTAAATATCATTGTTTACATTTTGACTTTTCAGCCAAAGAAACATATGTGCAGATATGTAACTATGTGGCAATATTTTGCCCAAAAACCAAAATCGTTGCTAACTTTTATCTTTTTCCCAAGAGCACGGCATAAGTTGCACGGTAGATGGGCGAATTAGGACCTATGTTTCTACTTCGTTTGCCGTTTTAATGAAGAAAATCGTTCGTACAGTTTTTTTTTTATGGCCACGAATGTGTTTTTTTCATTAAATCACGATATATACATACGATGTATGTATCATCTATATATATGCCATCGCAAACAAAGGCTGCAATATAAACAAAACATTTCCTATATGAAACTACGTAATATTAACTATAGTATGCATTTAAGTAATAACTATAATATTATTTAACCATTTATCATGCATTCTCTATGTAAATATCATTGTTTACATTTTGACTTTTCAGCCAAAGAAACATATGTGCAGATATGTAACTATGTGGCAATATTTTGCCCAAAAACCAAAATCGTTGCTAACTTTTATCTTTTTCCCAAGAGCACGGCATAAGTTGCACCTATGTTTCTACTTCGTTTGCCGTTTAAATGAAGAAAATCGTTCGTACAGTTTTTTTTTAATGGCCACGAATGTGTTTTTTTCATTAAATCACGATATATACATACGATGTATGTATCATCTATATATATGCCATCGCAAACAAAGGCTGCAATATAAACAAAACATTTCCTATATAAAACTTCTTAATATTAACTTTAATATGCATTTAAGTAATAACTATAATATTATTTAACCATTTATCATCCATTCTCTATGTAAATATCATTGTTTACATTTTGACTTTTCAGCCAAAGAAACATATGTGCAGATATGTAACTATGTGGCAATATTTTGCCCAAAAACCAAAATCGTTGCTAACTTTTATCTTTTTCCCAAGAGCACGGCATAAGTTGCACGGTAGATGGGCGAATTAGGACCTATGTTTCTACTTCGTTTGCCGTTTAAATGAAGAAAATCGTTCGTACAGTTTTTTTTTTATGGCCACGAATGTGTTTTTTTCATTAAATCACGATATATACATACGATGTATGTATCATCTATATATATGCCATCGCAAACAAAGGCTGCAATATAAACAAAACATTTCCTATATAAAACTACTTAATATTAACTATAATATGCATTTAAGTAATAACTATAATATTATTTAACCATTTATCATCCATTCTCTATGTAAATATCATTGTTTACATTTTGACTTTTCAGCCAAAGAAACATATGTGCAGATATGTAACTATGTGGCAATATTTTGCCCAAAAACCAAAATCGTTGCTAACTTTTATCTTTTCCCAAGAGCACGGCATAAGTTGCACGGTAGATGGGCGAATTAGGACCTATGTTTCTACTTCGTTTGCCGTTTAAATGAAGAAAATCGTTCGTACAGTTTTTTTTTTATGGCCACGAATGTGTTTTTTCATTAAATCACGATATATACATACGATGTATGTATCATCTATATATATGCCATCGCAAACAAAGGCTGCAATATAAACAAAACATTTCCTATATAAAACTACTTAATATTAACTATAATATGCATTTAAGTAATAACTATAATATTATTTAACCATTTATCATCCATTCTCTATGTAAATATCATTGTTTACATTTTGACTTTTCAGCCAAAGAAACATATGTGCAGATATGTAACTATGTGGCAATATTTTGCCCAAAAACCAAAATCGTTGCTAACTTTTATCTTTTTCCCAAGAGCACGGCATAAGTTGCACGGTAGATGGGCGAATTAGGACCTATGTTTCTACTTGTGCAGATATGTAACTATGTGGCAATATTTTGCCCAAAAACCAAAATCGTTGCTAACTTTTATCTTTTTCCCAAGAGCACGGCATAAGTTGCACGGTAGATGTTCGAATTAGGACCTATGTTTCTACTTCGTTTGCCGCGTATATGAAGAAAATCGTTCGTACAGTTTTTTTTTTATGGCCACGAATGTGTTTTTTTCATTAAATCACGATATATACACACGATGTATGTATCATCTATATATATGCCATCGCAAACAAAGGCTGCAATGTAAACAAAACATTTCCTATATAAAACTACTTAATATTAACTATAATATGCATTTAAGTAATAACTATAATATTATTTAACTATTTATCATGCATTCTCTATGTAAATATCATTGTTTACATTTTGACTTTTCAGCCAAAGAAACATATGTGCAGATATGTAACTATGTGGCAATATTTTGCCCAAAAACCAAAATCGTTGCTAACTTTTATCTTTTTCCCAAGAGCACGGCATAAGTTGCACGGTAGATGGGCGAATTAGGACCTATGTTTCTACTTCGTTTGCCGTTTAAATGAAGAAAATCGTTCGTACAGTTTTTTTTTTATGGCCACGAATGTGTTTTTTTCATTAAATCACGATATATACATACGATGTATGTATCATCTATATATATGCCATCGCAAACAAAGGCTGCAATGTAAACAAAACATTTCCTATATAAAACTACTTAATATTAGGTTAGGTTAGGTTAGGTTAGAGCGGTAGTGGGCAGGTGAGAGACCCTTCCACTCACTTAGGCCAATTGTTGGCCCATTGTGATGCCGCGATGGACTGCGTCCACAACTCCGTCTACCCGAGAACAGGGTGTGTGATACTATTTGAGAGGGCGTGGTTCCAGCCCGAAGCATGAATAAAGGAGAGAATACTCTTGGGGGTGGTGTTCGCTATCTCTGAGAGGTCTGCTAGGAAATAGGAACCGAGAAAGCGATTTCTATTTTTGCAGAGTGCAGGACAGTCGCAGAAAAGATGGGAAACAGTTTCCTCCTCTTCCTCGTCCCGACAACTTCTGCAGAAATCGTTAGAAGGGGCTAGTAGTCTCGCTGCATGAGATCCCACTAGCCAGTGCCCCGTAACAGCCCTCACTACGGAGGCACAACCTGATCTATTTAGGTGGATTAGGCTTGAAGAGCGCTTTTTACAGCGCGTTGGCCATGTCTGTCTGGCTATATTGCATCTACCGGTGGTGTGTTGCCACCTTTTATTTGCTTCGCGTTCGAAATGCTCGCGAATCTTAAGTTTACAGCTGGCCATGGGCATGCCCAAACCCTCCTTATCCGAGAGGAGAGGCATGGTAGTACCATGTCTTGCCAGCTCATCCGCCCTACAATTGCCCTCGATGCCTTTGTGACCGGGCACCCATATGAGGTAGAGATCGAACTGCTCTGCCATCTCTTGCAGAGATTTGCGGCAGTTTGTGACGGATATCGAGTTCGACGATATCGCGTTGAGCGATTTGATAGCTGCTTGGCTATCAGAAAAGATGCAGATTTTGGCTGCAGAGCGTTCAATTCCTTGTAAGGATTTGAGCGCTTCTTGTATAGCGGTGATTTCTGCCTGGAAAACACTGCAATGGTCAGGTATATTAAAGGAATTATTTATGGACAGTTCTTCGCAGAAGACACCTCCCCCTACCCGGTTGTCTAGCTTTGAACCGTCCGTAAAAATTCTAATTGAGCCTGTCGGCCCTGGTATCCCTTCTCTCCACTCTTCCCTCGATGGGATAATTGAGTGGAAAGAAGTATTAAGAAACTCCTGAGGGCAGCAGTAGTCAGTTGCTGGGGGAAGAAGCGAGTTTCCATTGAGAATGCTTGAGTGACCGTGTGTCTGTGCGGTCCACTGGTTTGTTTCCCTCATGCGAAGTGCTGAGAGGGTTGCTACTAGTTTGCCCATCTGGTCGATAGGCAAAAGATTGAGTATATTATCGAGAGCCTCGTTAGGGGTTGTTCTGAGGGCTCCAGTGGCGGTCAGTCCTGCAGCGCGCTGCACCTTGCCTAGCAAGCGAACTGACTTTTCTTTGAGAGTGTTGGCCACCATACTGATACTCCGTACAGTAGGATTGGCCGAATGATGGCCGTGTACAGCCACAGAGTTATGTGGGGGCCATGCCCCATTTCAGTCCGATCGACTTTCTGCACGTGTAAAGAGCAACTAGGGCTTTCCTAACACGCTCTTCGGTGTTAAGATTCCAGTCCAGTTTGCTGTCTAAAGTGAGCCCTAAGTATTTGGCTGATTTGCTGAAGGTTAGTTCCACCCCCGTCAAGGGTGGGCGGCCTAAGATTCGGGATTTTATATTTCCTAGTAAAGAGGACAAGATCAGTCTTCGCTGGGTTCAGTCCAAGTCCGTTTTTCTTTGCCCAAGTGGACAGAGTGCGAAGCACTACGGTCATGCGTTCGCACAGGGTTTGGGGGAATTTTCCCGAGAAAACAATCGCAACGTCATCCGCATAGGCAATCACCCTGCAGCCACCTCCCTCAATGGAGCGCAGCAGAGAATTTACTGCCACGTTCCAAAGGAGAGGAGAGAGAACTCCACCTTGAGGGGTGCCTCTGCAGACGGACCTGGAGATTGTCGTGGAACCGAGAGTTGACCTGACGATCCTGCGTCTTAGCAGTTGATCGATCAGATGCACAGCACGGTGCCCGACACCCAAATCCGTTAGCGCCTCTGTGATTGCCTCTGGGTTGACGTTGTTGAAAGCACCCTCTATGTCAAGGAAGGCGACTAGAGAATAATCCTTCTGGTGAAGCGATTTTTCCACTGTGGAGATTACAGCATGAAGTGCTGTTTCCGTGGATTTGCCTTTTTGATACGCATGTTGCGCACGGGAGAATTGATGTGTCGGTATCGAATTCCTTAAGTGAAGGCCCAGCACCCTTTCAAAGGTCTTGAGTAGAAAGGATGTTAGGCTTATTGGACGAAAGTCCTTGGGAGTTGTGTGGGAGGCTTTGCCCGCCTTTGGAATGAAGACGACTTTGGATTCAAGCCAGGGCTTTGGGATGAGTCCCGTCGTCCAGACTCCAGTGAAAATTTGTAGGAGCCAGTTTAAGGCAGTCTCACCTGCATGCTGCAGTTGGGCTGGAAAGATGCCGTCTGGCCCTGGGGATTTGATGGGCATGAAGCTGTTGATAGCCCATGAGATTAATTCTTTAGTCAGGAAGTTTGTGGAAGGTCTATCCATATGAACCCCTGTGTTTGTCTGTGGGATTGCTGCTGCTGAGCAGCCCGGAAAATGAGTTTCCATCAAGAGTTCTAGGGACTCAGAGCTGGACGAAGTCCATGAGCCATCTGGTTTTTTGAGAAAACCTACCGATGGGGTGGTTTGAGAAAGAACTTTTCTGAGCCTTGCGGCCTCTGTGGTACTTTCAATATTAGAGCAGAATGTCTGCCATGAGGAGCGTTTAGCTTGTCTGAGTGCCTTCTTATAGGAGGCGAGGCTGGTTTTGTAGAGACTCCATGACTGGTCATCTCCGAGAGACCTAGCTTTATTAAAAAGCTTGCGCAATGTCTTACGCAGCTCACCCAGTTGGGGAGACCACCATGGTGGCTTAGTCTTACCTCTGGGTTTGCTACGGGGGCACGACTCGTTTAGGGCGGACTCGCATGCCTCCGTAAGCTTTTTTATAAGTAGGTCTGTGGTTTCAGTAGTGGGGTTTCCCAGTGGGGGGGACTCAGGGACGAGAGTGTTTAAGTGATTTTTGAAAGTGGACCAGTTTGTACGTCTAACATTCTGGTGCCATTTGGGCTTGGGTACGTCGAACGAAAAGACTATTTCGATGTATCTATGGTCTGAGAAGGAGTGCTCGTCTAGTACTCTCCATCTTGTTAGTTTGCTACAGAGGGAGGTTGAGACTAGCGTAATATCTAGTACTTCTTCCCTGTTCTTTGTAATGAAGGTTGGGTCGTAGCCCGTATTACAAATCATGAGGTTAGTAGACAGAATGTAGTTAAAAAGCAACTCACCCCGTTCATTTGTGTAAGTGCTTCCCCACTGATGATGATGGGCGTTGGCGTCACACCCAATTATGAGGTCGGTGTGCGTGGTTTCGCTGTCGGTCACCAACCCTTGCAGGAGTGGATGTGGGAATGGCCCTTGGTTGTTGAGCAAACTCTCACATTCCCAGCCTTCAACTCCAGGCAGACAGCTGTGTTGTCTCCATCGCTGTAGTTAGGGAGCAAAAATATATTTAGGTGTTCTTTTGCTAGAATGCAGGTACGAATTTTACCTTTATTTTGAGCTACTATTAGCTTATAGTCTTTGGTCCCCAGTCCAGTCACCTTGCCACCACAGACCCAAGGTTCCTGGATGAGGACAACGTCTGCTCCACATTGGCTTATGCGGAGCAGCAGAGCGGCCGCCGCCGCTTTGCAGTGGTGGAGGTTAATCTGAAGAAGTCTTAGTGACATCTTCAGACCGACGCTCCACCACTGTTCTGTTCGCTTCCTCGTCCGTGTCATCCAAGTCAAGGGACTCTTCCCTGAAGCTCGCTAGCTTGGCCATGTCATGGGCCAATTCAGAGCCCTCTGAGTGGTAGCCGGCCTCCTTCCCATCTGCCGGCTCCATACCAAGGTCTTGACGGGGGGCACCATTGTCTGTGGTACCCACTGCTACAGGCCGGTTGACACAATTGTCTGTAGTGTCAACCGGTTTATCAGGGAGCTCCTCGTCTGCTGCCGAGAGCTTGTTGGTGTCGGTTTTATAGACGCGGATAGCTACGGTTTTGAAGCCGTAGTAAGCCGCGCCATCCGAACCCGCAAGTGCCTCCGCCGATCTCTCGTTGATTATGAGGATCACCTGCCTCGAGTTGCCTTCTGGCTCGTCGACTTTGGCGACCCTCCAATCAGCTGTGTCAAGCGTGGGATTGCTCAGCTGGAAGATTTTCAGGACCTTTTCGGGGTCCTCGGGCTTGGCAGAAACCCATACCCTGGCGCGAGGTCTACTGGGCACATCCTTCCAGTCCACCGCCTCCAGTTTCGCGCCAGGGTAGATCTCTCCCAGCATTGCAACCGCCTTCTTATACAGCCCGGCAGATCGCTCATCCTCACAAGCTATTGCTTTAATGTTGCCCTGATGCCAGCCTGCATCAGAGCAACGGGGGGGGACCCATGAATTCTGTCATGAGGTCGACGAACCTGTCCTGCAGCTCATTTTCGATAATCCCCCACCGATTCCTGGGGATATGACCCTCATTGTGGCCCCTGTCAAGGACCCCAATGACAATTTTCTCCCTTGTGGCTTCGGCGAAAGATTTCGTCAACGGCTGCGGACGAGGTGGAGGAGGTCTAATCCGCTTTGCTTGCGGGGCCGAATCCTCAACGGACCGCTGGCGTTTCTGCTTGGACTTGGCAGAGGACGCAGGGGGGGCTGGCTTGAAATTTGGGATGATTTTTCTGGCCCACTCCACTAGTCGGACCTCATCCGGTGATGCGGGCTGAGCGGACAGACTTTTTCCGAGAATGTCGGCTGCGCGCCTACGGTCCTGGAAGGACGCTTTGACTCCCTCAGGAGCAACGGATTTTGTGGTGTTGCCCGTTGGCGCTACCGTCCTGGGTGCCGAGTTGGCAACCTTTGGTTGCACACCACTTGCACCAGGAGCGGAGCTGGGCAGACCACCGAAGTGGGATGACGGCTGGCTTGGCCGTTTTCCACTTATGCCGCTGGTGGGCTTGTGGACGTCTGCTGGCTTACCAGACGTGGGGGTGTTTCCACCGACAGAGGGATTGGCTTGTCCCCCCCGGGTTTGAGAGTGTCCCGGTCACTGTGTTTTTGCTTTTGTTTAAATTTGATTTCATATTAGAATCCCACGAGTAGACGGGAAGGACGGTCACCCGCGACATAGCCCGTGTATCGCGGGAAGCCTAATTTAAACTGGAGGTCGGCAGGTATCCAGAGTTCGCAAAGTAGAGACCGAGCACCCCCTCGGCCACGAATCCCTCGGCACAATGCTGTTCCACCTTGGATTGGGGTAATTTTATAGAGTTTTCTTCTCTCGCCCGACTACAATTGGTCAGCACCCTTGGCAGAGACATGACCGTACCAAGGATCTGCTTCCAGCCGCCCTCGCGTGGAGAGTATAGTCGCACTACCAATTGTGAGCCGCAAGGACGGAGCGCACGTCATCAACGTACACACAAATTGTCAGTATGCATGGACGTGTGATGTCAGTACGCTTTATCCCCTTGTTGCTCCAATCGGCTGACGGCCTACTTAATATTAACTATAATATGCATTTAATTAATAACTATAATATTATTTAACCATTTATCATCCATTCTCTATGTAAATATCATTGTTTACATTTTGACTTTTCAGCCAAAGAAACATATGTGCAGATATGTAACTATGTGGCAATATTTTGCCCAAAAACCAAAATCGTTGCTAACTTTTATCTTTTTCCCAAGAGCACGGCATAAGTTGCACGGTAGATGGGCGAATTAGGACCTATGTTTCTACTTCGTTTGCCGTTTAAATGAAGAAAATCGTTCGTACAGTTTTTTTTTTATGGCCACGAGTGTGGTTTTTTCATTAAATCACGATATATACATACGATGTATGTATCATCTATATATATGCCATCGCAAACAAAGGCTGCAATATAAACAAAACATTTCCTATATAAAACTACTTAATATTAACTATAATATGCATTTAAGTAATAACTATAATATTATTTAACCATTTATCATCCATTCTCTATGTAAATATCATTGATTACATTTTGACTTTTCAGCCAAAGAAACATATGTGCAGATATGTAACTATGTGGCAATATTTTGCCCAAAAACCAAAATCGTTGCTAACTTTTATCATTTTCCCAAGAGCACGGCATAAGTTGCACAGTAGATGGGCGAATTAGGACCTATGTTTCTACTTCGTTTGCCGTTTATATGAAGAAAATCGTTCGTACAGTTTTTTTTTTATGGCCACGAATGTGTTTTTTTCATTAAATCACGATATATACATACGATGTATGTATCATCTATATATATGCCATCGCAAACAAAGGCTGCAATATAAACAAAACATTTCCTATATAAAACTTCTTAATATTAACTTTAATATGCATTTAAGTAATAACTATAATATTATTTAACCATTTATCATCCATTCTCTATGTAAATATCATTGTTTACATTTTGACTTTTCAGCCAAAGAAACATATGTGCAGATATGTAACTATGTGGCAATATTTTGACCAAAAACCAAAATCGTTGCTAACTTTTATCTTTTTCCCAAGAGCACGGCATAAGTTGCACGGTAGATGGGCGAATTAGGACCTATGTTTCTACTTCGTTTGCCGTTTAAATGAAGAAAATCGTTCGTACAGTTTTTTTTTAATGGCCACGAATGTGTTTTTTTTCATTAAATCACGATATATACATACGATGTATGTATCATCTATATATATGCCATCGCAAACAAAGGCTGCAATATAAACAAAACATTTCCTATATAAAACTACTTAATATTAACTATAATATGCATTTAAGTAATAACTATAATATTATTTAACCATTTATCATGCATTCTCTATGTAAATATCATTGTTTACATTTTGACTTTTCAGCCAAAGAAACATATGTGCAGATATGTAACTATGTGGCAATATTTTGCCCAAAAAACGAAAATTTAAAAATTTGTTGAGATTTATTTTTTAATAAAAATATATTACATAGAAAATTTATAAATTTTTTTTTATATGGGCTTAAAGTTTTTTTTTTTTTTTTTTTTTTTTTTTTTTTTTTTATAAATTTAATGTATTGGACCAAAAACACAGTTAGTTTTTATTACAACACAGTGATCTTCATTAGTAAATTCGGCAAGCCTGGTTGACTTCAGGCGTAGTTGTGGGTCTTGTGGATGAGGTTGACTTCCTTTGGATCGTCACCAGGCTATTGTATCAGGTTTCCAAATGACCTGCGCTTAAGTCTTCTTATGACTCTTCTCCCCGCAAGCTCTCTAGCCAGCCGGCTTCGGTGCCTCTGCAAACGTGCGTTGTATCTGATGGAATAAGCTTCAACTTGGCTGTCTATGGTATTCAATCTGAGGTCATTGTGCAAGGTTGAATTTCGTACGTACCAGGCAGCACCAGTTATTCGACGCAAAGCCAAATTCTGGAGTGTCTGGATACGTCGTCGACTTGTCCGACACGCAATGCCCCAAATCTGTATACCATATCTCCAAGTCAGAGCAACCAAAGTGTTATACACCGCCCGTTTGCAGCGCAGCGGCAAGGCGCTATTGGCGTTTATCATCCAATTAACTTTAGACAGCTTGCACCGACATTGCTTAAGGAGCCCATCAAAGTGAGAGCGAAAACAGAGCCTTTTGTCCAATGTGATCCCCAGGTATCGAGCATGATTTTCAGGCTGCAAGGGACTCCCATCAAGCCAGACTGCCGGTGCTTCTCCACGTCTCAGTGTAAAGTTGACAGCTTGGCTCTTCGAGGCGTTGAGCTTGATGTTCCACCTGCGAGCCCAGCTCTCAAGGATGTGGATATACTCCTGGGCTCCGTCAGCAGCCTCGTACTCGCAAGAGGCAGAGTGGAATACTGCCACGTCGTCAGCAAATGTGGCAATGAGAAAATTACCTGGTGAGGCGAGGTCTTCAAGATCATCAGGAGTGGGTATGTCCGCCGTGTACAGGTTGTAAAGGAAAGGGCCCAGTACGCTGCCTTGTGGAACGCCCGCCTTCATTTCCCGCGTGGTAGAGATCGCAGCCCTCACCTTGACTTCAAACCTGCGTTCCGTAAGGTATGAATGCATCAGCATGAAATAGGGAGCTGGGAGTCGCGTTTTTATTTTTTGAAGCAGACCTCTAATCCAGACGCGGTCGAACGCCTGCTGGACATCCACAAAGATACCATAGCAATAGCTCTTGTCATCGAATGCCTTGAGTATGTGGTTAACCACTCTGTGAACCTGTTCAATTGCACCATGCCCTCTCCTGAACCCAAATTGGTGGTCAGGAAGAATGTTCATATTATCCATAAGCCTAACAAGCCGTGCAGCAATAAGCCTCTCCCAAACCTTAGACAGAGATGGCAAGAGGCTGATCGGTCGATATGACTCAGGGTCATCCTCCGGCTTACCCGACTTATGAATCATGTGGATCATTGCTAACTTCCACTGGGCAGGAAAGTGCTGGGTTCTTAGTATAGCGTTGAAAATCAACGTAAAAATAAATAATCATATAACCATATAATAAAAAATTTATAAATTTTCTATGTAATATATTTTTATTAAAAAATAAATCTCAACAAATTTTTAATTTTTCGTTCATTGCATCAGCCGCATCCGGTGCCTGCTTCTCAAGCTGCGCCTTGAGTTCTTTGATTATGCCATCCATTTTCGTAATTTTTGCATCCATTTGCGTCATCTTGTTGTTCATGTTGCTCACGATTTGCATCGTCTTAGTTGTTTTTACTTTAAGGCTATCCGTTTTTTGCCTCAATTCATTGATTATTTGCGCCTTTGGGTCTGATTGTTGCGCCGCCGTCAACGCCCTTTCCCGGCGATCAATGGCTTTGCGCTGCGCCCTCAGGGAAGCCAACTCCTCACTAGCGCGACTACTGAAAATGACAAAAGTTTCTTATTAAATATATTTTAATATATATAATAATAATAACAATATAATAATAATAACAAATATGCTTGACATACCTTTTTGCTGGTCCGGGAGCCATTTAAATTGTTATAAAATATTAAGGTCGTTGGTGATGCTGATGCTGTAGAAAAAATTATGGTATATAACCGTCTTTCGATGAAAATGTATACATACAAAGTTGCCACCTTGGCAAAATATGGATGTATTATATTTAGAAATATAAAATACATATTTTTATCGGTCTGGCAGCCCTTATTAACAGATGCATATCTATAAGGACATATGTATGTATACCAAAACGGAGCTCTGCCACGCCCGAATGATCAGAGCAGGCGACAGCAGAGAATATGCAAACGAAAATAAATGAAAAGACACTAATAATAGCAAATTTTCAAATTTATTCCCCTTAGACCTATTCCACAACATAAACTTTAAGCCCATATAAAAAATTTTATAAATTTTGTATGTAATATATTTTTATTAAAAAATAAATCTCAACAAATTTTTAAATTTTCGTTTTTTGGGCAAAATATTGCCACATAGTTACATATCTGCACATATGTTTCTTTGGCTGAAAAGTCAAAATGTTAACAATGATATTTACATAGAGAATGCATGATAAATGGTTAAATAATATTATAGTTATTACTTAAATGCATATTAAAGTTAATATTAAGTAGTTTTATATAGGAAATGTTTTGTTTATATTGCAGCCTTTGTTTGCGATGGCATATATATAGATGATACATACATCGTATGTATATATCGTGATTTAATGAAAAAAACACATTCGTGGCCATAAAAAAAAAACTGTACGAACGATTTTCTTCATTTAAACGGCAAACGAAGTAGAAACATAGGTCCTAATTCGCCCATCTACCGTGCAACTTATGCCGTGCTCTTGGGAAAAAGATAAAAGTTAGCAACGATTTTGGTTTTTGGGCAAAATATTGCCACATAGTTACATATCTGCACATATGTTTCTTTGGCTGAAAAGTCAAAATGTAAACAATGATATTTACATAGAGAATGGATGATAAATGGTTAAATAATATTATAGTTATTACTTAAATGCATATTAAAGTTAATATTAAGTAGTTTTATATAGGAAATGTTTTGTTTATATTGCAGCCTTTGTTTGCGATGGCATATATATAGATGATACATACATCGTATGTATATATCGTGATTTAATGAAAAAAACACATTCGTGGCCATTAAAAAAAAACTGTACGAACGATTTTCTTCATTTAAACGGCAAACGAAGTAGAAACATAGGTCCTAATTCGCCCATCTACCGTGCAACTTATGCCGTGCTCTTGGGAAAAAGATAAAAGTTAGCAACGATTTTGGTTTTTGGGCAAAATATTGCCACATAGTTACATATCTGCACATATGTTTCTTTGGCTGAAAAGTCAAAATGTAAACAATGATATTTACATAGAGAATGCATGATAAATGGTTAAATAATATTATAGTTATTACTTAAATGCATATTATAGTTAATATTAAGTAGTTTTATATAGGAAATGTTTTTTTTACATTGCAGCCTTTGTTTGCGATGGCATATATATAGATGATACATACATCGTATGTATATATCGTGATTTAATGAAAAAAACACATTCGTGGACATAAAAAAAAACTGTACGAACGATTTTCTTCATTTAAACGGCAAACGAAGTAGAAACATAGGTCCTAATTCGCCCATCTACCGTGCAACTTATGCCGTGCTCTTGGGAAAAAGATAAAAGTTAGCAACGATTTTGGTTTTTGGGCAAAATATTGCCACATAGTTACATATCTGCACATATGTTTCTTTGGCTGAAAAGTCAAAATGTAAACAATGATATTTACATAGAGAATGCATGATAAATCTATATATATAAAAAAGTTTGTCCTAAGTGATTGTTGACATTGCCACAGCCTAAACGAAAAGAGCTACAAGGCTGAAATTTTCACACAATATTTTATGCAGGTTGAAAGTGAGCACTAAGAAAGGAATTTTTATTTGGACAACTCCTTCAAGTACCTCCCATACGATTTGGAGCACTTTTTACCCATTTTAAAAATCAAATTACAATTACAACAATTACCCATTCCACTACTGTCGCCAGATTGTCGGACAAGCTGAGAGCTCGATCGCGAGCGAGAATACAAAAACAAAACAATGGGCAATGACGCCTTTGAGTCCCGCAAGCAAAGTGTCATAAAAAAAAGGTTCGTACACTTGCAAGAAGCGTTTGTTGTTGTTGTTGTTGTTGTTGGGCCCGCACTGCTACTTTTTGTTGGTGTGATTGATTTAAAAAAACAACAAACAACAAAACAAAACTTGGTGCGTCTAAAAAAATTACACACACCAGAATATTTTATGGGGGTGGATTTGCCTACTTGCTGCTTATATGTATTACTTAGACAAAACTAACTAACATTATTAATATGTTATTTATATGCAATTTCGAACAAGCATAGGGCGTTCACATAAGTGCGCGTGTTGCTCTTAAGATAATAAAATAATTACAACAATTACCCATTCCACTACTGTCGCCAGATTGTCGGACAAGCTGAGAGCTCGATCGCGAGCGAGAATACAAAAACAAAACAATGGGCAATGACGCCTTTGAGTCCCGCAAGCAAAGTGTCATAAAAAAAAGGTTCGTACACTTGCAAGAAGCGTTTGTTGTTGTTGGGCCCGCACTGCTACTTTTTGTTGGTGTGATTGATTTAAAAAAACAACAAACAACAAAACAAAACTTGGTGCGTCTAAAAAAATTACACACACCAGAATATTTTATGGGGGTGGATTTGCCTACTTGCTGCTTATATGTATTACTTAGACAAAACTAACTAACATTATTAATATGTTATTTATATGCAATTTCGAACAAGCATAGGGCGTTGACATAAGTGCGCGTGTTGCTCTTAAGATAATCAGGTAATTACAAATCTCGCTCCGATCATGTTCCTTTGATGTTGCTCATTTACGTTCACTCTCTATTTTATGTGCGCGCTTTGCATGTCAATCATAAAGTTTAATAACCCTAACTCCTCCGCACACACTAAATTAAAGCTAAAGGCAATATGCAATTCACTTAGCTGCAGCCTCTTAGATATGTTTTGCGTTAATTCAGTGCGTGCGAAGAAGGTAGCGTTACTACGCTCTTTGTTAGACTTGCAGAGCGCGCGCATACATTGTAAATGCATGCATACATTGTTGACTTCTGAAGCAAGCTAAAAGAAAGCAAAAAAATGTTCACCAAATATATACCGTGCAAAAACAAACACACTAACAAATAGAAACTTAAGAAAATGTAATCTACATCAGCAGCAGTAGCATGCATTGCAAATAAAATCTTACAAAATTGATTGACTGAACTTCCCGCATATACATATAATTGGGTCAGAAATACTTCCATCTACCTGTTACATACATTTGCACAAAAGCAATATACCCTCTGGTCTGTAGATCAAATGGTCATTCGCCAAGCAATAGCGTTCTGTGTACACATCGAGAATAGGCAAATGCAAAGAAAATACAAACTATATATATATATGTGATATATATATATATGGGATAATACAGAAGGTTTTTATTTAAGACTTTTACTACATTTTGTAAGAGGGCCAACTTCATTTTCAAATTTAAAAACCGTTAATGGTATAGCATACGCATCATTTCAATTGGCGTGTAAAGCTCTAGGATTACTAGAAGATGATAAGCACTGGGATTCAACTATAGCCGAAGCTGTCATATGTCAAAATCCTACAAAACTGAGGGAACTTTTTGCAATAATGTTAGTATTTTGTCAAATTTCAGATGCTCTTAAACTTTCGAATACTTATAAAGAGAGTTTCTCAGAAGATATTTTAAGAGCCTTTCATTTTTCACAAGACAATATTGATCAAAGTATTCTGAATAATGTATTTAATAAATGTCTTTTGTACATTGAAGATATAGTACTGTCTATTGGTGGTCAAAACTTGACTAACTATGGACTTCCACTACCAATCAGATCCGAGGAAATTGTTCCAAATATTGAATATCATAGAGAAACAAATTATGAAAATTGCGATAATTTTGTTGTTAATAATGAGCTACTCCTTACTGCTGAGCAAAAACAAGTATACGAAAAGATACTATATAGCGTTGAAGCAGAAAAAGGAGAAATCTATTTATTAGATGCACCTGGTGGAACAGGTAAAACGTTTCTTTTAAATTTATTATTGGCAAAGGTACGGCAAAGTAAAAACATTGCATTGGCCGTTGCCTCTTCCGGTATTGCAGCCACTTTACTAAATGGTGGTCGCACAGCGCATTCTACACTTAAGATTCCATTTAATTTGATTCATTTAGAAACACCACAATGCTCAATTTCAAAACAATCTAATATTGCTGCTGTGCTCAGAGATTGCAAGCTTATTGTTCGGGATGAGTGTACTATGGCTCATAAAGGTGCTTTTGAAGCTGTAGATCGATCTTTGAAAGACATTCGAGATAGTGAATACCTAATGGGTGGCATAACTGTTCTCTTAGCTGGTGATTTTCGACAAACTCTTCCAGTGATCCCCAGAGGAACAAGAGCAGATGAAATAAATGCGTGCTTAAAGTCTTCAATTTTGTGGCCCAAAATACAGAAAATTGCATTAACAAAAAATATGCGAGTGCACTTAAAAGGTGATAGCATAGCTGGTGAATTTGCAGAAATGCTTCTTCAAATAGGAAATGGATTATTTCCAACCCATGATGGCAAAATAACTTTACCATCAACTTTGTGTCATGTTGTGAAAAGTATTGAAGAACTAACTCTCAAAATATTTCCGGATATTACAAATATCTCTGAAAAATCACTCGAATGGTTTTCAGAACGTGCTATTTTGACTGCGAGAAATGACAATGCATTGGAAATAAACGAGTTTTTATTAAAATCATTTCAAAGTGAAGAAATGACATATAGCTCTATTGATTCTGTGACTGAAGTCGAAGATGCAGTTCATTACCCCGTCGAGTTTCTTAATTCATTAAATCCGGCTGGCCTGCCTCAACATAAATTAACTTTAAAGATTGGTTCACCTGTAATGTTGATTCGCAACTTGAAGCCGCCAAAACTGTGCAATGGTACAAGATTGCAAGTTAAAGCCCTTCATAAGAATGTTGTCGAAGAAATGGTCTTTACTGGCAGTGGTATAGGGGAAACGGTTTTTATACCGAGAATTCCATTAATACCTTCTGACTCTGAATTGCCATTTCAATTTAAAAGATTGCAATTTCCTTTAAAAGTTTGCTTTGCCCTAACAATCAATAAATCACAGTTACAAACTCTTAAATTAGCCGGACTAGATTTAAGACACGATTGCTTCTCTCATGGCCAATTTTATGTAGCCTGCTCAAGAGTCAGTTCACCAAAAAGTTTAGTTGTATTAGCACCTGACGGAAAAACATCCAATGTCGTTTATCAAGAAGCTCTTAACAGTTCTTAAAAATTGCAAATTAAATTAAACAAGTGGATAACGCCTACTGGGGAAACCACAATAAAAAACAAGTGGAAACGTTGCAGTCGGACGCAACCGACTGCGGCATACTCGATACCAGTATTAAAACCGGTTAAAAGAGGCCTGACTGCAGAGGGGTACGGATGCGGCAGAGGTGTACACTGCCTAAAAGATTTTCCGATGCAGATGGGGATGCCACAAGCTATCTTCCTTACAAATTTGATGACTCTAGCTCAAAGTTTGTAAGTTTGTTGGGAAAGGGGGGCTGGGGGCGGTATGGGTGGGCGTGGCATCCAGATTTGTGATGCAGATCTTTGTGGAATGTCAATTGCTATCTTCATACCAAATTTGGTGATTCTAGCTCGAAATTTGTAAAAGGTGGGGAAAGGGGGGCTGGGGCGGTATAGGTAGGCGTGGCATCCAAATATTTGATGCAGATCTTTGTGGAATGTCAATTGCTATCTTCATACCAAATTTGGTGACTCTAGCTCAAAGTTAGTAAAATGTGGGGAAAGGGGGGCTAGGGCCTTATGGTTGGGCGTGGCATCCAAATTTTTGATGCAGATCTTTGTAAAATGTCAATTGCTATCTTCATACCAAATTTGGTGACTCTAGCTCGAAGTTTGTAAAAAGAGGGGAGATGGTGGCTGGGGGCTGGGGGTGGTATGGGTGGGCGTGGCATCCAAATTTGTGATGCAGATCTTTGTGGAATGTCAATTGCTATCTTCATACCAAATTTGGTGACTCTAGCTCGAAAATTGTAGAAAGTGGGAAAAGGGGGGCTGGGGGAGGTATGGGTGGGTGTGGCATCCAAATTTTTGCTGCAGATCAATTGCTATCTTCATACCAAATTTTGTGACTCTAGCTTAAAGTTCGTAAAAGGTGGGGAAAGGGGGGCGAAATGGGTGGGCGTGGCTCCAAAACTTTGATCCAGATTTTTGGGGGTCAATCCCAGCTATCTTCCTACCAAATTTGGTGGCTCTAGCTCCACAACTCTGGAAGATACACGCATACCCGTTTTTGACGAAGCGTTGGGATGGATGGGGGCGGCTTGGGCAGTATTGGTGGGCGTAGCATCCAAACTTTTGATGCAGTTTTTGGAGGGTCATCAACACCTATCTTGGCATTAAATTTGGTGGCTCTAGCTCAAAAACTGTGGGAGATATAGCCATTTCTGATTTCAAATTGCGGTGGGGCTGGGGGCGGAATGGGGGGCGTGGCTCCAAAATTTTTGATGCAGTTTTTTGGGAGTTGCTAGAAGCTATCTGCTTACCGAATCTGGTAGTTGTAGCTGTAAGGATGTGTTAAATATGTGGATTTATCGGCTTTGAGTTATCGAATTTATCGATTTGCCAGCCCCCCAGTTATCGTACAACCCCCATCTTGACACTTTAATTTACTATCCCATAGATAAAGAGAATTGGAAAGTTTCAAGTCTCTAGCTTGAAGGGTGTGGAAAAAAGTTGCGAACATACGGACGGACAGACGGACGGACACCATGACGGACATTGCACAAACCCAATATACTCTTTACCTTCGGTATGGAGTATAATTACGCACCTGATTCTCTACCTCAATGGTGGCGTGGAAAAGAGAATATTAAATACTTTGCTTTAATTTGTTGTTAAATATTTTCTAATTTATTTATTTTACATCTATCTTTTATTGCTAAAATAATATAAACTATCTGCGCAGCGAAGTAAGCGGGGAACTTACTATGTCGTATAAACGGAAATGTAGGATTTCATCAGATGTGCAAGTGAATACACAGGGGCTTCAACACACGGTTATTTTCAAACGTTATAATTGCTTGCATTCGAAAATCGTGCGCGCAGCGCGAGGGGGGTTGGCGAGCGAAGCGAGCAGGGGGGGACCCCCTAGTGGTTAAATAATATTATAGTTATTACTTAAATGCATATTATAGTTAATATTAAGTAGTTTTATATAGGAAATGTTTTTTTTACATTGCAGCCTTTGTTTGCGATGGCATATATATAGATGATACATACATCGTATGTATATATCGTGATTTAATGAAAAAAACACATTCGTGGCCATAAAAAAAAAACTGTACGAACGATTTTCTTCATTTAAACGGCAAACGAAGAAACGGCAACATAGGTCCTAATTCGCCCATCTACCGTGCAACTTATGCCGTGCTCTTGGGAAAAAGATAAAAGTTAGCAACGATTTTGGTTTTTGGGCAAAATATTGCCACATAGTTACATATCTGCACATATGTTTCTTTGGCTGAAAAGTCAAAATGTAAACAATGATATTTACATAGAGAATGCATGATAAATCTATATATATAAAAGAGTTTGTCCTAAGTGATTGTTGACATTGCCACAGCCTAAACGAAAAGAGCTACAAGGCTGAAATTTTCACACAATATTTTATGCAGGTTGAAAGTGAGCACTAAGAAAGGAATTTTTATTTGGACAACTCCTTCAAGTACCTCCCATACGATTTGGAGCACTTTTTACCCATTTTAAAAATCAAATTACAATTACAACAATTACCCATTCCACTACTGTCGCCAGATTGTCGGACAAGCTGAGAGCTCGATCGCGAGCGAGAATACAAAAACAAAACAATGGGCAATGACGCCTTTGAGTCTCGCAAGCAAAGTGTCATAAAAAAAAGGTTCGTACACTTGCAAGAAGCGTTTGTTGTTGTTGTTGGGCCCGCACTGCTACTTTTTGTTGGTGTGATTGATTTAAAAAAACAAAAACAACAAAACAAAACTTGGTGCGTCTAGAAAAATTACCCACACCAGAATATTTTATGGGGGTGGATTTGCCTACTTGCTGCTTATATAACTTAGACAAAACTAACTAACATTATTAATATGTTATTGATATGCAATTGCGAACATGCATAGGGCGTTGACATAAGTGCGCGTGTTGCTCTTAAGATAATCAGGTAATTACAAATCTCGCTCCGATCATGTTCCTTTGATGTTGCTCATTTACGTTCACTCTCTATTTTATGTGCGCGCTTTGCATGTCAATCATAAAGTTTAATAACTCTAACTCCTCCGCACACACTAAATTAAAGCTAAAGGCAATATGCAATTCACTTAGCTGCAGCCTCTTAGATATGTTTTGCGTTAATTCAGTGCGTGCGAAGAAGGTAGCGTTACTACGCTCTTTGTTAGACTTGCAGAGCGCGCGCATACATTGTAAATGCATGCATACATTGTTGACTTCTGAAGCAAGCTAAAAGAAAGCAAAAAAATGTTCACCAAATATATACCGTGCAAAAACAAACACACTAACAAATAGAAACTTAAGAAAATGTAATCTACATCAGCAGCAGTAGCATGCATTGCAAATAAAATCTTACAAAATTGATTGACTGAACTTCCCGCATATACATATAATTGGGTCAGAAATACTTCCATCTACCTGTTACATACATTTGCACAAAAGCAATATACCCTCTGGTCTGTAGATCAAATGGTCATTCGCCAAGCAATAGCGTTCTGTGTACACATCGAGAATAGGCAAATGCAAAGAAAATACAAACTATATATATATATGTGATATATATATATATGGGATAATACAGAAGGTTTTTATTTAAGACTTTTACTACATTTTGTAAGAGGGCCAACTTCATTTTCAAATTTAAAAACCGTTAATGGTATAGCATACGCATCATTTCAATTGGCGTGTAAAGCTCTAGGATTACTAGAAGATGATAAGCACTGGGATTCAACTATAGCCGAAGCTGTCATATGTCAAAATCCTACAAAACTGAGGGAACTTTTTGCAATAATGTTAGTATTTTGTCAAATTTCAGATGCTCTTAAACTTTCGAATACTTATAAAGAGAGTTTCTCAGAAGATATTTTAAGAGCCTTTCATTTTTCACAAGACAATATTGATCAAAGTATTCTGAATAATGTATTTAATAAATGTCTTTTGTACATTGAAGATATAGTACTGTCTATTGGTGGTCAAAACTTGACTAACTATGGACTTCCACTACCAATCAGATCCGAGGAAATTGTTCCAAATATTGAATATCATAGAGAAACAAATTATGAAAATTGCGATAATTTTGTTGTTAATAATGAGCTACTCCTTACTGCTGAGCAAAAACAAGTATACGAAAAGATACTATATAGCGTTGAAGCAGAAAAAGGAGAAATCTATTTATTAGATGCACCTGGTGGAACAGGTAAAACGTTTCTTTTAAATTTATTATTGGCAAAGGTACGGCAAAGTAAAAACATTGCATTGGCCGTTGCCTCTTCCGGTATTGCAGCCACTTTACTAAATGGTGGTCGCACAGCGCATTCTACACTTAAGACTCCATTTAATTTGATTCATTTAGAAACACCACAATGCTCAATTTCAAAACAATCTAATATTGCTGCTGTGCTCAGAGATTGCAAGCTTATTGTTTGGGATGAGTGTACTATGGCTCATAAAGGTGCTTTTGAAGCTGTAGATCGATCTTTGAAAGACATTCGAGATAGTGAATACCTAATGGGTGGCATAACTGTTCTCTTAGCTGGTGATTTTCGACAAACTCTTCCAGTGATCCCCAGAGGAACAAGAGCAGATGAAATAAATGCGTGCTTAAAGTCTTCAATTTTGTGGCCCAAAATACAGAAAATTGCATTAACAAAAAATATGCGAGTGCACTTAAAAGGTGATAGCATAGCTGGTGAATTTGCAGAAATGCTTCTTCAAATAGGAAATGGATTATTTCCAACCCATGATGGCAAAATAACTTTACCATCAACTTTGTGTCATGTTGTGAAAAGTATTGAAGAACTAACTCTCAAAATATATCCGGATATTACAAATATCTCTGAAAAATCACTCGAATGGTTTTCAGAACGTGCTATTTTGACTGCGAGAAATGACAATGCATTGGAAATAAACGAGTTTTTATTAAAATCATTTCAAAGTGAAGAAATGACATATAGCTCTATTGATTCTGTGACTGAAGTCGAAGATGCAGTTCATTACCCCGTCGAGTTTCTTAATTCATTAAATCCGGCTGGCCTGCCTCAACATAAATTAACTTTAAAGATTGGTTCACCTGTAATGTTGATTCGCAACTTGAAGCCGCCAAAACTGTGCAATGGTACAAGATTGCAAGTTAAAGCCCTTCATAAGAATGTTGTCGAAGAAATGGTCTTTACTGGCAGTGGTATAGGGGAAACGGTTTTTATACCGAGAATTCCATTAATACCTTCTGACTCTGAATTGCCATTTCAATTTAAAAGATTGCAATTTCCTTTAAAAGTTTGCTTTGCCCTAACAATCAATAAATCACAGGGACAAACTCTTAAATTAGCCGGACTAGATTTAAGACACGATTGCTTCTCTCATGGCCAATTTTATGTAGCCTGCTCAAGAGTCAGTTCACCAAAAAGTTTAGTTGTATTAGCACTTGACGGAAAAACATCCAATGTCGTTTATCAAGAAGCTCTTAACAGTTGTTAAAAATTGCAAATTAAATTAAACAAGAGGATAACGCCTACTGGGGAAACCACAATAAAAAACAAGTGGAAACGTTGCAGTCGGACGCAACCGACTGCGGCATACTCGATACCAGTATTAAAACCGGTTAAAAGAGGCCTGACTGCAGAGGGGTACGGATGCGGCAGAGGTGTACACTGCCTAAAAGATTTTCCGATGCAGATGGGGATGCCACAAGCTATCTTCCTTACAAATTTGATGACTCTAGCTCAAAGTTTGTAAAATGTAGGGAAAGGGGGGGCTGGGGGCTGTATGGGTAGTTGTGGCATCAAAATTTTTGTTGCAAATCTTTGTGAAATGTCAATTGCTATCTTCATACCAAATTTGGTGACTTTAGCTCGAAATTTGTAATAAGTGGGGAAAGGGGGGCTGGGGGCGGTATGGGTGGGCGTGGCATCCAGATTTGTGATGCAGATCTTTGTGGAATGTCAATTGCTATCTTCATACCAAATTTGGTGATTCTAGCTCGAAATTTGTAAAAGGTGGGGAAAGGGGGCTGGGGCGGTAAGGTGGCATCCAAATAGTTGAGGCAGTGGCATCTCCAAATCAAATTTGATGCAGATCTTTGTGGAATGTCAATTGCTATCTTCATACCAAATTTGGTGACTCTAGCTCGAAGTTTGTAAAAAGAGGGGAGATGGGGGCTGGGGGCTGGGGGTGGTATGGGTGGGCGTGGCATCCAAATTTGTGATGCAGATCTTTGTGGAATGTCAATTGCTATCTTCATACCAAATTTGGTGACTCTAGCTCGAAAATTGTAGAAAGTGGGAATAGGGGGGCTGGGGGAGGTATGGGTGGGTGTGGCATCCAAATTTTTGCTGCAGATCAATTGCTATCTTCATACCAAATTTTGTGACTCTAGCTAAAAGTTCGTAAAAGGTGGGGAAAGGGGGGCGAAATGGGTGGGCGTGGCTCCAAAACTTTGATCCAGATTTTTGGGGGTCAATCCCAGCTATCTTCCTACCAAATTTGGTGGCTCTAGCTCCACAACTCTGGAAGATACACGCATACCCGTTTTTGACGAAGCGTTGGGATGGATGGGGGCGGCTTGGGCAGTATTGGTGGGCGTAGCATCCAAACTTTTGATGCAGTTTTTGGAGGGTCATCAACACCTATCTTGGCATTAAATTTGGTGGCTCTAGCTCAAAAACTGTGGGAGATATAGCCATTTCTGATTTCAAATTGCGGTGGGGCTGGGGGCGGAATGGGGGCGTGGCTCCAAAATTTTTGATGCAGTTTTTTGGGGGTCGTTACCAGCTATCTTCCTACCAAATTTGGAGGCTCTAGCTCTACAACTCTGGAAGATACACGCATTCCCGTTTTTGACGAAGCGTTGGGGTGGATGGGGGCGGCTAGGGCAGTATCGGTGGGCGTAGCATCCAAACTTTTGATGCAGTTTTTGGGGGGTCATCATCACCTATCTTGGCATTAAATTTGGTGGCTATAGCTCAAAAACTGTGGGAGATATAGCCATTTCTGATTTCAAAATTCGGGGGGGGCTGGGGGCGGAATGGGTGGGCGTGGCTTCAAAATTTTTGTTGCAAATCTTTGTGAAATGTCAATTGCTATCTTCATACCAAATTTGGTGACTTTAGCTCGAAATTTGTAATAAGTGGGGAAAGGGGGGCTGGGGGCGGTATGGGTGGGCGTGGCATCCAGATTTGTGATGCAGATCTTTGTGGAATGTCAATTGCTATCTTCATACCAAATTTGGTGATTCTAGCTCGAAATTTGTAAAAGGTGGGGAAAGGGGGGCTGGGGCGGTATAGGTAGGCGTGGCATCCAAATATTTGATGCAGATCTTTGTGGAATGTCAATTGCTATCTTCATACCAAATTTGGTGACTCTAGCTCAAAGTTAGTAAAATGTGGGGAAAGGGGGGCTAGGGCCTTATGGTTGGGCGTGGCATCCAAATTTTTGATGCAGATCTTTGTAAAATGTCAATTGCTATCTTCATACCAAATTTGGTGACTCTAGCTCGAAGTTTGTAAAAAGAGGGGAGATGGTGGCTGGGGGCTGGGGGTGGTATGGGTGGGCGTGGCATCCAAATTTGTGATGCAGATCTTTGTGGAATGTCAATTGCTATCTTCATACCAAATTTGGTGACTCTAGCTCGAAAATTGTAGAAAGTGGGAATAGGGGGGCTGGGGGAGGTATGGGTGGGTGTGGCATCCAAATTTTTGCTGCAGATCAATTGCTATCTTCATACCAAATTTTGTGACTCTAGCTAAAAGTTCGTAAAAGGTGGGGAAAGGGGGGCGAAATGGGTGGGCGTGGCTCCAAAACTTTGATCCAGATTTTTGGGGGTCAATCCCAGCTATCTTCCTACCAAATTTGGTGGCTCTAGCTCCACAACTCTGGAAGATACACGCATACCCGTTTTTGACGAAGCGTTGGGATGGATGGGGGCGGCTTGGGCAGTATTGGTGGGCGTAGCATCCAAACTTTTGATGCAGTTTTTGGAGGGTCATCAACACCTATCTTGGCATTAAATTTGGTGGCTCTAGCTCAAAAACTGTGGGAGATATAGCCATTTCTGATTTCAAATTGCGGTGGGGCTGGGGGCGGAATGGGGGGCGTGGCTCCAAAATTTTTGATGCAGTTTTTTGGGAGTTGCTAGAAGCTATCTGCTTACCGAATCTGGTAGTTGTAGCTGTAAGGATGTGTTAAATATGTGGATTTATCGGTTTTGAGTTATCGAATTTATCGATTTGCCAGCCCCCCAGTTATCGTACAACCCCCATCTTGACACTTTAATTTACTATCCCATAGAAAAAGAGAATTGGAAAGTTTCAAGTCTCTAGCTTGAAGGGTGTGGAAAAAAGTTGCGAACATACGGACGGACAGACGGACGGACACCATGACGGACATTGCACAAACCCAATATACTCTTTACCTTCGGTATGGAGTATAATTACGCACCTGATTCTCTACCTCAATGGTGGCGTGGAAAAGAGAATATTAAATACTTTGCTTTAATTTGTTGTTAAATATTTTCTAATTTATTTATTTTACATCTATCTTTTATTGCTAAAATAATATAAACTATCTGCGCAGCGAAGTAAGCGGGGAACTTACTATGTCGTATAAACGGAAATGTAGGATTTCATCAGATGTGCAGGTGAATACACAGGGGCTTCAACACACGGTTATTTTAAACGTTATAATTGCTTGCATTCGAAAATCGTGCGCGCAGCGCGAGGGGGGTTGGCGAGCGAAGCGAGCAGGGGGGGACCCCCTAGTGGTTAAATAATATTATAGTTATTACTTAAATGCATATTATAGTTAATATTAAGTAGTTTTATATAGGAAATGTTTTGTTTATATTGCAGCCTTTGTTTGCGATGGCATATATATAGATGATACATACATCGTATGTATATATCGTGATTTAATGAAAAAAACACATTCGTGGCCATACAAAAAAAACTGTACGAACGATTTTCTTCATTTGAACGGCAAACGAATTAGAAACATAGGTCCTAATTCGCCCATCTACCGTGCAACTTATGCCGTGCTCTTGGGAAAAAGATAAAAGTAAGCAACGATTTTGGTTTTTGGGCAAAATATTGCCATATAGTTACATATCTGCACATATGTTTCTTTGGCTGAAAAGTCAAAATGTAAACAATGATATTTACATAGAGAATGCATGATAAATGGTTAAATAATATTATAGTTATTACTTAAATGCATATTATAGTTAATATTAAGTAGTTTTATATAGGAAATGTTTTGTTTATATTGCAGCCTTTGTTTGCGATGGCATATATGTATATAGATGATACATACATCGTATGTATATATCGTGATTTAATGAAAAAAACACATTCGTGGCCATAAAAAAAAAACTGTACGAACGATTTTCTTCATTTGAACGGCAAACGAAGTAGAAACATAGGTCCTAATTCGCCCATCTACCGTGCAACTTATGCCGTGCTCTTGGGAAAAAGATAAAAGTAAGCAACGATTTTGGTTTTTGGGCAAAATATTGCCACATAGTTACATATCTGCACATATGTTTCTTTGGCTGAAAAGTCAAAATGTAAACAATGATATTTACATAGAGAATGCATGATAAATGGTTAAATAATATTATAGTTATTACTTAAATGCATATTATAGTTAATATTAAGTAGTTTTATATAGGAAATGTTTTGTTTATATTGCAGCCTTTGTTTGCGATGGCATATATATAGATGATACATACATCGTATGTATATATCGTGATTTAATGAAAAAAACACATTCGTGGCCATAAAAAAAAAACTGTACGAACGATTTTCTTCATTTAAACGGCAAACGAAGTAGAAACATAGGTCCTAATTCGCCCATCTACCGTGCAACTTATGCCGTGCTCTTGGGAAAAAGATAAAAGTTAGCAACGATTTTGGTTTTTGGGCAAAATATTGCCACATAGTTACATATCTGCACATATGTTTCTTTGGCTGAAAAGTCAAAATGTAAACAATGATATTTACATAGAGAATGCATGATAAATGGTTAAATAATATTATAGTTATTACTTAAATGCATATTATAGTTAATATTAAGTAGTTTTATATAGGAAATGTTTTGTTTATATTGCAGCCTTTGTTTGCGATGGCATATATATAGATGATACATACATCGTATGTATATATCGTGATTTAATGAAAAAAACACATTCGTGGCCATAAAAAAAAAACTGTACGAACGATTTTCTTCATTTAAACGGCAAACGAAGTAGAAACATAGGTCCTAATTCGCCCATCTACCGTGCAACTTATGCCGTGCTCTTGGGAAAAAGATAAAAGTTAGCAACGATTTTGGTTTTTGGGCAAAATATTGCCACATAGTTACATATCTGCACATATGTTTCTTTGGCTGAAAAGTCAAAATGTAAACAATGATATTTACATAGAGAATGCATGATAAATGGTTAAATAATATTATAGTTATTACTTAAATGCATATTATAGTTAATATTAAGTAGTTTTATATAGGAAATGTTTTGTTTATATTGCAGCCTTTGTTTGCGATGGCATATATATAGATGATACATACATCGTATGTATATATCGTGATTTAATGAAAAAAACACATTCGTGGCCATACAAAAAAAACTGTACGAACGATTTTCTCCATTTAAACGGCAAACGAAGTAGAAACATAGGTCCTAATTCGCCCATCTACCGTGAAACTTATGCCGTGCTCTTGGGAAAAAGATAAAAGTTAGCAACGATTTTGGTTTTTGGGCAAAATATTGCCACATAGTTACATATCTGCACATATGTATGTTTCTTTGGCTGAAAAGTCAAAATGTAAACAATGATATTTACATAGAGAATGCATGATAAATGGTTAAATAATATTATAGTTATTACTTAAATGCATATTATAGTTAATATTAAGTAGTTTTATATAGGAAATGTTTTGTTTATATTGCAGCCTTTGTTTGCGATGGCATATATATAGATGATACATACATCGTATGTATATATCGTGATTTAATGAAAAAAACACATTCGTGGCCATACAAAAAAAACTGTACGAACGATTTTCTCCATTTAAACGGCAAACGAAGTAGAAACATAGGTCCTAATTCGCCCATCTACCGTGCAACTTATGCCGTGCTCTTGGGAAAAAGATAAAAGTTAGCAACGATTTTGGTTTTTGGGCAAAATATTGCCACATAGTTACATATCTGCACATATGTTTCTTTGGCTGAAAAGTCAAAATGTAAACAATGATATTTACATAGAGAATGCATGATAAATGGTTAAATAATATTATAGTTATTACTTAAATGCATATTATAGTTAATATTAAGTAGTTTTATATAGGAAATGTTTTGTTTATATTGCAGCCTTTGTTTGCGATGGCATATATATAGATGATACATACATCGTATGTATATATCGTGATTTAATGAAAAAACACATTCGTGGCCATAAAAAAAAAACTGTACGAACGATTTTCTTCATTTAAACGGCAAACGAAGTAGAAACATAGGTCCTAATTCGCCCATCTACCGTGCAACTTATGCCGTGCTCTTGGGAAAAAGATAAAAGTTAGCAACGATTTTGGTTTTTGGGCAAAATATTGCCACATAGTTACATATCTGCACATATGTTTCTTTGGCTGAAAAGTCAAAATGTAAACAATGATATTTACATAGAGAATGCATGATAAATGGTTAAATAATATTATAGTTATTACTTAAATGCATATTATAGTTAATATTAAGTAGTTTTATATAGGAAATGTTTTGTTTATATTGCAGCCTTTGTTTGCGATGGCATATATATAGATGATACATACATCGTATGTATATATCGTGATTTAATGAAAAAAACACATTCGTGGCCATACAAAAAAAACTGTACGAACGATTTTCTCCATTTAAACGGCAAACGAAGTAGAAACATAGGTCCTAATTCGCCCATCTACCGTGAAACTTATGCCGTGCTCTTGGGAAAAGATAAAAGTTAGCAACGATTTTGGTTTTTGGGCAAAATATTGCCACATAGTTACATATCTGCACATATGTATGTTTCTTTGGCTGAAAAGTCAAAATGTAAACAATGATATTTACATAGAGAATGCATGATAAATGGTTAAATAATATTATAGTTATTACTTAAATGCATATTATAGTTAGTATTAAGTAGTTTTTTATAGGAAATGTTTTGTTTATATTGCAGCCTTTGTTTGCGATGGCATATATATAGATGATACATACATCGTATGTATATATCGTGATTTAATGAAAAAAACACATTCGTGGCCATAAAAAAAAAAACTGTACGAACGATTTTCTTCATTTAAACGGCAAACCAAGTAGAAACATAGGTCCTAATTCGCCCATCTACCGTGCAACTTATGCCGTGCTCTTGGGAAAAAGATAAAAGTTAGCAACGATTTTGGTTTTTGGGCAAAATATTGCCACATAGTTACATATCTGCACATATGTTTCTTTGGCTGAAAAGTCAAAATGTAAACAATGATATTTACATAGAGAATGCATGATAAATGGTTAAATAATATTATAGTTATTACTTAAATGCATATTATAGTTAATATTAAGTAGTTTTATATAGGAAATGTTTTGTTTATATTGCAGCCTTTGTTTGCGATGGCATATATATAGATGATACATACATCGTATGTATGTATCGTGATTTAATGAAAAAAACACATTCGTGGCCATTAAAAAAAAAAACTGTACGGACGATTTTCTTCATTTAAACGGCAAACGAAGTAGAAACATAGGTCCTAATTCGCCCATCTACCGTGCAACTAATGCCGTGCTCTTGGGAAAAAGATAAAAGTTAGCAACGATTTTGGTTTTTGGGCAAAATATTGCCACATAGTTACATATCTGCACATATGTTTCTTTGGCTGAAAAGTCAAAATGTAAACAATGATATTTACATAGAGAATGCATGATAAATGGTTAAATAATATTATAGTTATTACTTAAATGCATATTATAGTTAATATTAAGTAGTTTTATATAGGAAATGTTTTGTTTATATTGCAGCCTTTGTTTGCGATGGCATATATATAGATGATACATACATCGTATGTATATATCGTGATTTAATGAAAAAAACACATTCGTGGCCATAAAACAAAAACTGTACGAACGATTTTCTTCATTTGAACGGAAAACGAAGTAGAAACATAGGTCCCAATTCGCCCATCTACCGTGCAACTTATGCCGTGCTCTTGGGAAAAAGATAAAAGTTAGCAACGATTTTGGTTTTTGGGCAAAATATTGCCACATAGTTACATATCTGCACATATGTTTCTTTGGCTGAAAAGTTGTAATATTCCCCTATAAACCTATATTATAATTTTTATAATTAATAAAGGCATAAAAACATTAAGCTTGAGAGTGGCAGCAACAACAGAACAGTTAAAGCGCCATCTCTTGGTCAGAAGCAATCAAATGATGTGGCAGCTTCGCTCTCATGTCAACTGCAATTCGTTTTGCATCTTTATTTTAGCGGAAATACATGATTGGTTTCAGGTTATACCGAGGTGTGATAGAACATTGCTCCACTCGGCTCTGTCTTTTCAAATCTGGCAGCTGAACGAACCACTTGTGTTTTTGAACAAGAAAAAATATTCCCGTATTGAATTTTTTAATAAAAGAAAAAAAAAATTAAGTTTTTGCTCCATCATTGCAAGCTTATTTGCATTGGAATTTTGTGTAACCAGCCGGTTAATAATTTTTTTTGTGAAATTATTATAAAAGCGACAGTGAGTGTTAACAAAGAAAACATTAGAAAAAATTACAAAAAAAATTCTAATACTCAATTTCTTTAGTTCGCCAGCTGCGGCGGCGCATTATTTGCATTAAATTGCATTTAATAAAAGCTACCTTGCTGCACCCCTGTCGTCCTCATATAGAGTTTGACTTTGGCTGACCTTTTCGGTAAGACGGCACATAAAAATTCGCTCATTAACTATTGTTAATGTTAAGCGTTGGTTTTGTCTTCGTTGTCGTTACAGCCTATTATTACAAAAAGCAGAAGAAAAATTGCGGGCGAGCAATTAATTCTCTCCCAATTGTCTCTCTCGGCCCCGAACGCATCGGCCAAAGCAATTATGCGCAGGGGTAGAGAGCGGGCAGCCGCTCAATCCAAAATCTGAGCTTGTCTGATCGCCAACGTCGTGGATATAACATACAAATTTTTTTATAAAGTGCAACATATAAATAACACTAAAACTAAAAAAAAAGACCTGCTAAACAATAAACTGAAAGGTGCCAAGAAGAGTAAAACGAAGCAAAGTGGTTAAAAACCTTAAATAAACGCCCAGCGAATCGTTCCGTTGTTGGTGTAACTTAAATTAGTGAAAAGTAATAGTTATAATTATTAAAAGCGGGGAAATTAAATTGTATTAAATTTTTGTCTCTTTGAAAGCCTTCCGACACAATTACGCTGAAGCTGAGAAAAATAGCAACGAGAAAAAAAATATACAAGTATATATATATATATATATGTAAGTGTGTGCAATGTGCAGTGGACAAATGAAACCACTACCCCTGAACTAAAATAATTTAAAGTTGGTCAATTACCAACAGGCCCAAAGTTAATTGAATATAATTAAAACCTAAATAAAAGAAAAAAGTGAGTTAAAGTTAACAATGTTATTACATAACCCTCAAGTTGGGTACAAAAAAAAAAAAAAATGCACGTGCAAAAGTCGAAGCTACTCTTAGCTTACGCATAAAACCTCTCTTAACAACAACAACAATCCCGCATAGCCCTCGTCAGCAACGTTCTCTCCGAAAGATCTTTCGTCGATGGAAACGCATGTAAGTGAAACAGCTGCTGAGTCTTTTTTTTTTTTTTTTTGAGCAATTGACGAAATACCCTACACTAGCCTTTGCAATGGGGCATATTAATTTTTTTCAAACGTTTGGTTCACTTTTAATATTGATAATAACTATACCTTTTTAACACAAGAAAAAAAAAAAATAGTACATAACGTTAAATCAAACAAATAAAAAGAAAATCTTTAAAGTAACGTTAACAAATAAAATAAATTTAAAAAAAAAAAAAGAAAAAAAAAATGTTTAAGACAAACCATAATAGTGAATAAAACTATTGCTTAAAAGGTTTTATATCTTTAGCAGCCCTGCTGTATAATCTTCCGTGTATAAATACCCTGTAACTCAAAGTTCTATTTTGTTAACAAGCTAACCTATTCATTATTTAAATTCTTTTGCATTCATCTATATATATAACTAAATATGCAAATTTCTTCCAGCAAGTGTAATTGTGTCGAATGCTTATAATAAGAAATAAACTAAGTTTTAAAAGATTCTCAAGGGTTAAAATAAATAAATAATTTTTTTTGTTTGAAAAAAAAAAACTTGTTAACAAAACAGGTAGCGAAAGCCAAGTGTAAAATAATAACATTAATTACATATAGGAATGCGACAAATGTGGAAAAATTATGAAAATAAATTTCATTGAGTTTAAATATTGTTAAATGATGGATTTGTAATTTGGTTTGGTTCCAATGACCTGGGTGAAATAATGATGACATAAGGTTCTGATATGGGGTCTTACTGTTGTATGTTAGCATCAGTAGACCATGGTAGGGTGGGTAAAGAAGAAGGCGTGGCAATTACCAGCGTAGCCACGACCGCAATGTATCTAAGAGGAATACTATTCGTGTGTTAGAGTATTTTCCGATAGTTGACATTCATTTTCGGTGTCGCTAGTTTTGCTTGTTTGCTCCATGGGAGCGTATATTTTTTTAGGGACTCTATAATAATTAATAAAATAATGTAGTGCAGGCCTATTGAGACAGCAAGAACCCCCCCCACACTCCCGTACTGAGCTACGATAAATGGGTCCCGCCTCCGCTGCCCCTCCATTAGTCTTTTCTGGATAACGCCGTCGATGCTGAAGAAACCCCCCGTGTCTCAACCTGATTTGGGTATGTAATTGCAGTGCATAAAAGCTACCAAAACTTCTTTTGGGACACCCCAACAGTCCGGCAACCTACCAGTACGCTACATAGATTTATTTGGCGCCCAAAACGTGTGGCGAAAAGCCCAAAAACATGTGGTATAAACGTACAAAGAATTTCAATAGTTAACCCAATAGCAGTTAAAAAATGAAAAGAAAAAAAAAAAAAAAGGTTAAAGTAAAAAGTGTGGTAATAGCTGTTGAAGGGATTTTGATCGTTTACGCCCATAACCATTTATGAAGCTTTTGACATTTATAAAGTGTAAAATAATTGTTAATCTGGAATTTGATTATTTTAACATGAGTTAAATAATTCAACCGATGAAAATTTGAGAGAGCACTTAAGTATTACCCGAATAACATCCTTTGGTTTCGAGTGAATGCAATAGAGTGGATCTATTGCATGAACATATCAAGAAGGGTTTGGTCAAAAGTTATCATAGAGATGCTCGTTTGTTTTTCGCTTGGATTTATCGTGAGTTCATTATTTTTGTTCATTTTTGGCGTTTAGGATAGTATACACTTCTGGAAATTCGAGTGTTTGCGCATGTGAATGTAATCGACCGAAGTTATCGATACAATGTTAATCACAAAGGATGGATAGGATATTGTAATTTAAAAAAAACAAATGCCAAGTCAGTAGTCACCAAAAAGTTTAGGGTTGTGTAAGAGATTTATTGTTCTTTTAGCTGGAAATACAGAGAGAATGCGCAAGCGTATCGCTGTCCGTTAAATAAGCAGCATTGATTTTATATACACTCTTGCTGGATGTGGATTGCTTTAGTTTAAAATAGCCCAGTTATTCCTCTTCCTCTAGGTATCTTTTGCGGATTCTATGTCATTATTTAAGTAGCCGGAAAAGGTCAATGGAAAAATTTATTTAATATGCCGTTACAACATAGTTTTGATACTCCAAGGGTGGAGTTAAATGATATTTGTTTAATATGTAGTGAGAGTATGACGAATACTCAACCTTGTTCGATCACCTTGTGTAAACATGTGTTTCATAAATCGTGCATTGAACTACGTTTACAATCTCACGCGGATTGTCCAGCTTGCTTTGCTGTCGTGCAGGCAAGTGATGTTAAGTTAGTGGTAGGAAATTGTTCTCCAGGTCCGAAAAGAGGTCCTTCTCAAGTCGAGAGACCAGCAACTCGTGCTGTTACTCGAGCACTGAATATAAATCCCATGGCTAGGCCACAACAAATAAGAGGGGATGTTCATAACGAGCCATTAGCAGAGGTACAGGCTCAAGGAAATTCTTCAGCGATAGGAGAGAGTGCTAGGGTTGTCGACATCAATAGAGTTCCCGCTGCACCTAGGAAACCTAACCAACATGGAAGAGCAACACGGGGGAGACCTGCTCGGCGTCAACCAAATATAGATATGTCCCAAATTGAGTCGTTAATACAGGCCACCATCACCAGAGTGTTGTCCAACGTACAATTGAACGCTCCAATCATGCAGAGTAGCGTTAGGGTAAACTCAAGTTTAAATTCGCACAATAGTTTGAGAGAAGCTGAGAATGTAAACAGAAATGTAGGATGTGTACCCAGAAAGATTGCTGATACTATTCAGAAATGGGGTATTTATTTCGATGGCACTAGAAATGGTATGACAGTCGAAGAATTTTTGTACCGTATAAAAACACTAACGCAGGAAAACTTAGACAATGATGTCGAAGGATTAAACAAGAATGTTCATACTCTATTGGTAGGTAAAGCCAAGGATTGGTACTGGCGTTACCATAAGCGTATAGGTGGCGAGAAATTTACTTGGACTGAGTTTTGTCAAGCAATTCGTTACCAGTTTAAGGAAAGTCGCTCCAATAATGAGTTGCGAGAGCAAATTCGCGCCCGCAAACAGAAGCCCGGTGAGTCTTTCGAAGCATTTTATGAAGCCATTTGCAAACTAATGGATCGTTTATCGTTTAGCATTGAGGAACATGAACTTGTAGAGATTGTGCAGGCTAACTTGCTTGCCGAAATGAAGGATCGTTTATTGTTTGAAGAAGTTTATTCTATTGCTCATTTGCGCCGGTTAGTGCAAAAGCGTGAGAATTTCTTAAATGATATGGGCAGGTCGCGAGCTGTATCCAATCCTAAACTCCGTGAGCCAAGTTCATATCGTATGTATGCTTTAGAAATGGAAGACGATGAGGTCGATAGTTCTACTACGTTTGATAATTCTATTGCTGCGGTGCAGAAAGATTCGCCCAAGGTTGTCTGTTGGAATTGTGCTAAGTCAGGTCATCGATGGGAGGATTGCTTTGCGGAAAGAAAGGTGTTTTGTTATGGCTGTGGGTTGCCTAACGTGTATAAGCCACAATGTAAAGCTTGTTTGATGAAGTCGGAAAACCGTCAGAGGGGACTACCCAACTAACCATACAGGGGGTCCCGGGTAAAAATACACAGCAAAATACAAATACATTACTTAAGCCGAGTCTTTTTGGTTTACCTTACCATGAAAGATTAAAAAAATATTTAGAAATAAGAGATAGAATATTTACGAATAAAAAAATAAGAAGTGTAAGAAACACACGTAGACTAAAAACATACTTTAGGAACATTAGAAACAAACGTCAGCTGTTAATATCTGCAATCTATCAGAATAATGAAGATTGCCGAAGTTATGCGAAAGTAAATTTTTTAGAATTTCGAGAATTAGGTTTGTTAGATACCGGAGCCAATGTTAGTTGTGTAGGCTCAGACTTAGCCCAACAAGTAATGAAGCATTCGGAATTTAAGGCAATTACTTCGAACGTTAAGACTGCTGATGGTAAATCTCACCAAGTCGTAGGTTATCTGCAAGTACCTATCACTTATAATAGCAATGAAAAGTCTATGACTTTATATGTGATACCAACAATTGCCCAAAAGCTTATTTTAGGAATAGATTTTTGGCGAAAATACAATTTAGCACCCGGTATAATCAGTTCTATAAGTACTGATAACAAAGAGTCAAATCAATTTCCGTTAACCGAGTTGGAAGTGCAACAGTTAGAGTTCATTAAGACGTTGTTTCCCAATGTGTACAAAAAAGGTCTTGGTCGTACGTCGTTGATTAAACATCGCATAGAACTGTTAGAGACAAAGCCAGTGAAGCAACGATATTACCCTGTTAGCCCCGCGGTGGAAAAGTTGATGTACGCGGAAATAGATCGGATGCTGAACTTAGGAGTCATTGAGTTATCTCAAAGTCCTTGGAGCTCTCCCATGAGGCTAGTAGTCAAACCCAACAAGGTCCGTTTGTGTTTGGATGCACGCAGATTAAATGCAGTCACCAAAAAGGATGCATATCCTTTACAAAGTATCGAAGGTATCTTTGCACGTTTACCAAAAGCGAACGTTATTTCCAAATTAGATTTAAAAGACGCTTATTGGCAAATCGAGCTATCCGAAGAGTCTAAACCTTTAACCGCTTTTACAGTGCCCGGTAGGCCACTTTATCAGTTTACCGTTATGCCATTTGGCTTATGCAACGCGCCATCAACAATGTGTCGTTAAATGGACGAAATTATTCCGCCAGATTTACGCCATTGTGTGTTTGGGTATTTGGACGATCTTTGTATTGTATCGGAAGATTTCTCCTCCCACTTAGCTATTCTAGTACGTATGGCTGATCAGTTTCAAAAAGCTAATCTAACTTTAAATATCGAAAAGAGCCATTTCTGTGTAACGAGAATTGATTATTTAGGTTACGTGATTGGGAGTGGAGGAATTGCAACATGTCCGTCGAAAATAGATTGTGTTTTGAACTGGCCCACACCCAAAAATTTAAAGCAAGTAAGGGGATTTTTAGGAGTCTGTGGTTGGTATCGTCGATTTATACAGAATTTTGCTGAAGTCACACACCCCATTACCGAATTGTTGTCCACCAGGAAACCGTTTAAGTGGTCACTTGAAGCTCAAGGGGCTATGGATAAATTAAAGGTGTTACTTACAACCGCACCAGTGCTTCAGAACCCAGATTTTTCAAAAAAATTCTTCCTACACTGTGATGCCAGTGATTATGGAATTGGAGCTGTGCTCATACAATTATCGCATCAGTTAGAGGAACAACCCATCGCGTTTATGTCGAAAAAACTAAGTAAAGCCCAAAGAAATTATAGCGTTACGGAACGAGAATGCCTTGCTGTTATTTTAGCAATTGAAAAATTCCGGTGCTATTTGGAGCTTCAGGAGTTCGAAGTTGTTACAGATCACTCGAGCTTACTTTGGTTAATGCGTCAACAAAATGTTTCAGGCAGATTAGCAAGATGGATATTTCGATTGCAAGCATTTAAATTTACCATTTCGCATAGGAAGGGTAAAGATCATGTCGTACCAGATGCATTGTCAAGATTGTATGAGGACCAGATAGATAGCCTAGATGCATCTACTCCCATTATTGATCTTGAGTCACCGGCATTTCTCGATGCGGAGTATGTGGATCTCAAAACAAGGGTTGTGTCTAATGCAGATAAATTTCCTGATTTGCGTGTGGTGGAGAAATTTGTTTATATTCGAACAGAACATCCGTCCGGGGATGCTGCGCAAGAATCGTGCTGTTGGAAATTATGGGTCCCGGAGAAATTGCGTCTGTCCGTCATTCGTCAATCACATGACAATGTACTTGCCGCTCATGGAGGCATGCAAAAGACGATTGAGCGGATTCGTAGGAATTTCTTTTGGCCAGGGTTGTCCAAAAAAGTTCGTAGCTATATTCGTGAATGTGATACATGCAAGGAAACTAAAGCTCCAAATAGTACATTACGTCCGCCAATGGGAGTGCAAAGCGTATCAAATAGACCATTCCAAAAGTTGTATATTGATATATTAGGCCCCTATCCTCGAAGTAAACGTGGAAATATTGGACTTTTAATTGTGTTAGACCATTTTAGTCGTTACCATTGGTTGTGCCCACTAAAAAAATTTACAACGAAGTTGATTATTGAATTCTTAGAAAAAAATATATTTCATTGCTATGGGGTGCCAGAAATGATAGTTAGCGATAATGGTTCCCAGTTTAAAGCAAATGATTTCAAAGCTTGCTTAACGCAGTTTGGAATTAAACATATGTTCACAGCATTGTGTTCGCCACAAAGTAATGCGGCTGAAAGAGTTAATCGTTCCTTGTTAGCAGCTATTCGTGCTTATATACGCAAAGATCAAACTAACTGGGATTTGTATCTTACACATATTTCGTGTGCTCTCAGATCATCTCTTCATCAGGCCATAGGTTGTTCACCTTATAAAGCGTTGTTTGGCGTTAACATGATTTTACATGGAGATGATTATAAAATCTTAAAGCAACTATCTCTGTTGGATGATTCAATCCCGATTAATAGACCTGAGTATTTATCATTATTGAGACAAGACATTCAAGCTAACAGTCGTAAAGCATACGAGATAAATGCAAACCAATATAATTTGCGTGCGAAACCAGTTTCTTTCAAGGAAGGACAAGAAGTCTTTAAAAGAAATTTTAATCTTAGTAACTATGGGCAAAATTACAATAAAAAGTTAAGTCCTCAGTTTTCAAAATGCCGAGTAAAAAGGAAAGTTGGAAATTCATTTTATATTTTAGAAACTCTGCAAGGTCGTGAATTAGGAACTTATCATGCCAAAGATATTAAATACTAATTCCAGCTAACCTTCCGCCTGTGAGTCGTCAGAGTTATCTGTGGTTGTAATATTCCCCTATAAACCTATATTATAATTTTTATAATTAATAAAGGCATAAAAACATTAAGCTTGAGAGTGGCAGCAACAACAGAACAGTTAAAGCGCCATCTCTTGGTCAGAAGCAATCAAATGATGTGGCAGCTTCGCTCTCATGTCAACTGCAATTCGTTTTGCATCTTTATTTTAGCGGAAATGCATGATTGGTTTCAGGTTATACCGAGGTGTGATAGAACATTGCTCCACTCGGCTCTGTCTTTTCAAATCTGGCAGCTGAACGAACCACTTGTGTTTTTGAACAAGAAAAAATATTCCCGTATTGAATTTTTTAATAAAAGAAAAAAAAATTAAGTTTTTGCTCCATCATTGCAAGCTTATTTGCATTGGAATTTTGTGTAACCAGCCGGTTAATAATTTTTTTGTGAAATTATTATAAAAGCGACAGTGAGTATTAACAAAGAAAACATTAGAAAAAATTACAAAAAAATTTCTAATACTCAATTTCTTTAGTTCGCCAGCTGCGGCGGCGCATTATTTGCATTAAATTGCATTTAATAAAAGCTACCTTGCTGCACCCCTGTCGTCCTCATATAGAGTTTGACTTTGGCTGACCTTTTCGGTAAGACGGCACATAAAAATTCGCTCATTAACTATTGTTAATGTTAAGCGTTGGTTTTGTCTTCGTTGTCGTTACAGCCTATTATTACAAAAAGCAGAAGAAAAATTGCGGGCGAGCAATTAATTCTCTCCCAATTGTCTCTCTCGGCCCCGAACGCATCGGCCAAAGCAATTATGCGCAGGGGTAGAGAGCGGGCAGCCGCTCAATCCAAAATCTGAGCTTGTCTGATCGCCAACGTCGTGGATATAACATACAAATTTTTTTTATAAAGTGCAACATATAAATAACACTAAAACTAAAAAAAGACCTGCTAAACAATAAACTGAAAGGTGCCAAGAAGAGTAAAACGAAGCAAAGTGGTTAAAAACCTTAAATAAACGCCCAGCGAATCGTTCCGTTGTTGGTGTAACTTAAATTAGTGAAAAGTAATAGTTATAATTATTAAAAGCGGGGAAATTAAATTGTATTAAATTTTTGTCTCTTTGAAAGCCTTCCGACACAATTACGCTGAAGCTGAGAAAAATAGCAACGAGAAAAAAATATACAAGTATATATATATATATATATATATGTAAGTGTGTGCAATGTGCAGTGGACAAATGAAACCACTACCCCTGAACTAAAATAATTTAAAGTTGGTCAATTACCAACAGGCCCAAAGTTAATTGAATATAATTAAAACCTAAATAAAAGAAAAAAGTGAGTTAAAGTTAACAATGTTATTACATAACCCTCAAGTTGGGTACAAAAAAAAAAAAAATGCACGTGCAAAAGTCGAAGCTACTCTTAGCTTACGCATAAAACCTCTCTTAACAACAACAACAATCCCGCATAGCCCTCGTCAGCAACGTTCTCTCCGAAAGATCTTTCGTCGATGGAAACGCATGTAAGTGAAACAGCTGCTGAGTCTTTTTTTTTTTTTTTGAGCAATTGACGAAATACCCTACACTAGCCTTTGCAATGGGGCATATTAATTTTTTTCAAACGTTTGGTTCACTTTTAATATTGATAATAACTATACCTTTTTAACACAAGAAAAAAAAAAATAGTACATAACGTTAAATCAAACAAATAAAAAGAAAATCTTTAAAGTAACGTTAACAAATAAAATAAATTTAAAAAAAAAAAAAAAAAAAAAAAATGTTTAAGACAAACCATAATAGTGAATAAAACTATTGCTTAAAAGGTTTTATATCTTTAGCAGCCCTGCTGTATAATCTTCCGTGTATAAATACCCTGTAACTCAAAGTTCTATTTTGTTAACAAGCTAACCTATTCATTATTTAAATTCTTTTGCATTCATCTATATATATAACTAAATATGCAAATTTCTTCCAGCAAGTGTAATTGTGTCGAATGCTTATAATAAGAAATAAACTAAGTTTTAAAAGATTCTCAAGGGTTAAAATAAATAAATAATTTTTTTTGTTTGAAAAAAAAAAACTTGTTAACAAAACATGTAGCGAAAACCAAGTGTAAAATAATAACATTAATTACATATAGGAATGCGACAAATGTGGAAAAATTATGAAAATAAATTTCATTGAGTTTAAATATTGTTAAATGATGGATTTGTAATTTGGTTTGGTTCCAATGACCTGGGTGAAATAATGATGACATAAGGTTCTGATATGGGGTCTTACTGTTGTATGTTAGCATCAGTAGACCATGGTAGGGTGGGTAAAGAAGAAGGCGTGGCAATTACCAGCGTAGCCACGACCGCAATGTATCTAAGAGGAATACTATTCGTGTGTTAGAGTATTTTCCGATAGTTGACATTCATTTTCGGTGTCGCTAGTTTTGCTTGTTTGCTCCATGGGAGCGTATATTTTTTAGGGACTCTATAATAATTAATAAAATAATGTAGTGCAGGCCTATTGAGACAGCAAGAACCCCCCCACACTCCCGTACTGAGCTACGATAAATGGGTCCCGCCTCCGCTGCCCCTCCATTAGTCTTTTCTGGATAACGCCGTCGATGCTGAAGAAACCCCCCGTGTCTCAACCTGATTTGGGTATGTAATTGCAGTGCATAAAAGCTACCAAAACTTCTTTTGGGACACCCCAACAGTCCGGCAACCTACCAGTACGCTACAAAGTCAAAATGTAAACAATGATATTTACATAGAGAATGGATGATAAATGGTTAAATAATATTATAGTTATTACTTAAATGCATATTATAGTTAATATTAGGTAGTTTTATATAGGAAATGTTTTGTTTATATTGCAGCCTTTGTTTGCGATGGCATATATATAGATGATACATACATCGTATGTATATATCGTGATTTAATGAAAAAAAACACATTCGTGGCCATTAAAAATAAACTGTACGAACGATTTTCTTCATTTAAACGGCAAACGAAGTAGAAACATAGGTCCTAATTCGCCCATCTACCGTGCAACTTATGCCGTGCTCTTGGGAAAAAGATAAAAGTTAGCAACGATTTTGGTTTTTGGGCAAAATATTGCCACATAGTTACATATCTGCACATATGTTTCTTTGGCTGAAAAGTCAAAATGTAAACAATGATATTTACATAGAGAATGGATGATAAATGGTTAAATAATATTTTAGTTATTACTTAAATGAATATTATAGTTAATATTTAGTAGTTCTAATTGAAGAAAGTTAGTATATAGGAAATGTTTTGTTTATAGGGCAGCCTTTGTTTGCAATTACATACATATAATCACCAAGTAAAAAATATTCTAGAGCAATCACTTCGTTTTTCGTGCACGCGGTCGGGTTTCGCTGTACATTTGCACGGCGGAACCCACAGAGCAGTTCGGCTGTTGAGCCGACTGCGCGCTCTCGAATTATTTTAGTTTGCGATTAATTGCAGAGAGGCAGTCGACTGAGACGGTCGATCCACGCAGCTCTGCTGTTTATATGCGTATTTGATTTACGTATTTGATTTGCGTGTAGGGTTTTGTTATTTTTCGGGTGGGTCGCTGAAAATTGAACAGCGTTGACTGAATTTGTGTTCACATGCATGCATTAATGTTTATTTGTATGCTAGTCAAGTGTACAAGAACCTGTCTCAGTTTGTTATGAAATTTTATTTTTTTACAGGTGTATATATTTAAGACTTTCTTACTTTATTTATTAAAAAGCACTTATGAAATAATTTGAAAATTTTGCCATATTATTTATATATTTAATTATATCTATGATTGATAGGTCTGTTCGATAGCTGCACTAGTGTACCCTAGTGTACACTAGTTCACAAAAAAGTGTTCGATAGCTGCCCTTTTTTACACTAAACTGTTCTGCCCTGTGTTTTTTAGTGTGCCCTGACTTACACTTTTCTGCACTTTTCTACACCACCAAAAATCAAGAGCAGAAAAGTGTAAAACAACAAAACAGCTGTTTTGAGTCAGTTATCGTTTTGGGACAATCAGTTTAACATTGCAAGTTGTTTAAAAATGTCAAATGAGGATGATTATTATATGGATGAGGAGTATTTGGAGTTTGCAATTGAAGGTTGTATTAAATTAATTGTTTATTTTTATAACTTTTTATAATTTTTTATATTTGTTTATACAATATGTAGAGCCTGCCGTTAATTCAGAGCAGGTAGCAGCAGCTGCCGCACCCAATGAACAATAACTAAAAATCTAAAAAAAAAAAAAAAATAATTAAAAATAGTTATAGTGGTTGTTTTTTATTGATAAAAAGTTTACGAAAAATTCATTTGATTTTTATTAAAATAATGTTGTAATAGTTTCAGCATCGCTGTCTTCATCAATTAACTCACTTAAAGTGAAATTTTCATTTATATTAAAACTCATGTTAAGGCCCAACCAAACGATGTATGCTTGCTTCACGGCTCGAAGTTGTCAGTCAGCTGTTGTTTGCTTCAATTGCCCTAACTTACACCTTTTTTTGTTCGATAGCAGTTCTACACTTTTTTACACTTAAAATTTTCAGAGTTGTATTTTTCGTGTTCTGTTCTGCCTTGCACTACCCTGCACTTTCTACTATCAAATAGACCTGATGATTACATAACCGATTGACCGACTGACTATTTATGTGATTCGGGAGCCAATATGAGCGGCGATCATAGGTATTTACAAACATATGTTCATATGCATATATTTAATAATATTTAACATAATTATAATAAATATAGTTGCCCACCCAAAAGCCCTGCACCAGCATGCAAATGTATGTACATGTAAAAAATCATATTGTAGATGTTGAGAAAGGTCAGGTTTTGCTATTGACGGCCACCAGCAGATCAACAAAGCGCACACATGCATACGCATAAAATATATATATTCATGTGCACGCACACATCAAACGAAATTCGTTCTTTTCTGCCTCTACCAAAATGACAAAGCCAGTGCAATTCTGTTTTGCTTCAACGTACAAAATGCACGAAGTAAAAATACCCTTTGTACCAATATTGAATAATAGCCAATTAAAACTCAAATATTTACTTATTATGTATATATAGTTTATTTTCGATATATAAATAAAATATATGAAGATAAATAATATTAAAGTATCTCACGTTTTGCTATTAAGTTTGACAAAGTTCATATTAAGTTCATACTACCCTCCCAAGTTGGACTGCATAAAGCAGATTCACGCAGAAGTCTGAAATTGTCGATTTTATATTTTGTGCGGCAGTTCTGTTTTGCTTCTTTTGTGAATACACACACACACACGCACACTAATAGACTTAAATAGCGAACATGTTGAATAAGAGTATGAGCAGACGAATGTTGAGTGTTGGATACTCTAATATAATATAAGTGCTATTGTTGATATGTAATTTAAAAATATATTTGTTATAGTTGTATATTTTGATTATAGTACGTTGGCACTAAGCTAACAATTGAGAAATTGCTAAAAGTAGTCTAATAAAATAACATATTTTAATGTTATTAACTCTTCGAGCGGCAAACTTGATAGTGTAGCAAATAAGCTTCTTCGAAATAGCGTGGGCATACAAAAATGAATTCATAGATTTCTGGGTGTTTACACATTTTTGTTGCTGCTTGTAAAAAATGCTTTATCTTACATGGATTGTTTTGATATGACTTAATTATATGTTAATAGAAAAGAAATTTGTTATGTAAATCATCAATCGTAGATATAATTAATTAAATATATAAATAATATGGCAAAATTTGCAAATTATTTCATAAGTGCTTTTTAATAAATAAAGTAAGAAAGTCTTAAATATATAAACCTGTAAAAAAATAAAATTTCATAACAAACTGAGACAGGTTCTTGTACACTTGACTAGCATACAAATAAACATTAATGCATGCATGTGAACACAAATTCAGTCAACGCTGTTCAATTTTCAGCGACCCACCCGAAAAATAACAAAACCCTACACGCAAATCAAATACATACGTAAATCAAATACGCATATAAACAGCAGAGCTGCGTGGATCGACCGTCTCAAGGCGTATTTAACAAGGTGGCAGCGACGTCGACGTCGCCCTCTTTGCTGTTGCCTTACGCAAGCAGTGTTGCCAACTTGTCCTTTTTGCGGACAGATCTGTCCGTTTTGAAACTGCGATTGCCGGAAAATTTTTAAACTGTCCCCTATCCGGAAAAACAGCCTTTTTTTATTTTACTTTATCCTTTTTAATTCCTCTAAATAGAAATGTAAATTAGGAACAAAAGTAATTCCACCTGATTCCCAAATATATATTTTGGAAGACGATTTTGAAAAATCGGTTAAACTGGATTTGTACTTGGGCTACGAGTTTGAGTCAAACTTAAAAAAAGACAAAAATAAGATTGATGATGAAACTGAGCTCAGTATCCGCCAGCATTGCACTGACTTTGTTATTAAACTTATTTCTCAGTTAAAACAAAGGTATGAAAATTTTTTTTTTTTTAACATTTTAAATTTTAATCAAATTTTTTTATTTTAAGATTGCCTAGCAACTTCCAAATATTAAGAAATATCGATTTATTTTCAGTGTAAAATGTGTTACGTGCTGAAAAAAAACCAATAATTTCAATATTGTAGTTATTTTCAAGCCAGGACTTAGATATTGAAAAGATTGTAGAACAGTACAATACAATAAATTTTGTTCAATGGACAAATCAAGAAAATATCGTATCGTTTTGGGCAGAGGTAAACAGCCATAAGGATTCAGCAGGAAACAAACCATTTTCCAATTTGGCTTCGTTTGTACTAATTTTGTTGTCGTTACCGTGGTCAAATGCCGAAGTCGAAAGAGTTTTTTAGCCAAGTTAACTTGGTTAAAACCAAATTAAGAAATAGACTTAACATCGAAACATTAAATTCGATTTTGGCAATTAGGTTGGTTTTTACTAGTTACAAAAACATGCATATAAAAATGACTTAAATGTTTCTTTCTTTAAGGTACGGCTTACGTCGAAACGGGGCATGCTGCCATAACTATCAAGTTCCGGATGGTGTCGTTCGATAATTGGAACTAATAATGTGTATGCCGATGACAATGATGAAGAAGAAACTAGTCTAGATGAAATCTTATACGTTTTAAATGAAAAATAATTAAATAAATAAAAATAAATATTTGTCCGGTTTTTTTGTCTTTTTTGTCCTTTTAACTTGGTCCAACTATCCTTTGTTTTTGGAGAGGAGCTGGCAACACTGTACGCAAGGCACATTTAGCAGCAAAAAAGAAAAATGCATATGTGTGTGTGTATACATGTGCGTGCGAGAACAAATTTCGTTTTCGTAAGGCAACGCGACGTCGACGTCGCTGCCACCTTGTTAAATACGCCTTGATCGACAGTGCATTAGGGCTGCAAAAACATCGATAGTCAGTACACATCGATGTTTTCGACATCGATGTTTAGAAATATCGATGAAAACATCGATGTTTAAACATCGAACATTTAATAAATGGCTGAAATTTCTCAGAAATTGGTACCAGTTAAATAAATAAATTAGAAAATAAGATTCCAGACATGTACAACAATAAAATAAAATGAAAATAACAAAATTTTTATTCATTCTTTGAATTAATATATTAAAATTACGCCATTTTTTTTTTTTAAATAAAAATACAAGTTAAATTTGCTTCAATGCACTTAAAACTATTAAATTTGCTTCAATGCACTTAAAACTATAAATATATACTTAATGGCTTCAGTCTTGCTCCACTAACCATTGGTTTTTTTCCAAAAATAACAATATATTAACATTTTTCGGCTTTAGTGCCGAACGTCTGCCATTTATTATTTCGCCAGCTTTGCTGAACGCTCGTTCCGACTCTGTTGAAGTTTCCGGAATACTCAAATATTTGGCTGCATCTGCGCCAGAAGACTAAATTGGCTTTTATTAATCTTTAAAAAATATACGATTAGAAGTTTTATATAAAAGCTATGTTAAAATTTTACCTTCCAATACTCGAGCGGATCCATATCCCGTGCTCCATTCCGCTGCTGAAAATATTGGCGCAACTCTATAATTGAATCAGACCTATTAGTTCTAGGTCTTTGTTGAATTTTTTCCGCCACAAAGCTATATAAGTCTGTTGTGGGTGTCTTTTGGGTTGCCTGTTCCTCATTCGGACTTATAATTTGCACATCATTTACGAAGAACGTTAGGTCGTTTTCTAATGCAATAGCTGCTTGGTCCGCATTTGAAAGATTGCGAAAACCTTCCTTTTTGAACCGTGGATCTAGCCTGTTAGCCAGCCGGGTAACAGTTCTGGTTTCATAGGGAGAAAGTCTGCTCTTTAGTTTGCTTGTTAAAAACAAACACGTGTCCATCCCCACATCAGTTCTCATTTGAGGCATAAGCTTATCTAATTTTATTAACAAGCCTAGCACTGTAGGTATAATTAAGGAGATCGATGCACTTTAGCACCTCCTGAACATTTTTTAACGCCAGTGACTCTTGAACAATAAGGTTCAAAGAGTGGGCAAAGCAACCTAGGTGTTTCTTTTGTAACAAATCGCATGCCTTTTTCATTGATGCGGCGTTGTCCGTTACAATAGTTTCAATTTTTGAAAAAACACCAAAATCGTTTCAAATGCTTTTGATAGTCTTTGCAATTTTATCGCTGCAGTGATTTGTAACATCTTAGAGGGGCTGTGTAGCTAGAACTGCAGTTTTAAGTTTAAACTCCTCAATAAAATGACATGTCACTGTGAGGTAGCTCTCGTTGGCACAGGACGTCCAACAATCTGTCGTTATTGAGCAATATTGAATTCCATTAAGCTTGATTTTCAATTTTGCCAATGTTTGTTCATACTTATTTTTAGTTTGAACATGTTGCAGTGTTGTTCTGCTGGGCAATATGTATTTTGGATCAAGTTTGTGTACAAAGTTACGAAATCCCACACCGCTCACAATGTTAAAAGGTAGGACATCCAGCGCCACCATTTCAGCAAGACCTTTGTCTAATGAAGATTTCCTGAGCGATGTATAGGCGTACGCTTCCGAGCGGTGCACAAATTGGTCTATTTTTAGCAAACTGTTTGTACTCACAGCTTTTGTGGGGTGGACACGCTTCAAGTGATCTGCCAAATTTGTTGTGTTGCCAGATGTTTTATACTCCTTCCTGCAAAGCAGACACTTGGCAAACATACTTGTAAGGGGGCTCAATAGTAGCAGCCCCAGACGTCGGAGTATCAGATGTCGGATCATCAGACAAAGAAGCAGCAGACGTAGAAGCAGCAGACGAAGAAGCAGCAGACGAAGAAGCAGCATTGTCTCTATCTAAAACGCAATACAATTATAAAATTAGTTTTATATTCATAAAGCCACAGCTGCTAAAACTCGTACTTGACTTGCGGAAAAACTTGTCCATTTTAACTTAAAAAGGCTTTAGAATTTATAAATATAATATATATAACTAAACAAAATATAATTTGCATTTAGAATTAAGTACGCGCGTTTTTGGCATCGCAATCATTTTAAACATCGATATTGTACGAAAACATCGATGTATCGCGAAAATTCTGAAACATCGATAGCACCGATATTATCGTCGATGTTTTTGCAGCCCTACAGTGCATGCTTGCTTGTCGAACAGAAAGGTTGTACGCGGACGATTTTTGTTTGATTTTTTTAGGGTAAATTAACCCACACGTGACAGTAAAAAAATGAGCTACTGCTATTATTGCCGCAAGCATGTACCGGGTTTAAAAATTATTCATGCACCAAAAAGTGATACAAAAAGAAAGATATGGGAGGAAAGCTGGCAGCGGAAAATGTTGACATTGACAAGTCGGTCAAAAATTTTTATTTTAAAATAAGAATATTTTTTAGCATTCAAAAACAAAAACAACGATTACTTGCGCATTCAAAATTATTAAAAATAAAACTTTAAAAAAAAATTTACATCTTTGTCTTATAAAATTATATTTTAAACAACATGGGCCGTCAGAGGGTTAATCAACACACTATACTGCCGTTCCATTCGAACTCACACTACAATGTGCCTTTTCACTCGCACTTATTGCAAGCATACGTTAAGCTACCCTCTGCCGCCGACGAGACTACCTTCTGTTATTGTATCATGAGTCCAAGGCGTATTTAACAAGGTGGCAGCGACGTCGACGTCGCCCTCTTTGCTGTTGCCTTAAGGCCTATTTACTCTTGACTTAACTTAACTTAACTTAACGTAACTTAACGTAACTTAACTTAAGGAATATATGCGTTTACTCTCAACTTAACTTAACTTAAGAAATCAGTGTGTCAGTGCTGTAGAATTATGTTAGCAGTGCTGTTAAACACAGAAAAATATATTGACCGCTCATTGGCGCATTTTGAATACAACGTTGCAACCAAGTTCTTTGGCAATTGCAGACCAAACTTCTCTTTTTTAATTATATTTTTAAAGTCTTTTGACTTTTTATCATAAAATAAAGCATGATTTTGTACTAAAATAATAAGTTTATCTTCATCCATTTGAATATTTGATTTTGTAAACATTTTGTAAAGAGCGTTAAACGTTTTGCATCACAGTTTTTGATCAGCTGTTTGATTTTCATGTTAATCAACACTGTTCAACTTAAGAACTTAACGTAAGAATCTGCAACCTGCAGGTTCAGAATTAAGTTAAGTTACGTTAAGTTGAGAGTAAACGCTAGCATTGACAGCCATAAGGCAGATTGAGTCAGCTGACTCTTACGTTAAGTTAAGTTAAGTTAAGTCAAGAGTAAATAGGCCTTTACGCAAGGCACATTTAGCAGCAAAAAAGAAAAATGCATATGTGTGTGTGTATACATGTGCGTGCGAGAACAAATTTCGTTTTCGTAAGGCAACGCGACGTCGACGTCGCTGCCACCTTGTTTAATACGCCTTGGAGTCGACTGCCTCTCTGCAATTAATCGCAAACTAAAATAATTCGAGAGCGCGCAGTCGGCTCAACAGCCGAACTGCTCTGTGGGTTCCGCCGTGCAAATGTACAGCGAAACCCGACCGCGTGCACGAAAAACGAAGTGATTGCTCTAGAATATTTTTTACTTGGTGATATAATGTACCAATCAGCTTCCAGTTGTAAGCAAATGTATAAAACCCACTCCATATCAACCAGCTTTATGTTGCGCAGTAGTTCAGTTCTTGCGTGAACTACCAACTCGATAGGCATTTTTAATGAACAACAAAAGGTTAATTAACATAAAATTAATTTTCTCAAAATCTGTACGAACGATTTCTCTAGTTTTAATTGCTATAGCTTCCTGAAACATGTACCTTCATTTTGGTATAGCTTGCATTATATGCCGTGTTCTCTGAAAAAAAGATATTAAGGCTTGAGAACCATGCATATATTTTGGCGGTCATTTGGTATGGGTCTGACATCGAGGTAGCTGCACTCTTTGTCAAATTATTCAAAAACTGTACGAACGATTTTCTTGAAAATTTTACCATAAAATAGGTGAAATAATAGGCTTTAATTCAGTATATGTCATCATTGGTGCCGTGCTCTGTGAGTTGAGATATTTAAGATTTGCTGGATATGTGATTTTTAAATCACTTGTGTTACCCACTTGGAAAGCTGAAATATGCCAAACGATGCATAAAAACAATAAATAATTCATTTTTTAACATTTTTGCATCAATTTTCATTAGATTCCATGCTGAAAAACATATAAAAACAGTAAAGTTCATTGGTGGTTCCGACTCATGAAGCAAGTTCCGTTTTTCGTTGCTGGTGAACCGTTGCTATCTTGACACACATGTTCACTTTGTGTTCAGTGCGGGTAATTGCTAGAATTTCACGTTCAAGTTAAGTTCAAGTTCATTATCAAGTCAATTTAAGTTCAAGTCAAGTTAAGTTTGGGTAACTGAGCCTTTAATTAGGTAATCCAGCTCTTTTGCTCGCCCTCTTTTTCTGTTGCCTTACGATTCAGTTGTGAGCAACGCACATACGCGGACGATTTTTTTGCGTTTTAACCTAAAAAATGCATTACTCTTTCGCTCTCTCTCTCGCTCTCTTTTGCTCTCATTTTTCGTAAGGCAACGAGAGAGCGGAGTGAGACTACCTTAATAAGAATGCCGTGAGCTGGATCATGATGGATCATCACAATTACTAATGGTAGTGTCATGCGAGACAGCCCGTACTTGCCATATGATGTGCGAGTGCGAAGGAGAGGGCTAAGCTGCTCTCTTAATTTTACTCTCTTGAGTCTTTTAAGGGGCTGTTTTGCAAGTGCGATAGAGTTAAGGCTCCGTTACCCGAACTTAACTTGACTTGAACTTGAACTTAAGAAACAGCTGATCCATTCAACCTTACGGACAACACTGCTTGCTGGGTACCCTCAACTTAACTTGACTTGACTTGACTTGACTTGACGTAACTTAACAACCTGCAGAAAACAGAATTTCAAGTTCAAGTTGAAGCTAGTTCACGTTTAGTTCAATTTACGTTCATGTTCTAGTTCAAACAGCTGATTGATGAGTAGCTAAAATGGATGAGCATAGGCTAATTTCTTTAGTACAAGAGCAAGATTTTTTATTTAATAAAGCTAGCAAAGATTTTAAAGATCCGGAAAAAAGAAGGCAGCTTGGATATCAATTGCCGCGGAATTGGAATCTCTTCGCAAGTATAATATTACTAACATAGTTGTCTTTGTTGTTTTGAACAGATTTTCGCGCTCAAAGCTGATGATATCAAAACAATGACAAACAGTTAATCGATAAGTTCATGCGCACGGTTGCATTCACGATCACGTTCACGTTCAGGTTCAACTTAAGTTCACGTTTGGCTAATTTCGGGTATTTACTAGTTATGTTCAAGTTCAAGTTCAAGTCAAGTTAAGTTCGGGTAACGGAGCCTTAAGGTATAGAAAGTGTTTTGTTGTATGTATGCGGCCGATACATTTTGGTTGCTTTGTTGTGACATTTAAATTAAATAAAAAAATAAGTAAAATGCTTTTGACTCATATAACATTAAAACATTTTAATAAATATTCATATTCAAATAAAAAACATATATGTATTATTATTAATTTAAAATAATATTTTTAATAGTTTTTGAATAGTCAACTGTAAACAAACAACAAAAATAACAAACAGAAAAAAATCGTCCGCATCAACGTCTTACCTCAACGACAAGCACTTAGCGACTGACAACTAGTACGCAAAAAACGAGGGCACACTCTCGCATGACACTACCGTATTGATTGTATCATGAGCTGGACCATGGTTGAATTATACATGGTTATGTCGAGAGAGAGAGCTCGCTCATTTTTTAGGAGCCTGTTGTTAGTCGAAAAGCAGCTGTTTTCAGTCGTGGTGTTGTTTTGAAAAATTTAAACAAAATCACACATCGTTCTATCTATTTTTTGCTCACAAAAACAAGACGATAAAGCAATATCGAGAGAGCAATTATGCTATCTCTCTTGCACTCGCGTGGTCTTATCAACAGGCTCCTTCTGTTGCTCATGACCTAACCATGTACAATTCAACCATGATTTGGATTACCTAACTAAGTATGCCTTGAGCTGGATTACCCATGGTTGAATTATACATGGTTAGGTCATGAGCAACAGAAGGAGCCTGTTGATAAGACCACGCGAGTGCAAGAGAGATAGCATAATTGCAGTTCATAGCTTGCCACATTGACAATAACGAAATTATTGTACCCCAAATTTACAATATTGAAAATCTTATAACGCAACGTCCTCAACATTAAAAAACATACAAACTAAAATTAGAAATAAAATTTCCAACAAACATTTAGACGACCTACTAAGAATAAAATGCTATAATTAATAAAATAGACCTGGCCAAATAATTAAAGAATAAGAAAAAAATAACGTGAACTATTTTTTGATTTGAAAACTTTTACATTTTTCTCAGTGTACCACTGTTTGCTTCGTGCGCGAACACAGTTTTCAACACAAGCACAGAGCAATAAAAGTATAGTTGTGTTAGTTTGCCGATCGCTGATGTGAACACACATTCACACAACGCTGTTCAATTTTCAAATCAAAGACATAAATCAAATACGCATATAAACAGGAGAGCTGCGTGAATCGACCGTCTCAATCGACTGCCTCTCTGCATCTAATCAACAGCCGACCTGTTCTGTGGGCTCCGCCAAGGCAAGGTATACTTAAGAGTATATAAGCCGGCTCTTGCCCGACATGTTGTTGCTTTTTTTACATTCGTAAATAGCTGCTGAAAGCTATTTACTGTCGTAACATTTTAACATAATATTTTAACATTTTCATTGTTCAACACTACCGTACCACCAGTAGCGAACAGAACTGCATACCGAAAATGTAAGTACGGTACTGAAGCTGTACGAGACCATTTTTTATACCCTTCACACATGTGAAACAGGGTATATTGAGTTTGACATGAATCTGTAACGCCTTAAAGGAATGATGGGAGACACCATAAAATATCAAAATGATCAGGACGAGCTCAGGAATTGATTTCCGCGTGTCCGTCCGTCCGTCTGTCTGTTTCAACACGATTTCCAGCCAAACTGCTAAACCGATCTTGATGAAACTTTCACAGATTGCTTAGATCATGTCGGGTTTGTTCACTATGAAATTTCATCCCGATCGGAGCATTCTAAGACAAAGCCACCATACAAATTCACCATATCTTACTATCGATTGTTGTTGCTGTCGTGCGAAAAATTACCAACAACTGCACAGAAACATAAATAAGAGGGGGGAGCATTGATTTGGCTGACTGTCTACCGTCTAGCTGACAATAACAGCCAAACCACAACAATTGTTAGAAAATAATAAATTCAAATTCAATTTATTGAAAATTATGTAAAAAAAAAAAATTAACCTATGTGTGAAGCGTATCATAGTCTTGGCATAGCCAAAATTAGCTATGCGGCACTTGTTTTGATATGAAGTTTTTACAGTACGGGAGCTGTACAGGCTTCTGCGTACAGGCCTTTAAAACGAAAATTATGGAACGAGTTAACTTTCGTGATTGTAGCATGATGGAATAACATAAGGTGGTCCCGTCGGCAGCCGAAGTTTTACGAAGTATACACTTATTTCAGTGCACGTTTGCTTGTTGACGAGAAAGGTTGTGTGAGGACGAATTTTTTTTTTTTGTTCATTAACCCTTATGCGTGCACATAATAATATGAAATATTGCAAATTTTGCTGAGGTGCCTCACGGCGGCCTTATTAAACCGTCGGATCACTTCAAAAATAAGCTCAAAGCGCTAGAAAACATTTTTTTTCATTTCACACAAGAACATTTTAAAATAACAAAAAATTTAAAAGAAAAATTAGTTATCGCAGCACAAAATGTAGAGCTGGATAAAATTGTAATTGCATTCTATTTTAAAATAAGAATATATTTTAAAGTTAAGTACTTAAACAAAAAAATTTGAATTAAGAACCAAAAGCAGCGTTTAATTGGTAATTCAAAATTATTTAAAATTAAACTTTAAAAAAATGTCTCGTTTTAATATTCAAAACCTGCGGACATGCTAAGGGTTAATTAACAACCACATTGCCGCCTCACTCACACTCAATACGACACTCAATATACTATGTTCTTTTCACTCGCACTTATTGCAAGCGTACAATAAGTGGATGTCTGTTGCCGACGGGACCACCTTATGTTATTCCATCATGGATTGTAGTAGAGTATGCGAAAAACATTTTAAGCGGGATGATTTTTATTTTTAAAATCAAAATAAACGAAGAAGACTGCGAGATGGTGCACTTCCCAAACAAATTGAAAAAAAGCAGAAAATTGTTGGCAACAAAAAAATGGTAAAAATTATTTTATAAGAATTAATAAACATCAAACAATACTTATTAATTACAATTTGCATTTCTTTTCTCATACTTATTCAATCATTTTCGTCTTAGCTGCAGGAAAAATTGCACACATATACATATTTACAAACGCATGCACTCACAAATTTCATTGTGTTGACGCAAGCAAGACATTCAATACTCTCTCGCTTTCGCTCTCTTTCGTACTCATTTTTATACCCTTAACCCATAAACTGGGTAAAAAAGGGTATAATGGTTTTGTGCAAAAGTATGTAAGTCAGTATACCAAAGTCTTATATAAATTTAATTTATTTATTGCAACTGGGTTCAGGGTATCTTCTAGTCGGGCTCCCCCGACTAGAGCCTTCTTACTTGTTGTTCTACACTTTTTAAGGCGAAATAAAAGCGAGTGCGGCTTCCTATATAAGTATACCTTGAGTATACCTTGGGCTCCGCTGAGCAAATGAACAGCAAAAGCAGAGCGAGTGCACGAAGTATAGGCTCCGTTACCCGAACTTAACTTGACTTGAACTTGAACTAAGAAACAGTTGATCCATTTAACCATACGGACAACACTGCTTGCTGGGTACCCTCAACTTAACTTGACTTGACTTGACTTGACGTAACTTAACAACCTGCAGAAAACAGAATTTCAAGTTCAAGCTGGTTCACGTTTAGTTCAATTTACGTTCATGTTCTAGTTCAAACAGCTGATTGATGAGTAGCTAAAATGAATGAGCATATGCTAATTTGTTTAGTACAAGAACAAGATTTTTTATTTAATAGAGCTAGCAAAGATTTTAAAGATCCGGCAAAAAAGAAGGCAGCTTGGATATCAATTGCCGCGGAATTGGAATCTCTTCGTAAGTATAATATTATTTACATAGTTTTCTTTGTTGTTTTTTTTTTATATATTGCTTATGTTTTTTCTGCAGCGGAAACATGTGAGCGGCGCTGGGCATCGTTGAGAGAAAGGTTCAACAAAATCGTTCGGCAAATGGATTGTCCGTCAGGGAGCGGAGCCAGAATTGCAGACGACTGGATTCATTTTGAATCCATGTCTTTTTTAAGAGGCCACCATATCATCCATTTTATTTAATTAATAATTGTTGTAAAATATGAACATATGTACATATACGAGCAAAAGTCACATGTATTCTTATATGTATAAGTGAAGTGAATGAGGAGATCGCAAAAAGGTAACGGGACCTTCTTGCTGTTCTTCGTCTACTCTTCGTTCTTGCTTGTACTTGCTAACACGAGCTTCACTTCTCTCTTGACGACGAGTGCGTGCGGTTGATGAAAACTGAATCAAAGTGTCTATTTATTTATTGTGTTGCTGGACTGGATAATACTTAATTATATATAAATTTGCTACACAATTTGCTAGACACAATTTCTGTAGATAAATAGTAGAGTTCTTTGATTGTGAAAGTATAAAAAGTGACTAAAAGTGAAAAACTATTAATAAATGAATGTGTGTGCATGTAAAACATATGTATGTACATGTGTATCACATTTTCTGGACAATATTGAAATATAAAACATCGCACAATATTATATTTTTAATTTCACAATAAACGACGCCGCGACGAATTCGCTGCATAAACTATTTCTGTATTTCCAGGAAAACGCTACAACAAATTCGTTGCGAAATTTCTAGAACACGCTTCGAACTCGCCGCAAAATTTTTAGAGCGTAACGACGAATTCGACGCTTGCTGTACTGTGTTGCTGAACTGTGTTGCTGAACAGTGTTGCTGAACTGTGTTGCTGAACAGTGTTGCTGTACTGTGTTGCTGAACTGTGTTGCTGAACTGTGTTGCTGAACAGTGTTGCTGAACTGTGTTGCTGAACAGTGTTGCTGTACTGTGTTGCTGAACTGTGTTGCTGAACTGTGTTGCTGAACAGTGTTGTTGTGTTGCTAGAAATTGTTGCTAAGCTGTGTTGAGATTAAAGAACAAAACAATGGATAAGGGAAAGAGAAACATAAAACCGTTTGACGGTGAAAAATACTCCATATGGAAGTTTAGAGTGAGAGCGCTCTTAGAAGAGCTTGATTTATTAAAAGTAGTAGATGAAGCACAGTTAGAAATTACCGAAGAAAATAAAAAGGCAGAACGGAATGCAAAAAGTTTAATAATCGAATATCTAAGTGATTTATTACTAGTTTTTGCTAAAAGTGAGAATACAGCTAAACAGATTTTTGCAAGTTTAGATGAAATTTACGAAAGGAAAAGCTTAGCATCGCAACTATCACTGCGAAAGAAACTTTTGGGTTTGAAGTTAAAAGGTGATACTTTGCTCCTCAATCACTTCAATTGCTTTGACGATCTGATTACGGAACTTATCGCATCAGGAGCAAAGCTAGACGAGATGGATAAAGTTTCCCATTTGCTTTTAACTCTTCCACCCAGTTATGATGGAGTTATAGCTGCAATAGAGACTCTATCTGAAAGTAATTTAACATTAGCTTTTGTTAAAACACGTCTTCTTGATCAGGAGATCAAGCTTAAAAATTTGGGCAGGGATACGAGTATTAAAGTTCTGCAAGCAATAGGCAAAAAGGAGTTGAAAGACAACAAGTTTAATAATAAGACAATCCAGAAGTTTCGTAAGAAACCGTTCAAGCCAAATTATAAACCAAAACCGAAGTGCTTTCATTGTGGTAAGTTAGGTCACCTGAAGAAAGATTGTTTCTTCTTTAAAAGGCAGGGAAACCAGAATTTTAATGAAAATAGTGGACAGGAAAGGCAGGCTCAGATGGCAACAACAACAGCAGCAACCCAACCAGAGCGTAGTTTCGCTTTCATGATAAGGAAAACAACAAGTCCCAGCACAAGTGAGGTTGAGTTTATCTTAGACTCGGGGGCATCGGATCACCTCATAAACGACACCGCATTATTCTCTGAGTATGAGCGTTTGCAATCAAATGTGGCTATTGAGATTGCAAAACGCGGAGAATACATATACGCTACAGCAAAAGGAGTGGTCAACCTAAACAGCTCTAAAAATCAAATCACACTACGAAATGTGCTGTACTGTAAGGATATTCCGAACAACTTACTTTCAGTTAAGAAGATGCAAGATGCTGGGATGACCATTGAGTTTAACCCTGGAGGCATTAAAGTGTCTAAAAATGGTAAATTGGCATTTGATGGAATATGTGAGTACAATGTTCCGATTATAAAATTTAAATTGAACAGTAGAATATTTACATCAAAGATTTCAAATAGTGCTGAGTATCGATTATGGCATGAAAGGTTAGGACACATAAGTGTAGGAAATTTTTTAGAAATAAAACGAAATGGCCTTTTTGAAGATATTAAGCTTTTAAATAATGTTGATGTTGAATGTTGAAATAATAAATGGCAAGCAATCTAGACTAAAATTTGAAAAATTTAAAAATAAAGAAAATGTAACACGACCGCTATTTATTGTCCATTCCGACGTCTGTGGTCCAATCACACCCCCTACCGTTGATAATGAAAACTATTATGTAGTTTTTATTGATCAGTATACACATTACTGTGTGACATACTTAATAACGTATAAGTCGGATGTATTTTTCGTTTTTAAAGATTTTGTTGCAAAGAGTGAGGCTCACTTTAACTTGAAAATTGTAAATTTGTATATCGATAATGGAAGGGAATATCTTTCTAATGAAATGCGTGAGTTCTGTGTCGAAAAAGGCATCAGCTATCACTTAACGGTTCCTCATACTCCACAATTAAATGGTGTATCAGAACGGATGATTCGAACAATCACCGAAAAGGCTCGCTCTATGATTAATTGTGCTAAAATCAATAAATATTTTTGGGGTGAAGCTGTTTTAACAGCAACATACTTAATTAACAGATCCCCAAGTAGAGCATTGAAAAATATAAATAAAACACCATTTAAGATGTGGCATAATAAAAAGCCTGTATTAAAATATCTAAAGATTTTTGGTTCGACAGTATATGCACTAAACAAAGTTCGAAAGCGGAAGTTTGACGAAAAGTCGATTAAAACTATACTTGTCGGGTATGAACCAAATGGGTATAAATTGTGGAATGAGGAATCGAGGAAATTTATGACAGCTAGAGATGTTGTGGTGGATGAGATAAATATGTTAAAATCTAGAGTTTTACATAAAGAAGACTCTGTGGTTCAAAGTAATACAGTTGAACCAAATAATGACTCTTTAAATAGAGAGCAAGAAGAGTTGTTTTTTCCTTTGGTGGAAAATAATGAATCTGTTGATTCTGAGTTAAATGAAAATTCCACAGATCTCAAGAATGCCGATCCAGTTGCTGAAACTGGTGATAAGTCAAATGAAATTAAAAATAAAAATGAGGAAGAAATCAGACGCAGTGAAAGAATTAAGGGTAAACCAAAATTATCGTATCGATTTTTAGAAAAATGTCTTATGAATACTCAAATATGCTTAAATGATATTCCAAATACATTTGATGAAATTAAATTTCGTGAAGACAGATCTTTCTGGGAGAAAGCCATACAAGATGAACTCAACTCCCATTTTCAAAATAATACATGGTCCTTAGTGCAAAAGCCAAATAACAAAAACATAGTTGATTGCAAATGGGTATTTAGTATAAAACAAGATGAGTTTGGTAATTTAGTAAAGTATAAAGCAAGGCTTGTAGCGCGGGGTTTCACTCAAGAGTATATGACTGATTATGACGAGACATTTGCACCAGTTGCTCGAATTTCAAGTTTCAGATTTCTATTGGCACTTTCAAATCAGTATAATTTAATGGTTCATCACATGGATGTCAAAACCGCATTTTTAAATGGAATTCTAAAAGATGAAATATACATGACTGTTCCAAAAGGTTTGACCCAATGTTATGGGAATAAAGTATGTAAACTTAATAAAGCTATATATGGCCTTAAGCAAGCTGCTAGATGCTGGTTCGAAGTGTTTGAAAGCGTAGTGAAAGATGTTGGATTTGAAAATCTAGGAGTTGACCGTTGTACTTATATTTTAAATAAGGGAGGTATTTCAAGAAATATATATATTTTGCTATATGTCGATGATATAGTAATTGCTACAAGAAATTCTGATACAATGTCCAATTTTAAATCTTACCTTCAAGACAAATTTCAAATGACTGACTTACATGAAATTCGGCATTTTATTGGTATAAAAATTGATAGAACTGACGGACAGATATGTCTCAGCCAGTCAGCATACATTCAAAATGTATTGAGAAAATTTAATATGGAAGATTGTAATGCAGTAAGTACTCCCCTCCAAAGCAAGTTAGACTATGAGGCTCTGCAATCGGAAGAATCATGTGATGCACCGTGTAGAAATTTGATTGGTTGTTTGTACATTATGTTGTGCACACGGCCAGACTTAAGTACTTCAATAAGTATTTTAAGTCGATACACAAACAACAATAATAAGGAATTATGGCAATGCCTTAAAAGAGTTCTTAGATATCTAAAAGGAACTGTCGATCTGAAGCTCAGATTCAAGAAAAATATTAATTTCAATAACATTCTTATAGGATACGTAGACTCGGATTGGGCTGGGAATGAAACTGACAGAAGAAGTACTACTGGATATCTTTTTAAAATGTTTGAAAGCTGCTTAATTTCATGGAGTACCATGAAGCAAAAATCGGTTGCTGCTTCATCTACTGAAGCAGAATATATGGCCTTGTTTGAAGGTGTTAGAGAAGCCCTTTGGCTCAAGTCATTAATAAATGAGATTAATCTAGAGTTAAATGGTCCTATAGATATTTTTGAAGACAACCAAGGTTGTATAAGCATTGCCAATAATCCTACTTGCCATAAGAGAACAAAGCACATAGACATCAAATATCATTTTACAAGGGAACAAATTGAAAAGAAACTAATTTGTATAAAGTATATTCCCACAGATCTCCAACTAGCCGATATATTAACGAAGCCATTACCACCTGCAAGATTTATCGCACTGAGAAGCCAACTGGGACTTTCCGAATAAATTGACTTCGAAAAAGTTTGAAATGTTGCAGAAGAAAATTATTTAACTTAAGGAACCAAACGAAATGGAGCTCGTGAAATTTTTTTTAAAACAAGTCTTTATCAAAATTAATGTTTAAGAAATGAAATGCTTTAATATTTTTTTTATTATAAGTTGCTTGAAAATTTTATGTTAATTTTTTTTCTCGAAAATTTTGTGTTATTTTTTTTAACTTTATGTTAACTTATCTTTATACCTACATATATGTAGATCTAGTTGGGTTTTACTGGGTTTCCCCAACTCTTTGCAGCGAATGCTGGATCTAATTGTTATCCCCAGAATTGAAGAAACAAATTAAAATAAGCACAAACTCGTCTGTCAAAAATCTTGTTTTTGATCAATGTAACTTTTGAGGTGGCGTGTTGTAAAATATGAACATATGTACATATACGAGCAAAAGTCACATGTATTCTTATATGTATAAGTGAAGTGAATGAGGAGATCGCAAAAAGGTAACGGGACCTTCTTGCTGTTCTTCGTCTACTCTTCGTTCTTGCTTGTACTTGCTAACACGAGCTTCACTTCTCTCTTGACGACGAGTGCGTGCGGTTGATGAAAACTGAATCAAAGTGTCTATTTATTTATTGTGTTGCTGGTCTGGATAATACTTAATTATCTATATATATAAAAGAGTTTGTCCTAAGTGATTGTTGACATTGCCACAGCCTAAACGAAAAGAGCTACAAGGCTGAAATTTTCACACAATATTTTATGCAGGTTGAAAGTGAGCACTAAGAAGGGAATTTTTATTTGGACAACTCCTTCAAGTACCTCCCATACGATTTGGAGCACTTTTTACCCATTTTAAAAATCAAATTACAATTACAACAATTACCCATTCCACTACTGTCGCCTGATTGTCGCACAAGCTGAGGGTTTGATCGCGAGCGAGAATACAAAAACAAAACAATGCGCAGTGACGCCTTCGCGTCGCACAAGCAAAGTCATAAAAAAAGGTTCGACACTTGCAAAAACGAAACGGATTTCTGCTTCTTAATGAATATGTGCATACACAATTAAGTGAACAATGCGCTTGAAAATAATTTTCATAATTTTATGTACATGTATCACTTCGCACAGTGCATATTCTTTTTTTTTTCAAATTTGTGTGCCTTTGACAATTGATTTACGACCCAAGTAGCGTTTGTTGTTGTTGTAAGTGCTGTTGTTGGGCCCGCACTGCTAAAAAAAAACAACAACATAACAAAACTTGGTGCGTCTAGAAAAATTACCCACACCAGAATATTTTATGGGGGTGGATTTGCCTACTTGCTGCTTATATAACTTAGACAAAACTAACTAACATTATTAATATGTTATTGATATGCAATTGCGAACAAGCATAGGGCGTTGACATAAGTGCGCGTGTTGCTCTTAAGAAAATCAGGTAATTACAAATCTCGCTCCGATCATGTTCCTTTGATGTTGCTAATTTACGTTCACTCTCTATTTTATGTGCGCGCTTTGCATGTCAATCATAAAGTTTAATAACCCTAACTCCTCCGCACATACTAAATTAAAGCTAAAGGCAATATGCAATTCACTTAGCTGCAGCCTCTTAGATATGTTTTGCGTTAATTCAGTGCGTGCGAAGAAGGTAGCGTTACTACGCTCTTTGTTAGACTTGCAGAGCGCGCGCATACATTGTAAATGCATGCATACATTGTTGACTTCTGAAGCAAGCTAAAAGAAAGCAAAAAAATGTTCACCAAATATATACCGTGCAAAAACAAACACACTAACAAATAGAAACTTAAGAAAATGTAATCTACATCAGCAGCAGTAGCATGCATTGCAAATAAAATCTTACAAAATTGATTGACTGAACTTCCCGCATACACATATAATATATACATACATATAATTGGGTCAGAAATACTTCCATCTACCTGTTACATACATTTGCACAAAAGCAATATACCCTCTGGTCTGTAGATCAAATGGTCATTCGCCAAGCAATAGCGTTCTGTGTACACATCGAGAATAGGCAAATGCAAAGAAAATACAAGCTAAACACTTGAAAGTTGCTTCGAAATACAAAGCACAAAATTTTAATACCCAATGTTTTAAAATTTCATAAATAGCCATTGCTAACAATTTGTTTTCGGTATTTAATTAACAAAATAATTTTATTTTTATACAGATTGTTTTGATCAATTATTTAATGCCAATAAGAAAGGTAATATGTATTATGAATAATACATTTTTATATATTGCATTTATTAATTACTAAGTCAATTAAGTCTATACCACCCTTTTTTACTAAGCAGCCGCAGCAACAGCAGGAGCAAAAGCATCATAAACGGCAGCAAGCGAATGCAATGCAAAGTGCGGTACAACTAATCTTTGTCTCGCACTTCGCACACTTTGCGAAAAAAAAAATTCGCAACTCCGTTATTTCGTCATTTCTCTATCAGCTGTTTGTTTTTCAATGCTCTTTGTGCGCACGCTCTGCATGTCAAACATAAATCCTAATATCAATTCCTCCTCCGCACTCTCTAAGCTAAGTTAAGCATAACTAAGAGTTTGCATTTAAGGGAATGACATTGCTTAATTTGTACCACCTACACCTAGCTCTTAAGTACAAGCGTTGTATGTAAGATCTCGGTGTGTGTTGTGTAGAGGAATAACTGTAATACTCTTTCCCACTTTATGTTTTTAATGGTTAGGGAATTGGTTATGCATTTTAGTTTATATTTATTTTGAAGATATAAAGTTACGTTTCGTATCAGTTCATTTTTAAATATAGTTTGTATTAAAGGATAACATCGAAAGTTACTTTTTGGATCAGTGAGTTATTTATTTTTCTGATTTTCGTATTATTTATATACAATTCATATAAAATACGTATTTTAATGATAAGTTATAAAAAAATATTTAATTTAAAACATTAACGATCAACGTATTTTAATTTCTTTTGTGATTTTTTAAACACAAGAAAAATAAGTCGATTTTAGACTTAATAATTGAAGCAACATTATATATAGTTGTCTTCTATTTTGCATATTATATAATAGTTATATTGACGCTGCTTAAGTGCATTTAAAAATCAAATAAAACTAAGCAGTCTGAATATTCTATTAAAATAATATAAGTTGGTATATTCAACTTTATTGAATTCTATACTTTGTATAGACGCTGTAACGTTGTACAGTGAAGTCAATTTTTGACTTATTTTGAAGTATTTATTTATTTATAATACTTACTTTAAATTAAGTTGTTAATTTGTTTTGTTGTTATTTTTTTAAACAAAATTAATAAGTCGTTTTTCGACTCAATAATTGAAGCAATTGAAGCAACATTATATATAGTTGTCTTCTATTTTGCATATTATATAATAGTTATATAGACGCTGCTTTAGTGCATTTAAAAATCAAATAAAACTAAGCAGTCTGAATATTCTATTAAAATAATATAAGTTGGTATATTCAACTTTATTGAATTCTATACTTTGTATAGACGCTGTAACGTTGTACAGTGAAGTCAATTTTTGACTTATTTTGAAGTATTTATTTATTTATAATACTTACTTTAAATTAAGTTGTTAATTTGTTTTGTTGTTATTTTTTTAAACAAAATTAATAAGTCGTTTTTCGACTCAATAATTGAAGCAACATTATATATAGTTAGTTGTCTTCTATTTTGCATATTATATAATAGTTATATAGACGCTGCTTAAGTGCATTTAAAAATAAAATAAAACTAAGCAGTCTGAATATTCTATTAAAATAATATAAGTTGGTATATTCAACTTTATTGAATTCTATACTTTGTATAGACGCTGTAACGTTGTACAGTGAAGTCAATTTTTGACTTATTTTGAAGTATTTATTTATTTATAATACTTACTTTAAATTAAGTTGTTAATTTGTTTTGTTGTTATTTTTTTAAACAAAATTAATAAGTCGTTTTTCGACTCAATAATTGAAGCAATTGAAGCAACATTATATATAGTTGTCTTCTATTTTACATATTATATAATAGTTATATAGACGCTGCTTTAGTGCATTTAAAAATCAAATAAAACTAAGCAGTCTGAATATTCTATTAAAATAATATAAGTTGGTATATTCAACTTTATTGAATTCTATACTTTGTATAGACGCTGTAACGTTGTACAGTGAAGTCAATTTTTGACTTATTTTGAAGTATTTATTTATTTATAATACTTACTTTAAATTAAGTTGTTAATTTGTTTTGTTGTTATTTTTTTAAACAAAATTAATAAGTCGTTTTTCGACTCAATAATTGAAGCAATTGAAGCAACATTATATATAGTTGTCTTCTATTTTGCATATTATATAATAGTTATATAGACGCTGCTTTAGTGCATTTAAAAATCAAATAAAACTAAGCAGTCTGAATATTCTATTAAAATAATATAAGTTGGTATATTCAACTTTATTGAATTCTATACTTTGTATAGACGCTGTAACGGTGTACAGTGAAGTCAATTTTTGACTTATTTTGAAGTATTTATTTATTTATAATACTTACTTTAAATTAAGTTGTTAATTTGTTTTGTTGTTTTTTTTTTAAACAAAATTAATAAGTCGTTTTTCGACTTAATAATTGAAGCAACATTATATATAGTTGTCTTCTATTTTGCATATTATATAATAGTTATATAGACGCTGCTTAAGTGCATTTAAAAATAAAATAAAACTAAGCAGTCTGAATATTCTATTAAAATAATATAAGTTGGTATATTCAATTTTATTGAATTCTATACTTACGTATAGACACTGTAACGTTGTAACAATCGTTTTACAGTGAAGTCAATTGACTCTCAGCCAAATTAAAATATGTCTATTGAAACTTTAGATATTAGTGGTGTTTTGGTGCCGCATTCAGTTGTTGCCATAATTGGTGATGGAGCCTGTCTTTTTAGATCTATTTCCTACCTTTTATTTGGTAGGCAAGGCTTCCATGGCACCATACGCCAACATATTGTAACCCATGTCGTTACCAACTGGGAAACTTTTGCTTGCTTCAGCATGAACATAAATGGAGAGTGTTATAGCTCTTCTGAACAATATGAGTGCACTATGTCAAATTCATATACTTATGGTACTGCATGTGAGCTTCAAGCAGCAGCAGAAATTTATGCTGTAAATTTTCAAGTTTTTCTTAATGGAAACTTATATCTATCATTAGGAAATGATATGCATCCTGTGAAAAAATTGCGTTTTACCGGCGAATTAATGAATGGACATTTTGATGTTTATATTCCTTTAGAGGAAGTACTAACTCAAGATACCGATACGTCAAGTGAATGTATAACTGAAAATGTTAAAAATCCCGTTAAAAGACGTAGTCGGTTCACCGACAAAACAACACAAACGGTAGGAAACATATAGTTGAAAAATATCTTGAAAAAAATAAGGGTAAGCACATAAAAGCATCAAAAAGATATCAGGTTAATAATCCAGAAGCTCATAAAGCTGCAAAGAGAAGACATCAGGCTGATAATCCTCAAGCTAATAGAGATGCAGTGAGACGTCATCAGGCTAATAATCCTAATGCACGTCAAGAAAGGCGTTTGCGTGCATGGAGTGTTAAAGCCATGTCTAGCCTAAACTATGATTTTGAAATAGCTTATAAGTCAGATAAAATTACTCAACTTGGTAGTATGAATTTGATATGCAAACATTGTGATGCTTTAAAGTGGAAAAATGAGCCTCTGGGTATCTGTTGCAAAGCAGGAAAAGTTAAGCTTTCACAAAATGAAAGTTTGCCTGATCCACTTAAGAGCTTAATAATTGGTGGACATCCCAAGCATGATCATTTCATTGATCGTATAAGAAAGTATAACAGCTGCTTTCAAATGACTTCTTTTGGTAGTACAAAAACTATAAATGAAAGTTGGTCATCCTTTAAAGTCCAAGGACAAGTGTATCACTTAATTGGTAGTGTCCGACCTTTGCCAAATGAAGAAATGCAGTTTCTTCAAATTTATTTTGTTGGTGATGATGAAAAGGAAGCTCAACTACTTTGCAAAAATATTCCAAATGTTGATTTAAGCGTAGTAAAGGATCTTCAATGTATGTTTCATCATCATAATCGTTATGTAAAAGATCTAAAAATGGCTCTCAATAAAATACCAATAAGTACTAAAGATTATAAATTGGTTATACATGCTGATCGAACACCCGCTGGTGCACACAAAGGGCTTTACAATGCACCTCTATTAAGAGAAGTAGCTATAGTTATTGTTGGTCAGCAATTTGCAAAGCGCGATATTATTATTGAAAGCCATAATAATAAATTACATCGCATTAGTGAGGTGCATCGATCATACGATGCCTTACAGTACCCTTTGCTATTTCCTTATGGCGAAGATGGCTATTCAGTGGATATACCACAATGGAATCCATTATTAAAAAGTGAGGATCCAAAAAAAATGATATCTGCGTTAAGCTTTTACAGCTATAAAATAATGATTCGTCAATCCGAGATAAATCATTTAATTTATTGTCGTTCCCTTTTTAGTCAGTTTTTGGTTGATATGTATGCTAAAATTGAAACAGAAAGGTTAAATTATATTCGCTACAATCAAGCGAAACTCAGAGCAGATAGCTATATACATCTACAAGATGCAATAGGCCAACAAGATGTTGTCGCAGCTCAACTTGGTCAGATGGTAATTTTACCATCTTCTTTTACAAGCTCTGCACGATATATGCATGAAAAGACTCAAGATGCTATGACATATGTTCGCCATTATGGGCGACCAGATCTTTTCATAACATTCACCTGCAATCCACAATGGAATGACATCAAAAGTGTTTTGATACCGGGTCAAAAGCCACATGATCGTCACGATATTATAGCTCGAGTTTTTCATTTAAAAGTTAAAGCTTTAATGTCACTATTGATAAAAGGTTCTTTGTTTGGAAGCGTGCAATGTTTCATGTACTCTGTGGAATGGCAAAAGCGGGGCTTACCACATATTCATATTTTACTTTGGTTAGAAAATAAAATAAGACCAGATAAAATCGATAAGATTATCTGTGCCGAAATACCAAACGCAGATGAGGATCCTTTGTTATTAAACATTGTTAAGTCAAATATGATTCATGGTCCTTGCGGTGCATTTAATAATAAATCGCCATGCATGAAAAATGGAAAGTGTACCAAAAGGTTTCCTCGAAAATTACTTAAAGAAACTGTGACGGGAAAAGATAGTTACCCGCTATATCGTAGAAGATCGATAGAAGATGGTGGTAATGCAATTAATATAAATGGTAATTGCATAGATAATCGTTGGGTTGTGCCTTATAACTGTGTACTATTGAGAACATTTGAAGCTCACATAAATGTTGAGTATTGTAGTTCTGTAAAGTCTATTAAATACATTTGTAAATATGTTAACAAGGGCAGTGATCAAGCATCATTTACTCTTGAAGACCAACGTAATGAAATTAATATGTACGAAAGTGGCCGTTATATAAGTAGCTCAGAAGCGGTATGGAGAATCTTTGCATTTCCCATACATGAACGTTTTCCGGCTATTACACACTTAGCTGTTCATTTAGAAAATGGTCAACGAATATATTTTAGCCCCAATAATCCGCAACAATTACTTGACAGATTAAGCATTACACCCAAAACCACTTTGCTAGCCTTCTTTGAGCTATGCACACGTGATGAGTTTGCAAGAACGCTTCTATATTGTGAAGTTCCATCGTATTTTACATGGAACAATAAAGAATTTCAAAGAAGAAAACGAGGGCATGATGTGCCAAATTTTCCTGGAGTTAAAAGAGATTCAGCTTTGGGAAGAGTTTACACTATTCATCCCAATAATACTGAATGTTTTTATTTAAGACTTTTACTACATTTTGTAAGAGGGCCAACTTCATTTTCAAATTTAAAAACCGTTAATGGTATAGCATACGCATCATTTCAATTGGCGTGTAAACCTCTAGGATTACTAGAAGATGATAAGCACTGGGATTCAACTATAGCCGAAGCTGTCATATGTCAAAATCCTACAAAACTGAGGGAACTTTTTGCAATAATGTTAGTATTTTGTCAAATTTCGGATGCTCTTAAACTTTGGAATATTTATAAAGAGAGTTTCTCAGAAGATATTTTAAGAGTCTTTCATATTTCACAAGACAGAAATATTGATCAAAGTATTCTGAATAATGTATTTAATAAATGTCTTTTGTACATTGAAGATATAGTACTGTCTATTGGTGGTCAAAACTTGACTAACTATGGACTTCCACTACCAATCAGATCCGGGAAATTGTTCAAAATAATGAATATCATAGAGAAACAAATTATGAAAATTGCGATAATTTTGTTGTTAATAATGAGCTACTCCTTACTGCTGAGCAAAAACAAGTATACGAAAAGTTACTGCATAGCGTTGAAGCAGAAAAAGGAGAAATCTATTTTTTTGATGCACCTGGTGGAACAGGTAAAACGTTTCTTTTAAATTTATTATTGGCAAAGGTACGGCAAAGTAAAAACATTGCATTGGCCGTTGCTTCTTCCGGTATCGCAGCCACTTTACTAAATGGTGGTCGCACAGCGCATTCTACTCTAAAGATTCCATTTAATTTGTTTCATTTAGAAACACCACATTGCTCAATTTCAAAGCAATCTAATATGGCTGCTGTGCTCAAAGATTGCAAGCTTATTGTTTGGGATGAGTGTACTATGGGCCATAAAGGTGTTTTTGAAGCTGTAGATCGATCTTTGAAAGACATTCGAGATAGTGAATACCTAATGGGTGGCATAACTGTTCTCTTAGCTGGTGATTTTCGACAAACTCTTCCAGTGATCCCCAGAGGAACAAGAGCAGATGAAATAAATGCGTGCTTAAAGTCTTCAATTTTGTGGCCCAAAATACAGAAAATTGCATTAACAAAAAATATGCGAGTGCACTTAAAAGGTGATAGCATAGCTGGTGAATTTGCAGAAATGCTTCTTAAAATAGGAAATGGATTATTTCCAACCCATGATGGCAAAATAACTTTACCATCAACTTTGTGTCATGTTGTGAAAAGTATTGAAGAACTAACTCTCAAAATATTTCCGGATATTACAAATATCTCTGAAAAATCACTCGAATGGTTTTCAGAACGTGCTATTTTGACTGCGAGAAATGACAATGCATTGGAAATAAACCAGTTTTTATTAAAATCATTTCAAAGTGAAGAAATGACATATAACTCTATTGATTCTGTGACTGAAGTCGAAGATGCAGCTCATTACCCCGTCGAGTTTCTCAATTCATTAAATCCGGCTCGCCTGCCTCAACATAAATTAACTTTAAAGATTGGTTCACCTGTAATGTTGATTCGCAACTTGAAGCCGCCAAAACTGTGCAATGGTACAAGATTGCAAGTTAAAGCCCTTCATAAGAATGTTGTCGAAGCAATGGTCTTTACTGGCAGTGGTATAGGGGAAACGGTTTTTATACCGAGAATTCCATTAATACCTTCTGACTCTGAATTGCCATTTCAATTTAAAAGATTGCAATTTCCTTTAAAAGTTTGCTTTGCCCTAACAATCAATAAATCACAGGGACAAACTCTCAAATTAGCCGGACTAGATTTAAGACACGATTGCTTCTCTCATGGCCAATTTTATGTAGCCTGCTCAAGAGTCAGTTCACCAAAAAGTTTAGTTGTATTAGCACCTGACGGAAAAACAACCAATGTCGTTTATCAAAAAGCTCTTAACAGTTGTTAATAATTGCAAATTAAATTCAACAAGTGGATAAGGCCTACTGGGGAAACCACAATAAAAAATTACGCACCTGATTCTCTACCTCAATGGTGGCGTGGAAAAGAGAATATTAAATACTTTGCTTTAATTTGTTGTTAAATATTTTCTAATTTATTTATTTTACATCTATCTTTTATTGCTAAAATAATATAAACTATCTGCGCAGCGAAGTAAGCGGGGCACTTACTATGTCGTATAAACGGAAATGTAGAATTTCATCAGATGTGCAAGTGAATACACAGGGGCTTCAACACACGGTTATTTTCAAACGTTATAATTGCTTGCATTCGAAAATCGAGCGCGCAGCGCGAGGGGGGTTGGCGAGCAAAGCGAGCAGGGGGGACCCCCTAGTATATATATATTTGCTTATAAAAACTATAATAATTGTTCTACAAGCACTTGTACAGATTTTCGCGCTCAAAGCTGATGATATCAAAACAATGACAAACAGCTAATCGATAAGTTCATGCGCAGGGTTGCATTCACGATCACGGTCACGTTCAGGTTCAACTTAAGTTCACGTTTGGCTGATTTCGGGTATTTGCTAGACTTTCACACTCAAGTTATGTTCAAGTTCAAGTCAAGTTAAGTTCAAGTCAAGTTAAGTTCAAGTCAAGTTAAGTTCGGGTAACGGAGCCTTAAGGCATACTTAAAAGCAAGGCATACTTAATAAGGTAATCCAGCTCTTTTTCTCGCCCTCTTTTTCTGTTGCGATTCAGTTTCGTTGCGAACGCTGTGAGCGACGCAAATTTGCGGACGATTTTTCTGCGTTTTAACCTAAAAAATATCATTACTCTTTCGCTCTCACTCTCGCTCTCTTTTGCTCACATTTTTCGTAAGGTAACGAGAGAGCGGACTGAGACTACCTTATTAAGTAGCCTTGCTTAATAGGTTAAAACGCAAAAACATCGTCCGCGTATATGCGTCGCTCAAAACCAGTGCTGCCAGTTTAGCAATTTAGTTGCTAGATCTGGCAACTTTTCAAAAAAAATGCAACTATTTTTTTAAAAATGCTATTAGCCACAAATCTAGCAATTTTTAATTTTTTTTTTTTAGCAATTTTATCAACTTTATTATAAAACTACCAATTTTAAGATTATTGTTTTGGGTTTATGCATTTTGTATACCTTTTTATCATCGACTACACAAACTACGATTAATTGTGGTTCACAAATATATTGGAACTTGTATTTAACTCAGTGGATGGATTATATGAACAACTCGATAGTGTTTGATATTTCTTTTAATGTGTTCGGTGAATGAAGCAAGATATCTAAGATTTACAAGCAAAATAGCGGAATTCACCTTAAAAATCCTTTCGCTGCCATGGTCGAACGCAGAAGTCGAGCGAATATTCTCGCAGATGAATCTAATAAAAAGCAAATTACGCAACGCCATGAGCATAAAAACATTAAATGCTATTTTGTATGTGAGGTTAGTTTTAAATTTCCAAAATTATGATAGAAATACAAATTGAACGTATTAAACTTCGAATATTTCAACAAGTATGGACTACAAAGACATGGAAATTGTTGCCACAATTATGTAGTACCGTATGAGTACTTGACTCAAATCACTTGAAATAATAAGTACCCCGACGAATGCGAAGCTGACGAGCTGGATGATATTTTATTTTCAATTTTGATTTTTATGTTCCGGAAAATACATATGTTATTTGTTGAAAATGAACATTTTAATGGCTTAGCCATTTTTTTTGACAATTTTTACAAAATTTTTAGAAATTTTTAGCAACTTTTTTTCCCAAATCTATCAATTTTTGCCTCGGAGATTCTGGCAGCACTGCTCACAACGTTCTCAACGAGACTGAATTGTAAGGTAACAGAATAAGAGGGCGAGCAAAATAGTGGGATTACCTAATTAATGGCGATTTCTTTTCTGACAAAAAATGTAGCATTATGTTACATTTTTTGAGGTTGCACTTTTTTTTGTGTTCTTTTGTGAATTAGGGCTACCCTTGCCCCATATGTTTGTGTTCTTTTCTTACAGTGTTGCCCTATGAATGCAACATAAATGCAACATTTCTCACCCTGAAATAAACGAGAGTGTTGTTTGATCAGGGTTGCATTTTAATAGTGTTTGACATAGTAAAGTGACCATATTAAAGCACGAAAAAGTATTTTGATCATATTTCCACAATAAATATGAAATTAATGAACGATTTATGAATGAATTCACAAATGTACAAGATATTGTTGAATTGATGTTTAAAAATTTCAAATTTATTGGGTATATACAATCAGAATACTTTTTCGTGCTAAAATATGGTCACTCTAATGATAAAATACAATAAAGTAAACAATTTATAAATATCATACACATTCAATATTGAGGTTTTTCGGGAGTGAAATGGATAACGTATATTTAATAGCTAAATAACATCAATTTTGATGGAATCAAGTTCATCATCGGAAGATGAACTGGATATGTCACTTGTCAGCTGATTGATTAAGTGTTGCCTTTTTTTTGATTGTTTGTGGTAGTAAAAGTGTTGCCCTTTTTCGGGCAAAACGGCAACACTTTAACAGGGTAAATGCAAAATTTAAAACATGCTGCCTGAAAACGGGTAACATTTTTTTCTACAAAAGAAATCACCATAAGAATGCCTTGGCACGAAGTACGAAGTGATTGCTCTAGAATCTCTAAACTCGGTGATATAATCTAGCCACACTCATATATATATTATATCGTATATATATATATATATATATATCGATAGTATTATTGATGTAAATGCTTTGTACTGGATATTTTTAAATAGTTTAAACTCTGAAATGTATATTTTTTATTTTAGCTACCATTTGCCATAACCATTAGTAACCATTCGCAATAAATACAATAAAAATAACCAATTATAAAACAAAAAAATAGAGTATTCTTTATTTCCAATGTTGAAAGTCTAAATATTTTCAATAATAAAGAAAATAACGAAAGCATAAGTATTTGAAACAATAAAAAAATTAATTTCTAGATATTTACACATCTCTTGTGTGAACGGAGTCACATTGGTTTTTTTTATTAAAAATTGTTTCTTATAATTCACGAACGCATTAAAAACAGAAAACAAGACAAAATAAGACAATGCATTGACCGTTTTTATTTCGTGTTATTTGCTTTAGGCCCATACGCAGATGCCCGTACAGCGCCCGTACGGTAAAAATTTCATATAAAAACAAGTGGAAACGTTGCAGTCGGACGCAACCGACTGCGGCATACTCGATACCAGTATTAAAACCGGTAAAAAAAGGCCTGATTGCAAAGGGGTACGGATGCGGCAGGGGTGTACGCTGCCTTAAAGATTCTCCGATGCAGATGGGGATGCCACCAGCTATATTCCTTCCAAATTTGGTGACTCTAACTTAAAGTTTGTAAAATGTAGGGAAAGGGGGGGCTGGGGGCGGTATGGGTAGTTGTGGCATCAAAATTTTTGTTGCAAATCTTTGTGAAATGTCAATTGTTACGAAATTTGTTTGGAAGCATCCAAATTTTGATGCAGATCTATGTGGAATGTCAATTGCTATCTACATACCAAATTTGGTGACTCTAGCTCGAAGTTTGTAAAAAGTGGGGAAAGGGGGGCTGGGGGCGGTATGGGTGGGCGTGGCATCCCAATTTTTCATGCAGATCTTTGTGAAATGTCAATTGCTATCTTCATACCAAATTTGGTGACTCTAGCTCGAAAATTGTAAAAATTGGGGAAAGGGGGGCGAAATAGAGGGCGTGGCTCCAAAACTTTGATGCAGTTTTTGGGGGTCGTTAACAGCTATCTTCCCACCAAATTTGGAGGCTCTAGCTCCACAACTCTGGAAGATACACGCGTTCCCGTTTTTGACGAAGCGTTGGGGTGGATGGGGGCGGCTAGGGCAGTATCGGTGGGCGTGGCATCCAAACTTTTGGTGCAGTTTTTAGGGGGTCATCATCACCTATCTTGGCACCAAATTTGGTGGCTATAGCTCAAAAACTGTGGGAGATATAATCTTTTTTGACTTTAAAATGCGGGGGGGCTGGGGGCGGAATGGGGAGGCGTGGCTCCAAAATTTTTGATGCAGTTTTTTGGGGGTTGCTAATAGCTATCTTCTTACCAAATTTGGTACTTCTAGCTGTAAGGATGTGCGAAATATGTGGATTTATCGGTTTTGGGTTATCGAATTTATCGATTTGCCAGCCCCCCAGTTATCGTAGAACCCCCATCTTGACACTTTAATTTACTATCCCATAGATAAAAAGAATTGGAAAGTTTCAAGTCTCTAGCTTGAAGGGTGTGGAAAAAACTTGCACACATACGGACGGACAGACGGACAGATGGACAGACGGACAGACACCATGACGGACATTGCACAAAACCAATATACTCTTTACCTTCGGTATCGAGTATAAATATGGTCCCGTACTCATAACCTCATACGCAGTTCTGTTAGTTACGGTCGTGAAGTAGTGTTGAACACTGATAGCACAGGTCAACAAACAAAAATCGCCGGTCTTGGCCAACGAGTATATAACAGACAGAGCGGAACTCAGAGCTGCCAACTGAATTTAAGTGGTGCATCACCAGACCTACGTTAGGGCACCTATAATAAACGAGAGCGGACAGCTGCTTATGTTTTGTTTATTGAGTTTGTGTTTGTAGGACATGTACATATATTTGATGTTAAAATTTTTTATTTTATTTACGTAAATATATATATACAATCAAAATACTTATGGCATGCAATGTTTGGCAACCGACTGCGGTATACTCGTTACCAGTATTAAACCGCTTAAAGGAGGCCTGATTGCAAAAGGGTACAGATGCGGCAGGGGTGTACGCTGCCTTAAAGATTCTCCAATGCAAATGGGGATGCCACCAGCTGTCTTGCTTCCAAATATGGTAACTCTAGCTCAAAGTTTGTGAAAGGTGTGGAAAGGGGGGCTGCGGGCATATGGGTGGGCGTGGCATCGAAAATTTTGCTGCAGATCTTTATGGAATGTCAATTGCTGTCTTCATACCAAATTTGGTGGCTCTAGCTCAAAGTTTGTAAAATGTGGATCAAGGGGGGCTGGGGGCGTTCTGGTTGGGCGTGGCATTCAAATTTTGGTGCAGATCTATATGGGATGTCAATTACTATCTTCATACCAATTTTGGTGACTCTAGCTCAAAGTTTGTCAAAGTGGGGAATGATGGGAAAGGGGGGGCTGGGAGCGATATGGTTTTGCGTGGCATCCAAATATTTGCTGCAGATCCATGTGGGATGTCAATTGCAATCTTCATATCAAATTTGGTGACTCTAGCTCGAAGTTTGTAAAAGTGGGGAATGGATGGCTGGGGGCGGTATGGTTGAGCGTGGCATTCAAATTTTTGTTTCAGGTCTATGTGGGATGTCAATTACTATCTTCATACCAAATTTGGTGACTCTAGCTCAAAGTTTGTAAAAGGTGTAGAAAGGGGGGGCGGAATGGGTGGGCGTGGCTCCAAAACTTTGTTGCAGACTTTTGGGGGTCGTTGCCAGCTATCTTTTTACCAAATTTGGTGGCTCTAGCTCCACAACTCTGGAAGATACACGCATTCCCGTTTTTGACGAAGCGTTCGAGCGAATGGGGGCGGCTAGGGCAGTATTGAAGGGCGTGGCATCCAAACTTTTGATGCAGTTTTTAGGGGGTTATCATCACCTATCTTGGCACTAAATTTGGTGGCTTTAGCTCAAAAACTGTGTGAGATATAGGCTTTTTATACTCGATACCGAAGGTAAAGAGTATATTGACTTTGTGCAATGTCCGTCATGGTGTCCGTCCGTCTGTCCGTCTGTCCGTCCGTATGTTCGCAACTTTTTTCCACACCCTTCAAGCTAGAGACTTGAAACTTTCCAATTCTCTTTATCTATGGGATAGTAAATTAAAGTGTCAAGATGGGGGTTCTACGATAACTGGGGGCTGGCAAATCGATAAATTCGATAACTCAAAACCGATAAATCCACATATTTCGCACATCCTTACAGCTAGAAGTACCAAATTTGGTAAGAAGATAGCTACTAGCAACCCCTAAAAACTGCATCAAAAATTTTGGAGCCACGCCTACCCATTCCGCCCCCAGCCCCCGAATTTTAAAGTTAAAAAGCCTATATCTCCCACAGTTTTTGAGCTATAGTCACCAAATTTGGTGCCAAGATAGGTGATGATGACCCCTCAAAAACTGCATCAAAAGATTGGATGCCACGCCCACCAATACCGCCCCAGCCACCCCCATGTGCCCCAACGCTTCGTCAAAAACGGGAATGCGTGTATCTTCCAGAGTTGTGGAGCTAGAGCCTCCAAATTTGGTGGGAAGATAGCTGTTAACGACCCCCAAAAAACTGCATCAAAGTTTTGGAGCCACGCCCACCCATTCCGCCCCCAGCCCCACCGCATTTTGAAAACAGAAATGGCTATATCTCCCACAGTTTTTGAGCTAGAGCCACCAAATTTGGTGCCAAGATAGGTGATGATGACCCCCCAAAAACTGCATCAAAAGTTTGGATGCCACGCCCACCAATACTGCCCTAGCCGCCCCCATCCACCCCAACGCTTCGTCAAAAACGGGAATGCGTGTATCTTCCAGAGTTGTGGAGCTAGAGCCACCAAATTTGGTAGGAAGATAGCTGGCAACGACCCCCAAAAATCTGCATCAAAGTTTTGGAGCCACGCCCTCCATTTCGCCCCCCTTTCCCCACTTTTTAAAATTTTCGAGCTAGAGTCACCAAATTTGGTATGAAGATAGCATTTGACATTTCAGAAAGATCTGCATCAAAAATTTGGATTCCACGCCCACCCATACCGCCCCCAGCCCCCTTTTCCCCACTTATTACAAATTTCGAGCTAGAGTCACCAAATTTGGTATGAAGATAGCAATTGACATTTTACAAAGATATGCATCAAAAATTTGGATGACACGCCCACCCTTACCGCCCCCAGCCCCCTTTCCCCATCTTTTTAAACTTCGAGCTAGAGTCACCAAATTTGGTATATAGATAGCAATTGACATTCCACAAAGATCTGCATAAAAAAATTTGGATGTCACGCCCACCCATACCGCCCCAGCCCCCTTTCCCCACTTATTACAAATTTCGAGCTAGAGTCACCAAATTTGGTATGAAGATAGCAATTGACATTCCACAAAGATCTGCATCACAAATTTGGAAGTCACGCCCACCCTTACCGGCCCCAGCCCCCTTTCCCCACTAAATACAATTTTCGAGCTAGAGTCACCAAATTTGGTATGAAGATAACAATTGACATTCCACAAAGATCTGCATCAAAAATTTGGATGACACGCCCACCCAAACCGCCCCCAGCCCCCCTTTCCCCACCTTTTACAAATTTTTAGCTAGAGTCACCAAATTTGGTATGAAGATAGCCGGTGGCATCCCCATCTGCATCGGAGAATCTTTAAGGCAGCTTAAACCCCTGCCGCATCCGTACCCCTTTGCATTCAGGCCTCTTTTTACCGGTTTTAATTCTGGTATCGAGTATGCCGCAGTCGGTTGCGTCCGACTGCAACGTTTCCACTTGTTTAACTTTAAATTGCGGGGGAGCTGGGGTCGGAATGGGTAGGCGTGGCATCCAAACTTTTGATGCAGTTTTTGGGGGGTCATCATCACCTATCTTGGCACCAAGATTGGGTCATAAACTTTGGGTGATATAAGATTTTTTGATTTTAAAATGCGGGAGGCTGGGGTCGGAATGGGTAGGCGTTGCAAAGCGTTGCTCCAAAATTGATGCAGTTTTTTGGAGGTTGCTAGTAGCTATCTGCTTACCAAATTTGGTAGTTCTAGCTGTAAGGGTGTGCGAAATAAGTGGATTTATCGGTTTTGAGTTATCGAATTTATCGATTTGCTAGGCCCCAGTTATTGTAGAACTCCAATCTTGACACTGTAACTTACTATCCCATAGATAAAGAGAATTGGATAGTTTCAAGTCTCTAGCTTGAAGGGTGTGGAAAAGAGTTGCGTTCATAAAGACGGACAGACGGACGGACACCATGACGGACATTGCACAAAACCAATATACTCTTTACCTTCGGTAACGAGTATAATTATTATTATTTTTATTATTATTATTATTATTATTATTATTATTATTATTATTATTGAAGTACATCTGACGAAGGTCAACAGATCGGAGCAAAAACGTACCTTCATCACAATGTCAACGGAAGACGCATTAAAATTATTAAAGGATCAGAGGATCAAAATTGGGTGGACAAGATGCCGTGTTAAATCATGCCTTGACATTAAACGTTGCTTCAAATGCCTTGGTGTGGGACACCTACAGAAGGATTGCAGTGGCCCAGACCGGAGAGATTTCTGCATAAGATGCTCAGAAAGTGGACATAAAATGAAGAACTGCACGAAAACGCCAAAGTGTTGTTTATGCACACAGGAAGGCCATAACGAGACAAACCACCTACCAGGAACGATTTACTGCAAGGCCAGATCCGGAAAAGCCAAAAAGTGATAATTTTGCAAGCAAATCTACACAGAAGCCGGACAGCAGATGCTCTGCTATCCCAAATAGTCCTCGAACAGCAAGCAGATTTGGTTATAATCAGTGAGCAGTACAGGAACAAATCAAATGGATGCTGGCTAGAAGATGAATCGAAGACGGCCGCAATATGGCTCCCGGGCACAAGCAAGGCTGTTGTCCACAGCTCAACGAAAGGAAGATGCTTTGTCCATGCACGTATAGAGGAGTACAACATAATGAGTTGCTATCTAACGCCAAACGATGACATCAACACCTTCGTAGAGAAAATCAATGACATCGAGGACGCGGCGTTGCAAATGAATGGAAACCTTGTCATAGCAGGTGATTTTAACTCAAGAGCAGAAGAGTGGGGCATAACCTCGACCAACTCAAGAGGCCGTAAAGTTGTCGATATGGCGGCAAGATTGGGACTTGTGGTAGCGAACGTTGGTTCAGCACCAACATTTAGACGGCCAGGAACCATTGGTACAATCCCGGATATCACGCTCGTTTCAGAAGGACTCGCAGGTCAACTCATAGACTGGAAGGTCTTAGATACCTACAATGGAAGCGATCATGAGTACATCTCCTTCGAACTCAAAAAAAACACTGGGAGGCGCAGATGGAATGTAAATCGGCTCAATAAGACGATCCTAATTAACGAAATTGATAGGCAAGCAAGGGTAGAACGCGAGGGAGACATCGTCAACAAAACCATGTCGATAATTAGAAAAGCCTGCGATGCCGCAATGCCTAGAACAGGCAACCCACACAGAGCGGGAAAAGAGGTCTATTGGTGGACGGATGAAATAAAAGCACTCAGGGAGACTTGCATTAAAAATAGGCGCAAGCTTACCAGGGCAAGACGGAGAGGACATTTCGCGATACAGGAAGTCCAGTATAAGATATCAAAGAAAGATCTTAACATTGCCATACGCAACAGCAAGAAGGAAAAATGGAAAGCACTATGCGATGACGTGAACATCGACCCTTGGGGGCTGGGATACAAAATCGTGATGAAAAAATTACGGAAGAAGAGTGCTAAGCCAGATATTGAGGACGAACAGATGAACAACATAGTCAAAACACTGTTTCCCACGCATGTTTCAAGACCCGTCAGGACAACACGTCTTACGACGGAAGCGCAAATAGAGCTTTTCACCAACAAGGAACTGGCGAGGGCAGCAAACAGCTTAAAGAATAAGAAAGCCCCAGGACCCGATAACATCCCCTCGGAAGCTCTGAAAGTAATTGCAGAAAGTCGGCCAAATGTACTACGCGATATGTACAACGCCTGTATATTAAATGGGAGCTTTCACGATACCTGGAAAGTACAGCGACTAGTACTGATAGGGAAAGGAAAAAGAGACCCTACGACTCCATCCGCATACCGCCCTTTTTGCATGCTAGACAAAGCAGGGAAACTCTTAGAAAAGATGATTAAGCCCCGATTAGCAGTGGCAGTAGAACGCTCTGGAGGCCCCTCTCCCAGGCAATACGGCTTTAGACCAGGTAGGTCTACAATAGGAGCTATCCAAGAGGTGGTGCATGAGGCGCTCAAGACACAACGAGGAAACCACTACTCGAGACCCATAACCCTGCTAGCCACGCTGGATGTGAAAAGCGCGTTCAACAGCGTCAGATGGACAGATATGTTGGCAGCACTTGAGAGACGATCTCACATACCGGAGTACCTGATGTGTATCATTGATAGTTACCTCAGCAATAGGAAATTAATATACAAGACTAGCTCAGGCGAAAAGTTTATAAGTATTAATTCAGGAGCTGCACAAGGTTCCATTCTTGGGCCGGAACTCTGGAACATAAGCTATGATGAAATCCTTCGCATAGAAATGCCTGATGACACTTTTTTGGTGGGGTACGCAGACGACATAGTAGCAGTGATCACGGCACGAAACAAAGAATACGCACAGAGACTACTTACTCAGGTGATGGTTCGAGTCAAGGACTGGCTGGACGCACACGGATTGCAACTAGCGACTGAAAAAACAGAGCTGATTCTAATAGCCGGTAGACAAATCAAGTTAGAAGTGGATATGAAAGTTAACGACAGTCATATAAGGACACAAAAGGTGATTAAATATCTGGGCGTTAGACTAGATACAAAATTGACATTCGGGCCACATCTTCAGTATGTTAAAAAAAGAGCAGCCGATGCAACAAGTAACCTCAGCAGGCTCATGGCAAATATCGGCGGACCAACTCAAACAAGGAGAAAACTCTTGATGGAGATCAACAACTTCAGGATAGCTTCTGCGTACCTGACAGTGTCTGAGGCTGCAGTATTAGTTATTAGCAGCTGTATACCTATCGATCTGTTTGCCATCGAGCGTAGGAAACGCTAGGTAGCAAAGGGAGAAAGATGGCTTATGCCCTTCCAAGGGGTAAGAAGGCAGTCAATGCAGCAATGGCAAGAACGCTGGAGCGCACATACCAGAGGCAGATGGACTGCGAGACTTATACCCAACTTAAGAAATTGGATAACGAGAAAACATGGAGAGATTAACTACTACCTTACGCAGCTGCTGTCCGGGCATGGATATTTCCGCAAATACCTATTCCGCATGGGTAAAACAGAAGGCAGCTGCTGTATCTATGGTGATGCGGCTGTAGACGACGTCGAACACACATTTTTCCACTGCCAAAAATGGAATGAGAATATATGCGCACTCGAAACTACGATAGGGCACATTGACCCCGGAAACATAGTGGCCAAAATGATTTTGAAACAGGAGTCGTGGGATGCTGTAATGAGCTTTGCTGGATTTATATTACAGGAGACGAAACGCGATCTGGATGCGTTTATAATAGTCGAGCGACGCATCGCGCAGACTAATGCACAGTAGCACGATGCGGTGCTGTGGCAAAGCGGGATCCGGACGCGGATCAATTTGAAGAAGTCTTAATGACCTAGTGCCCCCTGCTTTGAAGTAGAACCACAGGAGTACCAGAGCAGGAAAGGGCACAGAGGGGGAATGGTTTTAGTCCAAGTGAAACTTATGACGATAAGTAGTGGTTAGTGCAATAGGCATTTCCAAACCCTCCTCGACCGAAAATAAAAAAAAATAATAAAAAAAATAAATAAAAATTATTATTATTATTATTATTATTATTATGGGGTCGGAAGCTCCGATTGTATGGCAACGTGTCTGTTAGCTTTAACATGGCAAAGTCCAGCACAATCCATACAAGCGATCTTCAAGCAGCTCATCGCCTCCCCGTGGCGACCCCGGGCACTGATACTTCGGTCACCCGACAGAGTACATGCTAAGATGAGAAGGCGTCCCAGCTGATGCCTGACGCAAGAAAGGCTCACCGTGGAAAAAATCCAGGATGCGGCTGCACCCGAAGTCGGGCGGCATCCTGGTTAGCGTCTGACCCATAGTGGGCGGCTGCTTTCAGGTCTTTCTCCGAATCGGTAGACATAAAAGAAGATCCGTCGCCGACGACTAAGGCATTCCAGTACTTGAGTACCCAGACTGAACACCTGATGAAATGGCTGCTGGGCTAATGCCGCAGCTGTCTCCGTCCTATTAAAACCCGGCGAGTCTTTAAGTAGGTTCAAATCTCATCACCATTGAATTGATGGTACAGGTGCAGTTGAGAGGACTCCTGCTTAGCGTTCGTCCTGGCTCTGAACACTTGTACTCATAAAGTCTTGTGACAACCCTTGCATGAACCTCACTGCCTGCAAAGGGACCCATGGGGACATAACGAACGACTGTACACATGAGAGGAGATAGTGGCCTAAAGTTTGGACCCATTTGAAATGAACAATCAATACAAACAAAGTGAGGAAGAGATAGGAGTTTTTAGCAGAAGCCGGATGATGACGAGGTCACCGACACAGATGGCCACGGACACAGAGAAGGTGGTCAAACAAACCACGAACCAGACAACGCCAACGCCAATCGGAGAAGCACCAGATAAGCAAAACAGCGTCATGGCAAGGCTACCAACTCAGACGGCCAACCAACAGAGAGAAGTGGAAATTGAGAGTGAAGCAGAACCCGATAGAGGAGCGCAATGCATGGAAACTCCAGCTGCAACCCTGGGCCTGCACAAAAATGCAACTCAAGCAAACAGCTCACCGCACCAGGAGCTGATCTACAAAATGAGATCACTTGAAGAGGAAACAGTGACACAATGCAAGAGTGTACTCCGCAAGATGAAGCAGGCAATTAGCAAGCAAAGAAACATTAGCATGGATGTCAAAGATGGAGTGTCAAAACTCTACGAGCTTATTGATGTGCTTGAGAGCCACAGGAGAAGCTGGAAAGCAGCTGAGAAAGAAAGATCAGACGAAACTTATAGAAAAGCAGCGGCAAAGGCAGAAAGAGAGAAGTACAATACTCCAGGGACCCCTATCTCAAAGAGGGTCGCTTCCAGCCCAGCTGTGCCGGCATCTGCAAAGAAGGTAAGAAGTACGGAGCCAGACGGTTTCCAAATAGTTTGCTCCAAAAAGAATAGACAACAAAAAAACAAGAAAGCGGAAGCTGCAAGAGATGTGCATAGTGATAACGTGGAAAACAACAAATAACCCGCTAGAGCAAGGACACGAAACGATGTCAAACAAAGGACGCGAATCCGAACCGATGCTGTTCTAATTAAACCAGCTGAAGGTAAAACCTATGCAGAAGTGCTCGGCAACCTACGTAAAAACGTAATAGTTGACGACGGCAAGAGCAATATCGGCCGCAACAAACGGATCAATCGATGAAATACGGGTACGCTTGACAAAAACGAATGAGCAGGAACAAAGACGAGCCTTCGTCATACTCCCAGCCGAATACGCAGAAAAAATGCTTAAGGAACCGAGAATTAAAATCGGATGGACCCGATGCCGAGTAAAGCGCTGTGAAGACACTAAACGCTGCTTCAGATGCTTCGGTAACAATCACGTTAAGAGTAACTGCACTGGGCCGGATCGAAGTAACCTATGCATTAAATGTGGAGAAGTCGGGCATAAAATGAAAGAATGCACATAGCCCCCAAGGTGCTGTGTATGCGCATACGAAAATCGAACAGAGCTCAATCACTTCCCGGGGGCGCATAACTGCATAGCCAGTACCAGGAAAGCCAAAATATGAAAATCATTCAAGCTAATCTACACAGAAGCCGAACAGCAGACTCTCTTTTGTCTCAAATAATAAAAGAACATCAAACTGACATGGTAATAATAAGCGAACAATATAAGAACAGGGAAGATGGTATCTGGCTTGAGGATCTCACTAAAACAGCCGCTATATGGATTCCAGCAAGAAGTAGAATACAGCATAGGGATGTAAGACAAGGCAATGGTACGTCAGTGTTCGAGTAGGTGACTATAACATACTAAGTTGCTACCTAACACCAAGCGATGATATCCAAACATTTAAGCACAAATTGGATGGGATCGAAGACACTGTTGTGCAGCTACAAGGCAAAAGCATCGTAGCAGGCGACTTTAACTCAAGAGCGGAAGAATGGGGCATGCCATCAACTGATCCCAGGGGTCGAAGAGTGGTAGAAATGTCAGCTAGAACTGGTCTTGTAGTAGCTAATACAGGTACAACCCCAACCTTTTGCAGAGACGGATGTGAAGGTACGATCCCAGATATCACTCTGGTCTCGGAAAGACGGTCTGAAGAGATACAGAACTGGAAAGTCCTGGATATTTATACCGCTTGGATCCACCTCTATAATAAAGAGCCCACCCACTTCAATTAGGCAGCGAAAATGGAACGTCCGACGCCTAAACATAGATGCCCTCATTAATGAATTTGACAGAAGGATCGCCCCAAGCTCAAGTCCTGGGACCACAGAGAACATAGTTGATCGCACTATGAATGCTATCAAAAGAGCCTGTGAAGCATCAATGCCAAAATCGGGAAATAGGCACAGAGCTGGACAGGAAGTATACTGGTGGACGCAAGAAATTGACGTCCTTAGACAGAACTGTGTAAGGTGCAAGCGGCGGCTAACCAGAGCCAGAAGACGAGGAAATTTCGCGGAAGAGGACGCTCACAGTCGGAAAGCAAAAAAAGAACTTAATGCAGCCATACGTAGGAGTAAAAAGGAAAAGTGGAAAGGCCTTTGCGACGATATTAACAACGACCCGTGGGGTCTTGGGTATAAAATTGTTATGAAAAAGCTTAGGGCCAACAACACAACTCCCATCATGGAGGATGAGAAATTAGAGAATATTGTAAAAGCTTTGTTTCCATCTCATCCGGCGAGAACTATTAATACAGAGCAAGGATATGATGATCCATTCGAGATTTTTACCGAAAATGAGCTTAGTACGGCGGCCAGAAGTATAAGAAACGGGAAAGCACCCGGCCCTGACAATGTCCCTACAGAAGTACTTAAGGCTCTAGTAGCAAATCGACCCCAAATTCTTTTAAAAATGTTTAACAGTTGCATCCACTCGGGAATCTTCCCTAAGTGTTGGAAGATACAGCGGCTAGTATTAATTGAGAAAGGCAAGGGTGATCCTGACTCACCATCGGCATACCGACCACTATGCATGCTTAACACTGCAGGAAAGCTTTTGGAAAAACTAATTAAACCTAGACTGGCAGCAGCAGTTGAAAATTCGGGTGGACTATCACCTAGGCAGCACGGCTTTAGACCAGGCAAGTCAACAATAGGAGCAATAAGAGAGGTGACGCAAGCAGCACTAGCAAGCCAGCAAGGGAACCACCGCTCAAGGCCAATCGTGGTGCTGGTCACACTAGACGTTAAGAATGCCTTTAACAGCGCCAAGTGGTCAGTCATGATTGAGGCACTTCAAGTCCGTTTTCGCATCTCAAGTTACCTGCTTCGGATAATAAGAAGCTACTTAAAGGACCGAAAGCTTGTGTACCAAACCATGACAGGCGAAAAGAGCTTTCAGATAACTGCGGGTGCGGCGCAAGGATCCATACTAGGGCCTGATCTTTGGAATATCGCCTATGATGACATCCTTAGACTAGAGATGCCAGACGACACTTTTCTCGTCGGCTACGCAGATGACATCGTTGCAGTCATTAACGCGCGCAATCTTATATATGCGCAGCGTAAGCTAACACAGATGATGACAAAAGTTAAGTGGTGGCTAGATAACCATGGATTACAGCTAGCCGCAGAAAAAATAGAAATATTATTAGTCACGAGAAGGCAGATTCCTATAGAGGCAGAAATTACCCTCCTAGGGAGCTCGCTCTGGACACAAAAGGTTATTAAATATTTAGGAGTACGACTGGGCTCAAACCTGTCCTATCAGGCGCAGATCAAGCACGCAATAACTAAGGCTGCCGCTGCCACACGCTCTCTCAGCAGACTCATGGCAAATGTTGGTGGCCCATTACAATGCCGCAGAAAGCTCTTGATGGAAGCAACCAATAGCATCATGCTGTATGGCTGTGAGATATGGGCAAACACCATGAATATAAAAACACGAGTAAATCAGCTCACCGCTGTACAAAGAACATCCGCGCTGAGAATCATAAGTGCTTATCGGACGGTCTCTGCAGCCGCTGCGCTGGTCATTGCAGGCGCGACGCCCATTGATTTGTTGGCAAGAGAACGGAAAAAGATCTACGAGCTACGAATATCCAGACAGGCAAATAGACAATCACTCCAGCAACGCAAACAGCAGACACTCGACCTTTGGCAAGAAAGATGGACAAACGAGAACACCGGAAGATGGACGGCGAGACTATTACCCGACATCAAACACTGGATAACAAGAAAGGGGGGAGATGTTGATTACTATGTGACACACATGCTCACTGGTCATGGATACTTTAACGCCTATCTTCATATGATTGGAAAAAGTACACAAGCTAGTTGTGTTTATCATGACGCCGAAAGAGATGATGCAGAACACACTGTGTTCCACTGTAAACGATTCGCAGAAAAGCGACTTCGGCTTTTTGAAACAATTGGGAGCTTCTGCCCGGAAAATATAGTCTGCAAAATAATTAGCGATGAAGAAATATGGAAGAAAATATCTGCTTACATCGGCGACATCCTCCGGCTGAAAAAGAAGGACCTGGACGAGAGCATTGGGTAGTCTGGACGCAGACCAAAAAGAGAGCGCTAGGTGCCAAGGGGCCCCACTTCGAAGTAATGCGAGAGCTTTTCCGAAGTGGAAGAGGCCCAGAGAGGCGGGGTTATTAGTGGGTGCAAGCCCCACATACCACATTGCGACGGCAACGTGAGATGCAGAAGGCATTTTCCCCGCCTCTGCCCAAAAAAAAAAAAAAAAATAAATAAATAAAAAAAATTATTATTATTATTATTATTATTATTAGTTTTATTATTATTATTATTATTATTATTATTATTATTATTATTATTATTATTATTATTATTATTATTATTATTATTATTATTATTATTATTATTATTATTATTATTATTTATTATTATTATTATTATTATTATTCGTCTATCCCCAAAAGAAAGCTTCCAGTCCAGCGACTCAACGAAAAAAGTCAGAAGCAAGGAGCCAGACGGATTTCAAACAGTGGTGAACAAAAGAAACATACAAAAATCTGAAAAACAAGGGAGACTAAAGGTCAGAGAAAAAAGGGCAATGAAGGAAACAAAGTAAATCCTATAAAAACCAGAACAAGGACGCGGCCGGACGTGGTGCTAGTAAGACCAGCAGAAGGTAAAAGCTATGTGGATGTGCTAAAAGAGCTAAAAACGGGAATGAAACCAGGAGAGGCGGAGATCCGATCAGTCAGAAAGACAAAGTCCGGAGATATGCTACTGGAAGTGGCCAAAGGAAGCGAAGCCAACACGCTGCGCGACTGCATCAGAGACACGCTAAAGGAAAACGCAGCAGTGAAGCTTATTAAGCCAAAAGCCAAAATTGAGATTCGTGATCTGGATAGTCTCGTAGACGAACAAGAGGTGCTAGCTGCTATCAAAAATATAGTAGGAAACCCCTGTGACATCCAAATCCACTTGACAAAGGTAAACAGCATGGAACAAAAGCGAGCTTTTGTCACGCTGAGCACAGAGGACGCAAATAAAATCCTAGAAGAGTCTAGAGTTAAAATAGGATGGACCCGATGCCGAGTTAAGCGGTGTGAAAGTACTCCACGATGCTACAGATGCTTCAGCACAGGACACCTGCAAATGCATTGCACCGGACCGGACCGCTAAGAGTTATGCATTAGATGCGGAGAGAAAGGCCACAAAATGACGAGCTGCACAAAGCCGCCTAGATGCGTTCTTTGCGCACACAAAAACCTTGACGTAGTAAATGATCTCCCAGGGACGAGTATCTGCGCTGCCAGTACTGGTATGACAAAAACATGATAGTCCTCCAGGGAAACCTACACAGATTTAGAACAGCAGATGACCTACTATCCCAAATTGTCCTTGAGCTGAAAGCAAACATGGTGATAATAAGCGAGCAGTACAAGGCTAAGCAAACTGGCACATGGCTAGAAGACGAAACAAAGACGACGGCAATATGGATCCCAGACAGGGTGACGTCACAATCCTGAATAAAGGATGAGGAAGGGGCCACGTCTACATGCAATTCAAGGACTATACTATAATTAGCTGCTATTTGACACCAAGTGACAACATCCAAACATTCCAAGAAAAATTAGACGACATCGAGCATACAGCATTTCAGCAAACGGGAAAACTAATTGTAGCCGGTGACTTAAACTCTGCTGCTCTGGAGTGGGGAATGCTTGCAACCAACTCCAGAGGTCAGAGGGTCCTAGACATGGCCGCAAGACTCGGTCTCGTTGTTGCAAACGTAGGATCGACAACTACCTTTAGGCGATTGGGAAATAGAGGCACAATCCCTGACGTAACTATGGTGTCAGAATCGTGGGCACATAAGATAACAGGATGGAAAGTTCTGGACATTTACAATGGAAGCGACCATGAGTACATTACCTAATCTATAAATTACGCAAGGACGGCAAATGTCCCAGCCAGGCCCACACGCCGAAGGTGGAACGTAAACCGCCTTAATAAATTAAAATTTATTGACGAAATTGACAGGAGGGACAATGAAGAGCTTTACTTAGAAAGCGCCGACAACGTAGTCCACAGAACAATGAAGACAATACGAAGAGCATGCGATGTAGCAATGCCAAAAACAGGAAATCCACGTAGACCAGGACAGGAAGTATACTGGTGGACGGACGAAATAAGAACTCTGAGAGAGACCTGCATAAGAAGAAGACGACTTCTTACTAGGGCTAGGCGGAGAAGTGACTTTATCGGACAAGATGAGCAGTACTGAAAAGCGAAAAAAGAATTAAACACAGCTATCAAGAAGAGCAAGCGTGAAAAATTAATATCTCTCTGTGACGACATAAACAATAACCCTTGGGGCCTAGGATACAAAATTGTCATGAAGAAGCTCGGATCCAAAAGCGAGGTACCAAACCTGGAGGAAGATCAGATGGACGTTATAGTCCGTGCTCTGTTTCCGTCTGACCAACTTAGGCCAACCAGCACACCAGACCGAAGGACCGAAGAAAACGGTGAGCCATTCTCCCAAGAAGAGCTCGTAGAGGCTGCAAGAAGTCTACAAAACAGGAAACTCCAGGTCCGGACAACATTCCTTCCGAAGTCCTTAAGACAATAGCTGAGTGCAGACCCCACATACTGATAAAAATGTATAACGCATGCCTTGAAAACGGAATTTTTCCCGATCAGTGGAAAATTCAACGACTCGACTCGTCTTAATAAGCAAAGGAAAAGGCGATCCTACAAAACCATCCGCATATAGACCTTTATGTATGCTAGACACAGCAGGGAAGCTATTGGAAAAGCTAATCAAACCCCGATTAGTGGATGCCATAGAAAGAAATGGCGGTCTGTCCCCAAGACAGTATGGGTTTAGACGCGGGCGATCAACGATAGGGGCTATAGCAGAGGTTGCAAACGCTGCCCTCAAAAGCAGACAGGGCAACCACTTCTCACGACCCATTGTGCTGCTGGCGACGTTGGACATTAAAAACGCCTTTAACAGTGTTAAATGGAACAACATACTTGACACACTAAAGAGACGGCTTCGGGTACCTGCATATCTTTTGCAGCTGATAGGCAGTTACTTAAATAACCGAAAACTAATATACACGTTCTCTGCCGGACAAAAGTGCATAGAGATTACGTCAGGCGCAGCGCAGGGCTCCATACTCGGCCCAGAGTTGTGGAACATAAGCTATGACGAAATCCTTCGCATAGAAATGCCTGATGACACTTTTCTAATGGGGTACGCAGACGACATAGTAGCAGTGATCACGGCGCGAAACACAGAATACGCACAGAGACTACTTACTCAGGTGATGGTTCGAGTCAAGGACTGGCTGGACGCACACGGATTGCAACTAGCGACTGAAAAAACAGAGCTGATTCTAATAGCCGGTAGACAAATCCCGTTAGAAGTGGATATGAAAGTCAACGACAGTCATATAAGGACACAAAAGGTAATTAAATATCTGGGCGTTAGACTAGATACAAAACTGACATTTGGGCCACATCTTCAGTATGTTAAAAAAATAGCAGCCGATAACCTCAGTAGGCTCATGGCAAATATCGGCGGACCAACTCAAACAAGGAGAAAACTCTTGATGGAGATCAACAACTCCATTCTGCTATATGGATGCGAAGTCTGGGCAGAGACTTTGGGAGCCAAATGTAGGCTGAAGCCACTACTTGCTATGCAGAGGACGAGCGCACTGAGGATAACCAGTGCATACAGAACGGTGTCCAGCGCTGCTGCACTAGTCATCGCAGGCGTGATACCGATAGACCTCTTAGCTAAGGAACGAAAGACAATCTACGAGCTAAGACAACTAGAACAATGCTCTAGGCAAACCGCAGACACATGTAGACAGACAACGTTAGCACTGTGGCAAGAAAGATGGGCAGGCGAGAGCACAGGAAGATGGACAGCCAGGCTCATACCTAACCTTACGGCATGGGTCAAACGTCAGAATGGGGACGTAGATTGCTACATCACCCAAGTGCTAACAGGACATGGATATTTTAGTGCTTTCCTACACAAGATAAAGAAAAGCGCAAAAGCCAGCTGCGTATATGGTGACGCCGAGATCGACAATGTGGAGCACATAATTTTTTACTGTGCGCGTTTCACATTGGAAAGAAGACGACTTACACAAGCGATCGGTCAAATAACACCGGAGAACCTTGTATCAAAGATGACCATCAGAGACGACGATTGGAAGAAAGTAGCGGCTTTCATCAGTCAAATTTTAAGAAGCAAGAAAAAAGACCTAGATGAGACGTCGGAATAGGGTTTGTGGACGCAGATTAAGGCTAAGTGCTTAGATGCTTCCAATAGGATCATCTAAAAACTGAGAGCTCATGTTTCTAGAAGACGACGGCGCTTGGCGCATAAAGGCCCCACTTCGAAGTATTGCGAAAGCGTTTCCGAAGTGGAGAAAGGCCCAACGGGGAGGAGTTGTTTAGTGGGTATTCTATCTGTAGCGAGCCCCACACTCCAACTAAGACGTCAGTTGGAAGTGCGTAAATGCATTTTCCCCCTCCCAACCAAAAAAAAAAAAAAAAATTATTATTATTATTATTATTATTATTATTATTATTATTATAAACTTCAAGCATCTCACTGCCTCCACGTGGCGACTCCGGAAACAGTTTTCTTCGTCATCCGACAAGGATCTGGCTAAGGTGAGAAGACGTGACAACCTGGCTATGGACACGGGCTACGATATGGATACGGTATAGAATACACGCTTTGGGCTGACGACTGCAGTATTCGGTTACCTTAGTACGCAAGAGTGATATCTTGCTGAAACAGCTTTCCGGCTAATGCTGCCAGTCGCCTCCGTCCCGCTAAAACTGTGGCTAGTCTCGATCCTGGCTCTGAACAGAAGCACCCATAAGGACTCCTGTCAACCCTCGCGTGTCCTCCCTGTTGGCGTTATTGCCATCACAGACAACCACGGGGATCAATGGACGACGGTTCTTTCGTGTGAGGATAGCGGACTGGAGCGGGGACCCATACAGAATGAATATTCAGCAACAACAACAAACGGAAGGAGGAGAAAGTTTTAGGAGGAGCGGCCTAATGGCCAGGTCCCCAGTGCAACATGGAGATACAAGAGTGCCAAACCAACAGAGGCCCACAGCAACTGAGAGTCAGCTGAGTGAACCAACACCTGACAAAGTGCCAACTTACGTAGAGTCGTCGTCTACTAGTCTGACAACACCGAGTCTGCCCCCGCAAAGGGTACACGTAAACAGCTCTCCACGGCAAGAGCTGATTTACAAGATGCGCGCTTTAGAGGAGGAAGCTATAGGTCAGTGCAAGTCTGTACTTCGCAAGATGAAGCACGCAATGACAAGACAGAGAAATATAAGTATGGACGTCAAAGACGGTGTTTCAGAGTTGGGTGAGCTTTTTGACGTAATCACGAGTTATAGGAAAAGTTGGGAATCCGCTGAAAAAGGAAAAAAAGAAGAAACCAACAGAATAGCTATAGCAGGAGGAAATAACGATACTCCTGTTTCGTCTATCCCAAAAAGAATAGCTTCCAGTCCAGCGGCGCCCGACTCAGCGAAAAAAGTCAGAAGCAAGGAGCCAGACGGATTTCAAACAGTGGTGAACAAAAGAAACAGACAAAAATCTGAAAAAACAAGGGAGACTAAAGGTCAGAGAAAAAAGGGCAATGAAGGAAACAAAGTAAATCCTATAAAAACCAGAACAAGGACGCGGCCGGACGTAGTGCTAGTAAGACCAGCAGAAGGTAAAAGCTATGTGGATGTGCTAAAAGAGCTAAAAACGGGAATGAAACCAGGAGAGGCGGAGATCCGATCAGTCAGAAAGACAAAGTCCGGAGATATGCTACTGGAAGTGGCCAAAGGAAGCGAAGCCAACACGCTGCGCGACTGCATCAGAGACACGCTAAAGGAAAACGCAGCAGTGAAGCTTATTAAGCCAAAAGCCAAAATTGAGATTCGTGATCTGGATAGTCTCGTAGACGAACAAGAGGTGCTAGCTGCTATCAAAAATATAGTAGGAAACCCCTGTGACATCCAAATCCACTTGACAAAGGTAAACAGCATGGAACAAAAGCGAGCTTTTGTCACGCAGAGCACAGAGGACGCAAATAAAATCCTAGAAGAGTCTAGAGTTAAAATAGGATGGACCCGATGCCGAGTTAAGCGGTGTGAAAGTACTCCGCGATGCTACAGATGCTTCAGGACAGGACACCTGCAAATGCATTGCACCGGCCCGGACCGCAAAGAGTTATGCATTAGATGCGGAGAGAAAGGCCACAAAATGACGAGCTGCACAAAGCCGCCTAGATGCGTTCTTTGCGCACACAAAAACCTTGACGAAGTAAATCATCTCCCAGGGACGAGTATCTGCGCTGCCAGTACTGGTATGACAAAAACATGATAGTCCTCCAGGGAAACCTACACAGAAGTAGAACAGCAGATGACCTACTATCCCAAATTGTCCTTGAGCTGAAAGCAGACATGGTGATAATAAGCGAGCAGTACAAGGCTAAGCAAACTGGCACATGGCTAGAAGACGAAACAAAGACGACGGCAATATGGATCCCAGACAGGAGTGACGTCACAATCCTGAATAAAGGACGAGGAAGGGGCCACGTCTACATGCAATTCAAGGACTATACTATAATTAGCTGCTATTTGACACCAAGTGACAACATCCAAACATTCCAAGAAAAATTAGACGACATCGAGCATACAGCACTTCAGCAAACGGGAAAACTAATTGTAGCCGGTGACTTAAACTCTGCTGCTCTGGAGTGGGGAATGCTTGCAACCAACTCCAGAGGTCAGAGGGTCCTAGACATGGCCGCAAGACTCGGTCTCGTTGTTGCAAACGTAGGATCGACAACTACCTTTAGGCGATTGGGAAATAGAGGCACAATCCCTGACGTAACTATGGTGTCAGAATCGTGGGCACATAAGATAACAGGATGGAAAGTTCTGGACATTTACAATGGAAGCGAACATGAGTACATTACCTACTCTATAAATTACGCAAGGACGGCAAATGTCCCAGCCAGGCCCACACGCCGAAGGTGGAACGTAAACCGCCTTAATAAATTAAAATTTATTGACGAAATTGACAGGAGGGACAATGAAGAGCTTTACTTAGAAAGCGCCGACAACGTAGTCCACAGAACAATGAAGACAATACGAAGAGCATGCGATGTAGCAATGCCAAAAACAGGAAATCCACGTAGACCAGGACAGGAAGTATACTGGTGGACGGACGAAATAAGAACTCTGAGAGAGACCTGCATAAGAAGAAGACGACTTCTTACTAGGGCTAGGCGGAGAGGCGATTTTATCAGACAAGATGAGCAGTACAGAAAAGCGAAAAAAGAATTAAACACAGCTATCAAGAAGAGCAAGCGTGAAAAATGGAAATCTCTCTGTGACGACATAAACAATAACCCTTTCGGCCTAGGATACAAAATTGTCATGAAGAAGCTCGGATCCAAAAGCGAGGTACCAAACCTGGAGGAAGATCAGATGGACGATATAGTCCGTGCTCTGTTTCCGTCTGACCAACTAAGGCCAACAAGCACACCAGACCGAAGGACCGAAGAAAGCGGTGAGCCATTCTCCCAAGAAGAGCTCGTAGAGGCTGCAAGAAGTCTACAAAACAGGAAACTCCAGGTCCGGACAACATTCCTTCCGAAGTCCTTAAGACAATAGCTGAGTGCAGACCCCACATACTGCTAAAAATGTATAACGCATGCCTTCAAAACGGAATTTTTCCCGATCAGTGGAAAATTCAACGACTCGACTCGTCTTAATAAGCAAAGGAAAAGGCGATCCTACAAAACCATACGCATATAGACCTTTATGTATGCTAGACACAGCAGGGAAGCTATTGGAAAAGCTAATCAAACCCCGATTAGTGGATGCCATAGAAAGAAATGGCGGTCTGTCCCCAAGACAGTATGGGTTTAGACGCGGGCGATCAACGATTGGGGCTGTAGCAGAGATTGCAAACGCTGCCCTCAAAAGCAGACAGGGCAACCACTTCTCACGACCCATTGTGCTGCTGGCGACGTTGGACATTAAAAACGCCTTTAACAGTGTTAAATGGAACAACATACTTGACGCACTAAAGAGACGGTTTCGGGTACCTGCATATCTTTTGCAGCTGATAGGCAGTTACTTAAATAACCGAAAACTAATATACACGTTCTCTGCCGGACAAAAGTGCATAGAGATTGCGTCAGGCGCAGCGCAGGGCTCCATACTCGGCCCAGAGTTGTGGAACATAAGCTATGACGAAATCCTTCGCATAGAAATGCCTGATGACACTTTTCTAATGGGGTACGCAGACGACATAGTAGCAGTGATCACGGCGCGAAACATAGAATACGCACAGAGACTACTTACTCAGGTGATGGTTCGAGTCAAGGACTGGCTGGACGCACACGGATTGCAACTAGCGACTGAAAAAACAGAGCTGATTCTAATAGCCGGTAGACAAATCCCGTTAGAAGTGGATATGAAAGTCAACGACAGTCATATAAGGACACAAAAGGTGATTAAATATCTGGGCGTTAGACTAGATACAAAACTGACATTCGGGTCTCATCTTCAGTATGTTAAAAAAAGAGCAGCCGATAACCTCAGCAGGCTCATGGCAAATATCGGCGGACCAACTCAAACAAGGAGAAAACTCTTGATGGAGATCAACAACTCCATTCTGCTATATGGATGCTAAGTCTGGGCAGAGACTTTGGGAGCCAAATGTAGGCTGAAGCCACTACTTGCTATGCAGAGGACGAGCGCACTGAGGATAACCAGTGCATACAGAACGGTGTCCAGCGCTGCTGCACTAGTCATCGCAGGCGTGATACCGATAGACCTCTTAGCTAAGGAACGAAAGACAATCTACGAGCTAAGACAACTAGAACAATGCTCTAGGCAAACCGCAGACACATGTAGACAGACAACGTTAGCACTGTGGCAAGAAAGATGGGCAGGCGAGAGCACAGGAAGATGGACAGCCAGGCTCATACCTAACCTTACGGCATGGGTCAAACGTCAGAATGGGGACGTAGATTGCTACATCACCCAAGTGCTAACAGGACATGGATATTTTAGTGCTTTCCTACACAAGATAAAGAAAAGCGCAAAAGCCAGCTGCGTATATGGTGACGCCGAGATCGACAATGTGGAGCACATAATTTTTTACTGTGCGCGTTTCACATTGGAAAGAAGACGACTTACACAAGCGATCGGTCAAATAACACCGGAGAACCTTGTATCAAAGATGACCATCAGAGACGACGATTGGAAGAAAGTAGCGGCTTTCATTAGTCAAATTTTAAGAAGCAAGAAAAAAGACCTAGATGAGACGTCGGAATAGGGTTTGTGGACGCAGATTAAGGCTAAGTGCTTAGATGCTTCCAATAGGATCATCTAAAAACTGAGAGCTCATGTTTCTAGAAGACGACGGCGCTTGGCGCATAAAGGCCCCACTTCGAAGTATTGCGAAAGCGTTTCCGAAGTGGAGAAAGGCCCAACGGGGAGGAGTTGTTTAGTGGGTATTCTACTCTGTAGCGAGCCCCACACTCCCCAACTAAGACGTCAGTTGGAAGTGCGTAAATGCATTTTCCCCCCCCAACCAAAAAAAAAAAAAAAAAAAAAATTATTATTATTATTATTATTATTATTATTATTATAAACTTCAAGCATCTCACTGCCTCCACGTGGCGACTCCGGAAACAGTTTCTTCGTCATCCGACAAGGATCTGGCTAAGGTGAGAAGGCGTCAAGACAACCTGGCTATCGACACGGGCTACGATATGGATACGGTATGGAATACACGCTTTGGGCTGACGACTGCAGTATTCGGTTACCTTAGTACGCAAGAGTGATATCTTGCTGAAACGGCTTTCCGGCTAATACTGTCAGTCGCCTCCGTCCCGCTAAAACTGTGGCTAGTCTCCATTTGCGTTCTAAGCACGTCACCATTGAATTGGCGGTACCGGTCTTGTTGAGTTAACTCCAAGTTAGCGTCCGATCCTGGCTCTGAACAGAAGCACCCATAAGGACTCCTGTCAACCCTCGCGTGTCATCCCTGTTGGCGTTATTGCCATCACAGACAACCACGGGGATCAATGGACGACGGTTCTTTCGTGTGAGGATAGCGGACTGGAGCGGGGACTCATACAGAATGAACAATCAACAACAACAACAAACGGAAGGAGGAGAAAGTTTTAGGAGGAGCGGCCTAATGGCCAGGTCCCCAGTGCAACATGGAGATACAAGAGTGCCAAACCAACAGAGACCCACAGCAACTGAGAGTCAGCTGAGTGAACCAACACCCGACAAAGTGCCAACTTACGTAGAGTCGTCGTCTACTAGTCTGACAACACCGAGTCTGCCCCCGCAAAGGGTACACGTAAACAGCTCTGCACGGCAAGAGCTGATTTACAAGATGCGCGCTTTAGAGGAGGAAGCTATAGGTCAGTGCAAGTCTGTACTTCGCAAGATGAAGCACGCAATGACAAGACAGAGAAATATAAGTATGGACGTCAAAGACGGTGTTTCAGAGTTGGGTGAGCTTTTTGACGTAATCACGAGTTATAGGAAAAGTTGGGAATCCGCTGAAAAAGGAAAAGCAGAAGAAACCAACAGAATAGCTATAGCAGGAGGAAATAACGATACTCCTGTTTCGTCTATCCCAAAAAGAATAGCTTCCAGTCCAGCGGCGCCCGACTCAGCGAAAAAGTCAGAAGCAAGGAGCCAGACGGATTTCAAACAGTGGTGAACAAAAGAAACAGACAAAAATCTGAAAAAACAAGGGAGACTAAAGGTCAGAGAAAAAAGGGCAATGAAGGAAACAAAGTAAATCCTATAAAAACCAGAACAAGGACGCGGCCGGACGTAGTGCTAGTAAGACCAGCAGAAGGTAAAAGCTATGTGGATGTGCTAAAAGAGCTAAAAACGGGAATGAAACCAGGAGAGGCGGAGATCCGATCAGTCAGAAAGACAAAGTCCGGAGATATGCTACTGGAAGTGGCCAAAGGAAGCGAAGCCAACACGCTGCGCGACTGCATCAGAGACACGCTAAAGGAAAACGCAGCAGTGAAGCTTATTAAGCCAAAAGCCAAAATTGAGATTCGTTATCTGGATAGTCTCGTAGACGAACAAGAGGTGCTAGCTGCTATCAAAAATATAGTAGGAAACCCCTGTGACATCCAAATCCACTTGACAAAGGTAAACAGCATGGAACAAAAGCGAGCTTTTGTCACGCTGAGCACAGAGGACGCAAATAAAATCCTAGAAGAGTCTAGAGTTAAAATAGGATGGACCCGATGCCGAGTTAAACGGTGTGTAAGTACTCCACGATGCTACAGATGCTTCAGCACAGGACACCTGCAAATGCATTGCACCGGCCCGGACCGCAAAGAGTTATGCATTAGATGCGGAGAGAAAGGCCACAAAATGACGAGCTGCACAAAGCCGCCTAGATGCGTTCTTTGCGCACACAGAAACCTTGACGAAGTAAATCATCTCCCAGGGACGAGTATCTGCGCTGCCAGCACTGGTATGAAAAAAACATGATAGTCCTCCAGGGAAACCTACACAAAAGTAGAACAGCAGATGACCTACTATCCCAAATTGTCCTTGAGCTGAAAGCAGACATGGTGATAATAAGCGAGCAGTACAAGGCTAAGCAAACTGGCACATGGCTAGAAGACGAAACAAAGACGACGGCAATATGGATTCCAGACAGGAGTGACGTCACAATCCTGAATAAAGGACGAGGAAGGGGCCACGTCTACATGCAATTCAAGGACTATTCTATAGTTAGCTGCTATTTGACACCAAGTGACAACATCCAAACATTCCAAGAAAAATTAGACGACATCGAGCATACAGCACTTCAGCAAACGGGAAAACTAATTGTAGCCGGTGACTTAAACTCTGCTGCTCTGGAGTGGGGAATGCTTGCAACCAACTCCAGAGGTCAGAGGGTCCTAGACATGGCCGCAAGACTCGGTCTCGTTGTTGCAAACGTAGGATCGACAACTACCTTTAGGCGATTGGGAAATAGAGGCACAATCCCTGACGTAACTATGGTGTCAGAATCGTAGGCACATAAGATAACAGGATGGAAAGTTCTGGACATTTACAATGGAAGCGAACATGAGTACATTACCTACCCTATAAATTACGCAAGGACGGCAAATGTCCCAGCCAGGCCCACACGCCGAAGGTGGAACGTAAACCACCTTAATAAATTAAAATTTATTGACGAAATTGACAGGAGGGACAATGAAGAGCTTTACTTAGAAAGCGCCGACAACGTAGTCCACAGAACAATGATGACAATACGAAGAGCATGCGATGTAGCAATGCCAAAAACAGGAAATCCACGTAGACCAGGACAGGAAGTATACTGGTGGACGGACGAAATAAGAACTCTGAGAGAGACCTGCATAAGAAGAAGACGACTTCTTACTAGGGCTAGGCGGAGAGGCGATTTTATCAGACAAGATGAGCAGTACAGAAAAGCGAAAAAAGAATTAAACACAGCTATCAAGAAGAGCAAGCGTGAAAAATTAATATCTCTCTGTGACGACATAAACAATAACCCTTGGGGCCTAGGATACAAAATTGTCATGAAGAAGCTCGGATCCAAAAGCGAGGTACCAAACCTGGAGGAAGATCAGATGGACGATATAGTCCGTGCTCTGTTTCCGTCTGACCAACTAAGGCCAACAAGCACACCAGACCGAAGGACCGAAGAAAGCGGTGAGCCATTCTCCCAAGAAGAGCTCGTAGAGGCTGCAAGAAGTCTACAAAACAGGAAACTCCAGGTCCGGACAACATTCCTTCCGAAGTCCTTAAGACAATAGCTGAGTGCAGACCCCACATACTGCTAAAAATGTATAACGCATGCCTTCAAAACGGAATTTTTCCCGATCAGTGGAAAATTCAACGACTCGACTCGTCTTAATAAGCAAAGGAAAAGGCGATCCTACAAAACCATACGCATATAGACCTTTATGTATGCTAGACACAGCAGGGAAGCTATTGGAAAAGCTAATCAAACCCCGATTAGTGGATGCCATAGAAAGAAATGGCGGTCTGTCCCCAAGACAGTATGGGTTTAGACGCGGGCGATCAACGATTGGGGCTGTAGCAGAGATTGCAAACGCTGCCCTCAAAAGCAGACAGGGCAACCACTTCTCACGACCCATTGTGCTGCTGGCGACGTTGGACATTAAAAACGCCTTTAACAGTGTTAAATGGAACAACATACTTGACGCACTAAAGAGACGGTTTCGGGTACCTGCATATCTTTTGCAGCTGATAGGCAGTTACTTAAATAACCGAAAACTAATATACACGTTCTCTGCCGGACAAAAGTGCATAGAGATTACGTCAGGCGCAGCGCAGGGCTCCATACTCGGCCCAGAGTTGTGGAACATAAGCTATGACGAAATCCTTCGCATAGAAATGCCTGATGACACTTTTCTAATGGGGTACGCAGACGACATAGTAGCAGTGATCACGGCGCGAAACATAGAATACGCACAGAGACTACTTACTCAGGTGATGGTTCGAGTCAAGGACTGGCTGGACGCACACGGATTGCAACTAGCGACTGAAAAAACAGAGCTGATTCTAATAGCCGGTAGACAAATCCCGTTAGAAGTGGATATGAAAGTCAACGACAGTCATATAAGAACACAAAAGGTGATTAAATATCTGGGCGTTAGACTAGATACAAAACTGACATTCGGGCCACATCTTCAGTATGTTAAAAAAATAGCAGCCGATAACCTCAGTAGGCTCATGGCAAATATCGGCGGACCAACTCAAACAAGGAGAAAACTCTTGATGGAGATCAACAACTCCATTCTGCTATATGGATGCGAAGTCTGGGCAGAGACTTTGGGAGCCAAATGTAGGCTGAAGCCACTACTTGCTATGCAGAGGACGAGCGCACTGAGGATAACCAGTGCATACAGAACGGTGTCCAGCGCTGCTGCACTAGTCATCGCAGGCGTGATACCGATAGACCTCTTAGCTAAGGAACGAAAGACAATCTACGAGCTAAGACAACTAGAACAATACTCTAGGCAAACCGCAGACACATGTAGCCAGACAACGTTAGCACTGTGGCAAGAAAGATGGGCAGGCGAGAGCACAGGAAGATGGACAGCCAGGCTCATACCTAACCTTACGGCATGGGTCAAACGTCAGAATGGGGACGTAGATTGCTACATTACCCAAGTGCTAACAGGACATGGATATTTTAGTGCCTTCCTACACAAGATAAAGAAAAGCGCAAAAGCCAGCTGCGTATATGGTGACGCCGAGATCGACAATGTGGAGCACACAATTTTTTACTGTGCGCGTTTCACATTGGAAAGAAGACGATTTACACAAGCGATCGGTCAAATAACACCGGAGAACCTTGTATCAAAGATGACCATCAGAGACGACGATTGGAAGAAAGTAGCGGCTTTCATCAGTCAAATTTTAAGAAGCAAGAAAAAAGACCTAGATGAGAGGTCGGAATAGGGTTTGTGGACGCAGATTAAGGCTAAGTGCTAAGATGCTTCCAATAGGATCATCTAAAAACTGAGAGCTCATGTTTCTAGAAGACGACGGCGCTTGGCGCATAAAGGCCCCACTTCGAAGTATTGCGAAAGCGTTTCCGAAGTGGAGAAAGGCCCAACGGGGAGGAGTTGTTTAGTGGGTATTCTACTCTGTAGCGAGCCCCACACTCCCCAACTAAGACGTCAGTTGGAAGTGCGTAAATGCATTTTCCCCCTCCCAACCAAAAAAAAAAAAAAAATAAAATTATTATTATTATTATTATGTGGAGTTGGAAGTTCTGTCTGTATGGCAAAGCGTCTGATCCGCTTTAACTTGGTAAAGCCCAGCGTGATCCATTTAATGATAAACTTCAATCATCTCACCGCCTCCACGTGTCGACTCCGGAAACAGTTTTCTTCGTCATCCGACAAGGATCTGGCTAAGGTGAGAAGGCGTTATGACAACCTGACTATGGACACGGACTACGATATGGATACGATATGGAATACACGCTTTGGGCTGACGACTGCAGTATTCGGTTACCTTAGTACGCAAGAGTGATATCTTGCTGAAACGGCTTTCCGGCTAATGCTGCCAGTCGCCTCCGACCCGCTAAAACTGTGGCTAGTCTCCATTTGCGTTCTAAGCACGTCACCATTGAATTGGCGGTACCGGTCTTGTTGAGTTTACTCCAAGTTGGCGTCCGATCCTGGCTCTGAACAGAAGCACCCATAAAGACTCCTGTCAACCCTCGAGTGGCCTCCCTGTTGGCGTTATTGCCATCACAGACAACCACGGGGATCAATGGACGACGGTTCTTTCGTGTGAGGATAGCGGACTGGAGCGGGGACCCATTTAAAATGAACAACAATCTCCAACAACAAGAAACGGAAGAGAGGCAAACATTTGGCAGAAGTACTCTAATGACGAGATCACCAACTGATCCAAGAACAAAGCAGCTGTTAGACGAAGATTCGGCACATGGTAGCCTTTATTGCAGAAATGGGAAGACCCAGCAGTCATATATCTGCCATGACACGCAGCAGACATTGGCAACACCGCAACCGGTACCTGAGGTAGAAAACACCCCAGAAACCGCAGCTACACCAGCAGCCCAGCCACGAGGCCGTTTGATGACGCCAACTCAGGTATTTATCGCAAAAATGCGGGCAAACGAGGAAGCAGCTGTAGCTGAGTGCAGACGAGTTCTGCGAAAAATCAAGGCGGCCACGATGAAACAGCGGAGCATGAGCATGGATGTCAAGGATGGCGTATCTGAGCTTGGGGAAATCCTTACTATCCTCGAGACCTGCAGGTCAGGCTGGCTCAAAGATGAGACAGCTACGAGAGAAGCCAGAGAAACTGCCCATGTAGATGTAGCGGTGGGGACACCCACAACAAGCAAACGGCTAGTGGAAACGCTTCCTACAAGCAAGTGAGCAGCTACAAGTCCTGCCGAGGTGGTGATGCCTCAAAAAAAGGGGCGGTGTGAAGGTTCTGAGAAGTGGCAAACAATCACTAGCAAGAAAGCCAAGAAGACGCAAAAGCAGCAGACCAAAGCGCAACCTCCGAAAGAACGCGAGGTTAAGGCGAGAACCGAAAAAAAAAAGAAGAGCGAGCGAGGCAGAATTAGCCGCACCTCAAACTGGAAATCAGACGCGGTATTAATAAAACCAGCAGAGGGACACAGTTACGCTGATTTCCTTAAAAATCTGCGAGAAAATGCCAAGTTTGACGACGACGTCAAAATAAAGGGAGTCCGCAAAGCGAAGACCGGTGCTCTCCTCCTCGAGTTGGAGAAAGGCAAGAAGCTAAATCCGGAACTCTGTGCACAGCTACAGACAGTGCTCCAAAACACTGCTGATGTGGCTAGCGCCAGGCCCATGGCCACAATAGTCATAAAGGACCTCGATGCGCTGACAGTGCAAGAAGATGTGCTTAAGGCTGTCAAAGACGTACTTCCCGAGGTACCGAGCGTTATCAAGGTGAAAGTGTCCGTCCCAAATAACCGGGAACAGACACAAGCCTTCATCACGCTTCCAGAAGACAATGCCGAAAAGCTCCTTGCAATAGACAAAATTAAGATTGGTTGGCTGAAAGTCAAAATGAAGCGATGGGACAACATTAAGAGGTGCTACAAATGCCTGGGTATTGGTCACATAAAGTATGACTGCAAGGGACCCAACCGGAAAGGAGATGGCATGTGTTTCCGGTGTGGCGAAACCGGTCACAAAATGGCACAGTGCCAAAAGACTCCTAAATGCTGGGCGTGCATCGACGCAAAGCTGACCCCCGTAGATCACATGACGTGTTCCGGCAGATGCCCAGCGCGCAAGCAGCAGAATGCAAAAAATATCAAATGAGAGTCCTCCAGGCAAATATGCACCGGAGTAGAACTGCGGACAACCTTCTAGAACAGCTACTGCTGGAGAAGGGGATAGGTGCAGTTGTCATCAGCGAGCAATACTCTCAAGTCAGGAATAGAGACTGGTTTCAGGACGACACTGGGACCGCAGCTTTATGGATTTTATCCGGAGAAATGGCCCCAATAATCAGCAGCGGCAGAGGAAGAGGCTTTGTTTGGGTTAAGAGCAGAAACTACTCACTAATGAGTTGTTACTTAACACCGAGCGACACAATCGCGGAATTCGAGACCAAACTCGATAGCATCGAAGACTCAGCGAGAGAAATGGGAGGACCCCTGATCATTGCGGGAGACTTCAACTCCAAGGCTCTGGAATGGGGATCGAGCACTACGGATTCGAGAGGCCGGCGGATACTTGATATGGCTTCCAGATTGGGACTAACAGTCGCAAACTCAGAGACTAGCACGTTTCGAAGAGCTGGTTGCACAGCCACTTCACCAGATATAACTCTTGTGTCTGACAGTCTTGGAAGAGCGCTCAGGAGCTGGAGAGTACTCGAGGACTATACTGGCAGCGACCACCAAAACATCGAGTTTGAGATCAAATTGACAAGGCACCCGGACCCGACCAAGACCCTTAGAGGAACGCGAAAGTGGAAGAGTGAGCACCTTAACATTCCAGCGTTACTGGCAGCCCTTGATAGCAGCCCCGCCCAAGAGGCCACAGCACTAGACTCACAGACTCTTGTCCAGCGGACTATGCAAATCATTGCTCAGGCTTGTGATGCAGCTATGCCGAGGATCAGACAAGCAAACCAAAGAAAGGCGTCATACTGGTGGACAGGCGAGATAGCCGAGCTAAGAAGCACTTGTCTCCGTTGTAGGCGAAAGCTCACCAGAGCTCGAAGAAGAAACCCTGCGGAAGCAGAAGCAGTCGCCTACAAAATAGCCAGGCAGGCTTTAAAGGCAGCCATAAGCAGCAGCAAAAAGGCCAAGTGGGAGGAACTCAGAAACGACATTAATAGTAACCCTTGGGGCATGGGCTATAAAATTGTCATGAAGAAGTTGGGAGCAAACCCATCGCCTCCACTTCTAGACTCCAGCAAAATGGCAGACATAGTTGATACGCTATTCCCGACACATGAGCCACTGCCAATACGGTCTGAAGAATTGTCAGATGAAGCGATACCATTGTTCACTCTTGAAGAGCTTGCATCCGCTGCAAGCGCGTTGAAGAACAACAAAGCGCCGGGACCGGATGGGATCCCGTCTGAGGTGCTGAAAGTAATCGCAGCGAATCGCCCACAAGTGCTGTTAGGCATGTATAACGCCTGTCTAGCAGAAGGAAACTTCCCCGCAGTCTGGAAGCAGCAGAAGTTGACACTTATAAGTAAAGGCAAAGGGAATCTAGAGCGCTCCGAAGCGTACCGACCACTATGTATGCTAGACACATCCGGAAAGCTACTGGAGAGGCTGATTAAGCCCCGACTTGCTGCTGCGGTCGAAAACGCTGGTGGACTTTCTATAAGACAGCATGGTTTCAGAAGCAGCTACTCCACAATAGGCGCAATCCAAGATGTAATCGACACCGTCAAGGCAGCACAGAGCGGCAACCATCACTCCCGAAGAATAGTACTCCTGGCGACGCTAGATGTCCGCAATGCTTTCAACAGCATAAAATGGAGTGACATAATCAAAACGTTGGAGACCAGGTTCCAAACGCCACAGTACCTAATGGGAATGGTTAGGAGTTACCTGAAGGATCGTGTCCTCACATACGACACTAGAGACGGCAGCAGAACACGAGTGATTACGTGCGGCGCAGCGCAAGGGTCAATCCTCGGACCTGACCTATGGAACGACACGTACGACGGTATCCTATGTATGTAAACGCCAGATGACACTCACTTGGTGGCATTTGCTGATGACGCCGCTGCAGTAATTGTCGCGAGAACTCCCGCTGAAGCTCAGCGCAAGCTGAACGTTGTGATGCTCCAGGTTCATGCATGGCTAGTCGAACATGGCCTTAAACTAGCCGCGGAGAAAACGGAGTTGCTTTTCCTTACAAGAAGCAACATGCGGCTGGAAATCCCGATGCAGGTCTGTGGCCACGCCACAAGCACTCAGAAGAGTGCAAAGTACCTAGGGCTGCAGCTAGACTCCAGGCTTAACTTCTGGGCACAAATTAAATACGCAGCTGAGAAAGCCAGCAGGGCCACAGCATCGCTAGGCAGACTGATGGCAAACATTGGAGGCCCCACGCAGAGCAAGCGGCAACTGCTCCTGAGCATCACTAACAACATTCTACTCTATGGATGCAAAGTGTGGGCAGAAGCCTTAAAAGCGGATTGCCGACGTTAGGTGTACGCGGCGGTGCAGCGCACCGCGGCACTCAGGATAGCTTCTGCGTACCGGAAAGTGTCTGAGGCTGCAGTATTAGTTATTAGCAGCTGTATACCTATCGATCTGCTTGCCATCGAGCGTAGGAAACGCTGGGTAACAATGGGAGAAGGATGGCTTATGCCCTTCCAAGGGGTTAGAAGGCAGTCAATGCAGCAATGGCAAGAACGCTGGAGCGCACATACCAGAGGCAGATGGACTGCGAGACTTATACCCAACTTAAGAAATTGGATAACGAGAAAACATGGAGAGGTTAACTACTACCTTACGCAGCTGCTGTCCGGGCATGGATATTTCCGCAAATACCTATTCCGCATGGGTAAAACAGAAGGCAGCTGCTGTATCTATGGTGATGCGGCTGTAGACGACGTCGAACACACATTTTTCCACTGCCAAAAATGGAATGAGAATATATGCGCACTCGAAACTACGATAGGGCACATTGACGCCGGAAACATAGTGGCCAAAATGATTTTGAAACAGGAGTCGTGGGATGCTGTAATGAGCTTTGCTGGATTTATATAACAGGAGAAGAAACGCGATCTGGATGCGTTTGTAATAGTCGAGCGACGCATCGCGCAGACTAATGCACAGTAGCACGATGCGGTGCTGTGGCAAAGCGGGATCCGGACGCGGATCAATTTGAAGAAGTCTTAATGACCTAGTGCCCCCTGCTTTGAAGTAGAACCACAGGAGTACCAGAGCAGGAAAGGGCACAGAGGGGGAATGGTTTTAGTCCAAGTGACACTTATGACGATAAGTAGTGGTTAGTGCAATAGGCATTTAAAAAAAAAAAAAAATTATTATTATTATTATTATTATTATTATTATTATTATTATTATTATTATTATTATTATTATTATTATTATTATTATTATTATTATTATTATTATTATTATTATTATTATTATTATTATTATTATTATTATTATTATTATTATTATTATTATTATTATTATTATTATTATTATTATTATTATTATTATTATTATTATTATTATTATTATTATTATTATTATTATTATTATTATTATTATTATTATTATTATTCTCCCCCGCGGACTGCCACCTTGTCGTGGTGGGGGGGGCCCGAACCAAAGCACGTCAAGCCAGGCGTGTTGTTGTGTCGCTAAGAGCAGTCCTAAGGGAAGGAACCCTAAAATAAAACCAACGATGAGTGTCGATATAGGAGGAAAAGTTACGGTGCAGGGGGTCGGATCCCCAGTACCGGCGGCCGACAGGGGTGTTCGAGCGGGCCCCGGGGCGTCGAGATCATGCAACCGCGAAGCATCGGAGGTGGACCACTTGGCCTGCGTTGCTGATATAGAGACAAGTGAGCATGAGGTGCCGCCAGCGAAAGCGCCAAACGACGAGATAAGAAAAGGGGAGGGAAATCAACCATTTCAGAGAAGTTCCAGGTTGCAGAGGACTCCACCACGAGCTATTGAAGTCACGGTTTTGCCATCAATCAATTCTGCACCCAACCCTCAAAGGATTCCCAAGCTCTTCCCAGCCCATACTAATCAGACTGGGGAGACAGCTACCACCGTTAGTAAGGATACCCCACATAATACTACGAAGACCGGAAAGCCAAATCAGTCAACGAGAGCACAGATTGCGCAAGTTCGAAGGGAGGAAGAACACCTAATGGAAAGGTGCCTTGAGGTAGTTGCCAATATGAAGGCGGCAACGAACCGGCAGAAGAATATCTCCAACGATGTTAAGCATGGCCTTGCCACCTTGGAGGAAACGTTTTCAGCTATGAAGGCCTGCAGGTCAATTTGGGACGGCCTAGTGGAAGAAGCAAAAAAAGGGTACACAAAATAAAGAGGAGGAAAAAACATACACGCCAACAGAGAAACGTTTAGCTTCTAGCCCTGCGGAACAGAATGCTGAAAAACGCACTAAGACTGTGGAAACTAACCCAGAACGTTTGGTCATCTCGAAGAGGACAAAACGGGTGCTTAAGCTGGCAGCAAAAAAGAACGCCGAGGTTCTAACTCCCTTGGCCAAGAAAGATGTCCCTAGGAAGGAACCAGCTCCCGGGAAGAAAAAGAAGGGAAGGATGAAAGCCAGGACACGAACGGAGGCGATCTTGATTCGACCCGAGGGAGGTCAGTCTTATGCCGACATACTAAAGAAGATGAAAGACAAGGTGAACCCGGAAAGCACAGGCGTCCAAATAAGGACTATCCGAGAGACCCGAACTGGGGGAGTCTTACTCGAAATTGGACCAGGCTCCAAGAACAGTGTTGCCTTTCGGCACTCAATTGCGGCGGCGCTCGGTGGACAGGCAGCTGTTTCCTCCCTGAAACCTAGGTGCTCTATGGAGATCCGGGACATCGACTGTCTAACAGAGGTGGCCGATATTAAAGCAGCCCTTAAACGGGATGTGCCCAATCTTGGGGATGTTAAGGTTGGATTCATCCCCGGAACGATGAGGGGACAAAGGATGGCGGTGGTTGAGATGGATCAGTCCGATGCATCTCTTTTCCTGGAGCGTGGTAAGATCCGCATTGGCTGGGTAAGCTGCCGACTGCGGGAAAGAATAGCTGTGACGCGCTGCTACAGATGCCTTGGATATGGACATGTTGCCAAGGGGTGCAAGGGGCCCGATCGAAGCTCCATGTGCTATAAATGTGGGGCAGCTGGGCATAGAGGCAAGACGTGTAACGCGGTGGTACGCTGCTTCATATGTGCCGACAAAGGCATTAGCGAGGACGCGATTGGACACAAACCTGGGTCCGGAAACTGCAGAACGTTTAGAGAAGCGCTCCAGAAGGCCAGAGAGAAAACGCCATGATTCGCGTTCTCCAGGCAAACATGAATAGGTGCCGAACAGCCAACGACCTACTTCACCAGTTGGCAATAGAGAAGATGATCGACCTGCTACTGCTGAGTGAGCAGTATCGGAATGCGGAGTCCACCTCTTGGTTCTCCGATAACCTCGGTACTGCAGCTATCTGGGTGCTGGATCCTGGAAAGGTTCATGTCGCCAGTCATGGTCGAGGTGATGGATATGTCTGGGTGAGATGTGGTGCGGTGACCTTCTTTAGCTGCTATTTAACGCCTAACCAGACGATCGAAAGCTACAGAAGACAGCTGGATGGACTGGAAGATGCAGTGATGGGGTTTTCTGGACACAAGGTGGTGGCCGGAGACTTCAACGCGAAAGCCCTGGAATGGGGTATGCCCTACCCTGATGGCCGGGGTAAGCTCGTGCTGGAAATGGCTGCAAGAGCGGGGCTTATAGTTCTGAATATAGGAGACGCGACGACCTTTCGGAGGCCGGGATATGGGGAAACAATCCCAGATGTCTCGTTCGGCTCAGAGGGCCTCGGACCACTCGTCCAGGGCTGGAGGGTCATTGAGGACTACACTGGTAGTGATCACCAATACATAACATTTGATGTAAGAAACGGTGGCTCCCAGCGCAGGGAGACGCGAAGGCAATTCACTAGATGGAATCTGGCGAGGATGATGACCGAGGCTTTCCAGAGGAAAATTGATGGCGGCGCTGCATTGATGGAGGAGGTTAATCGGAATGGGGGCGTAACAGCGGAGACACTGACGGGTTCGACAATGAGTGTCATAAGGACGGCGTGTGAGGCATCCATGCCCCGCAGTAGGCCCCGACACGGTAAAAAACCTGTTTATTGGTGGACACCGGAGATAGCGGAACTGCGCAGGAGATGCCACAGTCTGCGACGTGCCGCGCAACGCGTTAGGAACCGAGTCGAAGCTAGTGAAAGATCGGCTGACCATAAGGCTGCGAAAAAGGAACTGCGTCGAGCCATCAATCAGAGCAAGGCCCGTTGTTGGAGGGAGTTGGTGGAAGATGTAGACAGGGATCCCTGGGGACTGGGCTACAAACTCGTGACACAGAAGCTGGGGGCTCTGAAACCTGTGGAACCCAAAGAAGCCGTGTTGAAGGAGAGCATTGTTGATACTCTGTTTCCCCAGCACACGATAAGGCCGCAGAGGCATTGGGGCCAAATTGAAGAAATCCCTCTGTTTACTCTGGAAGAACTGGAGCAGGCGGTCCTCACGATGAAGGATAAAAAGGCACCAGGCCCGGACGGGATACCAAGTGAGGTTCTGAAGCTAGTGTACCGACAGAACCCAGGACTCCTACTGCGCATGTATAATGCATGCTTGGTAGAGGGCGTATTCTACACAGGCTGGAAAACCGCAAGGCTGGCACTGATCAGCAAAGGAAAAGGCAATCCGGACTCTCCATCGTCCTACCGTCCGTTGTGTATGCTAGACACAGCGGGAAAGGTGATGGAAAAGCTGATGAAGTCTAGGCTTAAAACAGCAATTTGTAACGCCGGTGGGCTCTCGACGAGGCAGTACGGGTTTAGGTCGGGCAGGTCTACGAGGGATGCGGTTCTTGAGGTAGTTGCAGCGGTCAAAAGAGCCGAGGACCATAACCACTTCTCTCGACGAGTGGTTCTATTAGTAACTCTTGACGTTAAGAATGCGTTCAACTCGGCCAGTTGGACAGACATGATGGAGGCTCTGGAACACAGCTTCGGAGTGCCAGCGTACTTGCTCCGTATGATCGACTCCTACCTTTCGGATCGAGGACTCCTCTACGAGACCAAAGAGGGAGTTAAGAGAAAGGCGATCACATCGGGGGCGGCACAGGGATCTATCCTAGGACCGGATCTATGGAACGCCACCTACGACGGACTACTGAGAGAGGAAATGCCAGAGGAGTCTTGCCTTATTGGGTATGCTGACGACGTTGCTGCACTGGTTGCAGCGCGGGATCTAGAACGAGCCCAACTTAAGCTCAACCAAGTGATGAGAATTGTTGGAAGTTGGATGACAAAGCATGGACTATCACTTGCATTACACAAGACGGAAGTTGTAGTCCTTACAAAGAAGAGAATATAGACGATCATCCCAGTGAGAGTCGGAGATGCTACAATCATGTCGAAACCTGCAGTAAAATATCTTGGAATGCTAATAGACACAAAACTGAGCTTCTACCAACAGATCAAGCAAGCGGCTGACAAGGCCGCGGGGGGCGTGGCTGCACTCAGTAGGCTAATGGCCAATGTTGGGGGCCCGTCTTCCAGCAAGCGCCGCTTGCTGATGAGCGCGGTTCAGTCGGTCTTGCTGTATGGAGCAGAGATCTGGGCCAACTCTATGGAAAAAGAAATGTACCGGATGAGGCTCGCACAGGTCCAACGAAGGGGGGCTTTGAGAGTGGCCTCGGCTTATCGCACGGTGTCGGAGCCTGCGGTATTGGTGATCGCTGGAGTGACACCAATACACCTCCTTGCTAAGGAGCGGCGTGCTATCTTCTTAAGGGAAACTGCGTCCGACGGTGAAATAGCGCCCCAAGAAGACGAGAAAGCCCACACAATCCGCGAATGGCAGAGTCTCTGGCAGAGGGAAAGTCGAGGAAGATGGACGGCACGTCTCATCCGAGACGTGGAGCAGTGGATAACGAGGAAGCATGGCGAGGTAGATTTCTACCTGACACAGCTACTCTCGGGACACGGCTACTTTCGCCACTATCTTCATCGAATAGGAAAGGCAGAATCAGATGATTGTCTGTACTGTCCTAGAAGCAGAGACAACGCCGAACATGCTTTCTTTGTGTGTAAAAAATGGGAAAGGCAGCGAGTGATGCTAGCTCAGCAAGCAGAGAGCCAAATAACACCGGACACTATAGTAGCAGTGATGCTCCAGAGTGAGACGAATTGGAGAAGAGTGGCACAATACGTACAGAGGGTGCTAAGGACAAAGAAGGCCGATATGGACCGAGCTCAGATGGAAATTGAGCTTGCAGCGAGCTTGAACACGCCGTGAGCACAACCCGGAACTACCCGCTTAGGCGAACAAAAATGTAATATGAGAAAGAAGAAGATGGCGATAAGGGCCACAGGAAGGATCTAGCCTGAAGTAATGTGTTAAACGGTTCCAGGCTAGTGTCCGAGGTGAGTCGATTTGGTCGACGGCAGGGGAGGGGTTTTAGTGGGTGCAAGCCCCACATACCTCTCTGCAGCGGCAGATTGAGAGATGCGCACAGGCATTTCCCCTCCCCGAAAAAAAAAAAAAAAAAAAAAAAAAAATTATTATTATTATTATTATTATTATTATTATTATTATGGGGTCGGAGGGTCGAGGGCAGCATATAGCCTAAAGAATAAGAAAGCCCCAGGACCCGATAACATCCCTTCGGAAGTTCTGAAAGTTATTGCAGAATGTAGGCCAAATGTACTGCTCGACATGTACAACGCGTGTATACTTAATGGGAGCTTTCACGATACCTGGAAAGTACAGCGACTAGTACTGATAGGGAAAGGAAAAGGAGACCCTACGACGCCATCCGCATACCGCCCTCTTTGCATGCTAGACACAGCAGGGAAACTCTTAGAAAAGATGATTAAGCCCCGATTAGCAGTGGCAGTAGAACGTGCTAGAGGTCTCTCTCCCAGGCAGTACGGCTTTAGACCAGGCAGGTCTACAATAGGAGCTATCCAAGAGGTGGTGAATGAAGCGCTCAAGACAAAACGAGGAAACCACTACTCGAGACCCATAACCCTGTTAGCAACGCTGGATGTAAAAAACGCGTTCAACAGCGTCAGATGGACAGATATGTTGGCAGCACTTGAGAGACGATCTCACATACCGGAGTACCTGATGTGTATCATTGATAGTTACCTCAGCAACAGGAAATTAATATACAAGACCAGCTCAGGCGAAAAGTGTATAAATATAAACTCAGGAGCTGCACAAGGTTCCATTCTTGGGCCGGAACTCTGGAACATAAGCTATGATGAAATCCTCCGCATAGAAATGCCTGAAGACACTTTTCTAGTGGGGTACGCAGACGACATAGTAGCAGTGATCACGGCGCGGAACACAGAATACGCACAGAGGCTACTTACTCGGGTGATGGTACGAGTCAAGGACTGGCTGGACGCACACGGTTTGCAGCTAGCGACTGAAAAAACAGAGCTGATTGTAATAGCCGGTAGAAGAATCCTTCTAGAAGTGGATATGAGAGTCAACGACAGTCATATAAGGACACAAAAGGTGATCAAATATCTGGGCGTTAGACTAGATACCAAATTGACATTCGAGCCACATCTTCAGTACGTTAAAAAAAGAGCAGCCGAGGCAACGAGAAACCTCAGCAGGCTCATGGCAAATATCGGCGGACCAACTCAAGCAAGGAGAAAACTCTTGATGGAGATCAACAACTCCATTCTGCTATATGGAAGCGAAATCTGGGCAGAGACTTTGGAAACCAAAAGTAGGCAGAAGCCACTACTCTATCAGAGAACGAGCGCACTAAGGATAAACAGTGCATACAGAACGGTGTCCGGCGCTGTCGCACTAGCCATCGCAGGCGTGATACCGATAGACCTCTTAGCTAAGGAACGAAAGACAATCTACGAGCTACGACAACTAGGACAATATTCTAGGCAAACCGCAGACACATGTAGACAGGCAACGTTAGCATTATGGCAAGAAAGATGGGCAGGCGAGAGCACAGGAAGATGGACAGCCAGGCTCATACCTAACCTTAAGGCATGGGTCGAACGTCAGAATGGGGACGTAGATTACTACATCACCCAAGTGCTTACAGGACATGGATATTTTAGTGCCTTTCTACACAAGATAGAGAAAAGCGCAGTAGCCAGCTGCGTGTATGGCGACGCCGAGATCGACAATGCTGAGCACACAATTTTTCACTGTGTGCGTTTCACATTAGAAAAAAGACGACTTATACAAGAGATCGGTCAAATAACACCGGACAACCTTGTGTCAAAGATGATCATCAGAGACGACAACTGGAAGAAAGTAGCGGCCTTCATCAGTCAAATCTTAAGAAGCAAGAAAAAAGACCTAGATGAGAGGTCGTAATAGGGTGTCTGGACGCAGATAAGAGCTTAGTGCTAAGATGTCTCATCTAATAACTAAGGCTCATGCTTCTATAAGAAAACGGCGCTTGGCGCATAAAGGCCCCACTTCGAAGTATTGCGAAAGCGTTTCCGAAGTGGAGAAAGGCCTAACGGGGAGGGGTTGTTTAGTGGGTATTCTACTATGTAGCGAGCCCCACACTCCCTAACTAAGACGTTAGTTGGAAGTGCGTAAATGCATTTTCCCCTCCCAACCCAAAAAAAAAAAAAAAAAAAAAAATGGGGTCGGAAGCTCCGATTGTATGGCAACGTGTCTGTTAGCTTTAACATGGCAAAGTCCAGCAGAATCCATACAAGCGATCTTCAAGCAGCTCATCGCCTCCCCGTGGCGACCCCGGGCACTGGTACTTCGGTCACCCGACAGAGTACATGCTAAGATGAGAAGGCGTCCCAGCTGATGCCTGACGCAAGAAAGGCTCACCGTGGAAAAAATCCAGGATGCGGCTGCACCCGAAGTCGGGCGGCATCCTGGTTAGCGTCTGACCCATAGTGGGCGGCTACTTTCAGGTCTTTCTCCGAATCGGTAGACATAAAAGAAGATCCGTCGCCGACGACTAAGGCATTCCAGTACTTGAGTACCCAGACTGAACCCCTGATGAAATGGCTGCTGGGCTAATGCCGCAGCTGTCTCCGTCCTATTAAAACCCGGCGAGTCTTTAAGTACGTTCAAATCTCATCACCATTGAATTGATGGTACAGGTGCAGTTGAGAGGACTCCTGCTTAGCGTTCGTCCTGGCTCTGAACACTTGTACTCATAAAGTCTTGTGACAACCCTTGCATGAACCTCACTGCCTGCAAAGGGACCAATGGGGACATAACGAACGACTGTACACATGAGAGGAGATAGCGGCCTAAAGTTTGGACCCATATAAAATGAACAATCAATACAAACAACAAAAACAAAGCGAGGAAGAGATAGGAGTTTTTAGCAGAAGCCGGATGATGACGAGGTCACCGACACAGATGGCCACGGACACAGAGAAGGTGGTCAAACAAACCACGAACCAGACAACGCCAACGCCAATCAGAGAAGCACCAGATAAGCAAAACAGCGTCATGGCAAGGCTACCAACTCAGACGGCCAACCAACAGAGAGAAGTGGAAATTGAGAGTGAAGCAGAACCCGATAGAGGAGCGCAATGCATGGAAACTCCAGCTGCAACCCTGGGCCTGCACAAAAATGCAACTCAAGCAAACAGCTCCCCGCGCCAGGAGCTGATCTACAAAATGAGAGCACTTGAAGAGGAAACAGTGACACAATGCAAGAGTGTACTCCGCAAGATGAAGCAGGCAATTAGCAAGCAAAGAAACATTAGCATGGATGTCAAAGATGGAGTGTCAAAACTCTACGAGCTTATTGATGTGCTTGAGAGCCACAGGAGAAGCTGGAAAGCAGCTGAGAAAGAAAGATCAGACGAAACTTATAGAAAAGCAGCGGCAAAGGCAGAAAGAGAGAAGTACAATACTCCAGGGACCCCTATCTCAAAGAGGGTCGCTTCCAGCCCAGCTGTGCCGGCATCTGCAAAGAAGGTAAGAAGTACGGAGCCAGACGGTTTCCAAATAGTTTGCTCCAAAAAGAATAGACAACAAAAAAACAAGAAAGCGGAAGCTGCAAGAGATGTGCATAGTGATAAGGGGGAAAACAACAAAGAACCCGCTAGAGCAAGGACACGAAACGATGTCAAACAAAGGACGTGAATCCGACCCGATGCTGTTCTAATTAAACCAGCTGAAGGTAAAACCTATGCAGAAGTGCTCGGCAACCTACGTAAAAACGTAATAGTTGACGACGGCGAGAGCTCAATACGTGCTATAAGAAAAACGAAAACGGGAGATATGCTGCTGGAGTTTACTAGAGGAAGCCAAACTCAAAAGGTTTGCAATGGCATTCAGGACCTTCTTAAAGACACAGCCACAGCAAAAGTTCTGAGACCAACCGCTAAGATAGAGATCCGGGATCTGGACAGCTATACAGAAGAATCGGAAGTCAAGCTCGCAATATCGGCCGCAACAAACGGATCAATCGATGAAATACGGGTACGCTTGACAAAAACGAATGAGCAGGAACAAAGACGAGCCTTCGTCATACTCCCAGCCGAATACGCAGAAAAAATGCTTAAGGAACCGAGAATTAAAATCGGATGGACCCGATGCCGAGTAAAGCGCTGTGAAGACACTAAACGCTGCTTCAGATGCTTCGGTAACAATCACGTTAAGAGTAACTGCACTGGGCCGAATCGAAGTAACCTATGCATTAAATGTGGAGAAGTCGGGCATAAAATGAAAGAATGCACAAAGCCCCCAAGGTGCTGTGTATGCGCATACGAAAATCGAACAGAGCTCAATCACTTCCCGGGGGCGCATAACTGCATAGCCAGTAACAGGAATGCCAAAATATGAAAATCATTCAAGCTAATCTACACAGAAGCCGAACAGCAGACTCTCTTTTGTCTCAAATAATAATAGAACATCAAACTGACATGGTAATAATAAGCGAACAATATAAGAACAGGGAAGATGGTATCTGGCTTGAGGATCTCACTAAAACAGCCGCTATATGGATTCCAGCAAGAAGTAGAATACGGCATAGGGATGTAAGACAAGGCAATGGGTACGTCAGCGTTCGAGTAGGTGACTATAACATACTAAGTTGCTACCTAACACCAAGCGATGATATCCAAACATTTAAGCACAAATTGGATGGGATCGAAGACACTGTTGTGCAGCTACAAGGCAAAAGCATCGTAGCAGGCGACTTTAACTCAAGAGCGGAAGAATGGGGCATGCCATCAACTGATCCCAGGGGTCGAAGAGTGGTAGAAATGTCAGCTAGAACTGGTCTTGTAGTAGCTAATACAGGTACAACCCCAACCTTTTGCAGAGACGGATGTGAAGGTACGATCCCAGATATCACTCTGGTCTCGGAAAGACGGTCTGAAGAGATACAGAACTGGAAAGTCCTGGATATTTATACCGCTTGGATCCACCTCTATAATAAAGAGCCCACCCACTTCAATTAGGCAGCGAAAATGGAACGTCCGACGCCTAAACATAGATGCCCTCATTAATGAATTTGACAGAAGGATCGTCCCAAGCTCAAGTCCTGGGACCACAGAGAACATAGTTGATCGCACTATGAATGCTATCAAAAGAGCCTGTGAAGCATCAATGACAAAATCGGGAAATAGGCACAGAGTTGGACAGGAAGTATACGCAAGAAATTGACGTCCTTAGACAGAACTGTGTAAGGTGCAGGCGGCGGCTAACCAGAGCCAGAAGACGAGGAAATTTCGCGGAAGAGGACGCTCACAGTCGGAAAGCAAAATAAGAACTTAATGCAGCCATACGTAGGAGTAAACAGGAAAAGTGGAAAGGCCTTTGCGACGATATTAACAACGACCCGTGGGGTCTTGGGTATAAAATTGTTATGAAAAAGCTTAGGGCCAACAACACAACTCCCATCATGGAGGATGAGAAATTAGAGAATATTGTAAAAGCTTTGTTTCCGTCTCATCCGGCGAGAACTATTAATACAGAGCAAGGATATGATGATCCATTCGAGCTTTTTACCGAAAATGAGCTTAGTACGGCGGCCAGAAGTATAAGAAACGGGAAAGCACCCGGCCCTGACAATGTCCCTACAGAAGTACTTAAGGCTCCTAGAGCCTTTGCTACTAGGCAAATCGACCCCAAATTCTTTTAAAAATGTTTAACAGTTGCATCCACTCGGGAATCTTCCCTAAGTGTTGGAAGATACAGCGGCTAGTATTAATTGAGAAAGGCAAGGGTGATCCTGACTCACCATCGGCATACCGACCACTATGCATGCTTAACACTGCAGGAAAGCTTTTGGAAAAACTAATTAAACCTAGACTGGCAGCAGCAGTTGAAAATTCGGGTGGACTATCACCTAGGCAGCACGGCTTTAGACCAGGCAAGTCAACAATAGGAGCAATAAGAGAGGTGACGCAAGCAGCACTAGCAAGCCAGCAAGGGAACCACCGCTCAAGGCCAATCGTGGTGCTGGTCACACTAGACGTTAAGAATGCCTTTAACAGCGCCAAGTGGTCAGTCATGACTGAGGCACTTCAAGTCCGTTTTCGCATCCCAAGTTACCTGCTTCGGATAATAAGTAGCTACTTAGAGGACCGAAAGCTTGTGTACCAAACCATGACAGGCGAAAAGAGCTTTCAGATAACTGCGGGTGCGGCGCAAGGATCCATACTAGGGCCTGATCTTTGGAATATCGCCTATGATGACATCCTTAAACTAGAGATGCCAGACGACACTTTTCTCGTCGGCTACGCAGATGACATCGTTGCAGTCATTAACAAAAGGTTATTAAATATTTAGGAGTACGACTGGACTCAAACCTGTCCTATCAGGCGCAGATCAAGCACGCAATAACTAAGGCTGCCGCTGCCACACGCTCTCTCAGCAGACTCATGGCAAATGTTACAATGCCGCAGAAAGCTCTTGATGGAAGCAACCAATAGCATCATGCTGTATGGCTGTGAGATATGGGCAAACACCATGAATAGAAAAACACGAGTAAATCAGCTCACCGCTGTACAAAGAACATCCGCGCTGAGAATCATAAGTGCTTATCGGACGGTCTCTGCAGCCGCTGCGCTGGTCATTGCAGGCGCGACGCCCATTGATTTGTTGGCAAAAGAACGGAAAAAGATCTACGAGCTACGAATATCCGGACAGGCAAATAGACAATCACTCCAGCAATGCAAACAGCAGACACTCGACCTTTGTCAAGAAAGATGGAATAACGAGAGCACCGTAAGATGGACGGCGAGACTATTACCCGACATCAAACACTGGATAACAAGAAATGGGGGAGATGTTGATTACTATGTGACACAAATGCTCACTGGTCATGGATACTTTAACGCCTATCTTCATATGATTGAAAAAAGTACACAAGCTAGTTGTGTTTATCATGACGCCGAAAGAGATGATGCAGAACACACTGTGTTCCACTGTAAACGATTCGCAGAAAAGCGACTTCGGCTTTTTGAAACAATTGGGAGCTTCTGCCCGGAAAATATAGTCTGCAAAATGATAAGCGATGACGAAATATGGAAGAAAATAGCTGCTTACATCGGCGACATCCTCCGGCTGAAAAAGAAGGACCTGGACGAGAGCATTGGGTAGTCTGGACGCAGACCAAAAAGAGAGCGCTAGGCGCCAAGGGGCCCCACTTCGAAGTAATGCGAGAGCTTTTCCGAAGTGGAAGAGGCCCAGAGAGGCGGGGTTGTTAGTGGGTGCAAGCCCCACATACCACATTGCGACGGCAACGTGAGATGCAGAAGGCATTTTCCCCGCCTCTGCCCAAAAAAAAAAAAAAAATTATAATTATTATTATTATTATTATTATTTGGAGTTGGAAGTTCTGTCTGTATGGCAAAGCGTCTGATCGGCTTTAACTTGGTAAAGCCCAGCGTGATCCATTTAATGATAAACTTCAAGCATCTCACCGCCTCCACGTGGCGACTCCGGAAACAGTTTTCTTCGTCATCCGACAAGGATCTGGCTAAGGTGAGAAGACGACAACCTGACTATGGACACGGACTACGATATGGATACGATATGGAATACACGCTTTGGGCTGACGACTGCAGTATTCGGTTACCTTAGTACGCAAGAGTGATATCTTGCTGAAACGGCTTTCCGGCTAATGCTGCCAGTCGCCTCCGTCCCGCTAAAATTGTGGCTAGTCTCCATTTACGTTCTAAGCACGTCACCATTGAATTGGCGGTACAGGTCTTGTTGAGTTTACTCCAAGTTGGCGTCCGATCCTGGCTCTGAACAGAAGCACCCATAAGGACTCCTGTCAACCCTCGCGTGGCCTCTCTGTTGGCGTTATTGCCATCACAGACAACCACGGGGATCAATGGACGACGGTTCTTTCGTGTGAGGATAGCGGACTGGAGCGGGGACCCATTTAGAATGAACAACAATCTCCAACAACAAGAAACGGAAGAGAGGCAAACATTTGGCAGAAGTACTCTAATGACAAGATCACCAACTGATCAAAGAACAAAGCAGCTGTTAGACGAAGATTCGGCACATGGTAGCCTTTATTGCAGAAATGGTAAGACCCAGCAGTTATCTATCTGCCATGACACGCAGCAGAAACAAACAGAAGGCAGCTGCTGTATCTATGGTGATGCGGCTGTAGATGACGTCGAACACACATTTTTCCACTGCCAAAAATGGAATGAGAATAGATGCGCACTCGAAACTACGATAGGGCACATTGACCCCGGAAACATAGTGGCCAAAATGATTTTGAAACAGGAGTCGTGGGATGCTGTAATGAGCTTTGCTGGATTTATATTACAGGAGAAGAAACGCGATCTGGATGCGTTTATAATAGTCGAGCAACGCATCGTGCAGACTAATGCACAGGTGCACGATGCGGTGCTTTGGCAAAGCGGGATCCGGACGCGGATCAATTTGAAGAAGTCTTAATGACCTATTGCCCCCTGCTTTGAAGTAGAACCACAGGAGTACCAGAGCAGGAAAGGGCACAGAGGGGGAATGGTTTTAGTCCAAGTGACACTCACACTTATGACTATAAGTAGTGGTTAGTGCAATTGGCATTTCCAACCCCTCCTCGACAGCAAAAAAAAAAAAAACTAAATAAAAAAAAAACATTATTTTTATTATTATTATTTTTATTATGGAGCCAAATTGTGTATGCTAGACACAGCAGGAAAGGTGATGGAAAAGCTGATCAGGCTAAGGCTTACGACAGCAATCCGTAACGCCGGTGGACTCTCACCGAGGCAGTACGGGTTTAGAGCGGGTAGGTCCACGAGGGATGCGGTTCTTGAAGTAGTTGCAGCTGTCAAAAGAGCCGAGGACCATAATAACTTCTCGCGTCGATTGGTACTTCTAGTGACTCTTGACGTAAGGAATGCGTTTAACTCGGCTAGGTGGACAGATATGATGGAGGCTCTTTAGCATAGCTTCGGGGTGCCGGCGTACTTGCTCCGAATGATCGATTCCTACCTCTCGAATCGCGGACTCCTCTATGAGACCAGAGAGGGAGTGCAGAGAAAGGTGGTCACATCGGGGGCGGCCCAGGGGATCTATGCTAGGACCGGATCTTTGGAACGCCACCTACGATGGACTGCTGAGACTGGAAATGCCGGAGGAGTCATGCCTGGTTGGGTATGCTGACGACGTTGCTGCACTGGTGGCAGCGCGTGACCTGGACCGGGCCCAACTTAAGCTCAACCAAGTGATGAGAACTGTAGTTAGCTGGATGGCGGAACATGGGCTGTCACTTGCGTTGAACAAGACGGAAGTGGTAGTCCTGACCAAGAAAAGAATACCGACGATCGTCTCGGTGAAAGTTGGGGATGCTACGGTAATGTCGAAACCTGCTGTCACATATCTTGGCAGGCTTATAGACACCAAGCTGAGCTTCTTTCACCAGATCAAGCAGGCCGCTGACAAGGCGGCACATGGCGTTACTGCACTCAGTAGGCTAATGGCCAATGTCGGGGGCCCGGCTTCCAGCAAGCGCCGCCTGCTGATGAGCGCAGTTCAGTCGGTCTTGCTGTATGGAGCAGAGATATGGGCCAACTCTCTTGAAAAAGACATGTATCGGATGAGACTCGCACAGGTTCAACGAAGGGGGGCATTGAGAGTGGCTTTGGCTTATCGCACGGTGTCGGAGCCTGCGGTATTGGTGATTGCTGGGGTGACACCAATACACCTCCTTGCTAAGGAGCGGCGTGCAATTTTCTTGAGGAAATCTGCGCAGGACGGAGAAATAGCGTCCCAAGACGAGAAAGCCCGTACACTTTGCGAATGGCAGAGTCTTTGGCAGAGGGAAAGTCGGGGAGGATGGACGGCGCGTCTCATCTCAGACGTGGAGCCGTGGATCAGAAGGAAGCATGGTGAGGTAGATTACTACCTAACACAGCTTCTCTCGGGACACGGCTACTTTCGCCACTACCTTCACCGAATGGGAAAGTCAACATCACAAGATTGCTTGTACTGTCCCGGATGCAGAGACAACGCTGAACATACATTCTTTGTGTGTCACAAATGGGAATGGCAGCGCTTGATGCTGGCTCAGCAAGCAGAGAGTGAAATCACACCGGATGATAAAGTGGCGGTAATGCTTCAGAGGGAGGGTAATTGGAGCCGAGTGGCACAGTACGTACAGAGGATTCTAAGGGCCAAGAAGGCCGATCTGGATCGGACTCTGGGTGAGTTTTGATCTTGTAATAAGTTTGAACTCGCCCTGAGCTTGGTCCGCAGCGGCCTTCTTGAGTGATCGAGCTTGTAATAAGTGAAAAAGAAGTAGATGGCGTTTATGGCCACATGCAGGATCTAGCCCGAAGTAATGTGTTAAACGGTTCCGGGCTAGTGTCCGAGGTGAGTCGATTTGGTCGAAGGCAGGGGAGGGGTTTTAGTGGGTGCAAGCCCCACATACCTCTCTGCAACCGCAGATTGAGAGATGAGCATAGGCATTTCCCCTCTCCGAAAAAAAAAAAAAAAAAAAATTATTATTATTATTATTATGGAGTTGGAAGTTCTGTCTGTATGGCAAAGCGTCTGATCGGCTTTAACTTGGTAAAGCCCAGCGTGATCCATTTAATGATAAACTTCAAGCATCTCACCGCCTCCACGTGGCGACTCCGGAAACAGTTTTCTTCGTCATAAGACAAGGATCTGGCTAAGGTGAGAAGGCGTTATGACAACCTGACTATGGACACGGACTACGATATGGATACGATATGGAATACACGCTTTGGGCTGACGACTGCAGTATTACCTTACGTATTACCTTAGTACGCAAGAGTGATATCTTGCTGAAACGGCTTTCCGGCTAATGCTGCCAGTCGCCTCCGTCCCGCTAAAACTGTGGCTAGTCTCCATTTACGTTCTAAGCACGTCACCATTGAATTGGCGGTACCGGTCTTGTTGAGTTTACTCCAAGTTGGCGTCCGATCCTGGCTCTGAACAGAAGCACCCATAAGGACTCCTGTCAACCCTCGCGTGGCCTCAGTGTTGGCGTTATTGCCATCACAGACAACCACGGGGATCAATGGACGACGGTTCTTTCGTGTGAGGATAGCGGACTGGAGCGGGGACCCATTTAGAATGAACAACAATCTCCAACAACAAGAAACGGAAGAGAGGCAAACATTTGGCAGAAGTACTCTAATGACTAGATCACCAACTGATCAAAGAACAAAGCAGCTGTTAGACGAAGATTCGGCACATGGTAGCCTTTATTGCAGAAATGGTAAGACCCAGCAGTCATCTATCTGCCATGACACACAGCAGACATTGGTAACTCCGCAGCCGGTACCTGAGGTAGAAAACACCCCAGAAACCGCAGGTACACCAGCAGCCCAGCCACGAGGCCGTTTGATGACGCCAACTCAGGTATTTATCGCAAAAATGCGGGCAAACGAGGAAGCAGCTGTAGCTGAGTGCAGACGAGTTCTGCGAAAAGTCAAGGCGGCCACGATGAAACAGCGGAACATAAGCATGGATGTCAAGGATGGTGTATCTGAGCTTGGGGAAATCCTTACTATCCTCGAGACCTGTAGGTCAGGCTGGCTGAAAGCTGAGACTGCTACGAGAGAAGCCAGAGAAACTGCCCATGTAGATGTAGCGGTGGGGACACCCACAACAAGCAAACGGCTAGTGGAAACGCTTCCTACAAGCAAGTGAGCAGCTACAAGTCCTGCCGAGGTGGTGATGCCTCAAAAAAAGGGGCGGTGTGAAGGTTCTGAGAAGTGGCAAACAATCATTAGCAAGAAAGCCAACAAGACGCAAAAGCAGCAGACCAAAGCGCAACCTCCGAAAGAACGCGAGGTTAAGGCGAGAACCGAAAAAAAGAGAAGAGCGAGCGAGGAAGAATTAGCCGCACCTCAAACCGGAAATCAGACGCGGTATTAATAAAACCAGCAGAGGGACACAGTTACGCTGATGTCCTTAAAAACCTGCGAGAAAATGCAAAGTTTGACGAAGACGTCAAAATAAAGGGAGTCCGCAAAGCGAAGACCGGTGCTCTCCTCCTCGAGTTGGAGAAAGGCGAGAAGCTAAAGCCGGAACTCTGTGCACAGCTACAGACAGTGCTCCAAAACACTGCTGATGTGGCTAGCGCCAGGCCCATGGCCACAATAGTCATAAAGGACCTCGATGCGCTGACAGTGCAAGAAGATGTGCTTAAGGCTGTCAAAGACGTACTTCCCGAGGTACCGAGCGTTATCAAGGTGAAAGTGTCCGTCCCAAATAACCGGGAACAGACACAAGCCTTCATCACGCTTCCAGAAGACAATGCCGAAAAGCTCCTTGCAATAGACAAAATTAAGATTGGTTGGCTGAAAGTCAAAATGAAGCGATGGGACAACATTAAGAGGTGCTACAAATGCCTGGGTATTGGTCACATGCAGTATGACTGCAAGGGACCCAACCGGAAAGGAGATGGCATGTGTTTCCGGTGTGGCGAAACCGGTCACAATATGGCACAGTGCCAAAAGACTCCCAAATGCTGGGCGTGCATCGACGCAAAGCTGACCCCCGTAGATCACATGACGGGTACCGGCAGATGCCCAGCGCGCAAGCAGCAGAATGCAAAAAATAACAAATGAGAGTCCTCCAGGCAAATATGCACCGGAGTAGAACTGCGGACAACCTTCTAGAACAGCTACTGCTGGAGAAGGGGATAGGTGCAGTTGTCATCAGCGAGCAATACTCTCAAGTCAGGAATAGAGACTGGTTTCAGGACGACACTGGGACCGCAGCTTTATGGATTTTATCCGGCGAAATGGCCCCAATAATCAGCAGCGGCAGAGGAAGAGGCTTTGTTTGGGTTAAGAGCAGAAACTACTCACTAATGAGTTGTTACTTAACATCGAGCGACACAATCGCGGAATTCGAGACCAAACTCGATGGCATCGAAGAAGAGAAATGGGAGGACCCCTGATCATTGCGGGAGACTTCAACTCCAAGGCTCTGGAATGGGGATCGAGCACTACGGATTCGAGAGGCCGGCGGATACTTGATATGGCTTCCAGATTGGGACTAACAGTCGCAAACTCAGAGACTAGCACGTTTCGAAGAGCTGGTTGCACAGCCACTTCATCAGATATAACTCATGTGTCTGACAGTCTTGGAAGAGCGCTCAGGAGCTGGAGAGTACTCGAGGACTATACTGGCAGCGACCACCAGTACATCGAATTTGAGATCAAATTGACAAGGCACCCGGACCCGACCAAGACCCTTAGAGGGACGCGAAAGTGGAAGAGTGAGCACCTTAACATTCCAGCGTTACTGGCAGCCCTTGATAGCAGCCCCGCCCAAGAGACCACAGCACAAGACTCACAGACTCTTGTCCAGCGGACTATGCAAATCATTGCTCAGGCTTGTGATGCAGCTATGCCGAGGATCAGACAAGCAAACCAAAGAAAGGCGTCATACTGGTGGACAGGCGAGATAGCCGAGCTAAGAAGCACTTGTCTCCGTTGTAGGCGAAAGCTCACCAGAGCTCGAAGAAGAAACCCTGCGGAAGCAGAAGCAGTCGCCTACAAAATAGCCAGGCAGGCTTTAAAGGCAGCCATAAGCAGCAGCAAAAAGGCCAAGTGGGAGGAACTCAGAAACGACATTAATAGTAACCCTTGGGGCATGGGCTATAAAATTGTCATGAAGAAGTTGGAAGCAAACCCATCGCCTCCACTTCTAGACTCCAGCAAAATGGCAGACATAGTTGATACGCTATTCCCGACACATGAGCCACTGCCAATACGGTCTGAAGAATTGTCAGATGAAGCGATACCATTGTTCACTCTTGAAGAGCTTGCATCCGCTGCAAACGCGTTGAAGAACAATAAAGCGCCGGGACCGGATGGGATCCCGTCTGAGGTGCTGAAAGTAATCGCAGCGAATCGCCTTCAAGTGCTGTTAGGCATGTATAACGCCTGTCTAGCAGAAGGAAACTTCCCCGCAGTCTGGAAGCAGCAGAAGTTGACACTTATAAGTAAAGGCAAAGGGAATCCAGAGCGCGCCGAAGCGTACCGACCACTATGTATGCTAGACACATCCGGAAAGCTACTGGAGAGGCTGATTAAGCCCCAAGTTGCTGCTGCGGTCGAAAACGCTGGTGGACTTTCTATAAGACAGCATGGTTTCAGAAGCAGCTACTCCACAATAGGCGCAATCCAAGATGTAATCGATACCGTCAAGGCAGCACAGAGCGGCAACCATTACTCCCGAAGAATAGTACTCCTGGCGACGCTAGATGTCCGCAATGCTTTCAACAGCATAAAATGGAGTGACATAATCAAAACGTTGGAGACCAGGTTCCAAACGCCACAGTACCTAATGGGAATGGTTAGGAGTTACCTGAAGGATCGTGATGCGAAGTGTGGGCAGAAGCCTTAAAAGCGAATTGCCGACGTAAGGTGTACGCGGCGGTGCAGCGCACCGCGGCACTCAGGATAGCTTCTGCGTACCGGACAGTGTCTGAGGCTGCAGTATTAGTTATAAGCAGCTGTATACCTATCGATCTGCTTGCCATCGAGCGTAGAAAACGCTGGGAAGCAAAGGGAGAAGGAAGGCTTATCCCCTTCCAAGAGGTTAGAAGGCAGTCAATGCAGCAATGGCAAGAACGCTGGAGCGCACATACCAGAGGCAGATGGACTGCGAGACTTATACCCAACTTAACAAATTGGATAACGAGAAAACATGGAGAGGTTAACTACTAACTTACGCAGCTGCTGTCCGGGCATGGGTATTTCCGCAAATATATTTATATTACAGGAGAAGAAACGCGATCTGGATGCGTTTATAATAGTCGAGCGACGCATCGTGCAGACTAATGCACAGTAGCACGATGCGGTGCTTTGGCAAAGCGGGATCCGGACGCGGATCAATTTGAAGAAGTCTTAATGACCTAGTGCCCCCTGCTTTGAAGTAGAACCACAGGAGTACCAGAGCAGGAAAGGGCACAGAGGGGGAATGGTTTTAGTCCAAGTGACACTCACACTTATGACTATAAGTAGTGGTTAGTGCAATAGGCATTTCCAACCCCTCCTCGACCGCAAAATAAAAAAAAATTAAGGAAATAATAATATTAAAATTATTATTATTATTATTATTATTATTATGCCTGTTAGCTTTAATATGGCAAAGTCCAGCACAATCCATACAAGCGATCTTCAAGCAGCTCATCGCCTCCCCGTGGCGACCCCGGACACTGGTACTTCGGTCACCCGACAGAGTACATGCTAAGATGAGAAGGCGTCCCAGCTGATGCCTGACGCAAGAAAGGCTCACCGTGGAAAAAATCCAGGATGCGGCTGCACCCGAAGTCGGGCGGCATCCTGGTTAGCGTCTGACCCATAGTGGGCGGCTACTTTCAGGTCTTTCTTCGAATCGGTAGACAAAAAAGAAGAGCCGTCGCCGACGACTAAGGCATTCCAGTACTTGAGTACCCAGACTGAACCCCTGATGAAATGGCTGCTGGGCTAATGCCGCAGCTGTCTCCGTCCTATTAAAACCCGGTGAGTCTTTCAGTACGTTCAAATCTCATCACCATTGCATTGATGGTACAGGTGCAGTTGAGAGGACTCCTGCTTAGCGTTCGTCCTGGCTCTGAACACTTGTACTCATAAAGTCTTGTGACAACCCTTGCATGAACCTCACTGCCTGCAAAGGGACCCATGGGGACATAACGAACGACTGTACACATGAGAGGAGATAGTGGCCTAAAGTTTGGACCCATTTGAAATGAACAATCAATACAAACAAAGCGAGGAAGAGATAGGAGTTTTTAGCAGAAGCCGGATGATGACGAGGTCACCGACACAGATGGCCACGGACACAGAGAAGGTGGTCAAACAAACCACGAACCAGACAACGCCAACGCCAATCGGAGAAGCACCAGATAAGCAAAACAGCGTGATGGCAAGGCTACCAACTCAGACGGCCAACCAACAGAGAGAAGTGGAAATTGAGAGTGAAGCAGAACCCGATAGAGGAGCGCAATGCATGGAAACTCCAGCTGCAACCCTGGGCCTGCACAAAAATGCAACTCAAGCAAACAGCTCACCGCGCCAGGAGCTGATCTACAAAATGAGAGCACTTGAAGAGGAAACAGTGACACAATGCAAGAGTGTACTCCGCAAGATGAAGCAGGCAATTAGCAAGCAAAGAAACATTAGCATGGATGTCAAAGATGGAGTGTCAAAACTCTACGAGCTTATTGATGTGCTTGAGAGCCACAGGAGAAGCTGGAAAGCAGCTGAGAAAGAAAGATCAGACGAAACTTATAGAAAAGCAGCGGCAAAGGCAGAAAGAGAGAAGTACAATACTCCAGGGACCCCTATCTCAAAGAGGGTCGCTTCCAGCCCAGCTGTGCCGGCATCTGCAAAGAAGGTAAGAAGTACGGAGCCAGACGGTTTCCAAATAGTTTGCTCCAAAAAGAATAGACAACAAAAAAACAAGAAAGCGGAAGCTGCAAGAGATGTGCATAGTGATAAGGGGGAAAACAACAAAGAACCCGCTAGAGCAAGGACACGAAACGATGTCAAACAAAGGACGTGAATCCGACCCGATGCTGTTCTAATTAAACCAGCTGAAGGTAAAACCTATGCAGAAGTGCTCGGCAACCTACGTAAAAACGTAATAGTTGACGACGGCGAGAGCTCAATACGTGCTATAAGAAAAACTAAAACGGGAGATATGCTGCTGGAGTTTACTAGAGGAAGCCAAACTCAAAAGGTTTGCAATGGCATTCAGGACCTTCTTAAAGACACAGCCACAGCAAAAGTTCTGAGACCAACCGCTAAGATAGAGATCCGGGATCTGGACAGCTATACAGAAGAATCGGAAGTCAAGCTCGCAATATCGGCCGCAACAAACGGATCAATCGATGAAATACGGGTACGCTTGACAAAAACGAATGAGCAGGAACAAAGACGAGCCTTCGTCATACTCCCAGCCGAATACGCAGAAAAAATGCTTAAGGAACCGAGAATTAAAATCGGATGGACCCGATGCCGAGTAAAGCGCTGTGAAGACACTAAACGCTGCTTCAGATGCTTCGGTAACAATCACGTTAAGAGTAACTGCACTGGGCCGAATCGAAGTAACCTATGCATTAAATGTGGAGAAGTCGGGCATAAAATGAAAGAATGCACAAAGCCCCCAAGGTGCTGTGTATGCGCATACGAAAATCGAACAGAGCTCAATCACTTCCCGGGGGCGCATAACTGCATAGCCAGTAACAGGAATGCCAAAATATGAAAATCATTCAAGCTAATCTACACAGAAGCCGAAAAGCAGACTCTCTTTTGTCTCAAATAATAATAGAACATCAAACTGACATGGTAATAATAAGCGAACAATATAAGAACAGGGAAGATGGTATCTGGCTTGAGGATCTCACTAAAACAGCCGCTATATGGATTCCAGCAAGAAGTAGAATACGGCATAGGGATGTAAGACAAGGCAATGGGTACGTCAGCGTTCGAGTAGGTGACTATAACATACTAAGTTGCTACCTAACACCAAGCGATGATATCCAAACATTTAAGCACAAATTGGATGGGATCGAAGACACTGTTGTGCAGCTACAAGGCAAAAGCATCGTAGCAGGCGACTTTAACTCAAGAGCGGAAGAATGGGGCATGCCATCAACTGATCCCAGGGGTCGAAGAATGTCAGCTAGAACTGGTCTTGTAGTAGCTAATACAGGTACAACCCCAACCTTTTGCAGAGACGGATGTGAAGGTACGATCCCAGATATCACTCTGGTCTCGGAAAGACGGTCTGAAGAGATACAGAACTGGAAAGTCCTGGATATTTATACCGCTTGGATCCACCTCTATAATAAAGAGCCCACCCACTTCAATTAGGCAGCGAAAATGGAACGTCCGACGCCTAAACATAGATGCCCTCATTAATGAATTTGACAGAAGGATCGCCCCAAGCTCAAGTCCTGGGACCACAGAGAACATAGTTGATCGCACTATGAATGCTATCAAAAGAGCCTGTGAAACATCAATGCCAAAATCGGGAAATAGGCACAGAGTTGGACAGGAAGTATACGCAAGAAATTGACGTCCTTAGACAGAACTGTGTAAGGTGCAGGCGGCGGCTAACCACAGCCAGAAGACGAGGAAATTTCGCGGAAGAGGACGCTCACAGTCGGAAAGCAAAAAAAGAACTTAATGCAGCCATACGTAGGAGTAAACAGGAAAAGTGGAAAGGCCTTTGCGACGATATTAACAACGACCCGTGGGGTCTTGGGTATAAAATTGTTATGAAAAAGCTTAGGGCCAACAACACAACTCCCATCATGGAGGATGAGAAATTAGAGAATATTGTAAAAGCTTTGTTTCCATCTCATCCGGCGAGAACTATTAATACAGAGCAAGGATATGATGATCCATTCGAGATTTTTACCGAAAATGAGCTTAGTACGGCGGCCAGAAGTATAAGAAACGGGAAAGCACCCGGCCCTGACAATGTCCCTACAGAAGTACTTAAGGCTCTAGTAGCAAATCGACCCCAAATTCTTTTAAAAATGTTTAACAGTTGCATCCACTCGGGAATCTTCCCTAAGTGTTGGAAGATACAGCGGCTAGTATTAATTGAGAAAGGCAAGGGTGATCCTGACTCACCATCGGCATACCGACCACTATGCATGCTTAACACTGCAGGAAAGCTTTTGGAAAAACTAATTAAACCTAGACTGGCAGCAGCAGTTGAAAATTCGGGTGGACTATCACCTAGGCAGCACGGCTTTAGACCAGGCAAGTCAACAATAGGAGCAATAAGAGAGGTGACGCAAGCAGCACTAGCAAGCCAGCAAGGGAACCACCGCTCAAGGCCAATCGTGGTGCTGGTCACACTAGACGTTAAGAATGCCTTTAACAGCGCCAAGTGGTCAGTCATGATTGAGGCACTTCAAGTCCGTTTTCGCATCCCAAGTTACCTGCTTCGGATAATAAGTAGCTACTTAGAGGACGGAAAGCTTGTGTACCAAACCATGACAGGCGAAAAGAGCTTTCAGATAACTGCGGGTGCGGCGCAAGGATCCATACTAGGGCCTGATCTTTGGAATATCGCCTATGATGACATCCTTAGACTAGAGATGCCAGACGACACTTTTCTCGTCGGCTACGCAGATGACATCGTTGCAGTCATTAACGCGCGCAATCTTATATATGCGCAGCGTAAGCTAACACAGATGATGACAAAAGTTAAGTGGTGGCTAGATAACCATGGATTACAGCTAGCCGCAGAAAAAACAGAAATATTATTAGTCACGAGAAGGCAGATTCCTATAGAGGCAGAAATTGCCCTCCTAGGGAGCTCGCTCTGGACACAAAAGGTTATTAAATATTTAGGAGTACGACTGGACTCAAACCTGTCCTATCAGGCGCAGATCAAGCACGCAATAACTAAGGCTGCCGCTGCCACACGCTCTCTCAGCAGACTCATGGCAAATGTTACAATGCCGCAGAAAGCTCTTGATGGAAGCAACCAATAGCATCATGCTGTATGGCTGTGAGATATGGGCAAACACCATGAATATAAAAACACGAGTAAATCAGCTCACCGCTGTACAAAGAACATCCGCGCTGAGAATCATAAGTGCTTATCGGACGGTCTCTGCAGCCGCTGCGCTGGTCATTGCAGGCGCGACGCCCATTGATTTGTTGGCAAGAGAACGGAAAAAGATCTACGAGCTACGAATATCCAGACAGGCAAATAGACAATCACTCCAGCAATGCAAACAGCAGACACTCGACCTTTGGCAAGAAAGATGGACAAACGAGAGCACCGGAAGATGGACGGCGAGACTATTACCCGACATCAAACACTGGATAACAAGAAAGGGGGGAGATGTTGATTACTATGTGACACAAATGCTCACTGGTCATGGATACTTTAACGCCTTTCTTCATATGATTGAAAAAAAGTACACAAGCTAGTTGTGTTTATCATGACGCCGAAAGAGATGATGCAGAACACACTGTGTTCCACTGTAAACGATTCGCAGAAAAGCGACTTCGGCTTTTTGAAACAATTGGGAGCTTCTGCCCGGAAAATATAGTCTGCAAAATGATAAGCGATGACGAAATATGGAAGAAAATAGCTGCTTACATCGGCGACATCCTCCGGCTGAAAAAGAAGGACCTGGACGAGAGCATTGGGTAGTCTGGACGCAGACCAAAAAGAGAGCGCTAGGCGCCAAGGGGCCCCACTTCGAAGTAATGCGAGAGCTTTTCCGAAGTGGAAGAGGCCCAGAGAGGCGGGGTTGTTAGTGGGTGCAAGCCCCACATACCACATTGCGACGGCAACGTGAAATGCAGAAGGCATTTTCCCCGCCTATGCCCAAAAAAAAAAAAAAAAAAAAAAATTATTATTATTATTATTATTATTATTATTATTATTTGGAGTTGGAAGTTCTGTCTGTATGGCAAAGCGTCTGATCGGCTTTAACTTGGTAAAGCCCAGCGTGATCCATTTGATGATAAACTTCAAGCATCTCACCGCCTCCACGTGGCGACTCGGGAAACAGTTTTCTTCGTCATCCGACAAGGATCTGGCTAAGGTGAGAAGGCGTTATGACAACCTGACTATGGACACGGACTACGATATGGATACGATATGGAATACACGCTTTGGGCTGACGACTGCAGTATTCGGTTACCTTAGTACGCAAGAGTGATATCTTGCTGAAACGGCTTTCCGGCTAATGCTGCCAGTCGCCTCCGTCCCGCTAAAACTGTGGCTAGTCTCCATTTACGTTCTAAGCACGTCACCATTGAATTGGCGGTACAGGTCTTGTTGAGTTTACTCCAAGTTGGCGTCCGATCCTGGCTCTGAACAGAAGCACCCATAAGGACTCCTGTCAACCCTCGCGTAGCCTCCCTGTTGGCGTTATTGCCATCACAGACAACCACGGGGATCAATGGACGACGGTTCTTTCGTGTGAGGATAGCGGACTGGAGTGGGGACCCACTTAGAATGAACAACAATCTCCAACAACAAGAAACGGAAGAGAGGCAAACATTTGGCAGAAGTACTCTAATGACGAGATCACCAACTGATCAAAGAACAAAGCAGCTGTTAGACGAAGATTCGGCACATGGTTGCCTTTATTGCAGAAATGGGAAGACCCAGCAGTCATCTATCTGCCATGACACGCAGCAGACATTGGCAAATCCGCAACCGGTACCTGAGGTAGAAAACACCCCAGAAACCGCAGCTACACCAGCAGCCCAGCCACGAGGCCGTTTGATGACGCCAAAGGAAGCAGCTGTAGCTGAGTGCAGACGAGTTTTGTGAAAAATCAAGGCTGCCACGATGAAACAGCGGAACATAAGCATGGATGTCAAGGATGGCGTATCTGAGCTTGGGGAAATCCTTACTATCCACGAGACCTGTAGGTCAGGCTGGCTCAAAGCTGAGACAGCTACGAGAGAAGCCAGAGAAACTGCCCATGTAGATGTAGCGGTGGGGACACCCACAACAAGCAAACGGCTAGTGGAAACGCTTCCTACAAGCAAGCGAGCAGCTACAAGTCCTGCCGAGGTGGTGATGCCTCAAAAAAAGGGGCGGTGTGAAGGTTCTGAGAAGTGGCAAACAATCACTAGCAAGAAAGCCAAGAAGACGCAAAAGCAGCAGACCAAAGCGCAACCTCCAAAAGAACGCGAGGTTAAGGCGAGAACCGAAAAAAAGAGAAGAGCGAGCGAGGAAGAATTAGCCGCACCTCAAACCGGAAATCAGACGCGGTATTAATAAAACCAGCAGAGGGACACAGTTACGCTGATGTCCTTAAAAATCTGCGAGAAAATGCCAAGTTTGACGACGACATCAAAATAAAGACCGGTGCTCTCCTCCTCGAGTTGGAGAAAGGCGAGAAGCTAAAGCAGGAACTCTGTGCACAGCTACAGACAGTGCTCCAAAACACTGCTGATGTGGCTAGCGCCAGGCCCATGGCCACAATAGTCATAAGGGACCTCGATGCGCTGACAGTGCAAGAAGATGTCCGAGGTACCGAGCGTTATCAAGGTGAAAGTGTCCGTCCCAAATAACCGGGAACAGACATAGGCCTTCATCACGCTTCCAGAAGACAATGCCGAAAAGCTCCTTGCAATAGACAAAATTAAGATTGGTTGGCTGAAAGTCAAAATGAAGCGATGGGACAACATTAAGAGGTGCTACAAATGCCTGGGTATTGGTCACATGCAGTATGACTGCAAGGGACCCAACCGGAAAGGAGATGGAATGTGTTTCCGGTGTGGTGAAACCGGTCACAAAATGGCACAGTGCCAAAAGACTCCCAAATGCTGGGCGTGCATCGACGCAAAGCTGACCCCCGTAGATCACATGACGGGTTCCGGCAGATGCCCAGCGCGCAAGCAGCAGAATGCAAAAAATAACAAATGAGAGTCCTCCAGGCAAATATGCACCGGAGTAGAACTGCAACAACCTTCTAGAACAGCTACTGCTGGAGAAGGGGATAGGTGCAGTTGTCATCAGCGAGCAATGCTCTCAAGTCAGGAATAGAGACTGGTTTCAGGACGACACTGGGACCGCAGCTTTATGGATTTTATCCGGCGAAATGGCCCCAATAATCAGCAGCGGCAGAGGAAGAAGCTTTGTTTGGGTTAAGAGCAGAAACTACTCACAAATGAGTTGTTACTTAACACCGAGCGACACAATCGCGGAATTCGAGACCAAACTCGATGGCATCGAAGACTCAGCGAGAGAAATTGGAGGACCCCTGATCAAGGCTCTGGAATGGGGATCAAGCACTACGGATTCGAGAGGCCGGCGGATACTTGATATGGCTTCCAGATTGGGACTAACAGTCGCAAACTCAGAGACTAGCACGTTTCGAAGAGCTGGTTGCACAGCCACTTCACCAGATATAACTCTTGTGTCTGACAGTCTTGGAAGAGCGCTCAGGAGCTGGAGAATACTCGAGGACTATACTGGCAGCGACCACCAGTACATCGAGTTTGAGATCAAATTGACAAGGCACCCGGACCCGACCAAGACCCTTAGAGGGACGCGAAAGTGGAAGAGTGAGCACCTTAACATTCCAGCGTTACTGGCAGCCCTTGATAGCAGCCCCGCCCAAGAGACCACAGCACAAGACTCACAGACTCTTGTCCAGCGGACTATGCAAATCATTGCTCAGGCTTGTGATGCAGCTATGCCGAGGATCAGACAAGCAAACCAAAGAAAGGCGTCATACTGGTGGACAGGCGAGATAGCCGAGCTAAGAAGCACTTGTCTCCGTTGTCTGAAGAATTGTCAGATGAAGCGATACCATTGTTCACTCTTGAAGAGCTTGCATCCGCTGCAAGCGCGTTGAAGAACAATAAAGCGCCGGGACCGGATGGGATCCCGTCTGAGGTGCTGAAAGTAATCGCAGCGAATCACCCACAAGTGCTGCTAGGCATGTATAACGCCTGTCTAGCAGAAGGAAACTTCCCCGCAGTCTGGAAGCAGCAGAATTTGACACTTATAAGTAAAGGCAAAGGGAATCCAGAGCGCGCCGAAGCGTACCGACCACTATGTATGCTAGACACATCCGGAAAGCTACTGGAGAGGCTGATTAAGCCCCGAGTTGCTGCTGCGGTCGAAAACGCTGATGGACTTTCTATAAGACAGCATGGTTTCAGAAGCAGATACTCCACAATAGGCGCAATCCAAGATGTAATCGACACCGTCAAGGCAGCACAGAGCGGCAACCATCACTCCCGAAGAATAGTACTCCTGGCGACGCTAGATGTCCGCAATGCTTTCAACAGCATAAAATGGAGTGACATAATCAAAACGTTGGAGACCAGGTTCCGAACGCCACAGTACCTAATGGGAATGGTTAGGAGTTACCTGAAGGATCGTGTCCTCACATACGACACTAGAGACGGCAGCAGAACACGAGTGATTACGTGCGGTGCAGCGCAAGGGTCAATCCTCGGACCTGACCTATGGAACGACGCGTACGACGGTATCCTATGTATGGAAACGCCAGATGACACTCACTTGGTGGCATTTGCTGATGACGCCGCTGCAGTAATTGTCGCGAGAACTCCCGCTGAAGCTCAGCGCAAGCTGAACGTTGTGATCCTCCAGGTTCAAGCATGGCTAGGCGAACATGGCCTTAAACTAGCCGCGGAGAAAACGGAGTTGCTTTTCCTTACAAGAAGCCACATGCGGCTGGAAATCCCGATGCAGGTCTGTGGCCACGCCACAAGCACTCAGAAGAGTGCCAAGTACCTGGGGCTGCAGCTAGACTCCAGGCTTAACTTCTGGGCACAAATTAAATACGCAGCTGAGAAAGCCAGCACGGCCACAGCATCGCTAGGCAGACTGATGGCAAACATTGGAGGCCCCACGCAGAGCAAGCGGCAACTGCTCCTGAGCATCACTAACAACATTCTACTCTATGGATGCGAAGTGTGGGCAGAAGCCTTAAAAGCGGATTGCCGACGTAAGGTGTACGCGGCGGTGCAGCGCACCGCGGCACTCAGGATAGCTTCTGCGTACCGGACAGTGTCTGAGGCTGCAGTATTAGTTATAAGCAGCTGTATGCCTATCGATCTGCTTGCCATCGAGCGTAGGAAACGCTGGGAAGCAAAGGGAGAAGGAAGGCTTATCCCCTTCCAAGAGGTTAGAAGGCAGTCAATGCAGCAATGGCAAGAACGCTGGAGCGCACATACCAGAGGCAGATGGACTGCGAGACTTATACCCAACTTAACAAATTGGATAACGAGAAAACATGGAGAGGTTAACTACTACCTTACGCAGCTGCTGTCCGGGCATGGGTATTTCCGCAAATATATTTATATTACAGGAGAAGAAACGCGATCTGGATGCGTTTATAATAGTCGAGCGACGCATCGTGCAGACTAATGCACAGTAGCACGATGCGGTGCTTTGGCAAAGCGGGATCCGGACGCGGATCAATTTGAAGAAGTCTTAATGACCTAGTGCCCCCTGCTTTGAAGTAGAACCACAGGAGTACCAGAGCAGGAAAGGGCACAGAGGGGGAATGGTTTTAGTCCAAGTGAAACTTATGACGATAAGTAGTGGTTAGTGCAATAGGCATTTCCAACCCCTCCTCGACCGAAAAATAAAAAACAAAAAATTAAAAAATAAAAAAAATAAAAAATTATTATTATTATTATTATGGAGCCAAATTGTGTATGCTAGACACAGCAGGAAAGGTGATGGAAAAGCTGATCAGGCTAAGGCTAACGACAGCAATCCGTAACGCCGGTGGACTCTCACCGAGGCAGTACGGGTTTAGAGCGGGTAGGTCCACGAGGGATGCGGTTCTTGAAGTAGTTGCAGCTGTCAAAAGAGCCGAGGACAATAATAACTTCTCGCGTCGAGTGGTACTTCTAGTGACTCTTGACGTAAGGAATGCGTTTAACTCGGCGAGGTGGACAGATGTGATGGAGGCTCTGGAGCATAGCTTCGGGGTGCCGGCGTACTTGCTCCTAATTATCGATTCCTACCTCTCGAATCGCGGACTCCTCTATGAGACCAGAGAGGGAGTGCAGAGAAAGGTGATCACATCGGGGGCGGCCCAGGGGATCTATCCTAGGACCGGATCTTTGGAACTCCACCTACGATGGACTGCTGAGACTGGAAATGCCGGAGGAGTCATGCCTGGTTGGGTATGCTGACGACGTTGCTGCACTGGTGGCAGCGCGTGACCTGGACCGGGCCCAACTTAAGCTCAACCAAGTGATGAGAACTGTAGTTAGCTGGATGGCGGAACATGGGCTGTCACTTGCGTTGAACAAGACGGAAGTGGTAGTCCTGACCAAGAAAAGAATACCGACGATCGTCTCGGTGAAAGTTGGGGATGCTACGGTAAGGTCGAAACCTGCTGTCAAATATCTTGGCATGCTTATAGACACCAAGCTGAGCTTCTTTCACCAGATCAAGCAGGCCGCTGACAAGGTGGCACATGGCGTGACTGCACTCAGTAGGCTAATGGCCAATGTCGGGGGCCCGGCTTCCAGCAAGCGCCGCCTGCTGATGAGCGCAGTTCAGTCGGTCTTGCTGTATGGAGCAGAGATATGAGCCAACTCTCTTGAAAAAGACATGTATCGGATGAGACTCGCACAGGTTCAACGAAGGGGGGCATTGAGAGTGGCTTTGGCTTATCGCACGGTGTCGGAGCCTGCGGTATTGGTGATTGCTGGGGTGACACCAATACACCTCCTTGCTAAGGAGCGGCGTGCAATTTTCTTGAGGAAATCTGCGCAGGACGGAGAAATAGCGTCCCAAGACGAGAAAGCCCGTACACTTTGCGAATGGCAGAGTCTTTGGCAGAGGGAAAGTCGGGGAAGATGGACGGCGCGTCTCATCTCAGACGTGGAGCCGTGGATCAGAAGGAAGCATGGTGAGGTAGATTACTACCTAACACAGCTTCTCTCGGGACACGGCTACTTTCGCCACTACCTTCACCGAATGGGAAAGTCAACATCGCAAGATTGCTTGTACTGTCCCGGAGGCAGAGACAACGCTGAACATACATTCTTTGTGTGTCACAAATGGGAATGGCAGCGCTTGATGCTGGCTCAGCAAACAGAGAGTGAAATCACACCGGATGATATAGTGGCGGTAATGCTTCAGAGGGAGGGTAATTGGAGCCGAGTGGCACAGTAAGTACAGAGGATTCTAAGGGCCAAGAAGGCCGATCTGGATCGGACTCTGGGTGAGTTTTGATCTTGTAATAAGTTCGAACTCGCCCTGAGCTTGGTCCGCAGCGGCCTTCTTGAGTGATCGAGCTTGTAATAAGTGAAAAAGAAGTAGATGGCGTTTATGGCCACATGCAGGATCTAGCCCGAAGTAATGTGTTAAACGGTTCCGGGCTAGTGTCCGAGGTGAGTCGATTTGGTCGACGGCAGGGGAGGGGTTTTAGTGGGTGCAAGCCCCACATACCTCTCTGCAACCGCAGATTGAGAGATGCGCATAGGCATTTCCCCTCCCCGAAAAAAAAAATAAAAAAAATAAAAAGAAAATAAACTCCCAGTGCAACATGGAGATACAAGAGTGCCAAACCAACAGAGACCCACAGCAACTGAGAGTCAGCTGAGTGAACCAACACCCGACAAAGTGCCAACTTACGTAGAGTCGTCGTCTACTAGTCTGACAACACCGAGTCTGCCCCCGCAAAGGGTACACGTAAACAGCTCTGCACGGCAAGAGCTGATTTACAGGATGCGCGCTTTAGAGGAGGAAGCTATAGGTCAGTGCAAGTCTGTACTTCGCAAGATGAAGCACGCAATGACAAGACAGAGAAATATAAGTATGGACGTCAAAGACGGTGTTTCAGAGTTGGGTGAGCTTTTTGACGTAATCACGAGTTATAGGAAAAGTTATGAATCCGCTGAAAAAGGAAAAGCAGAAGAAACCAACAGAATAGCTATAGCAAGAGGAAATAACGATACTCCTGTTTCGTCTATCCCAAAAAGAATAGCTTCCAGTCCAGCGGCGCCCGACTCAGCGAAAAAAGTCAGAAGCAAGGAGCCAGACGGATTTCAAACAGTGGTGAACAAAAGAAACAGACAAAAATCTGAAAAAACAAGGGAGACTAAAGGTCAGAGAAAAAAGGGCAATGAAGGAAACAAAGTAAATCCTATAAAAACCAGAACAAGGACGCGGCCGGACGTGGTGCTAGTAAGACCAGCAGAAGGTAAAAGCTATGTGGATGTGCTAAAAGAGCTAAAAACGGGAATGAAACCAGGAGAGGCGGAGATCCGATCAGTCAGAAAGACAAAGTCCGGAGATATGCTACTGGAAGTGGCCAAAGGAAGCGAAGCCAACACGCTGCGCGACTGCATCAGAGACACGCTAAAGGAAAACGCAGCAGTGAAGCTTATTAAGCCAAAAGCCAAAATTGAGATTCGTGATCTGGATAGTCTCGTAGACGAACAAGAGGTGCTAGCTGCTATCAAAAATATAGTAGGAAACCCCTGTGACATCCAAATCCACTTGACAAAGGTAAACAGCATGGAACAAAAGCGAGCTTTTGTCACGCTGAGCACAGAGGACGCAAATAAAATCCTAGAAGAGTCTAGAGTTAAAATAGGATGGACCCGATGCCGAGTTAAGCGGTGTGTAAGTACTCCGCGATGCTACAGATGCTTCAGCACAGGACACCTGCAAATGCATTGCACCGGCCCGGACCGCAAAGAGTTATGCATTAGATGCGGAGAGAAAGGCCACAAAATGACGAGCTGCACAAAGCCGCCTAGATGCGTTCTTTGCGCACACAAAAACCTTGACGAAGTAAATCATCTCCCAGGGACGAGTATCTGCGCTGCCAGTACTGGTATGAAAAAAACATGATAGTCCTCCAGGGAAACCTACACAAAAGTAGAACAGCAGATGACCTACTATCCCAAATTGTCCTTGAGCTGAAAGCAGACATGGTGATAATAAGCGAGCAGTACAAGGCTAAGCAAACTGGCACATGGCTAGAAGACGAAACAAAGACGACGGCAATATGGATTCCAGACAGGAGTGACGTCACAATCCTGAATAAAGGACGAGGAAGGGGCCACGTCTACATGCAATTCAAGGACTAAACTATAATTAGCTGCTATTTGACACCAAGTGACAACATCCAAACATTCCAAGAAAAATTAGACGACATCGAGCATACAGCACTTCAGCAAACGGGAAAACTAATTGTAGCCGGTGACTTAAACTCCTCTGCTCTGGAGTGGGGAATGCTTGCAACCAACTCCAGAGGTCAGAGGGTCCTAGACATGGCCGCAAGACTCGGTCTCGTTGTTGCAAACGTAGGATCGACAACTACCTTTAGGCGATTGGGAAATAGAGGCACAATCCCTGACGTAACTATGGTGTCAGAATCGTGGGCACATAAGATAACAGAATGGAAAGTTCTGGACATTTACAATGGAAGCGAACATGAGTACATTACCTACTCTATAAATTACACAAGGACGGCAAATGTCCCAGCCAGGCCCACACGCCGAAGGTGGAACGTAAACCGCCTTAATAAATTAAAAATTGACGAAATTGACAGGAGGGAAAATGAAGAGCTTTACTTAGAAAGCGCCGACAACGTAGTCCACAGAACAATGAAGACAATACGATGTAGCAATGCCAAAAACAGGAAATCCACGTAGGAAGTATACTGGTGGACGGACGAAATAAGAACTCTGAGAGAGACCTGCATAAGAAGAAGACGACTTCTTACTAGGGCTAGGCGGAGAGGCGACTTTATCAGACAAGATGAGCAGTACAGAAAAGCGAAAAAAGAATTAAACACAGGAGGGAAATCAAGAAGAGCAAGCGTGAAAAATGGAAATCTCTCTGTGACGACATAAACAATAACCCTTGGGGCCTAGGATACAAAATTGTCATGAAGAAGCTCGGATCCAAAAGCGCGGTACCAAACCTGGAGGAAGATCAGATGGACGATATAGTCCGTGCTCTGTTTCCGTCTGACCAACTTAGGCCAACCAGCACACCAGACCGAAGGACCGAAGAAAGCGGTGAGCCATTCTCCCAAGAAGAGCTCGTAGAGGCTGCAAGAAGTCTAAAAAACAGGAAAGCTCCAGGTCCCGACAACATTCCTTCCGAAGTCCTTAAGATAATAGCTGAGTGCAGACCCCACATACTGCTAAAAATGTATAACGCATGCCTTCAAAACGGAATTTTTCCCGATCAGTGGAAAATTCAACGACTCGTCTTAAAAAGCAAAGGAAAAGGCGATCCTACAAAACCATCCGCATAAAGACCTTTATGTATGCTAGACACAGCAGGGAAGCTATTGGAAAAGCTAATCAAACCCCGATTAGTGGATGCCATAGAAAGAAATGGCGGTCTGTCCCCAAGACAGTATGGGTTTAGACGCGGGCGATCCTTCGCATAGAAATGCCTGATGACACTTTTCTAATGGGGTACGCAGACGACATAGTAGCAGTGATCACGGCGCGAAACACAGAATACGCACAGAGACAACTTACTCAGGTGATGGTTCGAGTCAAGGACTGGCTGGACGCACACGGATTGCAACTAGCGACTGAAAAAACGGAGCTGATTCTAATAGCCGGTAGACAAATCCCGTTAGAAGTGGATATGAAAGTCAACGACAGTCATATAAGGACACAAAAGGTGATTAAATATCTGGGCGTTAGACTAGATACAAAACTGACATTCGGGTCTCATCTTCAGTATGTTAAAAAAAGAGCAGCCGATAACCTCAGCAGGCTCATGGCAAATATCGGCGGACCAACTCAAACAAGGAGAAAACTCTCGATGGAGATCAACAACTCCATTCTGCTATATGGATGCGAAGTCTGGGCAGAGACTTTGGGAGCCAAATGTAGGCTGAAGCCACTACTTGCTATGCAGAGGACGAGCGCACTGAGGATAACCAGTGCATACAGAACGGTGTCCAGCGCTGCTGCACTAGTCATCGCAGGCGTGATACCGATAGACCTCTTAGCTAAGGAACGAAAGACAATCTACGAGCTAAGACAACTAGGACAATACTCTAGGCAAAGCGCAGACACATGTAGATAGACAACGTTAGCACTGTGGCAAGAAAGATGGGCAGGCGAGAGCACAGGAAGATGGACAGCCAGGCTCATACCTTACCTTACGGCATGGGTCAAACGTCAAAATGGGGACGTAGATTACTACATCACCCAAGTGCTAACAGGACATGGATATTTTATTGCTTTCCTACACAAGATAAAGAAAAGCGCAGAAGCCAGCTGCGTATATGGTGACGCCGAGATCGACAATGTGGAGCACACAATTTTTTACTGTGCGCGTTTCACATTGGAAAGAAGATGACTTACACAATCGATCGGTCAAATAACACCGGAGAACCTTGTATCAAAGATGACCATCAGTGACGACGATTGGAAGAAAGTAGCGGCTTTCATCAGTCAAATTTTAAGAAGCAAGAAAAAAGACCTAGATGAGAGATCGGAATAGGGTTTGTGGACGCAGATTAAGGCTAAGTGCTTCGATGCTTCCAATAGGATCATCTAAAAACTGAGAGCTCATGTTTCTAGAAGACGACGGCGCTTGGCGCATAAAGGCCCCACCTCGAAGTATTGCGAAAGCGTTTCCGAAGTAGAGAAAGGCCCAACGGGGAGGGGTTGTTAAGTCGGTATTCTACTCTGTAGCGAGCCCCACACTCCCCAACTAAGACGTCAGTTGGAAGTGCGTAAATGCATTTTCCCCCTCCCAACCAAAAAAAAAAAATAAATAAAAATAATAAAAATTATAAACTCCCATCATGGAGGATGAGAAATTAGAGAATATTGTAAAAGCTTTGTTTCCGTCTCATCCGGCGAAAACTATTAATACAGAGCAAGGATGTGATGATCCATTCGAGCTTTTTACCGAAAATGAGCTTAGTACGGCGGCCAGAAGTATAAGAAGCGGGAAAGCACCCGGCCCTGACAATGTCCCTACAGAAGTACTTAAGGCTCTAGTAGCAAATCGACCCCAAATTCTTTTAAAAATGTTTAACAGTTGCATCCACTCGGGAATCTTCCCTTAGTGTTGGAAGATACAGCGGCTAGTATTAATTGAGAAAGGCAAGGGTGATCCTGACTCACCATCGGCATACCGACCACTATGCTTGCTTAACACTGCAGGAAAGCTTTTGGAAAAACTAATTAAACCTAGACAGGCAGCAGCAGTTGAAAATTCGGGTGGACTATCACCTAGGCAGCACGGCTTTAGACCAGGCAAGTCAACAATAGGAGCAATAAGAGAGGTGACGCAAGCAGCACTAGCAAGCCAGCAAGGGAACCACCGCTCAAGGCCAATCGTGGTGCTGGTCACACTAGACGTTAAGAATGCCTTTAACAGCGCCAAGTGGTCAGTCATGATTGAGGCACTTCAAGTCCGTTTTCGCATCCCAAGTTACCTGCTTCGTATAATAAGTAGCTACTTAGAGGACCGAAAGCTTGTGTACCAAACCATGACAGGCGAAAAGAGCTTTCAGATAACTGCGGGTGCGGCGCAAGGATCCATACTAGGGCCTGATCTTTGGAATATCGCCTATGATGACATCCTTAGACTAGAGATGCCAGACGACACTTTTCTCGTCGGCTACGCAGATGACATCGTTGCAGTCATTAACGCGCGCAATCTTATATATGCGCAGCGTAAGCTAACACAGATGATGACAAAAGTTAAGTGGTGGCTAGATAACCATGGATTACAGCTAGCCGCAGAAAAAACAGAAATATTATTAGTCACGAGAAGGCAGATTCCTATAGAGGCAGAAATTACCCTCCTAGGGAGCTCGCTCTGGACACAAAAGGTTATTATATATTTAGGAGTACGACTGGACTCAAACCTGTCCTATCAGGCGCAGATCAAGCACGCAATAACTAAGGCTGCCGCTGCCACACGCTCTCTCAGCAGACTCATGGCAAATGTTACAATGCCGCAGAAAGCTCTTGATGGAAGCAACCAATAGCATCATGCTGTATGGCTGTGAGATATGGGCAAACACCATGAATATAAAAACACGAGTAAATAAGCTCACCGCTGTACAAAGAACATCCGCGCTGAGAATCATAAGTGCTTATCGGACGGTCTCTGCAGCCGCTGCGCTGGTCATTGCAGGCGCGACGCCCATTGATTTGTTGGCAAGAGAACGGAAAAAGATCTACGAGCTACGAATATCCGGACAGGCAAAAAGACAATCACTCCAGCAATGCAAACAGCAGACACTCGACCTTTGGCAAGAAAGATGGACAAACGAGAGCACCGGAAGATGGACGGCGAGACTATTACCCGACATCAAACACTGGATAACAAGAAAGGGGGGAGATGTAGATTACTATGTGACACAAATGCTCACTGGTCATGGATACTTTAACGCCTTTCTTCATATGATTAAAAAAAGTACACAAGCTAGTTGTGTTTATCATGACGCCGAAAGAGATGATGCAGAACACACTGTGTTCCACTGTAAACGATTCGCAGAAAAGTGACTTCGGCTTTTTGAAACAATTGGGAGCTTCTGCCCGGAAAATATAGTCTGCAAAATGATTAGCGATGACGAAATATGGAAGAAAATAGCTGCTTACATCGGCGACATCCTCCGGCTGAAAAAGTAGGACCTGGACGAGAGCATTGGGTAGTCTGGACGCAGACCAAAAAGAGAGCGCTAGGCGCCAAGGGGCCCCACTTCGAAGTAATGCGAGAGCTTTTCCGAAGTGGAAGAGGCCCAGAGAGGCGGGGTTGTTAGTGGGTGCAAGCCCCACATACCACATTGCGACGGCAACGTGAAATGCAGAAGGCATTTTCCCCGCCTCTGCCCAAAAAAAAAAAAAAAAATACGAAAAAAAAAATTATTATTATTATTATTATTATTATTATTATTATTTGGAGTTGGAAGTTCTGTCTGTATGGCAAAGCGTCTGATCGGCTTTAACTTGGTAAAGCCCAGCGTGATCCATTTGATGATAAACTTCAAGCATCTCACCGCCTCCACGTGGCGACTCGGGAAACAGTTTTCTTCGTCATCCGACAAGCATCTGGCTTAGGTGAGAAGGCGTTATGACAACCTGACTATGGACACGGACTACGATATGGATACGATATGGAATACACGCTTTGGGCTGACGACTGCAGTATTCGGTTACCTTAGTACGCAAGAGTGATATCTTGCTGAAACGGCTTTCCGGCTAATGCTGCCAGTCGCCTCCGTCCCGCTAAAACTGTGGCTAGTCTCCATTTACGTTCTAAGCACGTCACCATTGAATTGGCGGTACAGGTCTTGTTGAGTTTACTCCAAGTTGGCGTCCGATCCTGGCTCTGAACAGAAGCACCCATAAGGACTCCTGTCAACCCTCGCGTGGCCTCCCTGTTGGCGTTATTGCCATCACAGACAACCACGGGGATCAATGGACGACGGTTCTTTCGTGTGAGGATAGCGGACTGGAGTGGGGACCCATTTAGAATGAACAACAATCTCCAACAACAAGAAACGGAAGAGAGGCAAACATTTGGCAGAAGTACTCTAATGACGAGATCACCAACTGATCAAAGAACAAAGCAGCTGTTAGACGAAGATTCGGCACATGGTTGCCTTTATTGCAGAAATGGGAAGACCCAGCAGTCATCTATCTGCCATGACACGCAGCAGACATTGGCAACTCCGCAACCGGTACCTGAGGTAGAAAACACCCCAGAAACCGCAGCTACACCAGCAGCCCAGCCACGAGGCCGTTTGATGACGCCAACTCAGGTATTTATCGCAAAAATGCGGGCAAACGAGGAAGCAGCTGTAGCTGAGTGCAGACGAGTTCTGCGAAAAATCAAGGCGGCCACGATGAAACAGCGGAACATAAGCATGGATGTCAAGAATGGCGTATCTGAGCTTGGGGAAATCCTTACTATCCACGAGACCTGTAGGTCAGGCTGGCTCAAAGCTGAGACAGCTACGAGAGAAGCCAGAGAAACTGCCCATGTAGATGTAGCGGTGGGGACACCCACAACAAGCAAACGGCTAGTGGAAACGCTTCCTACAAGCAAGCGAGCAGCTACAAGTCCTGCCGAGGTGGTGATGCCTCAAAAAAAGGGGCGGTGTGAAGGTTCTGAGAAGTGGCAAACAATCACTAGCAAGAAAGCCAAGAAGACGCAAAAGCAGCAGACCAAAGCGCAACCTCCAAAAGAACGCGAGGTTAAGGCGAGAACCGAAAAAAAAGAGAAGAGCGAGCGAGGAAGAATTAGCCGCACCTCAAACCGGAAATCAGACGCGGTATTAATAAAACCAGCAGAGGGACACAGTTACGCTGATGTCCTTAAAAATCTGCGAGAAAATGCCAAGTTTGACGACGACATCAAAATAAAGACTGGTGCTCTCCTCCTCGAGTTGGAGAAAGGCGAGAAGCTAAAGCAGGAACTCTGTGCACAGCTACAGACAGTGCTCCAAAACACTGCTGATGTGGCTAGCGCCAGGCCCATGGCCACAATAGTCATAAGGGACCTCGATGCGCTGACAGTGCAAGAAGATGTCCGAGGTACCGAGCGTTATCAAGGTGAAAGTGTCCGTCCCAAATAACCGGGAACAGACATAGGCCTTCATCACGCTTCCAGAAGACAATGCCGAAAAGCTCCTTGCAATAGACAAAATTAAGATTGGTTGGCTGAAAGTCAAAATGAAGCGATGGGACAACATTAAGAGGTGCTACAAATGCCTGGGTATTGGTCACATGCAGTATGACTGCAAGGGACCCAACCAGAAAGGAGATGTGTGCATGTGTTTCCGGTGTGGTGAAACCGGTCACAAAATGGCACAGTGCCAAAAGACTCCCAAATGCTGGGCGTGCATCGACGCAAAGCTGACCCCCGTAGATCACATGACGGGTTCCGGCAGATGCCCAGCGCGCAAGCAGCAGAATGCAAAAAATAACAAATGAGAGTCCTCCAGGCAAATATGCACCGGAGTAGAACTGCAACAACCTTCTAGAACAGCTACTGCTGGAGAAGGGGATAGGTGCAGTTGTCATCAGCGAGCAATGCTCTCAAGTCAGGAATAGAGACTGGTTTCAGGACGACACTGGGACCGCAGCTTTATGGATTTTATCCGGCGAAATGGCCCCAATAATCAGCAGCGGCAGAGGAAGAAGCTTTGTTTGGGTTAAGAGCAGAAACTACTCACAAATGAGTTGTTACTTAACACCGAGCGACACAATCGCGGAATTCGAGACCAAACTCGATGGCATCGAAGACTCAGCGAGAGAAATTGGAGGACCCCTGATCAAGGCTCTGGAATGGGGATCAAGCACTACGGATTCGAGAGGCCGGCGGATACTTGATATGGCTTCCAGATTGGGACTAACAGTCGCAAACTCAGAGACTAGCACGTTTCGAAGAGCTGGTTGCACATCCACTTCACCAGGTATAACTCTTGTGTCTGACAGTCTTGGAAGAGCGCTCAGGAGCTGGAGAGTACTCGAGGACTATACTGGCAGCGACCACCAGTACATCGAGTTTGAGATCAAATTGACAAGGCCCCCGGACCCGACCAAGACCCTTAGAGGGACGCGAAAGTGGAAGAGTGAGCACCTTAACATTCCAGCGTTACTGGCAGCCCTTGATAGCAGCCCCGCCCAAGAGACCACAGCACAAGACTCACAGACTCTTGTCCAGCGGACTATGCAAATCATTGCTCAGGCTTGTGATGCAGCTATGCCGAGGATCAGACAAGCAAACCAAAGAAAGGCGTCATACTGGTGGACAGGCGAGATAGTCGAGCTAAGAAGCACTTGTCTCCGTTGTCTGAAAAATTGTCAGATGAAGCGATACCATTGTTCACTCTTGAAGAGCTTGCATCCGCTGCAAGCGCGTTGAAGAACAATAAAGCGCCAGGACCGGATGGGAACCCGTCTGAGGTGCTGAAAGTAATCGCAGCGAATCACCCACAAGTGCTGCTAGGCATGTATAACGCCTGTCTAGCAGAAGGAAACTTCCCCGCAGTCTGGAAGCAGCAGAAGTTGACACTTATAAGTAAAGGCAAAGAGAATCCAGAGCGCACCGAAGCGTACCGACCACTATGTATGCTAGACACATCCGGAAAGCTACTGGAGAGGCTGATTAAGCCCCGAGTTGCTGCTGCGGTTGAAAACGCTGGTGGACTTTCTATAAGACAGCATGGTTTCAGAAGCAGCTACTCCACAATAGGCGCAATCCAAGATGTAATCGACACCGTCAAGGCAGCACAGAGCGGCAACCATCACTCCCGAAGAATAGTACTCCTGGCGACGCTAGATGTCCGCAATGCTTTCAACAGCATAAAATGGAGTGACATAATCAAAACGTTGGAGACCAGGTTCCGAACGCCACAGTACCTAATGGGAATGGTTAGGAGTTACCTGAAGGATCGTGTCCTCACATACGACACTAGAGACGGCAGCAGAACACGAGTGATTACGTGCGGCGCAGCGCAAGGGTCAATCCTCGGACCTGACCTATGGAACGACACGTACGACGGTATCCTATGTATGTAAACGCCAGATGACACTCACTTGGTGGCATTTGCTGATGACGCCGCTGCAGTAATTGTCGCGAGAACTCCCGCTGAAGCTCAGCGCAAGCTGAACGTTGTGATCCTCCAGGTTGAAGCATGGCTAGGCGAACATGGCCTTAAACTAGCCGCGGAGAAAACGGAGTTGCTTTTCCTTACAAGAAGCCACATGCGGCTGGAAATCCCGATGCAGGTCTGTGGCCACGCCACAAGCACTCAGAAGAGTGCAAAGTACCTGGGGCTGCAGCTAGACTCCAGGCTTAACTTCTGGGCACAAATTAAATACGCAGCTGAGAAAGCCAGCAGGGCCACAGCATCGCTAGGCAGACTGATGGCAAACATTGGAGGCCCCACGCAGAGCAAGCGGCAACTGCTCCTGAGCATCACTAACAACATTCTACTCTATGGATGCGAAGTGTGGGCAGAAGCCTTAAAAGCGGATTGCCGACGTAAGGTGTACGCGGCGGTGCAGCGCACCGCGGCACTCAGGATAGCTTCTGCGTACCGGACAGTGTCTGAGGCTGCAGTATTAGTTATAAGCAGCTGTATGCCTATCGATCTGCTTGCCATCGAGCGTAGGAAACGCTGGGAAGCAAAGGGAGAAGGAAGGCTTATCCCCTTCCAAGAGGTTAGAAGGCAGTCAATGCAGCAATGGCAAGAACGCTGGAGCGCACATACCAGAGGCAGATGGACTGCGAGACTTATACCCAACTTAACAAATTGGATAACGAGAAAACATGGAGAGGTTAACTACTACCTTACGCAGCTGCTGTCCGGGCATGGGTATTTCCGCAAATATATTTATATTACAGGAGAAGAAACGCGATCTGGATGCGTTTATAATAGTCGAGCGACGCATCGTGCAGACTAATGCACAGTAGCACGATGCGGTGCTTTGGCAAAGCGGGATCCGGACGCGGATCAATTTGAAGAAGTCTTAATGACCTAGTGCCCCCTGCTTTGAAGTAGAACCACAGGAGTACCAGAGCAGGAAAGGGCACAGAGGGGGAATGGTTTTAGTCCAAGTGACACTCACACTTATGACTATAAGTAGTGGTTAGTGAAATTGGCATTTCCAACCCCTCCTCGACCGAAAAATAAAAAACAAAAAATTAAAAAATAAATAAAATAAAAAACTATTATTATTATTATTATGGAGCCAAATTGTGTATGCTAGACACAGCAGGAAAGGTGATGGAAAAGCTGATCAGGCTAAGGCTAACGACAGCAATCCGTAACGCCGGTGGACTCTCACCGAGGCAGTACGGGTTTAGAGCGGGTAGGTCCACGAGGGATGCGGTTCTTGAAGTAGTTGCAGCTGTCAAAAGAGCCGAGCACAATAATAACTTCTCGCGTCGAGTGGTACTTCTAGTGACTCTTGACGTAAGGAATGCGTTTAACTCGGCTAGGTGGACAGATATGATGGAGGCTCTGGAGCATAGCTTCGGGGTGCCGGCGTACTTGCTCCGAATTATCGATTCCTACCTCTCGAATCGCGGACTCCTCTATGAGACCAGAGAGGGAGTGCAGAGAAAGGTGGTCACATCGGGGGCGGCCCAGGGGATCTATCCTAGGACCGGATCTTTGGAACTCCACCTACGATGGACTGCTGAGACTGGAAATGCCGGAGGAGTCATGCCTGGTTGGGTATGCTGACGACGTTGCTGCACTGGTGGCAGCGCGTGACCTGGACCGGGCCCAACTTAAGCTCAACCAAGTGATGAGAACTGTAGTTAGCTGGATGGCGGAACATGGGCTGTCACTTGCGTTGAACAAGACGGAAGTGGTAGTCCTGACCAAGAAAAGAATACCGACGATCGTCTCGGTGAAAAATGGGGATGCTACGGTAATGTCGAAACCTGCTGTCAAATATCTTGGCATGCTTATAGACACCAAGCTGAGCTTCTTTCACCAGATCAAGCGTGCCGCTGACAAGGCAGCACGTGGCGTGACTGCACTCAGTAGGCTAATGGCCAATGTCGGGGGCCCGGCTTCCAGCAAGCGCCGCCTGCTGATGAGCGCAGTTCAGTCGGTCTTGCTGTATGGAGCAGAGATATGGGCCAACTCTCTTGAAAAAGACATGTATCGGATGAGACTCGCACAGGTTCAACGAAGGGGGGCATTGAGAGTGGCTTTGGCTTATCGCACGGTGTCGGAGCCTGCGGTATTGGTGATCGCTGGGGTGACACCAATACACCTCCTTGCTAAGGAGCGGCGTGCAATTTTCTTGAGGAAATCTGCGCAGGACGGAGAAATAGCGTCCCAAGACGAGAAAGCCCGTACACTCCGCGAATGGCAGAGTCTTTGGCAGAGGGAAAGTCGGGGAAGATGGACGGCGCGTCTCATCTCAGACGTGGAGCCGTGGATCAGAAGGAAGCATGGTGAGGTAGATTACTACCTAACACAGCTTCTCTCGGGACACGGCTACTTTCGCCACTACCTTCACCGAATGGGAAAGTCAACATCGCAAGATTGCTTGTACTGTCCCGGATGCAGAGACAACGCTGAACATACATTCTTTGTGTGTCACAAATGGGAATGGCAGCGTTTGATGCTGAGAGTGAAATCACACCGGATGATATAGTGGCGGTAATGCTTCAGAGGGAGGGTAATTGGAGCCGAGTGGCACAGTAAGTACAGAGGATTCTAAGGGCCAAGAAGGCCGATCTGGATCGGACTCTGGGTGAGTTTTGATCTTGTAATAAGTTCGAACTCGCCCTGAGCTTGGTCCGCAGCGGCCTTCTTGAGTGATCGAGCTTGTAATAAGTGAAAAAGAAGTAGATGGCGTTTATGGCCACATGCAGGATCTAGCCCGAAGTAATGTGTTAAACGGTTCCGGGCTAGTGTCCGAGGTGAGTCGATTTGGTCGACGGCAGGGGAGGGGTTTTAGTGGGTGCAAGCCCCACATACCTCTCTGCAACCGCAGATTGAGAGATGCGCATAGGCATTTGCCCTCCCCGAAAAAAAAAAATAAATTAATAAAATTATTATTATAATTATTATTATTATTATTATGGAGTTGGAAGTTCTGTCTGTATGGCAAAGCGTCTGATCGGCTTTAACTTGGTAAAGCCCAGCGTGATCCATTTAATGATAAACTTCAAGCATCTCACCGCCTCCACGTGGCGACTCCGGAAACAGTTTTCTTCGTCATCCGACAAGGATCTGGCTAAGGTGAGAAGGCGTTATGACAACCTGACTATGGACACGGACTACGATATGGATACGATATGGAATACACGCTTTGGGCTGACGACTGCAGTATTCGGTTACCTTAGTACGCAAGAGTGATATCTTGCTGAAACGGCTTTCCGGCTAATGCTGCCAGTCGCCTCCGTCCCGCTAAAACTGTGGCTAGTCTCCATTTACGTTCTAAGCACGTCACCATTGAATTGGCGGTACCGGTCTTGTTGAGTTTACTCCAAGTTGGCGTCCGATCCTGGCTCAGAACAGAAGCACCCATAAGGACTCCTGTCAACCCTCGCGTGGCCTCCCTGTTGGCGTTATTGCCATCACAGACAACCACGGGGATCAATGGACGACGGTTCTTTCGTGTGAGGATAGCGGACTGGAGCGGGGACCCATTTAGAATGAACAACAATCTCCAACAACAAGAAACGGAAGAGAGGCAAACATTTGGCAGAAGTACTCTAATGACGAGATCACCAACTGATCAAAGAACAAAGCAGCTGTTAGACGAAGATTCGGCACATGGTAGCCTTTATTGCAGAAATGGGAAGACCCAGCAGTCATCTATCTGCCATGACACGCAGCAGACATTGGCAACACCGCAACCGGTACCTGAGGTAGAAAACACCCCAGAAACCGCGGCTACACCAGCAGCCCAGCCACGAGGCCGTTTGATGACGCCAACTCAGGTATTTATCGCAAAAATGCGGGCAAACGAGGAAGCAGCTGTAGCTGAGTGCAGACGAGTTCTGCGAAAAATCAAGGCGGCCACGATGAAACAGCGGAACATAAGCATGGATGTCAAGGATGGCGTATCTGAGCTTGGGGAAATCCTTACTATCCACGAGACCTGTAGGTCAGGCTGGCTCAAAGCTGAGACAGCTACGAGAGAAGCCAGAGAAAATGCCCATGTAGATGTAGCGGTGGGGACACCCACAACAAGCAAACGGCTAGTGGAAACGCTTCCTACAAGCAAGCGAGCAGCTACAAGTCCTGCCGAGGTGGTGATGCTTCAAAAAAAGGGGCGGTGTGAAGGTTCTGAGAAGTGGCAAACAATCACTAGCAAGAAAGCCAAGAAGACGCAAAAGCAGCAGACCAAAGCGCAACCTCCGAAAGAACGCGAGGTTAAGGCGAGAACCGAAAAAAAGAGAAGATTGAGCGAGGAAGAATTAGCCGCACCTCAAACCGGAAATCAGACGCAGTATTAATAAAACCAGCAGAGGGACACAGTTACGCTGATGTCCTTAAAAATCTGCGAGAAAATGCCAAGTTTGACGAAGACGTCAAAATAAAGGGAGTCCGCAAAGCGAAGACCGGTGCTCTCCTCCTCGAGTTGGAGAAAGGCGAGAAGATAAAGCCGGAACTCTGTGCACAGCTACAGACAGTGCTCCAAAACACTGCTGATGTGGCTAGCGCCAGGCCCATGGCCACAATAGTCATAAGGGACCTCGATGCGCTGACAGTGCAAGAAGATGTCCGAGGTACCGAGCGTTATCAAGGTGAAAGTGTCCGTCCCAAATAACCGGGAACAGACACAGGCCTTCATCACGCTTCCAGAAGACAATGCCGAAAAGCTCCTTGCAATAGACAAAATTAAGATTGGTTGGCTGAAAGTCAAAATGAAGCGATGGGACAACATTAAGAGGTGCTACAAATGCCTGGGTATTGGTCACATGCAGTATGACTGCAAGGGACCCAACCGGAAAGGAGATGGCATGTGTTTCCGGTGTGGCGAAACCGGTCACAAAATGGCACAGTGCCAAAAGACTCCCAAATGCTGGGCGTGCATCGACGCAAAGCTGACCCCCGTAGATCACATGACGGGTTCCGGCAGATGCCCAGCGCGCAAGCAGCAGAATGCAAAAAATAACAAATGAGAGTCCTCCAGGCAAATATGCACCGGAGTAGAACTGCGGACAACCTTCTAGAAGAGCTACTGCTGGAGAAGGGGATAGGTGCAGTTGTCATCAGCGAGCAATGCTCTCAAGTCAGGAATAGAGACTGGTTTCAGGACGACACTGGGACCGCAGCTTTATGGATTTTATCCGGCGAAATGGCCCCAATAATCAGCAGCGGCAGAGGAAGAAGCTTTGTTTGGGTTAAGAGCAGAAACTACTCACAAATGAGTTGTTACTTAACACCGAGCGACACAATCGCGGAATTCGAGACCAAACTCGATGGCATCGAAGACTCAGCGAGAGAAATTGGAGGACCCCTGATCAAGGCTCTGGAATGGGGATCGAGCACTACGGATTCGAGAGGCCGGCGGATACTTGATATGGCTTCCAGATTGGGACTAACAGTCGCAAACTCAGAGACTAGCACGTTTCGAAGAGCTGGTTGCACAGCCACTTTACCAGGTATAGCTCTTGTGTCTGACAGTCTTGGAAGAGCGCTCAGGAGCTGGAGAGTACTCGAGGACTATACTGGCAGCGACCACCAGTACATCGAGTTTGAGATCAAATTGACAAGGCACCCGGACCCGACCAAGACCCTTAGAGGGACGCGAAAGTGGAAGAGTGAGCACCTTAACATTCCAGCGTTACTGGCAGCCCTTGATAGCAGCCCCGCCCAAGAGACCACAGCACAAGACTCACAGACTCTTGTCCAGCGGACTATGCAAATCATTGCTCAGGCTTGTGATGCCGCTATGCCGAGGATCAGACAAGCAAACCAAAGAAAGGCGTCATACTGGTGGACAGGCGAGATAGCCGAGCTAAGAAGCACTTGTCTCCGTTGTCTGAAGAATTGTCAGATGAAGCGATACCATTGTTCACTCTTGAAGAGCTTGCATCCGCTGCAAGCGCGTTGAAGAACAATAAAGCGCCGGGACCGGATGGGATCCCGTCTGAGGTGCTGAAAGTAATCGCAGCGAATCACCCACAAGTGCTGCTAGGCATGTATAACGCCTGTCTAGCAGAAGGAAACTTCCCCGCAGTCTGGAAGCAGCAGAAGTTGACACTTATAAGTAAAGGCAAAGGGAATCCAGAGCGCGCCGAAGCGTACCGACCACTATGTATGCTAGACACATCCGGAAAGCTACTGGAGAGGCTGATTAAGCCCCAAGTTGCTGCTGCGGTCGAAAACGCTGGTGGACTTTCTATAAGACAGCATGGTTTCAGAAGCAGCTACTCCACAATAGGCGCAATCCAAGATGTAATCGACACCGTCAAGGCAGCACAGAGCGGCAACCATCACTCCCGAAGAATAGTACTCCTGGCGACGCTAGATGTCCGCAATGCTTTCAACAGCATAAAATGGAGTGACATAATCAAAACGTTGGAGACCAGGTTCCGAACGCCACAGTACCTAATGGGAATGGTTAGGAGTTACCTGAAGGATCGTGTCCTCACATAAGACACTAGAGACGGCAGCAGAACACGAGTGATTACGTGCGGCGCAGCGTAAGGGTCAATCCTCGGACCTCGCCAGATGACACTCACTTGGTGGCATTTGCTGATGACGCCGCTGCAGTAATTGTCGCGAGAACTCCCGCTGAAGCTCAGCGCAAGCTGAACGTTGTGATCCTCCAGGTTCAAGCATGGCTAGGCGAACATGGCCTTAAACTAGCCGCGGAGAAAACGGAGTTGCTTTTCCTTACAAGAAGCCACATGCAGCTGGAAATCCCGATGCAGGTCTGTGGCCACGCCACAAGCACTCAGAAGAGTGCAAAGTACCTGGGGCTGCAGCTAGACTCCAGGCTTAACTTCTGGGCACAAATTAAATACGCAGCTGAGAAAGCCAGCAGGGCCACAGCATCGCTAGGCAGACTGATGGCAAACATTGGAGGCCCCACGCAGAGCAAGCGGCAACTGCTCCTGAGCATCACTAACAACATTCTACTCTATGGATGCGAAGTGTGGGCAGAAGCCTTAAAAGCGGATTGCCGACGTAAGGTGTACGCGGCGGTGCAGCGCACCGCGGCACTCAGGATAGCTTCTGCGTACCGGACAGTGTCTGAGGCTGCAGTATTAGTTATAAGCAGCTGTATGCCTATCGATCTGCTTGCCATCGAGCGTAGGAAACGCTGGGAAGCAAAGGGAGAAGGAAGGCTTATCCCCTTCCAAGAGGTTAGAAGGCAGTCAATGCAGCAATGGCAAGAACGCTGGAGCGCACATACCAGAGGCAGATGGACTGCGAGACTTATACCCAACTTAACAAATTGGATAACGAGAAAACATGGAGAGGTTAACTACTACCTTACGCAGCTGCTGTCCGGGCATGGGTATTTCCGCAAATATATTTATATTACAGGAGAAGAAACGCGATCTGGATGCGTTTATAATAGTCGAGCGACGCATCGTGCAGACTAATGCACAGTAGCACGATGCGGTGCTTTGGCAAAGCGGGATCCGGACGCGGATCAATTTGAAGAAGTCTTAATGACCTAGTGCCCCCTGCTTTGAAGTAGAACCACAGGAGTACCAGAGCAGGAAAGGGCACAGAGGGGGAATGGTTTTAGTCCAAGTGACACTCACACTTATGACTATAAGTAGTGGTTAGTGAAATTGGCATTTCCAACCCCTCCTCGACCGAAAAATAAAAAACAAAAAATTAAAAAATAAAAAAATAAAAATTATTATTATTATTATTATGGAGCCAAATTGTGTATGCTAGACACAGCAGGAAAGGTGATGGAAAAGCTGATCAGGCTAAGGCTAACGACAGCAATCCGTAACGCCGGTGGACTCTCACCGAGGCAGTACGGGTTTAGAGCGGGTAGGTCCACGAGGGATGCGGTTCTTGAAGTAGTTGCAGCTGTCAAAAGAGCCGAGGACAATAATAACTTCTCGCGTCGAGTGGTACTTCTAGTGACTCTTGACGTAAGGAATGCGTTTAACTCGGCTAGGTGGACAGATATGATGGAGGCTCTGGAGCATAGCTTCGGGGTGCCGGCGTACTTGCTCCGAATTATCGATTCCTACCTCTCGAATCGCGGACTCCTCTATGAGACCAGAGAGGGAGTGCAGAGAAAGGTGGTCACATCGGGGGCGGCCCAGGGGATCTATCCTAGGACCGGATCTTTGGAACTCCACCTACGATGGACTGCTGAGACTGGAAATGCCGGAGGAGTCATGCCTGGTTGGGTATGCTGACGACGTTGCTGCACTGGTGGCAGCGCGTGACCTGGACCGGGCCCAACTTAAGCTCAACCAAGTGATGAGAACAGCAGTTAGCTGGATGGCGGAACATGGGCTGTCACTTGAACAAGACGGAAGTGGTAGTCCTGACCAAGAAAAGAATACCGACGATCGTCTCGGTGAAAGTTGGGGATGCTACGGTAATGTCGAAACCTGCTGTCAAATATCTTGGCATGCTCGGCCAAAGCGCCGCCTGCTGATGAGCGCAGTTCAGTCGGTCTTGCTGTATGGAGCAGAGATATGGGCCAACTCTCTTGAAAAAGACATGTATCGGATGAGACTCGCACAGGTTCAACGAAGGGGGGCATTGAGAGTGGCTTTGGCTTATCGCACGGTGTCGGAGCCTGCGGTATTGGTGATCGCTGGGGTGACACCAATACACCTCCTTGCTAAGGAGCGGCGTGCAATTTTCTTGAGGAAATCTGCGCAGGACGGAGAAATAGCGTCCCAAGACGAGAAAGCCCGTACACTTTGCGAATGGCAGAGTCTTTGGCAGAGGGAAAGTCGGGGAAGATGGACGGCGCGTCTCATCTCAGACGTGGAGCCGTGGATCAGAAGGAAGCATGGTGAGGTAGATTACTACCTAACACAGCTTCTCTCGGGACACGGCTACTTTCGCCACTACCTTCACCGAATGGGAAAGTCAACATCGCAAGATTGCTTGTACTGTCCCGGATGCAGAGACAACGCTGAACATACATTCTTTGTGTGTCACAAATGGGAATGGCAGCGTTTGATGCTGAGAGTGAAATCACACCGGATGATATAGTGGCGGTAATGCTTCAGAGGGAGGGTAATTGGAGCCGAGTGGCACAGTAAGTACAGAGGATTCTAAGGGCCAAGAAGGCCGATCTGGATCGGACTCTGGGTGAGTTTTGATCTTGTAATAAGTTCGAACTCGCCCTGAGCTTGGTCCGCAGCGGCCTTCTTGAGTGATCGAGCTTGTAATAAGTGAAAAAGAAGTAGATGGCGTTTATGGCCACATGCAGGATCTAGCCCGAAGTAATGTGTTAAACGGTTCCGGGCTAGTGTCCGAGGTGAGTCGATTTGGTCGACGGCAGGGGAGGGGTTTTAGTGGGTGCAAGCCCCACATACCTCTCTGCAACCGCAGATTGAGAGATGCGCATAGGCATTTGCCCTCCCCGAAAAAAAAAAAATAAATTAATAAAATTATTATTATAATTATTATTATTATTATTATGGAGTTGGAAGTTCTGTCTGTATGGCAAAGCGTCTGATCGGCTTTAACTTGGTAAAGCCCAGCGTGATCCATTTAATGATAAACTTCAAGCATCTCACCGCCTCCACGTGGCGACTCCGGAAACAGTTTTCTTCGTCATCCGACAAGGATCTGGCTAAGGTGAGAAGGCGTTATGACAACCTGACTATGGACACGGACTACGATATGGATACGATATGGAATACACGCTTTGGGCTGACGACTGCAGTATTCGGTTACCTTAGTACGCAAGAGTGATATCTTGCTGAAACGGCTTTCCGGCTAATGCTGCCAGTCGCCTCCGTCCCGCTAAAACTGTGGCTAGTCTCCATTTACGTTCTAAGCACGTCACCATTGAATTGGCGGTACCGGTCTTGTTGAGTTTACTCCAAGTTGGCGTCCGATCCTGGCTCAGAACAGAAGCACCCATAAGGACTCCTGTCAACCCTCGCGTGGCCTCCCTGTTGGCGTTATTGCCATCACAGACAACCACGGGGATCAATGGACGACGGTTCTTTCGTGTGAGGATAGCGGACTGGAGCGGGGACCCATTTAGAATGAACAACAATCTCCAACAACAAGAAACGGAAGAGAGGCAAACATTTGGCAGAAGTACTCTAATGACGAGATCACCAACTGATCAAAGAACAAAGCAGCTGATAGACGAAGATTCGGCACATGGTAGCCTTTATTGCAGAAATGGGAAGACCCAGCAGTCATCTATCTGCCATGACACGCAGCAGACATTGGCAACACCGCAACCGGTACCTGAGGTAGAAAACACCCCAGAAACCGCGGCTACACCAGCAGCCCAGCCACGAGGCCGTTTGATGACGCCAACTCAGGTATTTATCGCAAAAATGCGGGCAAACGAGGAAGCAGCTGTAGCTGAGTGCAGACGAGTTCTGCGAAAAATCAAGGCGGCCACGATGAAACAGCGGAACATAAGCATGGATGTCAAGGATGGCGTATCTGAGCTTGGGGAAATCCTTACTATCCACGAGACCTGTAGGTCAGGCTGGCTCAAAGCTGAGACAGCTACGAGAGAAGCCAGAGAAAATGCCCATGTAGATGTAGCGGTGGGGACACCCACAACAAGCAAACGGCTAGTGGAAACGCTTCCTACAAGCAAGCGAGCAGCTACAAGTCCTGCCGAGGTGGTGATGCTTCAAAAAAGGGGCGGTGTGAAGGTTCTGAGAAGTGGCAAACAATCACTAGCAAGAAAGCCAAGAAGACGCAAAAGCAGCAGACCAAAGCGCAACCTCCGAAAGAACGCGAGGTTAAGGCGAGAACCGAAAAAAAGAGAAGATTGAGCGAGGAAGAATTAGCCGCACCTCAAACCGGAAATCAGACGCAGTATTAATAAAACCAGCAGAGGGACACAGTTACGCTGATGTCCTTAAAAATCTGCGAGAAAATGCCAAGTTTGACGAAGACGTCAAAATAAAGGGAGTCCGCAAAGCGAAGACCGGTGCTCTCCTCCTCGAGTTGGAGAAAGGCGAGAAGATAAAGCCGGAACTCTGTGCACAGCTACAGACAGTGCTCCAAAACACTGCTGATGTGGCTAGCGCCAGGCCCATGGCCACAATAGTCATAAGGGACCTCGATGCGCTGACAGTGCAAGAAGATGTCCGAGGTACCGAGCGTTATCAAGGTGAAAGTGTCCGTCCCAAATAACCGGGAACAGACACAGGCCTTCATCACGCTTCCAGAAGACAATGCCGAAAAGCTCCTTGCAATAGACAAAATTAAGATTGGTTGGCTGAAAGTCAAAATGAAGCGATGGGACAACATTAAGAGGTGCTACAAATGCCTGGGTATTGGTCACATGCAGTATGACTGCAAGGGACCCAACCGGAAAGGAGATGGCATGTGTTTCCGGTGTGGCGAAACCGGTCACAAAATGGCACAGTGCCAAAAGACTCCCAAATGCTGGGCGTGCATCGACGCAAAGCTGACCCCCGTAGATCACATGACGGGTTCCGGCAGATGCCCAGCGCGCAAGCAGCAGAATGCAAAAAAAACAAATGAGAGTCCTCCAGGCAAATATGCACCGGAGTAGAACTGCGGACAACCTTCTAGAAGAGCTACTGCTGGAGAAGGGGATAGGTGCAGTTGTCATCAGCGAGCAATGCTCTCAAGTCAGGAATAGAGACTGGTTTCAGGACGACACTGGGACCGCAGCTTTATGGATTTTATCCAGCGAAATGGCCCCAATAATCAGCAGCGGCAGAGGAAGAAGCTTTGTTTGGGTTAAGAGCAGAAACTACTCACAAATGAGTTGTTACTTAACACCGAGCGACACAATCGCGGAATTCGAGACCAAACTCGATGGCATCGAAGACTCAGCGAGAGAAATTGGAGGACCCCTGATCAAGGCTCTGGAATGGGGATCGAGCACTACGGATTCGAGAGGCCGGCGGATACTTGATATGGCTTCCAGATTGGGACTAACAGTCGCAAACTCAGAGACTAGCACGTTTCGAAGAGCTGGTTGCACAGCCACTTTACCAGGTATAGCTCTTGTGTCTGACAGTCTTGGAAGAGCGCTCAGGAGCTGGAGAGTACTCGAGGACTATACTGGCAGCGACCACCAGTACATCGAGTTTGAGATCAAATTGACAAGGCACCCGGACCCGACCAAGACCCTTAGAGGGACGCGAAAGTGGAAGAGTGAGCACCTTAACATTCCAGCGTTACTGGCAGCCCTTGATAGCAGCCCCGCCCAAGAGACCACAGCACAAGACTCACAGACTCTTGTCCAGCGGACTATGCAAATCATTGCTCAGGCTTGTGATGCCGCTATGCCGAGGATCAGACAAGCAAACCAAAGAAAGGCGTCATACTGGTGGACAGGCGAGATAGCCGAGCTAAGAAGCACTTGTCTCCGTTGTCTGAAGAATTGTCAGATGAAGCGATACCATTGTTCACTCTTGAAGAGCTTGCATCCGCTGCAAGCGCGTTGAAGAACAATAAAGCGCCGGGACCGGATGGGATCCCGTCTGAGGTGCTGAAAGTAATCGCAGCGAATCACCCACAAGTGCTGCTAGGCATGTATAACGCCTGTCTAGCAGAAGGAAACTTCCCCGCAGTCTGGAAGCAGCAGAAGTTGACACTTATAAGTAAAGGCAAAGGGAATCCAGAGCGCGCCGAAGCGTACCGACCACTATGTATGCTAGACACATCCGGAAAGCTACTGGAGAGGCTGATTAAGCCCCAAGTTGCTGCTGCGGTCGAAAACGCTGGTGGACTTTCTATAAGACAGCATGGTTTCAGAAGCAGCTACTCCACAATAGGCGCAATCCAAGATGTAATCGACACCGTCAAGGCAGCACAGAGCGGCAACCATCACTCCCGAAGAATAGTACTCCTGGCGACGCTAGATGTCCGCAATGCTTTCAACAGCATAAAATGGAGTGACATAATCAAAACGTTGGAGACCAGGTTCCGAACGCCACAGTACCTAATGGGAATGGTTAGGAGTTACCTGAAGGATCGTGTCCTCACATAAGACACTAGAGACGGCAGCAGAACACGAGTGATTACGTGCGGCGCAGCGTAAGGGTCAATCCTCGGACCTCGCCAGATGACACTCACTTGGTGGCATTTGCTGATGACGCCGCTGCAGTAATTGTCGCGAGAACTCCCGCTGAAGCTCAGCGCAAGCTGAACGTTGTGATCCTCCAGGTTCAAGCATGGCTAGGCGAACATGGCCTTAAACTAGCCGCGGAGAAAACGGAGTTGCTTTTCCTTACAAGAAGCCACATGCAGCTGGAAATCCCGATGCAGGTCTGTGGCCACGCCACAAGCACTCAGAAGAGTGCAAAGTACCTGGGGCTGCAGCTAGACTCCAGGCTTAACTTCTGGGCACAAATTAAATACGCAGCTGAGAAAGCCAGCAGGGCCACAGCATCGCTAGGCAGACTGATGGCAAACATTGGAGGCCCCACGCAGAGCAAGCGGCAACTGCTCCTGAGCATCACTAACAACATTCTACTCTATGGATGCGAAGTGTGGGCAGAAGCCTTAAAAGCGGATTGCCGACGTAAGGTGTACGCGGCGGTGCAGCGCACCGCGGCACTCAGGATAGCTTCTGCGTACCGGACAGTGTCTGAGGCTGCAGTATTAGTTATAAGCAGCTGTATGCCTATCGATCTGCTTGCCATCGAGCGTAGGAAACGCTGGGAAGCAAAGGGAGAAGGAAGGCTTATCCCCTTCCAAGAGGTTAGAAGGCAGTCAATGCAGCAATGGCAAGAACGCTGGAGCGCACATACCAGAGGCAGATGGACTGCGAGACTTATACCCAACTTAACAAATTGGATAACGAGAAAACATGGAGAGGTTAACTACTACCTTACGCAGCTGCTGTCCGGGCATGGGTATTTCCGCAAATATATTTATATTACAGGAGAAGAAACGCGATCTGGATGCGTTTATAATAGTCGAGCGACGCATCGTGCAGACTAATGCACAGTAGCACGATGCGGTGCTTTGGCAAAGCGGGATCCGGACGCGGATCAATTTGAAGAAGTCTTAATGACCTAGTGCCCCCTGCTTTGAAGTAGAACCACAGGAGTACCAGAGCAGGAAAGGGCACAGAGGGGGAAGTAGTGGTTAGTGCAATAGGCATTTCCAACCCCTCCGCGACCGCAAAATAAAAAAAAAATAAAATAAAAAAAAAAAAAAATTATTATTATTATTATTATTATTATTATGGGGTTGGAAGCTCCGATTGTATGGCAACGTGCCTGTTAGCTTTAACATGGCAAAGTCCAGCACAATCCATACAAGCGATCTTCAAGCAGCTCATCGCCTCCCCGTGGCGACCCCGGGCACTGGTACTTCGGTCACCCGACAGAGTACATGCTAAGATGAGAAGGCGTCCCAGCTGATGCCTGACGCAAGAAAGGCTCACCGTGGAAAAAATCCAGGATGCGGCTGCACCCGAAGTCGGGCGGCATCCTGGTTAGCGTCTGACCCATAGTGGGCGGCTACTTTCAGGTCTTTCTCCGAATCGGTAGACATAAAAGAAGATCCGTCGCCGACGACTAAGGCATTCCAGTACATGAGTACCCAGACTGAACCCCTGATGAAATGGCTGCTGGGCAAATGCCGCAGCTGTCTCCGTCCTATTTAATCCCGGCGAGTCTTTAAGTAGGTTCAAATCTCATCACCATTGAATTGATGGTACAGGTGCAGTTGAGAGGACTCCTGCTTAGCGTTCGTCCTGGCTCTGAACACTTGTACTCATAAAGTCTTGTGACAACCCTTGCATGAACCTCACTGCCTGCAAAGGGACCCATGGGGACATAACGAACGACTGTACACATGAGAGGAGATAGCGGCCTAAAGTTTGGACCCATTTGAAATGAACAATCAATACAAACAAAGCGAGGAAGAGATAGGAGTTTTCAGCAGAAGCCGGATGATGACGAGGTCACCGACACAGATGGCCACGGACACAGAGAAGGTGGTCAAACAAACCACGAACCAGACAACGCCAACGACAATCGGAGAAGCACCAGATAAGCAAAACAGCGTGATGGCAAGGCTACCAACTCAGACGGCCAACCAACAGAGAGAAGTGGAAATTGAGAGTGAAGCAGAACCCGATAGAGGAGCGCAATGCATGGAAACTCCAGCTGCAACCCTGGGCCTGCACAAAAATGCAACTCAAGCAAACAGCTCACCGCACCAGGAGCTGATCTAAAAAATGAGATCACTTGAAGAGGAAACAGTGACACAATGCAAGAGTGTACTCCGCAAGATGAAGCAGGCAACTAGCAAGCAAAGAAACATTAGCATGGATGTTAAAGACGGAGTGTCAAAACTCTGCGAGCTTATTGATGTGCTTGAGAGCCACAGGAGAAGCTGGAAAGCAGCTGAGAAAGAAAGATCAGACGAAACTTATAGAAAAGCAGCGGCAAAGGCAGAAAGAGAGAAGTACAATACTCCAGGGACCCCTATCTCAAATAGGGTCGCTTCCAGCCCAGCTGTGCCGGCATCTGCAAAGAAGGTAAGAAGTACGGAGCCAGACGGTTTCCAAATAGTTTGCTCCAAAAAGAATAGACAACAAAAAAACAAGAAAGCGGAAGCTGCAAGAGATGTGCATAGTGATAACGTGGAAAACAACAAATAACCCGCTAGAGCAAGGACACGAAACGATGTCAAACAAAGGACGCGAATCCGACCCGATGCTGTTCTAATTAAACTAGCTGAAGGTAAAACCTATGAAGAAGTGCTCGGCAACCTACGTAAAAACGTAATAGTTGACGACGGCGAGAGCTCAATACGTGCTATAAGAAAAACTAAAACGGGAGATATGCTGCTGGAGTTTACTAGAGGAAGCCAAACTCAAAAGGTTTACAATGGCATTCAGGACCTTCTTAAAGACACAGCCACAGCAAAAGTTTTGAGACCAACCGCTAAGATAGAGATCCGGGATCTGGACAGCTATACAGAAGAATCGGAAGTCAAGCTCGCAATATCGGCCGCAACAAACGGATCAATCGATGAAATACGGGTACGCTTGACAAAAACGAATGAGCAGGAACAAAGACGAGCCTTCGTCATACTCCCAGCTGAATACGCAGAAAAAATGCTTAAGAAACCGAGAATTAAAATCGGATGGACCCGATGCCGAGTAAAGCGCTGTGAAGACACTAAACGCTGCTTCAGATGCTTCGGTAGCAATCACGTTAAGAGTAACTGCACTGGGCCGGATCGAAGTAACCTATGCATTAAATGTGGAGAAGTCGGGCATAAAATGAAAGAATGCACAAAGCCCCCAAGGTGCTGTGTATGCGCATACGAAAATCGAACAGAGCTCAATCACTTCCCGGGGGCGCATAACTGCATAGCCAGTAACAGGAATGCCAAAATATGAAAATCATTCAAGCTAATCTACACAGAAGCCGAACAGCAGGCTCTCTTTTGTCTCAAATAATAATAGAACATCAAACTGACATGGTAATAATAAGCGAACAATATAAGAACAGGGAAGATGGTATCTGGCTTGAGGATCTCACTAAAACAGCCGCTATATGGATTCCAGCAAGAAGTAGAATACGGCATAGGGATGTTAGACAAGGCAATGGGTACGTCAGCGTTCGAGTAGGTGACTATAACATACTAAGTTGCTACCTAACACCAAGTGATGATATCCAAACATTTAAGCACAAATTGGATGGGATCGAAGACACTGTTGTGCAGCTACAAGGCAAAAGCATCGTAGCAGGCGACTTTAACTCAAGAGCGGAAGAATGGGGCATGCCATCAACTGATCCCAGGGGTCGAAGAATGTCAGCTAGAACTGGTCTTGTAGTAGCTAATACAAGTACAACCCCAACCTTTTGCAGAGACGGATGTGAAGGTACGATCCCAGATATCACTCTGGTCTCGGAAAGACGGTCTGAAGAGATACAGAACTGGAAAGTCCTGGATATTTATACCGCTAGGATCCACCTCTATAATAAAGAGCCCACCCACTTCAATTAGGCAGCGAAAATGGAACGTCCGACGCCTAAACATAGATGCCCTCATTAATGAATTTGACAGAAGGATCGCCCCAAGCTCAAGTCCTGGGACCACAGAGAACATAGTTGATCGCACTATGAATGCTATCAAAAGAGCCTGTGAAGCATCAATGCCAAAATCGGGAAATAGGCAGAGAGCTGGACAGGAAGTATACTTTTGGACGCAAGAAATTGACGTCCTTAAACAGAACTGTGTAATGTGCAGGCGGCGGCTAACCAGAGCCAGAAGACGAGGAAAATTCGCGGAAGAGGACGCTCACAGTCGGAAAGCAAAATAAGAACTTAATGCAGCCATACGCAGGAGTAAACAGGAAAAGTGGAAAGGCCTTTGCGACGATATTAACAACGACCCGTGGGGTCTTGGATATAAAATTGTTATGAAAAAGCTTAGGGCCAAAATGTTTAACAGTTGCATCCACTCGGGAATCTTCCCTTAGTGTTGGAAGATAAAGCGGCTAGTATTAATTGAGAAAGGCAAGGGTGATGCTGACTCACCATCGGCATACCGACCACTATGCATGCTTAACACTGCAGGAAAGCTTTTGGAAAAACTAATTAAACCTAGACTGGCAGCAGCAGTTGAAAATTCGGGTGGACTATCACCTAGGCAGCACGGCTTTAGACCAGGCAAGTCAACAATAGGAGCAATAAGAGAGGTGACGCAAGCAGCACTAGCAAGCCAGCAAGGGAACCACAGCTCAAGGCCAATCGTGGTGCTGGTCACACTAGACGTTAAGAATGCCTTTAACAGCGCCAAGTGGTCAGTCATGATTGAGGCACTTCAAGTCCGTTTTCGCATCCCAAGTTACCTGCTTCGGATAATAAGTAGCTACTTAGAGGACCGAAAGCTTGTGTACCAAACCATGACAGGCGAAAAGAGCTTTCAGATAACTGCGGGTGCGGCGCAAGGATCCATACTAGGGCCTGATCTTTGGAATATCGCCTATGATGACATCCTTAGACTAGAGATGCCAGACGACACTTTTCTCGTCGGCTACGCAGATGACATCGTTGCAGTCATTAACGCGCGCAATCTTATATATGCGCAGCGTAAGCTAACACAGATGATGACAAAAGTTAAGTGGTGGCTAGATAACCATGGATTACAGAAATATTATTAGTCACGAGAAGGCAGATTCCTATAGAGGCAGAAATTACCCTCCTAGGGAGCTCGCTCTGGACACAAAAGGTTATTAAATATTTAGGAGTACGACTGGATTCAAAGCTGTCATATCAGGCGCAGATCAAGCACGCAATAACTAAGGCTGCCGCTGCCACACGCTCTCTCAGCAGACTCATGGCAAATGTTGGTGGCCCATTACAATGCCGCAGAAAGCTCTTGATGGAAGCAACCAATAGCATCATGCTATATGGCTGTGAGATATGGGCAAACACCATGAATAGAAAAACACGAGTAAATCAGCTCACCGCTGTACAAAGAACATCCGCGCTGAGAATCATAAGTGCTTATCGGACGGTCTCTGCAGCCGCTGCGCTGGTCATTGCAGGCGCGACGCCCTTTGATTTGTTGGCAAGAGAACGGAAAAAGATCTACGAGCTACGAATATCCGGACAGGCAAAAAGACAATCACTCCAGCAATGCAAACAGCAGAAACTCGACCTTTGGCAAGAAAGATGGACAAACGAGAGCACCGGAAGATGGACGGCGAGACTATTACCCGACATCAAACACTGGATAACAAGAAAGGGGGGAGATGTTGATTACTATGTGACACAAATGCTCACTGGTCATGGATACTTTAACGCCTATCTTCATATGATTGAAAAAAGTACACAAGCTAGTTGTGTTTATCATGACGCCGAAAGAGATGATGCAGAACACACTGTGTTCCACTGTAAACGATTCGCAGAAAAGAGACCGCATTGGCTAGGTAAATTGCCGATTGCGGGAAAGAACTTCTGTGACGCGCTGTTACAGATGTCTTGGATATGGACATGTGGCTAAGGGGTGCAAGGGGCCTGATCGAAGCTCCTTGTGCTATAAATGTGGGGCAGCTGGGCATAGAGCCATGACGTGTGATGCGGCGGCACGCTGCTTTGTATGTGCCGACAAGGGCCTGAGCGAAGAGGACATTGGACACAAACCAGGGTCCGGAAATTGTAGAACGTTCAAGGAGGCGCTCAGGAAGGCCAAGGAGAAAACGCAATGATCCGCGTCCTCCAGGCAAACACGAATAGGAGCCGAACCGCCAACGATTTGCTTTATCAGTTCGCAGTAGAGAAGGGGGCCGACCTGCTACAGCTGAGCGAGCAGTATCGGAATAGAAAGTCCACCTCCTGGTACTCCGATAACCTCGGCACTGCAGCTATCTGCGTGCTGGATCCCGGAAAGGTCCATGTTACTGGTCACGGTCGCGGTAATGGGTATGTCTGGGTGAGGTGTGGGACAGTGACATTCTTTAGTTGCTATCTCACTCCAAACCAGACGATCCAAAGCTACAGAGGCCAGCTTGATGGACTGGAAGACGCAGTGATGGGGTCTTCTGGACACAAGGTTGTGGCCGGAGACTTCAACGCAAAAGCATTGGAATGGGGTATGTTCTACCCCGACAGCCGGGGTAAACTTGTGCTGGAGATGGTCGCGAGAGCGGGGCTTATAGTGTTGAACATGGGGGACGTGACGACCTTTCGAAGACCGGGATATGGGGAAACAATCCCTGATGTCTCGTTCGCTTCAGAGGGCCTCGGGCCGCTCGTTCAGGGTTGGAGGGTCATTGAGGACTACACCAGTAGTGACCACCAATACATAATATTTGATGTAAGCAACCGTGGATCCCAGCGCAGGGAGACACGTATGCAATTCACCAGATGGAACCTCACGAGGATGGTGACCGAGTCTTTCCAGAGAAATCTTGAGAGGGGCGCTGCATTGATGTAGGAGGTTTACCGGAATGGGGGTGTATCAGCGGAGACATTGACGGCTTCGACCATGAAAGTCATCAGGACGGCCTGTGAGGCTTCTATGCCTCGCAGTAGACCCCGTCACGAGAAAAGACCTGTTTACTGGTGGAGTTCGGAGATTGCGGACCTGCGCAGGAGATGCCACAGGATTCGTCGTACCGCGCAACGGGCAAGGAATCGAGTTGAAGCTAACGAAAGGTCAGCCGAACATAAGGCTGCGAAAAAGGAACTGCGACGAGGTATCAATGAGAGCAAGGCCCGTTGTTGGAGGGAGTTGTTGGAAGATGAAGATAGGGATCCCTGGGGAATGGGCTACAAACTCGTGACCCAAAAGCTGGGTGCTCTGAAACCTGTCGAACCCAAAGAAGCCGTCCTGATGGAGAGCATAGTTGACGCGCTGCTCCCCCAGCACCCGATAAGGCCCCAGTGGTATTGGAGCCAAATGGAAGAAATCACTCTGTTTACTCTGGAAGAACTGGAGCAAGCCGTCCTCACAATGCAGGACAAAAAAGCACCTGGCCCGGATGGGATACCGAGTGAGGTTCTGAAGTTAGTATACCACCAGAACCCAGGACTTCTACTGCACATGTATAATGCATGCTTGGTAGAGGGCGTATTCTTTACAGGCTGGAAAACCGCAAGGTTGGCACTGATCAACAAAGGAAAAGGCGATCCGGAATCCCCATCTTCCTACCGCCCGTTGTGTATGCTAGACACAGCAGGAAAGGTGATGGAAAATCTGATCAGGCTAAGGCTAACGACAGCAATCCGTAACGCCGGTGGACTCTCACCGAGGCAGTACGGGTTTAGAGCGGGTAGGTCCACGAGGGATGCGGTTCTTGAAGAAGTTGCAGCTGTCAAAAGAGCCGAGGACAATAATAACTTCTCGCGTCGAGTGGTACTTCTAGTGACTCTTGACGTAAGGAATGCGTTTAACTCGGCTAGGTGGACAGATATGATGGAGGCTCTGGAGCATAGCTTCGGGGTGCCGGCGTACTTGCTCCGAATGATCGATTCCTACCTCTCGAATCGCGGACTCCTCTATGAGACCAGAGAGGGAGTGCAGAGAAAGGTGGTCACATCGGGGGCGGCCCAGGGATCTATCCTAGGACCGGATCTTTGGAACGCCACCTACGATGGACTGCTGAGACTGGAAATGCCGGAGGAGTCATGCCTGGTTGGGTATGCTGACGACGTTGCTGCACTGGTGGCAGCGCGTGACCTGGACCGGGCCCAACTTAAGCTCAACCAAGTGATGAGAACTGTAGGTAGCTGGATGGCGGAACATGGGCTGTCACTTGCGTTGAACAAGACGGAAGTGGTAGTCCTGACCAAGAAAAGAATACCGACGATCGTCTCGGTGAAAGTTGGGGATGCTACGGTAATGTCGAAACCTGCTGTCAAATATCTTGGCATGCTTATAGACACCAAGCTGAGCTTCTTTCACCAGATCAAGCAGGCCGCTGACAAGGCGGCACGTGGCGTGACTGCACTCAGTAGGCTAAAACCAATGTCGGGGGCCCGGCTTCCAGCAAGCGCCGCCTGCTGATGAGCGCAGTTCAGTCGGTCTTGCTGTATGGAGCAGAGATATGGGCCAACTCTCTTGAAAAAGACATGTATCGGATGAGACTCGCACAGGTTCAACGAAGGGGGGCATTGAGAGTGGCTTCGGCTTATCGCACGGTGTCGGAGCCTGCGGTATTGGTGATCGCAGGGGTGACACCAATACACCTCCTTGCTAAGGAGCGGCGTGCAATTTTCTTGAGGAAATCTGCGCAGGACGGAGAAATAGCGTCCCAAGACGAGAAAGCCCGTACACTTTGCGAATGGCAGAGTCTTTGGCAGAAGGAAAGTCGGGGAAGATGGACGGCGCGTCTCATCTCAGACGTGGAGCCGTGGATCAGAAGGAAGCATGGTGAGGTAGATTACTACCTAACACAGCTTCTCTCGGGACACGGCTACTTTCGCCACTACCTTCACCGAATGGGAAAGTCAACATCACAAGATTGCTTGTACTGTCCCGGATGCAGAGACAACGCTGAACATACATTCTTTGTGTGTCACAAATGGGAATGGCAGCGCTTGATGCTGGCTCAGCAAACAGAGAGTGAAATCACACCGGATGATATAGTGGCGGTAATGCTTCAGAGGGAGGGTAATTGGAGCCGAGTGGCACAGTACGTACAGAGGATTCTAAGGGCCAAGAAGGCCGATCTGGATCGGACTCTGGGTGAGTTTTGATCTTGTAATAAGTTCGAACTCGCCCTGAGCTTGGTCCGCAGCGGCCTTCTTGAGTGATCGAGCTTGTAATAAGTGAAAAAGAAGTAGATGGCGTTTATGGCCACATGCAGGATCTAGCCCGAAGTAATGTGTTAAACGGTTCCGGGCTAGTGTCCGAGGTGAGTCGATTTGGTCGACGGCAGGGGAGGGGTTTTAGTGGGTGCAAGCCCCACATACCTCTCTGCAACCGCAGATTGAGAGATGCGCATAGGCATTTCCCCTCCCCGAAAAAAAAAAATAAAAAAAAAAAAAAAAAAATAAACTCCCAGTGCAACATGGAGATACAAGAGTGCCAAACCAACAGAGACCCACAGCAACTGAGAGTCAGCTGAGTGAACCAACACCCGACAAAGTGCCAACTTACGTAGAGTCGTCGTCTACTAGTCTGACAACACCGAGTCTGCCCCCGCAAAGGGTACACGTAAACAGCTCTGCACGGCAAGAGCTGATTTACAAGATGCGCGCTTTAGAGGAGGAAGCTATAGGTCAGTGCAAGTCTGTACTTCGCAAGATGAAGCACGCAATGACAAGACAGAGAAATATAAGTATGGACGTCAAAGACGGTGTTTCAGAGTTGGGTGAGCTTTTTGACGTAATCACGAGTTATAGGAAAAGTTATGAATCCGCTGAAAAAGGAAAAGCAGAAGAAACCAACAGAATAGCTATAGCAAGAGGAAATAACGATACTCATGTTTCGTCTATCCCAAAAAAAAATAGCTTCCAGTCCAGCGGCGCCCGACTCAGCGAAAAAAGTCAGAAGCAAGGAGCCAGACGGATTTCAAACAGTGGTGAACAAAAGAAACAGACAAAAATCTGAAAAAACAAGTGGAAACGTTGCAGTCGGACGCAACCGACTGCGGCATACTCGATACCAGTATTAAAACCGGTAAAAAAAAGGCCTGATTGCAAAGGGGTACGGATGCGGCAGGGGTGTACGCTGCCTTAAAGATTTTCCGATGCAGATGGAGATGTCACAAGCTATCTTCCTTACAAATTTGGTGACTCTAGCTCATAGTTTGTAAAAGGTGGGGAAAGGGGGGCTGGGGGCGGTACGGGGGGGGCGTGGCATCCAAATTTTTGATGCAGATCTTTGTGGAATGTCAATTGCTATCTTCATACCAAATTTGGTGACCCTAGCTCAAAGTTTGTAAAAAGTGGGGAAAGGGGGGCTGGGGGCGGTATGGGTGGGCGTGGCATCCAAATTTTTGATGCAGATCTTTGTGGAATGTCAATTGTTATATTCATACCAAATTTGGTGACTCTAGCTCAAAGTTTGTAAAAGGTGGGGAAAGGGGGGCTGGGGGCGGTTTGGGTGGGCGTGGCATCCAAATTTTTGATGCAGATCTTTGTGGAATGTCAATTGCTATCTTCATACCAAATTTGGTGACCCTAGCTCAAAGTTTGTAAAAAGTGGGGAAAGGGGGGCTGGGGGCAGTATGGGTGGGCGCGGCATCCAAATTTTTGATGCAGATCTTTGTGGAATGTCAATTGTCATATTCATACCAAATTTGGTGACTCTAGCTCAAAGTTTGTAAAATGTGGGGAAAGGGGGGCTGGGGGCGGTATGGGTGGGCGTGGCATCTCAATTTGTGATGCAGATCTTTGTGGAATGTCAGTTGCTATATTCATACCAAATTTGGTGACTCTAGCTAAAAGTTTGTAAAAAGTGGGGAAAGGGGGGGCGAAATGGGTGGGCGTGGCTCCAAAACTTTGATGCATATTTTTGGGGGTCGTTGCCAGCTATCTTCTTACCAAATTTGGAGGCTCTAGCTCCACAATTCTGGAAGATACACGCATTCCCGTTTTTGACGAAGCGTTGGGGTGGATGGGGGCGGCTAGGGCAGTATTGGTGGGCGTGGCATCCAAACTTTTGATGCAGTTTTTGGGGGGTCATCATCACCTATCTTGGCACCAAATTTGGTGGCTCTAGCTCTAAAACTGAGGGAGATACAGCCATTTGTAATTTCAAAATGCTGGAGGCCTGGGGGCGGAATGGGTGGGCGTGGCTCCAAAACTTTGATGCAGTTTTTGGGGGGTCGTTACCAGCTATCTTCCTAACAAATTTGGAGGTTCTAGCTCCACAACTCTGGAAGATACACGCATTCCCCTTTTTTGACGAAGCGTTGGGGTGGATGGGGGCGGCTAGGGCAGTATCGGTGGGCGTGGTATCCAAACTTTTGATGCAGTTTTTGGGGGGTCATCATCACCAACTTGGCACCAAATTTGGTGGGTCTAGCTCAAAAACTGAGGGAGATATGGGCTTTTTTGACTTTAAAATGCGGGGGGGTTGGGGGCGGAAAGGGGGGGGCGTGGCTCCAAAATTTTTGATGCAGTTTTTTGGGGGTTGCTAATAGCTATCTCCTTACCAAATTTGGTAGTTCTAGCTGTAAGGATGTGCGAAATATGTGGATTTATCGGTTTTGAGTTATCGAATTTATCGATTTGCCAGCCCCCCAGTTATCGTAGAACCCCCATCTTGACACTTTAATTTACTATCCCATAGATAAAGAGAATTGGAAAGTTTCAAGTCTCTAGCTTGAAGGGTGTGGAAAAAAGTTGCGAACATACAGACGGACAGACGGACAGACGGACGGACACCATGACGGACATTGCACAAACTCAATATACTCTTTACCTTCGGTATCGAGTATAACAAGGGAGACTAAAGGTCAGAGAAAAAAGGGCAATGAAGGAAACAAAGTAAATCCTATAAAAACCAGAACAAGGACGCGGCCGGACGTGGTGCTAGTAAGACCAGCAGAAGGTAAAAGCTATGTGGATGTGCTAAAAGAGCTAAAAACAGGAATGAAACCAAGAGAGGCGGAGATCCGATCAGTCAGAAAGACAAAGTCCGGAGATATGCTACTGGAAGTGGCCAAAGGAAGCGAAGCCAACACGCTGCGCGACTGCATCAGAGACACGCTAAAGGAAAACGCAGCAGTGAAGCTTATTAAGCCAAAAGCCAAAATTGAGATTCGTGATCTGGATAGTCTCGTAGACGAACAAGAGGTGCTAGCTGCTATCAAAAATATAGTAGGAAACCCCTGTGACATCCAAATCCACTTGACAAAGGTAAACAGCATGGAACAAAAGCGAGCTTTTGTCACGCTGAGCACAGAGGACGCAAATAAAATCCTAGAAGAGTCTAGAGTTAAAATAGGATGGACCCGATGCCGAGTTAAGCGGTGTGTAAGTACTCCGCGATGCTACAGATGCTTCAGCACAGGACACCTGCAAATGCATTGCACCGGCCCGGACCGCAAAGAGTTATGCATTAGATGCGGAGAGAAAGGCCACAAAATGACGAGCTGCACAAAGCCGCCTAGATGCGTTCTTTGCGCACACAAAAACCTTGACGAAGTAAATCATCTCCCAGGGACGAGTATCTGCGCTGCCAGTACTGGTATGAAAAAACATGATAGTCCTCCAGGGAAACCTACACAAAAGTAGAACAGCAGATGACCTACTATCCCAAATTGTCCTTGAGCTGAAAGCAGACATGGTGATAATAAGCGAGCAGTACAAGGCTAAGCAAACTGGCACATGGCTAGAAGACGAAACAAAGACGACGGCAATATGGATTCCAGACAGGAGTGACGTCACAATCCTGAATAAAGGACGAGGAAGGGGCCACGTCTACATGCAATTCAAGGACTAAACTATAATTAGCTGCTATTTGACACCAAGTGACAACATCCAAACATTCCAAGAAAAATTAGACGACATCGAGCATACAGCACTTCAGCAAACGGGAAAACTAATTGTAGCCGGTGACTTAAACTCCTCTGCTCTGGAGTGGGGAATGCTTGCAACCAACTCCAGAGGTCAGAGGGTCCTAGACATGGCCGCAAGACTCGGTCTCGTTGTTGCAAACGTAGGATCGACAACTACCTTTAGGCGATTGGGAAATAGAGGCACAATCCCTGACGTAACTATGGTGTCAGAATCGTGGGCACATAAGATAACAGGATGGAAAGTTCTGGACATTTACAATGGAAGCGAACATGAGTACATTACCTACTCTATAAATTACACAAGGACGGCAAATGTCCCAGCCAGGCCCACACGCCGAAGGTGGAACGTAAACCGCCTTAATAAATTAAAATTTATTGACCCAAAAGCTGGGTGCTCTGAAACCTGTCGAACCCAAAGAAGCCGTCCTGATGGAGAGCATAGTTGACGCGCTGCTCCCCCAGCACCCGATAAGGCCCCAGTGGTATTGGAGCCAAATGGAAGAAATCACTCTGTTTACTCTGGAAGAACTGGAGCAAGCCGTCCTCACAATGCAGGACAAAAAAGCACCTGGCCCGGATGGGATACCGAGTGAGGTTCTGAAGTTAGTATACCACCAGAACCCAGGACTTCTACTGCACATGTATAATGCATGCTTGGTAGAGGGCGTATTCTTTACAGGCTGGAAAACCGCAAGGTTGGCACTGATCAACAAAGGAAAAGGCGATCCGGAATCCCCATCTTCCTACCGCCCGTTGTGTATGCTAGACACAGCAGGAAAGGTGATGGAAAATCTGATCAGGCTAAGGCTAACGACAGCAATCCGTAACGCCGGTGGACTCTCACCGAGGCAGTACGGGTTTAGAGCGGGTAGGTCCACGAGGGATGCGGTTCTTGAAGAAGTTGCAGCTGTCAAAAGAGCCGAGGACAATAATAACTTCTCGCGTCGAGTGGTACTTCTAGTGACTCTTGACGTAAGGAATGCGTTTAACTCGGCTAGGTGGACAGATATGATGGAGGCTCTGGAGCATAGCTTCGGGGTGCCGGCGTACTTGCTCCGAATGATCGATTCCTACCTCTCGAATCGCGGACTCCTCTATGAGACCAGAGAGGGAGTGCAGAGAAAGGTGGTCACATCGGGGGCGGCCCAGGGATCTATCCTAGGACCGGATCTTTGGAACGCCACCTACGATGGACTGCTGAGACTGGAAATGCCGGAGGAGTCATGCCTGGTTGGGTATGCTGACGACGTTGCTGCACTGGTGGCAGCGCGTGACCTGGACCGGGCCCAACTTAAGCTCAACCAAGTGATGAGAACTGTAGGTAGCTGGATGGCGGAACATGGGCTGTCACTTGCGTTGAACAAGACGGAAGTGGTAGTCCTGACCATGAAAAGAATACCGACGATCGTCTCGGTGAAAGTTGGGGATGCTACGGTAATGTCGAAACCTGCTGTCAAATATCTTGGTATGCTTATAGACACCAAGCTGAGCTTCTTTCACCAGATCAAGCAGGCCGCTGACAAGGCGGCACGTGGCGTGACTGCACTCAGTAGGCTAAAACCAATGTCGGGGGCCCGGCTTCCAGCAAGCGCCGCCTGCTGATGAGCGCAGTTCAGTCGGTCTTGCTGTATGGAGCAGAGATATGGGCCAACTCTCTTGAAAAAGACATGTATCGGATGAGACTCGCACAGGTTCAACGAAGGGGGGCATTGAGAGTGGCTTCGGCTTATCGCACGGTGTCGGAGCCTGCGGTATTGGTGATCGCAGGGGTGACACCAATACACCTCCTTGCTAAGGAGCGGCGTGCAATTTTCTTGAGGAAATCTGCGCAGGACGGAGAAATAGCGTCCCAAGACGAGAAAGCCCGTACACTTTGCGAATGGCAGAGTCTTTGGCAGAAGGAAAGTCGGGGAAGATGGACGGCGCGTCTCATCTCAGACGTGGAGCCGTGGATCAGAAGGAAGCATGGTGAGGTAGATTACTACCTAACACAGCTTCTCTCGGGACACGGCTACTTTCGCCACTACCTTCACCGAATGGGAAAGTCAACATCACAAGATTGCTTGTACTGTCCCGGATGCAGAGACAACGCTGAACATACATTCTTTGTGTGTCACAAATGGGAATGGCAGCGCTTGATGCTGGCTCAGCAAACAGAGAGTGAAATCACACCGGATGATATAGTGGCGGTAATGCTTCAGAGGGAGGGTAATTGGAGCCGAGTGGCACAGTACGTACAGAGGATTCTAAGGGCCAAGAAGGCCGATCTGGATCGGACTCTGGGTGAGTTTTGATCTTGTAATAAGTTCGAACTCGCCCTGAGCTTGGTCCGCAGCGGCCTTCTTGAGTGATCGAGCTTGTAATAAGTGAAAAAGAAGTAGATGGCGTTTATGGCCACATGCAGGATCTAGCCCGAAGTAATGTGTTAAACGGTTCCGGGCTAGTGTCCGAGGTGAGTCGATTTGGTCGACGGCAGGGGAGGGGTTTTAGTGGGTGCAAGCCCCACATACCTCTCTGCAACCGCAGATTGAGAGATGCGCATAGGCATTTCCCCTCCCCGAAAAAAAAAAAAAAATAAAAAAAAAAAAATAAACTCCCAGTGCAACATGGAGATACAAGAGTGCCAAACCAACAGAGACCCACAGCAACTGAGAGTCAGCTGAGTGAACCAACACCCGACAAAGTGCCAACTTACGTAGAGTCGTCGTCTACTAGTCTGACAACACCGAGTCTGCCCCCGCAAAGGGTACACGTAAACAGCTCTGCACGGCAAGAGCTGATTTACAAGATGCGCGCTTTAGAGGAGGAAGCTATAGGTCAGTGCAAGTCTGTACTTCGCAAGATGAAGCACGCAATGACAAGACAGAGAAATATAAGTATGGACGTCAAAGACGGTGTTTCAGAGTTGGGTGAGCTTTTTGACGTAATCACGAGTTATAGGAAAAGTTATGAATCCGCTGAAAAAGGAAAAGCAGAAGAAACCAACAGAATAGCTATAGCAAGAGGAAATAACGATACTCATGTTTCGTCTATCCCAAAAAAAATAGCTTCCAGTCCAGCGGCGCCCGACTCAGCGAAAAAAGTCAGAAGCAAGGAGCCAGACGGATTTCAAACAGTGGTGAACAAAAGAAACAGACAAAAATCTGAAAAAACAAGGGAGACTAAAGGTCAGAGAAAAAAGGGCAATGAAGGAAACAAAGTAAATCCTATAAAAACCAGAACAAGGACGCGGCCGGACGTGGTGCTAGTAAGACCAGCAGAAGGTAAAAGCTATGTGGATGTGCTAAAAGAGCTAAAAACAGGAATGAAACCAAGAGAGGCGGAGATCCGATCAGTCAGAAAGACAAAGTCCGGAGATATGCTACTGGAAGTGGCCAAAGGAAGCGAAGCCAACACGCTGCGCGACTGCATCAGAGACACGCTAAAGGAAAACGCAGCAGTGAAGCTTATTAAGCCAAAAGCCAAAATTGAGATTCGTGATCTGGATAGTCTCGTAGACGAACAAGAGGTGCTAGCTGCTATCAAAAATATAGTAGGAAACCCCTGTGACATCCAAATCCACTTGACAAAGGTAAACAGCATGGAACAAAAGCGAGCTTTTGTCACGCTGAGCACAGAGGACGCAAATAAAATCCTAGAAGAGTCTAGAGTTAAAATAGGATGGACCCGATGCCGAGTTAAGCGGTGTGTAAGTACTCCGCGATGCTACAGATGCTTCAGCACAGGACACCTGCAAATGCATTGCACCGGCCCGGACCGCAAAGAGTTATGCATTAGATGCGGAGAGAAAGGCCACAAAATGACGAGCTGCACAAAGCCGCCTAGATGCGTTCTTTGCGCACACAAAAACCTTGACGAAGTAAATCATCTCCCAGGGACGAGTATCTGCGCTGCCAGTACTGGTATGAAAAAAACATGATAGTCCTCCAGGGAAACCTACACAAAAGTAGAACAGCAGATGACCTACTATCCCAAATTGTCCTTGAGCTGAAAGCAGACATGGTGATAATAAGCGAGCAGTACAAGGCTAAGCAAACTGGCACATGGCTAGAAGACGAAACAAAGACGACGGCAATATGGATTCCAGACAGGAGTGACGTCACAATCCTGAATAAAGGACGAGGAAGGGGCCACGTCTACATGCAATTCAAGGACTGAACTATAATTAGCTGCTATTTGACACCAAGTGACAACATCCAAACATTCCAAGAAAAATTAGACGACATCGAGCATACAGCACTTCAGCAAACGGGAAAACTAATTGTAGCCGGTGACTTAAACTCCTCTGCTCTGGAGTGGGGAATGCTTGCAACCAACTCCAGAGGTCAGAGGGTCCTAGACATGGCCGCAAGACTCGGTCTCGTTGTTGCAAACGTAGGATCGACAACTACCTTTAGGCGATTGGGAAATAGAGGCACAATCCCTGACGTAACTATGGTGTCAGAATCGTGGGCACATAAGATAACAGGATGGAAAGTTCTGGACATTTACAATGGAAGCGAACATGAGTACATTACCTACTCTATAAATTACACAAGGACGGCAAATGTCCCAGCCAGGCCCACACGCCGAAGGTGGAACGTAAACCGCCTTAATAAATTAAAATTTATTGACCCAAAAGCTGGGTGCTCTGAAACCTGTCGAACCCAAAGAAGCCGTCCTGATGGAGAGCATAGTTGACGCGCTGCTCCCCCAGCACCCGATAAGGCCCCAGTGGTATTGGAGCCAAATGGAAGAAATCACTCTGTTTACTCTGGAAGAACTGGAGCAAGCCGTCCTCACAATGCAGGACAAAAAAGCACCTGGCCCGGATGGGATACCGAGTGAGGTTCTGAAGTTAGTATACCACCAGAACCCAGGACTTCTACTGCACATGTATAATGCATGCTTGGTAGAGGGCGTATTCTTTACAGGCTGGAAAACCGCAAGGTTGGCACTGATCAACAAAGGAAAAGGCGATCCGGAATCCCCATCTTCCTACCGCCCGTTGTGTATGCTAGACACAGCAGGAAAGGTGATGGAAAATCTGATCAGGCTAAGGCTAACGACAGCAATCCGTAACGCCGGTGGACTCTCACCGAGGCAGTACGGGTTTAGAGCGGGTAGGTCCACGAGGGATGCGGTTCTTGAAGAAGTTGCAGCTGTCAAAAGAGCCGAGGACAATAATAACTTCTCGCGTCGAGTGGTACTTCTAGTGACTCTTGACGTAAGGAATGCGTTTAACTCGGCTAGGTGGACAGATATGATGGAGGCTCTGGAGCATAGCTTCGGGGTGCCGGCGTACTTGCTCCGAATGATCGATTCCTACCTCTCGAATCGCGGACTCCTCTATGAGACCAGAGAGGGAGTGCAGAGAAAGGTGGTCACATCGGGGGCGGCCCAGGGATCTATCCTAGGACCGGATCTTTGGAACGCCACCTACGATGGACTGCTGAGACTGGAAATGCCGGAGGAGTCATGCCTGGTTGGGTATGCTGACGACGTTGCTGCACTGGTGGCAGCGCGTGACCTGGACCGGGCCCAACTTAAGCTCAACCAAGTGATGAGAACTGTAGGTAGCTGGATGGCGGAACATGGGCTGTCACTTGCGTTGAACAAGACGGAAGTGGTAGTCCTGACCATGAAAAGAATACCGACGATCGTCTCGGTGAAAGTTGGGGATGCTACGGTAATGTCGAAACCTGCTGTCAAATATCTTGGTATGCTTATAGACACCAAGCTGAGCTTCTTTCACCAGATCAAGCAGGCCGCTGACAAGGCGGCACGTGGCGTGACTGCACTCAGTAGGCTAAAACCAATGTCGGGGGCCCGGCTTCCAGCAAGCGCCGCCTGCTGATGAGCGCAGTTCAGTCGGTCTTGCTGTATGGAGCAGAGATATGGGCCAACTCTCTTGAAAAAGACATGTATCGGATGAGACTCGCACAGGTTCAACGAAGGGGGGCATTGAGAGTGGCTTCGGCTTATCGCACGGTGTCGGAGCCTGCGGTATTGGTGATCGCAGGGGTGACACCAATACACCTCCTTGCTAAGGAGCGGCGTGCAATTTTCTTGAGGAAATCTGCGCAGGACGGAGAAATAGCGTCCCAAGACGAGAAAGCCCGTATACTTTGCGAATGGCAGAGTCTTTGGCAGAAGGAAAGTCGGGGAAGATGGACGGCGCGTCTCATCTCAGACGTGGAGCCGTGGATCAGAAGGAAGCATGGTGAGGTAGATTACTACCTAACACAGCTTCTCTCGGGACACGGCTACTTTCGCCACTACCTTCACCGAATGGGAAAGTCAACATCACAAGATTGCTTGTACTGTCCCGGATGCAGAGACAACGCTGAACATACATTCTTTGTGTGTCACAAATGGGAATGGCAGCGCTTGATGCTGGCTCAGCAAACAGAGAGTGAAATCACACCGGATGATATAGTGGCGGTAATGCTTCAGAGGGAGGGTAATTGGAGCCGAGTGGCACAGTACGTACAGAGGATTCTAAGGGCCAAGAAGGCCGATCTGGATCGGACTCTGGGTGAGTTTTGATCTTGTAATAAGTTCGAACTCGCCCTGAGCTTGGTCCGCAGCGGCCTTCTTGAGTGATCGAGCTTGTAATAAGTGAAAAAGAAGTAGATGGCGTTTATGGCCACATGCAGGATCTAGCCGGAAGTAATGTGTTAAACGGTTCCGGGCTAGTGTCCGAGGTGAGTCGATTTGGTCGACGGCAGGGGAGGGGTTTTAGTGGGTGCAAGCCCCACATACCTCTCTGCAACCGCAGATTGAGAGATGCGCATAGGCATTTCCCCTCCCCGAAAAAAAAAAAAAAAAATAAAAAAAAAATAAACTCCCAGTGCAACATGGAGATACAAGAGTGCCAAACCAACAGAGACCCACAGCAACTGAGAGTCAGCTGAGTGAACCAACACCCGACAAAGTGCCAACTTACGTAGAGTCGTCGTCTACTAGTCTGACAACACCGAGTCTGCCCCCGCAAAGGGTACACGTAAACAGCTCTGCACGGCAAGAGCTGATTTACAAGATGCGCGCTTTAGAGGAGGAAGCTATAGGTCAGTGCAAGTCTGTACTTCGCAAGATGAAGCACGCAATGACAAGACAGAGAAATATAAGTATGGACGTCAAAGACGGTGTTTCAGAGTTGGGTGAGCTTTTTGACGTAATCACGAGTTATAGGAAAAGTTATGAATCCGCTGAAAAAGGAAAAGCAGAAGAAACCAACAGAATAGCTATAGCAAGAGGAAATAACGATACTCATGTTTCGTCTATCCCAAAAAAATAGCTTCCAGTCCAGCGGCGCCCGACTCAGCGAAAAAGTCAGAAGCAAGGAGCCAGACGGATTTCAAACAGTGGTGAACAAAAGAAACAGACAAAAATCTGAAAAAACAAGGGAGACTAAAGGTCAGAGAAAAAAGGGCAATGAAGGAAACAAAGTAAATCCTATAAAAACCAGAACAAGGACGCGGCCGGACGTGGTGCTAGTAAGACCAGCAGAAGGTAAAAGCTATGTGGATGTGCTAAAAGAGCTAAAAACGGGAATGAAACCAGGAGAGGTGGAGATCCGATCAGTCAGAAAGACAAAGTCCGGAGATATGCTACTGGAAGTGGCCAAAGGAAGCGAAGCCAACACGCTGCGCGACTGCATCAGAGACACGCTAAAGGAAAACGCAGCAGTGAAGCTTATTAAGCCAAAAGCCAAAATTGAGATTCGTGATCTGGATAGTCTCGTAGACGAACAAGAGGTGCTAGCTGCTATCAAAAATATAGTAGGAAACCCCTGTGACATCCAAATCCACTTGACAAAGGTAAACAGCATGGAACAAAAGCGAGCTTTTGTCACGCTGAGCACAGAGGACGCAAATAAAATCCTAGAAGAGTCTAGAGTTAAAATAGGATGGACCCGATGCCGAGTTAAGCGGTGTGTAAGTACTCCGCGATGCTACAGATGCTTCAGCACAGGACACTTGCAAATGCATTGCACCGGCCCGGACAGCAAAGAGTTATGCATTAGATGCGGAGAGAAAGGCCACAAAATGACGAGCTGCACAAAGCCGCCTAGATGCGTTCTTTGCGCACACAAAAACCTTGACGAAGTAAATCATCTCCCAGGGACGAGTATCTGCGCTGCCAGTACTGGTATGAAAAAAACATGATAGTCCTCCAGGGAAACCTACACAAAAGTAGAACAGCAGATGACCTACTATCCCAAATTGTCCTTGAGCTGAAAGCAGACATTGTGATAATAAGCGAGCAGTACAAGGCTAAGCAAACTGGCACATGGCTAGAAGACGAAACAAAGACGACGGCAATATGGATTCCAGACAGGAGTGACGTCACAATCCTGAATAAAGGACGAGGAAGGGGCCACGTCTACATGCAATTCAAGGACTAAACTATAATTAGCTGCTATTTGACACCAAGTGACAACATCCAAACATTCCAAGAAAAATTAGACGACATCGAGCATACAGCACTTCAGCAAACGGGAAAACTAATTGTAGCCGGTGACTTAAACTCCTCTGCTCTGGAGTGGGGAATGCTTGCAACCAACTCCAGAGGTCAGAGGGTCCTAGACATGGCCGCAAGACTCGGTCTCGTTGTTGCAAACGTAGGATCGACAACTACCTTTAGGCGATTGGGAAATAGAGGCACAATCCCTGACGTAACTATGGTGTCAGAATCGTGGGCACATAAGATAACAGGATGGAAAGTTCTGGACATTTACAATGGAAGCGAACATGAGTACATTACCTATGAGTTTATTACCTACATATGATGGAGGCTCTGGAGCATAGCTTCGGGGTGCCGGCGTACTTGCTCCGAATGATCGATTCCTACCTCTCGAATCGCGGACTCCTCTATGAGACCAGAGAGGGAGTGCAGAGAAAGGTGGTCACATCGGGGGCGGCCCAGGGATCTATCCTAGGACCGGATCTTTGGAACGCCACCTACGATGGACTGCTGAGACTGGAAATGCCGGAGGAGTCATGCCTGGTTGGGTATGCTGACGACGTTGCTGCACTGGTGGCAGCGCGTGACCTGGACCGGGCCCAACTTAAGCTCAACCAAGTGATGAGAACTGTAGGTAGCTGGATGGCGGAACATGGGCTGTCACTTGCGTTGAACAAGACGGAAGTGGTAGTCCTGACCAAGAAAAGAATACCGACGATCGTCTCGGTGAAAGTTGGGGATGCTACGGTAATGTCGAAACCTGCTGTCAAATATCTTGGCATGCTTATAGACACCAAGCTGAGCTTCTTTCACCAGATCAAGCAGGCCGCTGACAAGGCGGCACGTGGCGTGACTGCACTCAGTAGGCTAAAACCAATGTCGGGGGCCCGGCTTCCAGCAAGCGCCGCCTGCTGATGAGCGCAGTTCAGTCGGTCTTGCTGTATGGAGCAGAGATATGGCCAACTCTCTTGAAAAAGACATGTATCGGATGAGACTCGCACAGGTTCAACGAAGGGGGGCATTGAGAGTGGCTTCGGCTTATCGCACGGTGTCGGAGCCTGCGGTATTGGTGATCGCAGGGGTGACACCAATACACCTCCTTGCTAAGGAGCGGCGTGCAATTTTCTTGAGGAAATCTGCGCAGGACGGAGAAATAGCGTCCCAAGACGAGAAAGCCCGTACACTTTGCGAATGGCAGAGTCTTTGGCAGAAGGAAAGTCGGGGAAGATGGACGGCGCGTCTCATCTCAGACGTGGAGCCGTGGATCAGAAGGAAGCATGGTGAGGTAGATTACTACCTAACACAGCTTCTCTCGGGACACGGCTACTTTCGCCACTACCTTCACCGAATGGGAAAGTCAACATCACAAGATTGCTTGTACTGTCCCGGATGCAGAGACAACGCTGAACATACATTCTTTGTGTGTCACAAATGGGAATGGCAGCGCTTGATGCTGGCTCAGCAAACAGAGAGTGAAATCACACCGGATGATATAGTGGCGGTAATGCTTCAGAGGGAGGGTAATTGGAGCCGAGTGGCACAGTACGTACAGAGGATTCTAAGGGCCAAGAAGGCCGATCTGGATCGGACTCTGGGTGAGTTTTGATCTTGTAATAAGTTCGAACTCGCCCTGAGCTTGGTCCGCAGCGGCCTTCTTGAGTGATCGAGCTTGTAATAAGTGAAAAAGAAGTAGATGGCGTTTATGGCCACATGCAGGATCTAGCCCGAAGTAATGTGTTAAACGGTTCTGGGCTAGTGTCCGAGGTGAGTCGATTTGGTCGACGGCAGGGGAGGGGTTTTAGTGGGTGCAAGCCCCACATACCTCTCTGCAACCGCAGATTGAGAGATGCGCATAGGCATTTCCCCTCCCCGAAAAAAAAAAAAAAAAAAAAAAAAATAAAAAAAAATAAACTCCCAGTGCAACATGGAGATACAAGAGTGCCAAACCAACAGAGACCCACAGCAACTGAGAGTCAGCTGAGTGAACCAACACCCGACAAAGTGCCAACTTACGTAGAGTCGTCGTCTACTAGTCTGACAACACCGAGTCTGCCCCCGCAAAGGGTACACGTAAACAGCTCTGCACGGCAAGAGCTGATTTACAAGATGCGCGCTTTAGAGGAGGAAGCTATAGGTCAGTGCAAGTCTGTACTTCGCAAGATGAAGCACGCAATGACAAGACAGAGAAATATAAGTATGGACGTCAAAGACGGTGTTTCAGAGTTGGGTGAGCTTTTTGACGTAATCACGAGTTATAGGAAAAGTTATGAATCCGCTGAAAAAGGAAAAGCAGAAGAAACCAACAGAATAGCTATAGCAAGAGGAAATAACGATACTCATGTTTCGTCTATCCCAAAAAAAATAGCTTCCAGTCCAGCGGCGCCCGACTCAGCGAAAAAAGTCAGAAGCAAGGAGCCAGACGGATTTCAAACAGTGGTGAACAAAAGAAACAGACAAAAATCTGAAAAAACAAGGGAGACTAAAGGTCAGAGAAAAAGGGCAATGAAGGAAACAAAGTAAATCCTATAAAAACCAGAACAAGGACGCGGCCGGACGTGGTGCTAGTAAGACCAGCAGAAGGTAAAAGCTATGTGGATGTGCTAAAAGAGCTAAAAACGGGAATGAAACCAGGAGAGGTGGAGATCCGATCAGTCAGAAAGACAAAGTCCGGAGATATGCTACTGGAAGTGGCCAAAGGAAGCGAAGCCAACACGCTGCGCGACTGCATCAGAGACACGCTAAAGGAAAACGCAGCAGTGAAGCTTATTAAGCCAAAAGCCAAAATTGAGATTCGTGATCTGGATAGTCTCGTAGACGAACAAGAGGTGCTAGCTGCTATCAAAAATATAGTAGGAAACCCCTGTGACATCCAAATCCACTTGACAAAGGTAAACAGCATGGAACAAAAGCGAGCTTTTGTCACGCTGAGCACAGAGGACGCAAATAAAATCCTAGAAGAGTCTAGAGTTAAAATAGGATGGACCCGATGCCGAGTTAAGCGGTGTGTAAGTACTCCGCGATGCTACAGATGCTTCAGCACAGGACACCTGCAAATGCATTGCACCGGCCCGGACCGCAAAGAGTTATGCATTAGATGCGGAGAGAAAGGCCACAAAATGACGAGCTGCACAAAGCCGCCTAGATGCGTTCTTTGCGCACACAAAAACCTTGACGAAGTAAATCATCTCCCAGGGACGAGTATCTGCGCTGCCAGTACTGGTATGAAAAAACATGATAGTCCTCCAGGGAAACCTACACAAAAGTAGAACAGCAGATGACCTACTATCCCAAATTGTCCTTGAGCTGAAAGCAGACATGGTGATAATAAGCGAGCAGTACAAGGCTAAGCAAACTGGCACATGGCTAGAAGACGAAACAAAGACGACGGCAATATGGATTCCAGACAGGAGTGACGTCACAATCCTGAATAAAGGACGAGGAAGGGGCCACGTCTACATGCAATTCAAGGACTAAGCTATAATTAGCTGCTATTTGACACCAAGTGACAACATCCAAACATTCCAAGAAAAATTAGACGACATCGAGCATACAGCACTTCAGCAAACGGGAAAACTAATTGTAGCCGGTGACTTAAACTCCTCTGCTCTGGAGTGGGGAATGCTTGCAACCAACTCCAGAGGTCAGAGGGTCCTAGACATGGCCGCAAGACTCGGTCTCGTTGTTGCAAACGTAGGATCGACAACTACCTTTAGGCGATTGGGAAATAGAGGCACAATCCCTGACGTAACTATGGTGTCAGAATCGTGGGCACATAAGATAACAGGATGGAAAGTTCTGGACATTTACAATGGAAGCGAACATGAGTACATTACCTACTCTATAAATTACACAAGGACGGCAAATGTCCCAGCCAGGCCCACACGCCGAAGGTGGAACGTAAACCGCCTTAATAAATTAAAAATTGACGAAATTGACAGGAGGGACAATGAAGAGCTTTACTTAGAAAGCGCCGACAACGTAGTCCACAGAACAATGAAGACAACACGATGTAGCAATGCCAAAAACAGGAAATCCACGTAGTAAGTATACTGGTGGACGGACGAAATAAGAACTCTGAGAGAGACCTGCATTAGAAGAAGACGACTTCTTACTAGGGCTTGGCGGAGAGGCGACTTTATCAGACAAGATGAGCAGTACAGAAAAGCGAAAAAAGAATTAAACACAGCTATCAAGAAGAGCAAGCGTGAAAAATTAATATCTCTCTGTGACGACATAAACAATAACCCTTGGGGCCTAGGATACAAAATTGTCATGAAGAAGCTCGGATCCAAAAGCGCGGTACCAAACCTGGAGGAAGATCAGATGGACGATATAGTCCGTGCTCTGTTTCCGTCTGACCAACTTAGGCCAACCAGCACACCAGACCGAAGGACCGAAGAAAGCGGTGAGCCATTCTCCCAAGAAGAGCTCGTAGAGGCTGCAAGAAGTCTAAAAAACAGGAAAGCTCCAGGTCCCGACAACATTCCTTCCGAAGTCCTTAAGATAATAGCTGAGTGCAGACCCCACATACTGCTAAAAATGTATAACGCATGCCTTCAAAACGGAATTTTTCCCGATCAGTGGAAAATTCAACGACTCGACTCGTCTTAATAAGCAAAGGAAAAGGCGATCCTACAAAACCATCCGCATAAAGACCTTTATGTATGCTAGACACAGCAGAGAAGCTATTGGAAAAGCTAATCAAACCCCGATTAGTGGATGCCATAGAAAGAAATGGCGGTCTGTCCCCAAGACAGTATGGGTTTAGACGCGGGCGATCAACAATTGGGGCTGTAGCAGAGGTTGCAAACGCTGCCCTCAAAAGCAGACAGAGCAACCATTTCTCACGACCCATTGTGCTGCTGGCGACGTTGGACATTAAAAACGCCTTTAACAATGTTAAATGGAACAACATACTTGACGCACTAAAGAGACGGTTTCGGGTACCTGCATATCTTTTGAAGCTGATAAGCAGTTACTTAAATAACCAAAAACTAATATACACGTTCTCTGCCGGACAAAAGTGCATAGAGATTACGTCAGGCGCAGCGCAGGGCTCCATACTCTACCCAGAGTTGTGGAACATAAGCTATGACGAAATCCTTCGCATAGAAATGCCTGATGACACTTTTCTAATGGGGTACGCAGACGACATAGTAGCAGTGATCACGGCGAGAAACACAGAATACGCACAGAGACTACTTACTCAGGTGATGGTTCGAGTCAAGGACTGGCTGGACGCACACGGATTGCAACTAGCGACTGAAAAAACAGAGCTGATTCTAATAGCCGGTAGACAAATCCCGTAAGAAGTGGATATGAAAGTCAACGACAGTCATATAAGGACACAAAAGGTGATTAAATATCTGGGCGTTAGACTAGATACAAAACTGACATTCGGGCCACATCTTCAGTATGTTAAAAAAAGAGCAGCCGATAATATCAGCAGGCTCATGGCAAATATCGGCGGACCAACTCAAACAAGGAGAAACTCTTGATGGAGATCAACAACTCCATTCTGCTATATGGATGCGAAGTCTGGGCAGAGACTTTGGGAGCCAAATGTAGGCTGAAGCCACTACTTGCTATGCAGAGGACGAGCGCACTGAGGATAACCAGTGCATACAGAACGGTGTCCAGCGCTGCTGCACTAGTCATCGCAGGCGTGATACCGATAGACCTCTTAGCTAAGGAACGAAAGACAATCTACGAGCTAAGACAACTAGGACAATACTCTAGGCAAACCGCAGACACATGTAGACAGACAACGTTAGCACTGTGGCAAGAAAGATGGGCAGGCGAGAGCACAGGAAGATGGACAGCCAGGCTCATACCTAACCTTACGGTATGGGTCAAACGTCAAAATGGGGACGTAGATTACTACATCACCCAAGTGCTAACAGGACATGGATATTTTATTGCTTTCCTGCACAAGATAAAGAAAAGCGCAGAAGCCAGCTGCGTATATGGTGACGCCGAGATCGACAATGTGGAGCACACAATTTTTTACTGTGCGCGTTTCACATTGGAAAGAAGACGACTGACACAAGCGATTGGTCAAATAACACCGGAGAACCTTGTATCAAAGATGACCATCAGAGACGACGATTGGAAGAAAGTAGCGGCTTTCATCAGTCAAATTTTAGGAAGCAAGAAAAAAGACCTAGATTAGAGGACGGAATAGGGTTTCTGGATGCAGATTAAGGCTAAGTGCTTCGATGTTTTCAATAGGATCATCTAAAAACTGAGAGCTCATGTTTCTAGAAGAAGACGGCGATTGGCGCATAAAGGCCCCACTTCGAAGTATTGCGAAAGCGTTTCCGAAGTGAAGAAAGGCCCAACGGGGAGGGGTTGTTTAGTGGGTATTCTACTCTGTAGCGAGCCCCACACTCCCCAACTAAGACGTCAATTGGAAGTGCGTAAATGCATCTTCACTGCTTACCGTCCATCTGCCATCTTCGGTTTTTATTTTGCTTTGTACTATCTGTTGGCGAGCTAGCAGCTTCCTTACCTGAACAGAAGTTTTGCCATGCAAGTCATTTAGCTACTCGTACTTTTTTCTTTAAGTCACGCAGCCGCTTCTTCCGCTCGTTTTACGAGTTTGAAGAGTTCTAGTACGTCTTTCCTTTGTCCCTTGAGTTCTAGATTCCACCATGAGGGCTTGTGTTTCTTCTTCTCTTGGTATGTTCTACATGTTTTATGATACGCTGCCACCAGATTTTTATTGAGTGTCTCCAGGGACTTCTCTTATTTATCTAGTGAGGCTATCTTGGGTAGTCGCGGAAGGTTTCTTTCAACCTATTTTCTGATCTGCTCCCATTCCGTGTTATTCGGGCTTTCTTTTTCACTATTTGTTCAAAGTTAACACGGAATTAAATGTACCTGTGGTCTGAGAAGAAGTGTCTACTAAGGACTCTCCAATATTTTACCACGATATTCGTTACCGACGCAAGGGTAATATCTAAGACGTTTGATGATTTGCTATCTTAAGATAAGTCTTAAGTTTGAAATCAAGCAATGACTCACCTCTACCGTTGATATCCCCGCTTCCCCATACCGTGTGATGCGCGTTGGCGTCTGCTCCGATGATGAGAGCTTGAAATTTTGGCTCAGCCTCCGTCACCAATCGGGTGAGCTCTTGAGGTGGTGCGTCGATGTCATGCGCTATATAGGAGGATGCCATCAAGATTGGTTCATCTCTACCCTCTTCTAGCGCTACCACCGTGAGGTCGTCAGTACCGTAATTAGACAATAAGTAATAGATACCTATCCTTACTAGGATCACGGTCCTTGCTCTACTCACTGTTGTCGGGTTGAATATGTTGTAGTTTGGACTTTTCAGTCCAGAAACCTTGTTTCGCTCCTGAACTAAGGTGACGTCAGCGAGTCCTGTCTCCAGGGTTATCAGGAGCTCCGCCGAAGCCAACTTGCTTTTATGGAGGTAGACTTGGATGACACTCAGCTCCATGGCTGGCTGTGGTATCCTCCATGGATGGGAATTCCACTATGGCTATGTCCGCATCCTCGTCGTCCTCCAGTTCGAGACTTTTGGTAGCGTGGGTGACCTCCATCCCACCAAGATATGCAGCAGCCACAGCCCCTCATTCAGAAATCAAATGCTCCAGCATCATCACTTTGTGGTCGTAGCACGGCGAATCTGTTTGAAACCATTCTGGGTATTTTATATCAGTTTGCGAAATGCATTGCTATGTTTCAACTCAACGCTAAGCCAAGCGGCGAGGCAAAGGGTATTGTTTCGAATTCCCCACTGACACATGACGGATTTCATTCTGCGTGGCAGAATCTTTCAGAAAGATTCGAAAGTAAGCAGCTGTTGGTGAACAGCCAGCTTAAAATCCTATTTAATCTGCCGTCAGTTTCCCAAGAGTCCGGGAGTGCTTTAAAAGAGCTCCAGAGTAAAATCCAGAGATGTTTGACAGCTTTCAAGTTGGCCAAGGTCAGCATCGAAAACTGGGATTGTTTACTCGTTTTCCTCTGCTCGTCCATACTGCCGAAACTTACCCTATCCTTATGGGAACAGTCACACCACAATTAATTCGATATCCCGACTGGGGTCGAATTCGACAGTTTCCTTAGCGAGCGCCATCGCACGCTGCAGGCGATAGAAGACATAAGGCATAACACAGGAGGCCAAGCTCAATTCAATCGTAAAGAGGCAGCCCAGAAAAAAATTAGCTCTTTCGAAGCAAAGGTCAAAGTGAATGCGCAATCTTCCAAGCTAACTTTGACCTGCAAGCTGTGTTCCAAAGAGAACCACCCCATCCGTTCATGTCCAAAGTTTCTGCAAATGGCAGTCAACGATAGAGCTTCCTACATAACACAGCTCCAACTTTGCTTAAATTGCTTCGCCAGAGGGCACCAGCTTAAAGACTGCACAAGTAGCTTTAACTGTTACACATGTTGTTTCCGGAGCATCCCTAAACTCGGCTGCTACTCCATACCTTCCAACTTCAAATATACAGTCCACTTCAAACCAAAGTCCGGCAAATATCCACAATTATTTCACGTCCAACTCGCAAGGTGTTTTACTCGGCACTGCCATAATTAACATATGCCACCTAGGCACGTGTTATAAGGCTCGTGCGTTGATTGATTCTGGCTCCGAAGCAACAGTCATTTCAGAGCGAATGTTAAGAATCATCAAACTTCCATTTAAACGTGTGACAGCACAAGTTGCCGGGATAAATCAAGCTGTATGAGTCAATCCTGAGAAGTTATGTCACTTCAACATAGGATCCCCTACAGAGCTGCGAGTTCGCATTGAAGCGTCGGCATTTGTACTTGCAAGTGTGGCAGGGACTCAACCATCACATCCGATCCCCGAGAGTTCTTTGAGAGACCTGCCTAATATTTCACTTGCTGATCCTTCCTTATTCAGGAGTTCGCAGAAAGATGTGCTAATAAGCGCAGATATTCTTCCATCCATTCGACTTGGCGGCTCCATTCCAAACGTCTGTGGAGGGCTATTATGTCAAGAAACCATTTTCGGTTGGATCCTTACGGGCCAAATAACTACTTGCGCTGCGTCCTCCATCTCTGCGTTTTCCACTCGAGTCACATTCAAGACTGACCAACGGTTGGAAAACCTCCTCACAAAAATTTGGGAGGTGGAGGATCTTCCGGCGAAGCCGGTTAAGGAGTCTGATGCTATATGCGAGGACCACTTTATGGGCACCACAACAAGGGAAAAAAGTGGCAAATATAGTGTCACTCTCCCATTCAAAAATACTGATCACATCAACTTAGGACATTCAAGGTCAATCGCACTAGCTCAGTTTCTTAAAAGCAAGATTCGTTTAAACATAAACTTTCTTCTAAAAGAGCAGTACGACTCCGTTATCCAGGAATATTAGGACTTAAGCCATATGAGACAAGTCCAACCTTCTTTTGGTACTGGGAACTTTTATCTTAAACATCATGCTGTTTTTAAGCCTGACAGCACAACCACAAAAGTTCGCGTAGTATTTAACGCCTCTAGTCAGTCCATTTACGGCCAGGGCCTGAACGATGTCCTTCATGCAGGCCCGGTTCTCCAATCTGATCTAACTATTCAGATTTTGAAATGGCGTCCTTCCGTTATGGTTTCAACGCCGATATCACCAAAATGTATCGGCAAATATTAGTGAAACCAATTCACGTGCCTTTCCAAAGGATCCTCTATCGGAACTAGGATCAAGAGCTCTGTGACTATGAGCTCAACACTGTCACGTTCGGGGTGATTTGCGCGCCGTTCCTATCAATTCGTGTTTTACAGCAGCTCGCTAAAGAAGTGTTAGCTCAGTTTCCGCGGGCTACTGACATTATTTCAAATTATATGTATGTCGAAGATGCATTAGCAGGAGCATTAGCTAAAGGCAGAACCAAACGATGCTTTCTTCCTTAAAGCATCGCAGCAAAGTTTCAACATATGCTACGTCGTGTATCCGTCCAAACGATGCGTACGCACGGTTTCGTTCAGTTTTTGTTTTTAACGAATGCTTAAACGCCTTAAGCATAGTTTCACTGAAATGAAACCTTGCTTAAATGCTTTGGGCTATAGAGTTGTCGCTGTTTATTTTAATATATGGAAAATATTTAAAAAAAGTTTTAAATCTTCATTTTATTGTTTATAAACACATTGATATAATATACTAGATCTGTAAAAAATGTGTTGTCTTTATTATACCCTTCACACATGTGAAACAGGACACATTGAGTTTGTCATGAATCTGTAACGCCTAAAAGGAATGATGGGAGACCCCATAAACTATATATCAAAATGATCAGGACGAGCTCAGGAATTGATTACCGCGTGTCCGTCTGTTTCAACACGATTTCCGGCCAAACTGCTGAACCGATCTTGATGAAACTTTCACAGATTGCTTAGATCATGTCGGGTTTGTTCACTATGAAATTTCATCCCGATCGGAGCATTCTACGACATAGCCACCATACAAATTGACCATATCGTACTACAAATTGTTGTTGCTGTCGTGCACTTTCAAGTATCTACATAAAGCTCATTTGCTTCAAAAGTTGTATAACGCAAAAAATTTTCAAATTGTTGTTGTTGTTGTCGCACAAGAACAATAAAAAAAAAATTAATCCATGTGTGAAGGGTATCATAGTCTTGGCATAGCCAAAATTAACTATGCGACACTTGTTTTTAACATAATATTACATTAAATGTAAACATTTATTTTAAATGGCATAAAAAAAGAACACATGGCAACAATGTATCACTGATACTGTCATATGGTTTGTTTACATTGCTTCTTTGTTGGTTGTTTTGCACAAAGTATTCATAGCTAAACATATTTTTTTTTAATTTTTTGTGCTTATCCATCTTTTATTTAATGCAACCGTGTCTCCAAGGTAACTGACTGTCGAGCCTGGGAGCACGTGCGGTCTGAGGACAATCTTGCAGATTTAGCAAGTCGTGGAGTATCACCACAAGAGCTGAAAGATAGCCATCTGTAAAGGAACGTTCCTGTCTGATTACATCTTCCCCGAGATTAATGGCCCGCTCCATCGTGCGCCAATCTTGAGACTGACCTGAGCAGCGTCCAGTTAATGTCCACATTGCGGAATTAGCACCATCGTGGGATCTTTTAGAACGTTTTTCCAATTTTGGTCGTTCTTTGAGAGCTGTCACTTATATTTTCATATTCGCTAAGCGATGTCGCCAATCCACGCAGTTTTTTCCGACACAGGAACTCCAAAATAGTGAGAACGGAATTCCTATCCAAAAGAATACAAGTGCCTTCGTGACAAGCGCAGCTTGTCAGCATCTATCCAAATTGTAAAATTCAATCCGTTTGTTGATCCAAAAAGGATCATGCGAGCAACCCGTCGTATCTGCAAATCCAGCAGCCTTAGCTATGATGAACGGCACCCTGTAATACTTCCATATTCGTGCCCGTTCAGCCGTCTTCTTGTCAAGTTCACGCATCAGATCTCGCTGCGTGGCGGAAATCAATTAATGATGCGCCTCATTCGTTCCAAGTTCTGGATTCCTAAGCTTAAGACTTCGATCACATCCATGACCAACTCCTGTCGAGCCTGCGTAGTGTTCAAAAAGAAACTCCAGACTCAGCTTATGGGTAGCTTACCGGAAGAAATGTTGACTTTGTCACGTCCTTTTACACATACTGGAATCGAGTTTGCTGGTCCGTTCGCCATTAAGAACTACACTGATCGTGCTTGCCTAATAACTAAAGGCTATGTGTGTGTCTTTGTGTGCTTCAGCACAAAGGCAACCCATCTTGAAGCCACCTCCGACATGACAATGGACAAATTCCTAGCAGCGTTTGCTCGCTTCATTGCAAGCCGTGGATGCCCGTCCAAAGTCTACTCCGACAATGGAAAGACGTTTGTTGGAGCCTCAAAAGTCATCACGCGTGATCTTTTGGAGGCTAAAAAACGCGTGTCGAGAAAACGTACAGTCACCACTGTCTATCGTGGCATTTCAATCCACCAAATGCGTCACACATGGGCGGCTTGTGTTGTGGTGTAAGTCGACCTCAACTTTCAAAATACTTTTGAAGAGCTCTCCACCCTCCTCGCGAAGATTAAAGCCTGCCTAAATTCCCCATTTTCCGAGGATGTGACTGTCTTGCTGGCTTTAACACCAGGACACTTCCTGGTAGGAGGCCCACTCCTCGACGTTAGTGAGCCAAAAATCGAGGGAAATGCAGCGTCAATCCTTAATAGATGGCAACGGCTCAAGGCTCTCAACCATTATTTCTGATTCCGTTGAAAAGAAGAGTACTTGAAGGAGCTCCACAAAAGGACTAAGTGGAAACTCCCCGAGAGGAACCTGCAACAGGGCGTTATGTTAGTTGGCAACGAGGAATACCTTCCATCCAACGAATGGTGCTTGGGACGCGTTCACGAAACCAGATTAGTCGATGTACTAACGATCTGCGGTATTATAAAAGGGCCAGTGACCAAGCTTATCCTCCTTCCAATGCATTCCGAGCCCAAAATTCCAAGCTCTTCTCCAAAATCCTGAATATCCTGCTTGTTCGATAAGAGTATGTTGTCTAAAATCTTTTTTTTGTTATGTTTTCCCAGATAACACTCGAAGCGCCATGGCTCCCATTTCCAGGACCGAGAAGCAGGCTGGTCGCCCAAGCTGTGTCGCGTCTTTCCGCTGCAGAGTGTGCAATGGCAGTCTTCATCAACAAGTACTGCCCCAACTGCTAGGCAAATCGACACTCAGGGTGATAGTGTCGCAGTGGAGCGAGATGCCGCATGTGCGGTGGTGAGCACCACGCGTTGCTTCACCTGGATGAGGATCGCTCTTCGGACTCCCCACAAAGTACTCGACCGAGGAGCCAATCTCCAGTTTGTCTGCGCCACTCACACAGGAGACACTCTCCAATCCGAGCCCAACGGCCCCCAACACCACCATCCTCCATCCAGCTTGCCATCCTGCCGACGGCAACAGTCCTGTTCATTTTCGGAGAGAAAACTTTTGAAATGCGAGCACTGGTTGACCCATGCAGTCCGCACAGCCGCATCGATTCCTCGTTGGCAAAGGCTCTAGGCCTCTCCGATACAGTGCTCGCATTAAATCCAAGCACGGAACATGAGACAAGGACTGCCACATGGAGGTTATTAGGGACCTCAACTTGAGGACGCCGATCGAGGAGTGGTTTAAGGCAAGCGTTCCCAACATAGTGCTGGCGGATGCAAGATGGTTTAAGCCATCCACAGTTAGTTTTTTGTTGGGCGCCTATGTCTACGGCTATGTCATTCAGTCAGGAGTGCTCCCGTGCGAAACTGGGCCAGTGGCTCAGAATACTACGTTTGGGTGGATCCTGTCTGGAGTCTGCAGCCAATAAGGTCAGCACAAACTATATTGCAAGGGGGGGTGGAATGTTTAAGCCGAAAACTAGGCAGCGGCGTCTACAGCTCCCCACCCTAACATAGTATGTAAACTTGCTCTTTTCTCCTAAGGTAACATAAGCTTTGATGTTATCAGCCTGCTGAGCATGCTCAAAAGGCATTCCAGTTAGTTCTAATTTACATACCAAATAAAGAAGTGCTATTCGTCCATACGCCGCCAGTTTTATTTTTCAACCCGCATAATTTCTACAGTCGTGTGTGAACAACTACAGCATCCACCCTACTACATTTTCAACGCTTATAAGCCTCGAAACAGGATGAATCAAAATGCCTGGCACATATACTTTTTAGGTATGAATAAGATAAGATTATAAAGGTGGCATATGCGCACTTAGCGTCATGCAGGTAGACCAAACGAGAGTGCAAGGGACACATGTTGGAAATTCCAAATGTTAAATCATGAAATATATGCGCATTTAGGGTCAAATAGGTAGACCAACAGAGAGTGCAGTAGAAATAGAATCAAATGTTTGTTACCTAAGTAGCCAGATGCACGCTGTACCTTACAAACACAGCAATAGATGAGCTATATTAAAGGGATGAAAATATGCATGATTCTGTATATAAGAGCCCTGGCTTTGAGGAATAAGCATCAGTGTAAAAAGTGCAACGCCACGAGTACTTATTAAGAGTGACAATAATAAAGTAAAATTGAAATGCCCACACAATGTGAGCGACAAAGTTTTTGAGCGAAAAATAGACTTAGCCCTCATTAAAATCGAATTTATAAATGGTAAGTGTACAAATTAAGCCCAAATGAAGAAATATGAATACATACAACCATTTTAGATATGGACCATGATGCAATCGATGAAGTGATGGACGATCTCATGGATGACCTCACTGCAATTGCATCCTGTCGGCGAGGAACCAATTCTCTTGTGCCCAAAACAGTAAGCTGGCGAAGCAATGTGCTGCCGTTTTGTAATGATGGGCGCTTCTTACAAATGCTTAGAGTCACTAAGCGTCAGTTCGCCTCGATCGTCGAACTGATTCGTGCGGACCCAAGCTTTGTGCCATCCATATTTCGGCCCCAAATGGATATTGAGTTGCAGTTAGCGATTGCACTTTTTCGTTTGGGGTCATCTGGAGAAGCTGCAGCAGTACGAAAGGTTGCAACTTTGTTTGAAGTAGGTGATGGCGGCACTCTTGTTCTTGTTACAGACCGAGTGTTCGGGGCTATTTTGAGAAAGATGCCGCAATTGATTTACTGGCCAGACGCAGCTGAACGAAAGCGGCTCGTTTCAAAAACCATCCATGAGATGCCATACTGCTTTGGGTATATTGATGGCAGCGAAATAAAGGTAGCTGAACAGCCTGCAACTAATCATGAAGTCTACTATTCGCGGAAACATGTCTACTCGATCAGGGTACAGGTTGTCTGCGACTACCAATTAAGAATAAGAAATGTTGTAGTTGGATATCCCGGCAGCTATCATGAAGCAAAAATTTATAAAAATTCAAAGCTTTTTAAGGAGCATGAAAAATACTTCAGCGGGGAAGAATGGATAGCCGGAGACTCAGCTTATCCTTTGTCAAAATTTTTAATCACTCCTTACAGAAGTAATGCGACAGCAGCGGAACCGAGTGACCAAGCCAGATTCAACAACAGACACAGCCAATTTCGCGTTCGGATCGAACATTGCTTCGGTATGCTGAAAGAAAAGTTCGCGAGCTTAAAAGAAATGCGGATTCGCATTGGAGACCGTAAAAGCCAAGAAAAATTTTCCAAGTGGGTTCTTGTTTGCTGCGTTCTGCACAATTTTTTACTAGATGAGCGAGACGATTTAATCGCTGCTCCTGACGATGGTGAAATCAACGGTGGTGAACCAGACGCAACCCTTATAGCTCTGAGGAGCTCAACACCTGAACAGAAGCGACAAGCCATAAATAACTTAATGTTTGATTTATAAATAATCACAAATAAATTTTATTTAAACTATCAAAAGGATTATGCATTTTTATACTTTAGCTCTAGTTCCATTTTTTTTAAAACGAAATCATGCTCCGCTTTTTTCTCTTCCAGATTCGCCTTCTTTACCTCCAGATCCAACTTCTTCATCTCCAACTCCTTCATCCAATTCAGCTTTTCCTGCTCCAAAGCCAGCTGTTCTTTGCGCAATTTGAGACGATCTGCTTCCAGCTCGTGTAGCTTCTCAAGCGATGTCTGCGTCCTTGGTGTTTTGATGCGCTGCCTTGTTCGTTCGCTGCTGTCATTCTCTGTAGTTTCGCCAGTGCCGTGAGAATTATCGTACCCACTGGAAGAAGCCATAGAATCGTCACAATCTTCCATGGTGTCTATTACAGCCCCTTCAACTTCTTTAGAATGGTTGAAGATTTCAGAAAGTTGGTCATACCCAGGACACATTTTGTTCAACTTTTCTAAATATAAAAGTTGGTATTAGCTTTGAAATTTTTTGAAACGTTTAAGCCTGTTTCCATCAAACTTACCCTGCACAGTCCGCACACCATCTCCATCGTCAATTCCAGCACCGGTCGACCCAAGCCATTGATTGGCTTTACTTAGCTGTACCTTTAAATATCGCATTTTGCCCCTGACTAAGTTCCACTTGGCGTCGATATTTGTTTCGCTTATTAATTTTTTTGTGAAGTAACTGAGCTGTTGGTTTCTGCAAATACATATGAGTTTTCTTAGCATTTTTTATGAGAGTTAATTAAAATAATTAAATTGGTTTTAGTTTGCGATTTACTTACTTAATGTATTTCACTTGTTTTCCTGTTTAATGTGACCAAATTTTTTTTAGACAAAATATCGAAATATGCTCGATATCAAGTAGTTTTACTCGATTCCTTGCACAATTTTACAGCACTTTAACTACACACTATGCAACACTTTTTTGCAATTTTACGACAGTTTTTTTAGACATACCCAGGGGTATCAAAAACGTCGTAAATTTTTTCTCATGTATGTTGTTGTTATTTTTTACAATTTTGAGTTTGCGATTCTACGCATTACGATTTTACAAGGACAAGTGAATATCCAATTAATAACTGTATAATAGGTATTGTCAAACAAGTATCAACAGAGTGTAAATACACTAAAACAAATAAAAATTTTCAAACAAATTATATCGAACCAAATATAATTTTGACATGGAATTTGCCCGAATCTATTATTAATCAAAACTGTATGAATAATGAAATCAAAATTAAAGGACATAACATTGTAAAAATTTATAATTGCAAAATACAAATTAACGAAATTTCTATAAAAAATTCAAGATTTGATTTTACACAAAATATTTATGTAAGCAATAACGTAACATAAATTGAACCTTTATCATATATTCAAACAAAAGAATTAATCAATGAAAATACGAAATATAATAAAATATATTTCAAATAATAACTTTAACATGATTAACAATTACTATTTTAAGCATATTATTGTATGTAACATATAAGTATAAAAGCTTACCCAAAACATTCATTGTAAAATATCAAAAGAGCAAGAAATAATTAAGGAACAAATCGAAACAAAATTCGAGCAAAAATAACTTTGTCCAAACATAATAACCGCCTGAAGACAGGCAAATTTTTATACTCGATACCGAAGGTAAAGAGTATATTGAGTTTGTGCAATGTCCGTCATGGTGTCTGTCCGTCTGTCTGTCTGTCCGTCTGTCCGTCTGTATGAACGCAACTTTTTGCCACACCCTTCAAGCTAGAGACTTGAAACTTTCCAATTCTCTTTATCTATGGGATAGTAAATTAAAGTGTAAAGATTGGGGTTCTACGATAACTGGGGGGCTGGCAAATCGATAAATTCGATAACTCAAAACCGATTAATCCACATATTTCGCACATCCTTACAGTAAGAACTACCAAAGTTGGTGAAAAGATAGCTACTAGCAACTAGAGGTGGGCATGGGCTGGGTTTTTGTCGGGTACCCGTGGGTACCCGCGGGTACCCGTGGGTATGGGCTGGAAAATCTAATTTCGGGTTGGGTGCGGGCGGGTAGGGTTAGGTCGCTCAACCCGAAAATTAATTGGAAATATGATTGTGAAATATTTAAATATGTTTTTCTTAACTTCGTGTACACTATCGATTACTTTCTTATCGATTATCTCAATTACAATTATCATCACCATCTATTACAATTATCATCACTAAGAAAAGAACGCTGAAAATGTCGGACGAGAGTAATAATGAAAATATGAATCTGTACCAAAAATTGCAAAAACAAAAGCCGAAGTCCAGAGACTATTAGGTCGGCTGACGCGCGATATAAATTAATGGACAATGCAAGTGGAAAAAGTGATGTGTGGAAAAATTTAAGCACGTGGGGGCGACGGCAAGCGTCTAGATTTTCAATATTGAATGAAAGGCGCACAAGATTGTCAAGCGCAAATCTCGATATGTTACTTTCTTTATAAAAATATGTAATTAAAGTGCTACCATCCTTAATAAATGAATGTAATTTAAGTGCTGTTTGGAGAAAGCATTACAAATTTTATTTTCATTAAAATTTTCTTTAATTTTTCGGGCGGGCGGGTTGGGTTCGGTTAGCAAAATTTTTAGCCTTCGGGTGCGGGTAAAATTTTGCTCTTCGGCCCATGGGCTGGGTCGGGTTGGGTGCAAAATTTCGGCCCATGCCCACCTCTACTAGCAACCCCCAAAAAACTGCATCAAACATTTTGGAGCCACGTTCACCCATTCCACCCCCAGCCCCCCCGCATTTTGAAATCAGAAATGGCTATATCTCCCACAGTTTTTGAGCTAGAGCCACCAAATTTGGTGCCAAGATAAGTGATGATGACCCCCAAAAAACTGCATCAAAAGATTGGATGCCACGCCCACCAATACCGCCCTAGCCCCCCCATCTGCCCCAACGCTTCATCAAAAACGGGAATGCGTGTATCCTCCGAAGTTGTGGAGCTAGAGCCACCAAATTTGGTAGGAAGATAGCTGGCAACGATCTCCAACGAACTGCATCAAAGTTTTGGAGCCACGCCCACCCATTCCGCCCCCAGCCCCGCCGCATTTTGAAATCAGAAAAGCCTATATCTCCCACAATTTTTGAGCTAGACCCACAGAATTTGGTGCCAAGATAAGTGATGATGACCTCCAAAAAACTGCATCAAAAGATTTTATGCCACGCCCACCAATACCGCCCTAGCCACCCCCATCTGCCCCAACGCTTCGTCAAAAACGGGAATGCGTGTATCCTCCGGAGTTGTGGAGCTAGAGCCACCAAAGTTGGTAGGAATATAGCTGGCAATGACCCCTTACAATCTGCATCAAAGTTTTGGAGCCACGCCCAACCATTCCGCCCCCTTTTCCCCACCTTATACAAAGTTTGAGCTTGAGTCACCAAATTTGGTATGAAGGTAGCAATTGACATCCCAAATAGATCAGCACCAAAAATTTGAATGCCACGCCCAACCATACCACCCCCAGCCCCCTTTCCCCACTTTTACAAACTTTGAGCTAGAGTCACCAAATTTGGTATGAGGATAGTAATTGACATTCCACATAGATCTGAATCAATAATTTGGATGCCACTACCACCCATACCGCCACCAGCCCCCCTTTCCCCACTTTTACAAACTTTGAGCTAGAGTCACCAAAAGCAAGATCTTTGAGATTCGAGTTTGATTTTAAGTTTAAAACGAGAAAGAAGTCTCTTATTCGTATTCGTGTAAATTATAACTGTCAATACTTCGATAAATTAATAAAGTGCTTATTAGTGATAAGATAAAATAAAACCGTGTTTTGATTTTTTTGTCACATTTAATACGCAAACTTATTATTATATATATATGGCTGACCAGGCCTAAAATTGGAATATATTCTATGCCAACCTATGTATTGAATATTTAAATTCTATTTTTGTTCACAATTTGTGTTTTTTTTTTCTTTCCCTACGTCTATTTTTATATTATTCCTATCTTCTATGCTTATAACTTTGTATGGTCCTGAATATTTACTTTCTAGCTTATGAGCTGTTTCTTTCCTTAACATGATTAATGTTCCTAGTTCTAGTGTTATATCACTAACTTTTTTATCATATTCTAATTTTCGTTTTTGTTATTCTATGTTTGTCATTGTTTTTGCTCTTTTGTAAGCAATTTCTAATCTAAACTTAAATTCTTTAGCATAATCATCTATGTTATAAATTGGATCTATTCTAGTTAATCTATTAACCCTGCCTCCGGTGATAGTATTTTATACACTTTACCGATGCTAAGCCCTTGTGTGCCCTTATGGGAAAATAAATGTAAAACTGTGCTTTATGCCAAGAATCAATATAAAATGTGGAATATTTCGGTGAATTTTCAATTTATTTAAAATCTGTAAATGCAGTTTTGTTAAGAAGGTAAAACTCATTAAAATTAACCAATATACTTTTTACCCTAAAAATTAGAATTTTACAAACATTTTTCGCTATGAAATGTATGGAAAACACAGGCACGGGCACTTAACGGTCGATCACTGGGTTTAAGGGTACAGATAATTAAAGAAAAAACTCCAACGAACAATAAAAGCTATTATAGTTTTCTGTGGGCTCAGTAGTTTTAATTTTATAGCCATGAAAATCACCTCGGGCACATAATACCAATCCACCGGTTACAAGGTTAAGGGAATATATAAATGCGCGAATTGCAGAAGCAATAAAATTTCATTAATTTACTGAGCTGACAGGAAAGGAGGTTAAAACAAAAATTGACAACATGTCACGAAAGTTTCGGTAAGTAAATAGCACATATTGCCTAAATGTATACAAAACTTATTAATTTTTTAAAACAGGCGGGAGATAGAACTAACTGGACCGATTGGTGGCACTCCTTCAAAATGGAATCGTTTTGAAAGGCTCAACAGGTTTTTGGTGTGCGTTAAATCTACTAACCCAATCGCCTTCGAGAGCACGGTAGACGATGGAGCTTTAGATGAACCACTGGATATGATTCTAGGTGAAGATGAGTTGAACTCTGGTGTCTTCGACATGCGGCGTTCACTGTCGTACAGCTCCAGGTGACAAACCGTCGTGCTCGCGTGCATCAAGTGGGGAACAAAAAACGCAAGATGGCAAAGCAGGCCGAGACTGTGGTACATGAAGAGCTCTTGGAGCAAAACAAACTGAGTAACGCCGAGCTTGTGGGCGTTCCGGAATCGCAACTTAAAACTATTGCAGGGCTTGCGACAGTTATGGAGAAGTTTGCAGAGTCAACTATTATTAAAAAATACTATAAAATATATTAAATAAATAGTTAATTTTTTGCCGATATAATATTATTTTATTGTGTATTATTTTGAAGTGATGTTAATTTCGTAAGAACAAATTGAATTGTTGTCAACTGTCGTCGAATGCTGACGTGTTCTCTTATCGTCATCCGGTTAATTAATTCCCAAACGCAAAAGTGCAGTGATAAAGAAGCTAATAAAATATATATTCTGTGCGAAAAGAAGCTAAGTGCAATGTATCGGCACAAATTGCTTTTTAAAAATCTGCAACTTAAACAAAACAATTGACTTTTAACAAATATAACATATTAAACAAAAGGCAATAACAAATTCTTCACCTCGCTTAAGACAATGAGTCAAAGCGAGTATTGTGGCCAGCGACAACGCGAGAAAGACGAGCGTCGTCGGCAGAGCAACGCGTATTTCTCTTTAGTTTCAGAGCAGCCCGAGCGGTCAATTACCCCTAACCCGCAAATCGAACGCTCTTACACAGCGCGTGTCAGAGAACGTTCTTGCTCACCGTCTCCGTCCCTGCTATCTATCGAGCCAACGCAATCCGACCGCGCGCGGTCGGCAACACCCAACCCGACAAATGAAGTCTTGCACATAGCACGTGACCGAAAGTTTTCGTGCTCCCCGTCTCTCTTTGCAACGACTGCAAGTGCTGCGCCCTCTCTAGGTACCGCAACAGCAACTACAGCCACAACGACTGCTGCGCCGTCAGCAAATCAAACTGCAAACAGCAAAAATGTTAAGCCGGCTACGCAGACTGGTATGGATCGCTACATTTATATCAAAAGAAAGCTAAGTCCGCAAAATTCTACGAATAAACCAAAAATTACCCGTAGCAATTTAAATATACCCTCGAATGATACTACATACAATAGCAATAGATTTCTTATCTTGGCAGAAAACACTGATGATCTGTCTTCTGAAGCCGTAGGGGTTGTCACGAAAAAGCCAAAGCCACCCCCAATATATATACGCGAGAAAAGCTCCAGTGCTTTTGTTAACAAAGTTATCGAGCTCATAGGGAAAAATAAAATTATACATAGTTCCTCTCGTACAGGGTAAAATTCAAGAAATTAAAGTCCAGACAAAGTCGGAAGATAATTACAGAGTTCTGATAAAGCATCTAAACGAAAAAAAAATGAATTATTATACGTATCAATTAAAAAGCTGCAAGGGCCTGCAAGTCGTAATAAAAGGCATAGAGCCTGATGTATCACCAGGAGAATTAAAACAGGCGCTGCAGGAGAAAGGATTTCGAGCAAAAACAGTCATTGACATCTTAAACAGGAACAGGATGCCGCAACCACTTTTTAAAATAGAACTTGAACCAGAAACGAAAATGCTTTAAAAAAACGAGGTGCACCCAATATACAAACTTCAGCTTTTACTTCACCGAAGAATCACCGTAGAAGAACCGCACAAACGAAACGGTCCGGTACAATGTATGAACTGCCAAGAGTACGGCCATACAAAAGCCTACTGTACACTGCGCTCGGTATGAGTATACTGTGGTGAACTGCATAACTCCGCAAGTTGCCCAGAAAGTAAAGGTGACTCTAGCAAAAAATTTTGCAACAACTGCGAAGGCAAGCACACAGCCAACTACAGAGGCTGCCCTGTCTACAAGGAACTTAAAAACGGTATCCATCAGCGCGTTGACACTTTACGCTCGCAACACTCCATCGAAACACAGCCCAGACGTCTTCTTTTCGTCTGCAGCCAGATCCTCACTTGGCCCCGAATTCTCAACCAAAAACGCAACTTATGCAAGTGCCCTAAGATCTGGACTGGCTCTTCCTGCCTCTAACACACTGTATTTACAAACAAAACAAGTGAGCACAAACGCTGCACAGGAGCAGCAACAAAGCAACCTCGAAACAATAATATGTACCCTGCAGCAGAGCATGAACGAGTTTATGTCATTCATGAAAACAACTGTGCAAGAACTAATGCGTAATCAAAATCTTTTGATACAAATGCTTGTATCACAACAGTCAAAATAATCAATGCCTGCGATACGAATATCTACGTGGAACGCTAATGGCGTCTCACAGCATAAACATGAATTAGCTCAATTCCTACTAGATAAGCACATTGACGTAATGCTACTTTCCGAAACACACCTAACAAACAAATATAACTTTAACATAAGTGGATTCTTATTCTACGGTACAAATCATCTCGATGGTAAGGTACACGGTGGTACTGGTATTTTGATCAGAAGCCGCCTCAAGCAAAGAGTTTGCTGAAAACTTTCTACAGGCAACATCTCTAAAAATACATTTGGACAGTGGGAACCAACTTACTCTAGCCGCTGTATACCGCCCCCCGCGTTATACCATATCTGAAGACCAGTTTATGGAATTTTTTAACTCACTAGGAGAATGCTTTATAGCAGCAGGAGACTACAATGCCAAGCACACACACTGGGGATCTCGTCTCGTGAATCCAAAAGGAAAGCAGCTCTACAATGCAATTATAAAAGCTAACAACTAGCTTGACCACGTTTCCCCTGGCAGACCAACATACTGGCCAACAGATCCCAAAAAACTACCCGATTTGATTGACTTTGCAGTTACCAAAAACATTTCGCGTAGACTGATAAGTGCAGAGTGCCTTTCGGATCTATCATCCGATCACTCGCTAGTACTAATAAATCTGCTACGACACCCTGAATTCATAAATCGACCCGCTCGCACCGCTACGCCACAAACAACAACTACAATACACAACCAAAGGACAACAAATCTACAAGTTCAACAGCTCGTTCTTGAAAAGTGGCGCTTACAACTTGACTGGCAATCGAACAGATCGCCATCGGCAAAGCAAAGACTAAAAGAAGCCACAAGTAAACTCACCAAAGCGTTAAAAATCGAGGACGAGCGCGCTCAACGCCGTTACATCGAGCAATTATCAACCACCAGTACCAAAAACTCATTGTGGAGAGCTCACCCAACTCTAAGCTCACCAACAGAAACAGTAATGCCTATAAGAAACTTCGCAGGCGGCTGGGCCCGCAGCGATGAAGAAAGAGCTAACACATTTGCTACTCATCTTCAAAAAGTGTTCCAACCTAAAGGTCTGTACGCATGAGCCCCATACAGCTCCTGTACCGTATACATGAGTTTTACGAACCTTAACGAGCAGTGTTGAAAAATGCACATATTGTGGCGGTTGGTTGATAACTTTCTTTTAATAAATCGGAAATGCAGCTTTTTTTTGTATACTTAAATTCAAAATAATGATTCATGACCAAAGCGGGCTACTGTTGCGTTTGAGTACAACTAACGCTCTGCTGCTGGCGGTTGTTAAAAAAGGCAGGCTGCAAAAACAAAAAGCATTTTAGTGAACCCATATTTGATGGGCAGAGCTGAGATTACCAAACCACTCAAAAGAGTCACCAATATGTGGAACACTCAGCGAACAGCCACCAGCACTGCCACTCTTAATGTCCCACAAGACTAGCCTTTATTAGAGCAATTTTCTGCAAATCGCTATTAAAATTTTCGAATCTTCTTTTGTTTGCCGACATCTTGTTTCACTTTAAAGGGCCGTAAAGAATTGCTGAACACTGATTCCAACAGTAACAACAGCACAGCTTTTATTTAACATTTTCATTGTTCAACACTTAGCTACTGCTCGTGACTAACAGAGCTGCATACCAGTGTTTCGTAATACGGTACGGGTGATGTACGAGACTGTTTTTTTTATATGAAGTTTCTACGGTACGGGCGATGTACTAGCATCTGCGTAGAGGCCTTAACCCTGCAACAAATACGTTTGCACTACCGACTGCTTCAAACGGCTCTCAGCTTCAACATGATCCAATCAAGTTTCGCCCGAATGAAATCGTTAGAATTATTAAAGAGCAAATGAACCCAAAAAAATCTCCAGGAGGTGACCAAATAACCCCAAAGATAATTATTGAGCTTCCTTACTGTGCGATCTGCATAATTGCCCAGCTCTTCAATACTATCACCAAATTTCGCCACTATCCAGACAGATGGAAAAGTCAATCATCATTATGATACCACAGCCTGGAAAAGATCACACAGTTCCCACGTCGTTTAGACCTATAAGCTTATTATCGTGTCTATCAAAACTTTTTGAAAAATGTTTGCTGTCATGGATAAATCCATTCCTGAATCTTCATTACATAATCCCATCTCACCAATTTGGCTTTCGTGAAAAGCACGGAACAATTGAGCAGGTTAACAGAATAACATCAGAGATACGAAGCGCGTTCGAAAACAGAGAATACTGCACTGAAATATTTCTGGATGTTTCCCAGGCATTCGAAAAAGTTTGGTTGGAAGGTCTGATGCATAAGATCAAAACAATGCTCCTAAAAAACACACATAAGCTGCTTAAGTCGTACCTCTACGACAGTAAGATGTAACACTGCAATGTCTGACGAACACAGTATTGAAGCTGGTGTTCCACAGGGCAGCGTACTTGGACCAACACTGTACGTGCTATTCACAGCAGACATCCCAATAAGCAGCCAGTTGACAACATCTACCTTTGCTGATGATACAGCTATTTTCAGCCGCTCCAGATGCCCAATACAAGCAACAGCGCAACTAGCCCTTCATCTGGTCAACGTGGAAAAATGGTTATCAGATTGGCGAATTAAAGTAAACGAACAAAAATGTAAGCAAGTAACTTTCACCCTTAACAGGCAAAATTGTCCACCGCTCACGTTAAACAACACCACACTTCCAAAAGCAAACGATGTAACGTATCTTGGCGTACACTTAGACAGAAGACTTACATGGCGGCGACACATTGAAGCTAAAAGAACACATCTCAAACTGAAAGCCAATAGCCTCCATTGGCTCATCAATGCTCGCTCTTCCCTTAGTTTGGACTGCAAGGTCCTGCTTTACAACTCTGTTCTAAAACCAATTTGGACCTATGGTTCCCAGTTATGGGGGAACGCTTGCAACAGCAGCATTGACATTGTCCAGAGAGCCCAGTCAAAAATCTTGAGAGCCATCACCGGGGTATGTTCGGAACGAAAACATTCATAAAGACTTAAAAATCTTAACAGTCAAGGAAATAGCGGAACAAAAAGTAAAATATTTTAAGCAAGCTCTCGCCTGCGCAGCCGATCCCGTCTTCGTCGTAACGACTTACCAACCCAGCGATGATTTTTAGGGACGCGCACTCAGAATACAGTCAAAAAAGGAAAATGTACTGTTAGCTAAGATTTATTAAAAAGATTTGTATACTTATTGCTAGTTTTCTAATTCACTAGAAAAGATTCAATAAATAAACCCAGCAATTAAAAAAAAAAAAAAAAAAAAAAATGTTAATTTCGCACGTCGAATTGTCATAATTGCTGTGCTTGTTTAAAAATAAACAAAACTCACCAATAGCCCCAAAACACTGCGCAAATCCAAGCTTTTCAAATCCTTTCACGCACTCTTCCACCTTTGCCTTGCCTCACGTAGCAAGAAGTCCGCTTTCATTTCATTGTATAGCTCACTGCAAAACTCATGAAGTATCTTTCCCACCATTGAAGGGGATACTCCAAAAAGCCTGCTCAGGACGCGGTACTCTGCTGATGAGCCAAGTGTGTAAGGGACAATGTCTATGCGCTTGTCCAGAGGAATTGCTTTGCTTCGATTTTCATCCCAGCAACCACCAGCGCTGTATCTGAGGAGACTGTGCGGAAGGCGCAGCAGACGCGAAGGGCAGAGAGCCGGTATGATGACGCGATACCCTTCATGTAGGTGGCCATCGAAGTTGCGCCGACCCAAATTGGAGCAGCATACAGCACTATGGATTTCAGGACGCTCGTGAGCAGCAGCCTCGTTTGCTGTTTAGGACCCCGCGTATTAGGCATCATCCTTGCAAGGGCTCGCACGGATTCAGCTGCCTTCCGATGAACGAAAGCCAGGTGCTCGCCAAAGTTTAAGCGCCGATCTATGACCACACCAAGATAGCGGATACAATCCTTGGACCGCATTGTGACGCCTCCCACCGTGAAATCCACATGCTCCACCTTTTTACGGCTGCTGATGAGCACCGCCTCCGTCTTTTGGGCAGCTAGTTGAAGACCAACAGACGACAGCCACCGCGTAACTGCGTCTAAGCACCAATCGCAGAGCTCTGTAACTCGCCGTAGGTCTTTAGCTACCAGCACCAGAGCGACGTCGTCAGCATATCCAATAGCGCTGGCACCATCCGGTAACTGAAGCTGTAGAATCCCGTCATACATGATGTTCCACAGGAGAGGACCCAGGACAGATCCTTGTGGAACACCTGCAGAAACGGCGTACTCCTTCTCCCCCTCATCTGTTTGGTAACGCAGCCTACGATTGTCAAAGTAGCTCCTCACGATTGCTACAAGGTAGTCTGGCACTCTAAAACTCACCAGGGCATCCAAAATGAAGCTCCAATTCGCGGAGTTAAAAGCGATCTTAACGTCAATGGTCACAACGAGACAGTAATGCTTACTGCCAAAGCGCCAGCGGGTGAGCCTGGGTGTGCGTGCTGGTGTGTATATGTTTTTTTAAATTCATTTATTCACTCTAACTAAAAAATAACTAATAAATACTATTCTTAATAAAACAATAAGGCTATTTGAGAGATTTTTGAGAAAGAATGACATTTGCGGAACGGCCGTTAGGTATTGCGTCGCAAACGCCTTTGCTCCTCCTACTCCCGGTGCCCGTTACGCTCGCGCTCGGCCTTTCGCAGTTCCGTCATGACGGCAACCGCAAAGCCGCTAAATGCTTCCCAGTTGACGCTGCTGGCTAGTATTAGCGTTACCAGGTTGCCTACCTCTATGGCACAGCCAAAGGTCCTTTCCATTTCTGCGCGAAGGCCTGTGAAACGAACACAGTGGAACAGCACGTGCTCCGCGTCCTCTATGAAGCTACTTCTGCAGTAGGTGCAGAAAGGAGCATCCTCATGACCGAAGCGGTGTAGATATCCTCGGAAACAGCCATGGCCGCTGAGGAGCTGGGTGATGTGGAAGTTCACCTGCCCATGTCTTCTGTCAAACCACTCTTGTAGTCTTGGGATTAGGCGGTGTGTCCATCGCCCTTTAGAGGATGAATCCCAACGCCTCTGCCAGTTGGCGATAGTGCGCGATCTGGCCGAGTTGCGTGCAGCCTTCTTGTGTGTATGGTCTCTGACATGTGTCTCCTCGTAAACCTCTGCAGCTTCTCTGGCTGTCTCGGCTATGGGGGCAACTCCAGCTAGCACCAGACACGCATCGTCCGAAATAGTTCGGAAGCCACTACACACCCTGATTGCCCCTAGACGGTGAGTAGCCGTTAGTCCACGAGAATAGCTGTCGTAGCGGAGGCCAGGGTGCCAGATAGGCGCCGCGTACAACATCACCGCCCTAGTCACGCTGGAAATTAACGCTCTCCTAAACTGCTTCGGGCCTCTCGTATTTGGCATAATACGCAATAGTGCACGGTTTGTTGCAGCAGCTTTCGAGCTGGCGTACGCTAAGTGCTCCTTAAAGCAAAGTCTTGTGTCCAGCATCACTCCCAGGTACTTGATCGCTCTCTTTGATGTTATTTGCGTATTTCCCACTGTAATGTTTGCTGTCTCCACTACTTTTCTGCTGCTTATGAGTACAGCCTCGGATTTGTGGAGGGCAATCTGGAGGCCAACCGAAGAGAGCCACTGGATGACCATTTCGATCGATTGGTTGCATCTAGCCTCGGCAACCTTGAGCTCCTTAGCCACCACCACCAACGCCACGTCGTCTACAAACCCGACTATGCGGACCTCTTCAGGTAACGTAAGCCGAAAAACGCCGTCGTACATGGCGTTCCAAAGGAGAGGGCCAAGAACTGACCCTTGCGGCACGCCACCAGATACGCGGTACTCCTCGCTCGACTCGCTGTTACTATACAGCAGTATCCTGTCCTGAAAATAGCTCCTTATCAGCCTTAGTAGGTAGCTCGGCACTCCAAACGCTACCAGGGCCTCCAAAATGCAGCTCCACTTTGCCGTGTTGAACGCGTTTTTTACATCCAGCGTTGCGATCAGACAGTACTTTTTGGCACCACCTTGCCACCTAGTGCCGGCTATAGCTTCTGAGGCTATCTCCACCACCTTGCCGATTGCGTCGAGCGTTGACCTCGATTTACGGAAGCCGAACTGCTGGTCCGAAAGCCCTCCTGCAGCGGATATGGCGCGCTCCAGACGTGTGCAGATAATGTGTTCCAATATCTTCCTGATCGTATCTATGAGGCAAATAGGCCTGTAGGCAGCTGGATCCTCAAGCGGCTTCCCAGGCTTTGGTAGCAGTACCAGGCGCTGGAGTTTCCACCTATTAGGAAAGACTCCGTTGCGAAGACAGCTATTGAACATCTCGGCAAAGATGTCGGGGCGGATCGCAAGTGCTAACTTGAGAGCTCTGTTTGGAATCCCGTCGGGCCCGGGCGCCTTGCTAGGCTTCGTCCTCGTTGCTGCTTGGTGGATCTCTTCCAAGGAGACCTCCTCGATGTCGGCTGGCATGCTAAACGCTGGCGCGGGATCAAGATCATCAGCCATTCTGGGAAATAGATGCGTCACAATTTCTCTGAGCGCCCCCGAGTCGGTAGGCTGGCAGCGGGAAAATGTGTTGAAGCGTTTGACAACGATTTTGTAGGCGTCGCCCCAGGGATCGTTCTCAGCTGTGTCGCAAAGCTCGAGAAAACATCTGCGCTTCGGCAGCTGCCTCCTGCATGTGAGGAACTCTGCATGTCGTGCTTGGTACATATGGGAACCACGTGAGCGCTGATAGCGGCGTCTAGCGTGGTTGCAAATGTTTCTAGCCTCTGCTATCTCTTCGTTCCACCAGTAAACTTGCACATGGTGCCTCTTATACAGCTTGCTCCTCGCCATGCTGGCATCGCAGGCGCGGCTTATCAGCATCATGGATTTTTCCACGACAGTCTCGGTGCTGTCTGCGCTATCCGGGATCCTTGCGCATGCAAGCTGTGCACCAAAGATTTGCGTGTCGCGCGTCACGGCACGGTACTTTTGCCTAGGTTGGGCTGGAACAATCTGGCGATTATTGCGTGCACCGACGGTGAACCATATGGCGGCATGGTCACTCCCATTGTAGGAGTCGTCGATGCTCCAGCTGGATAAGGTAGACAGCGAACTGCTGGTGAACGTGATGTCAACCACGGATCCCAGCCCTGCTCTGCTGAAGGTGTGTTGAGTCCCCTGGTTTAGAATAGCAACGTTCAGTAGCGTGAAGGCCTCGAGTAAGGCTCGACCCCTAGCGTTCGTGGACGAGCTACCCCACTCCTCTGCCCATGCGTTAAAGTCACCAGCGATGATGATTGGGTGCCGGCCTCTAGCATCTGCCACCAGAGAGTCCAGGGTGTTGTTATACTCGGACAGCAGCAGGCTAGGGGCCAGATAGACGGAATATATCCACATATCGCCCGCCAACGCACGTACGAAGCTATCCGCTCGGTAAACTCTAGTTAAAGGTGACGCGCCACTACCACAAGCCCAGATAGCCGCTCGTCCTGATGTGTCCATAGCGCAGTTTGGACCCTCCTGCAGCCTGTATGGCTCACTTAGCACCGGCAGATCTGCAGATCGTTCGCGCACTGTTTGCGACAGTAAGTCCTGAGCCGCTGCACAATGGTTGAGATTCAACTGGATGCACTTCATTTTGCACGACTACTTACACCTCCGCTGAGTGGACATCTGCTACTGCCCGCCTGGTGGCTGGTTGAGGCAATGCCCTTAGCGGTGCAGATGAAGCACTTCGCTTCGCTCTTACAGCTTGCTGCCTTGGGACCCAAGTCTCCGCACCTCCCATTTCCAGGCAGCGGTAGCACCTCGTGCGTGCTTCTTGCGGGCGGATAGCGCAGCTGGTCCAACCAACTCGAACTGCGCGCAAGGCAGTAATGCTGCTCGACAGATTCGCCGGTACTGAAAAATTGGCCACCTGGGTGTTGCCATATCCAGGTCGAATGCTTTTGAAGTTATATTGGCCTGTGTCGCCAACGCAGCCACGATTTCCTCCTTAGTTGCCAACTCGTCCAGATCGTGAATCGCAAAGTGTGATTGCTCTGTAAATGAGCGAACCACTGCGCTCTTGTCCAGCACCATCTCCATTTCATCCTTGAGCTGCTTTGTGCACTCCAGGCCGCCTTCCTTTAGCTCTAGAAGCAAGTCGCCTTTTGCAGTGCGACGAGCTTTGGAGACCTTATCGCGGACTCCGTTGAGCTTGCCATCATCTCTGCGCGTAACGAGCGCTAGAACTTCGCTGAAAGACATCTCGCTGGTACTTATGACCAGCGCATCTGACCTGCACTTCAGAGGCTGCCTGCCTGGCGGCTTGCCATGATTTATGGGCGGCTTAGTCATATTCCTACGTTGCACCGTATGCCACGTGGTGCCTGGAGCCGATTCCAATGGCACCGGATCTGGATCTGGGAGGCCAGTTTTGCTTCTCTTGGATGGAGAAGGGCGCTGGCCAGGCTCGCGTTCTCGCCGTCTCTTGGGTGTTACGAACGTCCTCGCGACACCGCTACCTTGCTGACTAGTCTTACTGGATATGCTGGGTGGCAGTTTTGCAACCGGCGTAGTCTGGGTGGTAGCATCTGCACTTACTTTGGAAGCTGGCTTGCTTCCGCCAGCAATTGCTTCGTAGAATTTAACTGCGTTCGCTGCTAAATCCCTCACCTGTTGGTTTACATGGCGCTGCTCGAATAGGAGAGCACTGAGATTCTTAAGGGTGACACCCAGCTGCTCGAACGCATCCATCTCTACTGGCTCCTGGGGTGAAGCGGCTGCCACTGGTGCAGGCAAGGCGCCTAAAGGGGGAGATCTCGGCAATGCCGAGTGGCGCACAATTTCTTCCAGTGCTACCACGTGTCTCCAATTCACGTAGAACTTCAAGCAGTCCCTCGGTGACCTAAGGTTTCCCTAGGGTGTTTAACCGGTGGGGGTTATACCGCCCCAAATCGGTCACCAGAGCCCCACGGAGCACCGCCGCGACGGAGGGGGTTGGTAATAGCCGGTTCCGTGGCCTTTTGCTTGATGCTGCTTGAAATACCCTGCTAGAGAAAAGCACCAAATGCCGCGCCTGATGGTTATGCAACGAAAAATTCGTCGCACTTGCACCTAGCCAGTGCGTGAACCACTCACAGCTGGGACACCTCTTGGAGTGTTGGCGCCACCTGTGATCAACTGCAAAAACTAGTTGCAAAACTAATTGACGCTGTTCGCTCAACTGGCACTGCTGTACAAATCGCGCAGCCCTGGTACACTGCGCGATCAGCTGGCAGTGTGGTCTTCCCAATTACACGAATAAACACAAATAGCACACCACGGAGGATAAGTGTGCAATATGTGTAATAATTACATGTAATACAGCCACGCACACCAGCTCTAATACCCAAAATGCGCAAAGCAAGCGGGGAGACTCCAAAATATTACAAGCGGCAAGAGCCAGGAAACGCGCTGGCATCGGCGATGAAGACAACAGGTAGGTGGCACTACCTCTTGAAGAACCTACTCACTCGAAAAATTTGCTTCCAACACAGGTTTGGCACTGCGAAAACACTACAAGGACGGAGCGATACGAAAAAGCGACCGCACTTGCAAAAAGCACACACTGCTCTCTGGTGTGTATATGTAAGCCTGGGTGTGTGTGTGGATGCCGGCGTGTGCGTGTGTATGTGCCTGTGTGTGTGCGTAAGCCTGGGTGTGTGCCTGTGTGTGTGTAAGCCTGGGTGTGCGTGCTGGGGTGTATATGTAAGCCGGTGTGTGCGTGCTGGGGTGTATATGTAAACCTGGGTGTGTGTGGTTGCCGGTGTGTGCGTGTTTTTTTTTTTTATTTCAAAAGATATGCCTATGTTAACTTAAATTACAATATGTGTAGCATGCACAGTCGTTGCCAGCCTCTGCGGGACCGCCGTGAAGCATTGCTTCGCAGAAGCGGTGGCAACGACTACGATGCACTCGCCCTTAACCTCTCCAACCGACGCAGCTCTACCATCGTAGAGGCTGCAAAGGAGCAAACCGCATGCCAGACTTCAAGCCTCTCCAGCATAAGGGCCACCAGGTTAGTTGGCGATAGACGCTGGCCCGTCAGGTTTTCCACCGCGAGTCGATCCTCGGCGAAACGCCCACAGTGGAAGAAGACGTGTTGGGCGTCTTCATCGCAGCCATCTCCACACCAGGTGCACTCTGCGCTAGAGTCGTGCTGAAATCGTTTGAGGTAGCTCCTGAAACATCCGTGGCTGGAGAGAAGCTGGGTAAGGTAAAACGTTATCATCCCGTGCTTCCTCTCCACCCATCGCCTTATGTTGGGGATGAGGAGGTGCGTCCAACGCCCTTTGTTGGAGGTGTCCCACTGCTGCTGCCAGGCGTCAAGGCTCCTCTCGCCGGCAGCTGACCGAACGGCATTTCTCCCCATTGGAACCGCTTCCAGGACTGCCACGGCTTCCACGACGGCGATGCGAATTGGGGTCATCCCCGCAATCACGAGCGCAGCGTCAGAGGACACAGTGCGGAAGGCACAACATATCCGCAGGGCAGAGAGCCGATAGATTGACTCTATGCCCCTTGTGTAGCTGGCCACCGACGTAGCACCGACCCAGATTTGAGCCGCGTTCATGAAAATTGACTTCATAACTTGCATTATCAGAAGCCTCGTCTGCTGCCTCGGACCTCGCGTGTTTGGCATCATCCTTGCCAATGCGCGTCCGGTAATCGCAGCCTTCCTGTGAACGTACGCGAGATGCTCCCCGTAGCTAAGGCGCCTGTCAATGACCACGCCGAGGTAGCGGATCCAATCCTTGGACCTCAACGTGACGCCATCCACCTTAAAATCCACGTACTCCTTTTTTTTCCTACTGCTGATGAGCACCGCCTCCGTCTTGTGCGCAGCAAGCTGTAGACCCACGGATGACAACCATTGAGTCACTGCATCCATGCACGAATTGCAGAGCTCGGTGACACGCCATAAGTCCTTCGCCACAAGCACCAAGGCAACGTCGTCAGCGTAGCCAACTGCTGTGGCCCCCGCTGGAAGCTGGATTCTACGTATGCCATCATACATGATGTTCCACAGGAGAGGACCTAGAACAGATCCTTGTGGGACACCTGCAGAGATAGCATACTCCTTTTCGCCCTCGTCCGTGTCATACCGAAGGATTCGGTTGTCGAAGTAGCTCCTCACAATAGCTACTAGATACTCTGGCAGCCGGAGAAGCACCAGAGCATCCAGGATACAGCTCCAGTCGGCAGTGTTGAAGGCGTTCTTCACGTCTATTGTTGCTACAAGGCAGTATTGCTTACTCCCGAAACGCCAGCGGGTACCGGCGATAGCCTCAGCCGCGATACCGACAACAGCTTTGATTGCATCGGTAGTGGATCTTGCCTTCCTGAAACCATATTGGTGAGGTGAAAGGCCACCAGCGCTACGTACGGTATCATCCAGCCTAGCACAGATAAGCATCTCCAGGACCTTGCCGCCGTTGTCAATGAGGAAAATGGGCCTGTATGCCGAGGGGTCGTCAGGGGGCTTGTCGGGCTTTGGAAGCAGCACAAGTTTTTTTACCTTCCACCTATCTGGAAGAGTACCCTCGCGCAGACATTTGGAGAAAGTCTCTGCAAACAGACCAGGCCGCAAGGCGATTGCTATGCTTAGGCATCTATTCGGCACTCCATCTGGGCCCGGGGCTTTTTGGGCGGTGAGCTTTCCAGCAGCGATCGCCATCTCTTCCAACGTGACCGGGATGAAGCCCTCGATTGTGGATGGACCAAGGGCTGGTGGGAATGGGCTCGTTCTCCGAGGAAAAAGAGTTTCCACTATGTCCCTCACTCGAGCGAACTCAGTGGGCGCTTGACCTCTGCCTTTGCCGATGCGCTTGACCACCATCCTGTATGCTCTGCCCCAGGGATCATTGTCCGCGGAGTCGCAAAGTTTGAGGAAGCACTCCTTTTTGCTGACTTTGATTGCTTTCTTGAGTACTGCTCTTGCCGCCTTGTACTCAAACCGCAGTAAGCGTGTTGAGCTCGAGTGCCTTAGCGCTGCTCGCTGATAGCGCCTTCTCGACCTCAGGCATACCCGTCTAGCCTCAGCGATGTCGTCGTTCCACCAGAACATGCTTGTGTGGTGGCGTTTGTAGGCCTTTCGCACAGACATGCTTGCAGCGCAAGCAGCGCCCAGTTGTTCGGCTACCTGCTCCACCATAGCCAGCGCCGGACCACTTGCAGCCATGCATGAGACGGCATCGACAAATGTGGCCAAGTTGAGGGACTCAGCACGAAACGCCATTCTAGAGGGGGGTCTAGGCAGCACCCGGTGAGTTTCCCCTATTGAGAAAACGATGGCCTCATGGTCGCTTCACATTTTATTTATTTATTTATTTATTTGATTAACATCCTAGTGCTACAAGTTCCAAGAAACTTAAATTTAAGGCACTAGTCACTAAAACAAAATTATTAATTGATTAATTAAAAGTAACAAAGCAGAGAAAAGAAAAAGAAGAAAATAGAGAGAAGTAATTTAAATTATTCAGATAATTTAAATAATACAAATAATTTAAATTATACAAAACAAGAAAAGAAGGAAATTGGAAGAACAGTCTTCCCCTTAAGAAGATTAGCATTAGTAAGCTTAGTTTTATATATATTAGAATTGTTTCAGTTAGATATTATTTTGTAAATGCAGCAGAAGGCTGCTTTTAAATTGTGGTGCGCTTCTAATTATCTTTAGGTCGTATGGTAGGTTGTTCCACAGGCGAACAGTGTGTATATAGTACTGGTGTTCAGAGACAGATAATCGATGACGTACAGTTGTTAAATTATTTGTCCGACGTGAAGTTAAAAAAATCAATCTATTATAAAGATAACTGGGCTCTTTTGTATTTATAATTTTGTGTAACAATATTAATGCTCTAAGCTGAATCCAGTTTTTCAAGCTAAGGTTATATATTTTGAATGCATATGGTGTAACATGGTCTCTTCTTCCTAAATTAAACACATAACGCGTAATACTATTGAACACAACATTGAGCCTGTGCTTACTAGCAGCGTCAGGGTTTGAAAAAATTTCTACTCCATAAAAGAGAGTTGGTATAAGGTATGTCTTAGCAACAATGAGTTTAATATTAATTGGCAGGAGATGCTGTGTCAGGTATAGAGTTCTTAAGGCTGAATAAGTTCTACCTATGGATTTAATTATGTGGTCACTCCAAGTCAGTGTCTTATTAAACGTTATGCCTAGGTTAGCTACCCTGTCTACGTAGTCAATAGAATTATGGTCAATTTTAATTTTTCCCAAGTTTAGGGTGTCTATGGACTTTTTGTATATTACTATACACTTAGTTTTGGACGTGTTTATACCAAGGCCATTACTTCGTGACCACTCGCTCACCTTGACCAGTTCTCTGTTAGTTACACTTACATATTCATCAATTCTGGACAATGGACTACAGCAATACAACTGAACATCATCAGCATACATATGGACATTACATTCAGAAAAGACATTGGGCAAATCATTAACATAACACGAGTATAGTAACGGCCCAAGAACCGATCCTTGTGGCACTCCACGGCTCAGAGATAGAAATGACGACGAACTTGACGGTGTGACAACAGATTGAAGACGGTTTACTAGGTATGAGCGTAATAAGGAATCGGCTGTGGCTGTAAAACTATACAGCTTCTTCATTTTGGTGCATAGTATGTCATGGTTGACAGTATCAAAAGCTTTGCTATAGTCAAGCAGTGTCAAGAACGTTACATTGCCATCATCCATGCTTCTACGTATATCCTCAACAATATTAAGGATTGCTGTAGTGCAGCTTCTGTTTTTCCTAAAGCCGGATTGGTCATTGCTGAGAAGACTGTTGGTAACCATATATTCATTTATTTGGTTTGCTAGTAAATTTTCAAACACTTTGGATAGAAAAGGTAGAACTGAGATTGGTCTGAAATCTCCATTACCCTTAGGGACAGGGATAATCTTAGCAAGTTTCCATTTTTCTGGAAATGCGGAAGTAGTGATTGCTGTATTCATAATATGTGTAACCTGATTTAAGATAGACGGAATTATAATTTTGACAAATTTAGGATTTATATCATCCAGTCCAACTGCATTTGATTTGACATTTAACATAGATTCAAGGACTTCATAATTTCTGACACACCTAAAACTAAAGCTAATATCACGGTTAGGAGGATCACAGTTAAGGTATTCATTGGCTGGGGCCTCAGGTACAGCGCAGTTGACGAACTTTTGGTTAAGCTCTTCAGCATTAACTTCGACACTGGTTCTAACATTTTGCTTTCCCACTCCAATTTCATTTATAATTCTCCATTTATCTCTTGACGAGATGGATTGTTGGAATTTCTGGGAATAGAATCGCTTCTTACCATTATTAATCAATTTAACAACTGCACGTCGTAAACTTTTGAAGGTATCATACAAAAAGTCAGTCTTAAATCTCTTCCATTTGTTGTAGGCTTCATTTCTTTTTAGTATAGCTCTTTTAACAAAATGTGTTAGCCAGGGCTTCTCACGAGGCTGGGGAAGTTAAGATTTTAATGGGACACAAGTATTATACAGATCTATTATTTGACCCTGCAGATATTCAACCTGTTCGTCAGCTGTGGTCATGTTGTATATTAAGGTCCAGTCATATTTATTAAATTCGTCAGATAAAAAGTTCATATCTATATTTCTAAAGTCTCTATATGTATATGTCAGGTCCAACTTATTAATACAAACATCGTACGACACAAAGACAAGATCATGTTTGGAGAAGCAAGGGACAGAAATTTGGTCATACATAAGGGCTTTTAATGAATTACTAACAAAGATCAAATCCAAGAGTGTACTGCAAGTAGAAGTAAAATGGGTTGGATTAGTTGTATTGACTAGGTGTAATCCAAGTGATTCCATATTGTTGGTGAGATCATTGTGGTACAACACATTGCTATTAAAATCTCCGAGGATCGCAATGTCAATATATGAAACAGTTAACATAGAAATCGAAGAAATTATATTAGAGTATGACGCTGCACGATTCGGACGATAAACACAACCAATAAACATTTTACGAAAATACTGTGGACAGCTTATTTCAACAAATATGAACTCCGTTGTACTTCCTTCTTCATGCTTACACATCAGCTTGGATCGCAGCTTATTATTAACAAAAATTGCCACGCCCCCTCCATGTCCAACACGATCTGCACGAAAAACAGTAAAACCTTCACATGAAACTAACAGATCACACATTTGAGTCATAAACCATGTCTCCGATACACAAACTACATCAACATTTGACTTAACAAACATATATCTAAACTCATCCATCTTTCTGACTAAACTTTGAGCATTAATATGGCAAATGTTAAGCCCACGGTGTTGCTTAGCTAGAATTCTAAGTGTTATGTTTGAGAGGAGCAGACAGAAACGATCACGCTGAGTGCTGGTTACAGACTGCTTTATTCATGAGAGCCACAATATCATCGAAACTAGTGCAATGTTGCCAGATAGTAATAATATGTGTGTTGTAAACGGTGTACATATTTTGTGCATAGTATAAAGGAGTATAAGGTTGTCAATTATACATTTGGTTATACATAACACATCTCCTCCTTTAATTTATGAACGAGACGACTGGTTTGGTTTTCTGAAGTCCTTAGGCTTGTAACGATTGACTTCTTGGCGAACCCGGGTGCTTTGACGTACTGGTATGCCCGAATAACGTCGTGTTTGTTGTACCCGCATCGGTTGTTGGTTGGACGCAGCTACGTTCTCAGGAGGACCAGCAACAGGACCAGGATGCTGAACAGCTGGCATAGTTAACGGTTGATCTAGTCGTTGTGGTGCTTGGCTGGACGCTGGCTGTGGTAGTTCAGGAACCCATGAAAAATTTGGAGATCTCCCGGTGTCGTTGTTTGCTGAAAACTTTGGTTTCAACTGGTTGAAATGGCGCTTGATAAAACCATTATTGGTTTTAACGATAAAAAGCATTTTTCCAATTGGACGGTCGATAATGCCTTCAATCCACTTTTCTCCCCTTGAATAATTTCGAGCGTAGACCATTTGATTTGGAACGTACTTTGTTACTTGCTGCTTAGCTTCTATAGGCTGCTCGAAAAGTTGACTTAGAATGGTACGGACTGGTCGACCGTGAATTAACTCAGCAGGGGTTTTCCCTTGTGCATTAGGAGTGAACCTGTAAGAAGCAAGATATTTAGTAACTGCTACTCGTAGTGGTATACCGTCTTGCAGGTTCTTCTTGACTGAGCACTTAAAAGACTGCACAAAACGTTCTGCTAATCCGTTGGATGCTGGGTGGAACGGTGCTGTTGTTATATGTTTTATGCCGTGTAGCTTACAAAATTCTTTGAAAGCGTCAGCCGTAAGCTGTGGACCGTTGTCGCTAACCATGGTCTTTGGGTATCCTTCTATAGCGAAAATTGAGGATAATGCAGCGATCGTGTTATCTGTGGTTGTAGACGACATTTGCACTGCAAATGGAAACTGTGAGTAGGCGTCTACGCATATAAGCCACATAGCGTCGAAAATTGGGCCTGCGAAATCGACATGGATACGCTCCCATGCTGTTGTTGCTGCTGGCCAACTTTGGAACTCTCTTGGTGGTGCTGGATTGTTCCTTTTGCAGATATCGCATGACTGAGCTATGTTTTTTATGTCATCGTCTATGATAGGCCACCAAACATGTTGCCTAGCTAACTGTTTCATTCGAACAATGCCCCAATGACCTTCATGTAAAAGTTTCAGGATATGAGCACGTAGACTGGCTGGAATTACTACACGATTTGCGTCTTTGTGTAGGCAAAGCAACTTATTGTTGATGGTGAGAGCAAATTTCCGGTTAAAGTAAGGCAATAAGGCTTCGTTGCATTGCTGAATTTTTTCTGGCCATCCTACTGGAAGGCGTGAAAGAGCATCTGCGTTACCATGAGCAGATGTGGATCGGTACTGTATCTCGAAATTGTAAGCCATAAGAATGATAGCCCAGCGTTGTAGCCTGTTTGAAGTCATTAACGGAAGGTGCTTGCCTGGATTAAAAATAGTTACAAGCGGCTTATGGTCCATGAATGCTTCCAATTGTTGTAAATTAGACGGCGGACTCAAAAGTTTAACTGCCTCTAAGCCTGAGCTGTCTGGAAGAATTCCGTTTGCGCTGATTCTTCGCCCCAAATATTCGATTTCGTCTTTGAAAAAGAAACATTTTTGCCTTTTGCATCTGATGCCGTTCTCCTTGAGAGTGCTAAGGACTTGGTCGATTCGCTTTAGATGTTCGTCGATTGTAGGTGCGGAGATGATGATGTCATCTAAATAGTTGCCACAACCTTCTATCCCTTTTAGAAGTTGCTCGAGATATCTCTGGAAGATTGCTGGTGCACTGGCAATTCCGTATGGTAGACGCTGATATTGAAATAGGCCCAACGGTGTGTTCACGACCATGATTTGCCTTGCAGCTTCATCCAACTCCATCTGAAGATATGCATCCTTAAGATCTATTTTGCTGAACTGCTTACCATGGCGTATGATGTGGAAAAGTGCTTCTTTCGTCGGTAACGGGTACTGTTCTACGTCGATTTGTGCGTTAACCGCCTGCTTAAAATCGCCACATATACGAATATCGCCACCTGGCTTTGGTGCGAGTACAATTGGGGATGCCCAATTGCTGAATTTTATTGGTTTCCAAATTCCTGCTTGGGTAAGTCTGTCTGCTTCTGCTTTAAACTTGTCCATCTGTGCGAACGGAATTTGGCGGCTTTTATAAAACTTTGGGGTTGCCGAAGATTTTAAAAAAACGCTGGCTTTGAAGTCTTTTATGACACCCATGGCTGGTTCAAACACTTCACTGTATTTTTTGCAGAGGTCAATTACTCTTGTATTTTGCACCTCATAAATGTTAGATACTTGCATAATATCGAATCCAAATATGTTAAATAAGTCGATACCAAAGAGATTGGATGATGTTTCTATGTTCGCCACGATTAACGTTATTTGCTTTTCTTTTTCACCACACTTTGCGACAGTGTGCAATTCACCTAGTAATGGTATTGGTGTATGTCCAAACGCATGTAATACTCGGGAACACTTGTGCAATTTTGGCTTATTTAACAGTGCGTATGTATTGGAGTTTATCACTGATGCTGTGGCTCCGGAGTCCATTTGAAATGAAATCACTTGGTTGAGTATTTCAAGATCAATTACTTTTTTGTTCTGTTGGCTTTTTACTAGACCTGTGACACTGTGTACAACTTCGATATTTTCTATTTCATGTGCTTCGTTTTTGCTTGCTTTTTTATACTGCGCATTATTTGACTTGACGTCCTTTGACATGCAGACTACAGCTATATGCCCTTTTTTTCCGCACTTGCGACAGACTGCGTCACGAAATTTGCATTTTTCCCTTTTATGAGATTCACCACAGCCAGAGCAAGACTTTAAGTCACTTTTGTATGGTCTGGCAACACTTCCACTGCTTGCTGCCTTTTTTGTATATGTGTGGATCGCATTTATTGGATCCTGTCTCGGCATGCTCTCTTTTAGTGACGCAACGGTTTTGGTTGTTGTCTCATAGGTTTCTGCAACTATGATCACATCTTCAAGAGTTGGCTGTGACTTTTGAAGAGCAGACGCTCGAACTGCGTCATAAGGCGTATGTACTATGATTTGATCTCGTATCATTTCATCTACATATTTTGACAAACAACCGTTAGCGTTACACACAAATTGGCATTCACGAGCGATTCCGCGCAAGTCGGCTACCCACTCTCTGTGTGTTTGTGTTTGCTTCATTTCTCTCTTGAAAAATTCGTAGCGAGCCGCGACAACATGCCGTTTTGTAGTGAAATGTTCCGTTAGTCTGTCTGTGAGCTCTTTGTATGTATATACATTTAAGTTATTGCTACCGAATAGATTTTTTAATAGCTCGAATATATTAACACCACACCATGAAAGGAAATATGCTTTCTGTTTTTGATCTGCACTAACCGAGTATGCGTTAAAGTGCTGCGATAATTGTTCAAGGTATGATTCCCAATTTTGATTTTCTTTGTCAAATTTATGAAACGGAGGACACATAGATAATTCACTTTGAAGTGCTGGTGAATTAGCTGCTGTTGAAGCATTTCGTTCCATCATAGATTCAATCCATGTGCGTTGTTGCTGTATAATAGATGTAAATTCTTGCTGTTGCGAAAGTATTGTCTCTATTAATTTTTTGTCTGCCGCCATCTTGATGAAGATCAACGACTACGCGACACAATAATACAGAAGAATGTGATATTCTTACGGTTGATTTTACTGTTATACACAAGAATGTTGTATTCTTGTGGCTGATTATTCTTCTTTTACCTCGTCGCCAATTGTTATGTTTGAGAGGAGTAGACAGAAACGATCACGCTGAGTGCTGGTTACAGACTGCTTTATTCATGAGAGCCACAATATCATCGAAACTAGTGCAATGTTGCCAGATAGTAATAATATGTGTGTTGTAAACGGTGTACATATTTTGTGCATAGTATAAAGGAGTATAAGGTTGTCAATTATACATTTGGTTATACATAACACTAAGCATAACATTACTGTTCGCCATTGGATCAATCATATTATCCAACATATAAGATGAGACCTAAATTTAGAAACGCACCAAAGAGAATTAAAGCTAATACGTAACTCACTAAAATGTAAATGTTGACAAACAAGAGTTTTTGGGATACAAAAATAATTAAAAATACAAATAATTACAAAATACAGATGTTTATTGGGAACGAAATAAGTTCCCCACAGATGAAGAGGCCAGATCTGAAGAGCTAGTGTTGTCCACCACGCCGGTATTAGAAAGAGATAAAAGCTCTTCCATGCTCTTAATGCAAATGCACTCGCTGCCTCCGCCTTGCCTGACGTACACCTGAGCGGAGCGCGTAAAGACCGCTGAGAAAGCTTTATGCTTTTTAAGCTTAAGCGCCTCTTTAAAAATTTGATAGTTGAGCTTTGACAGCTGCTCATTAATGTAAAAGGGCGCTTGAGAGTTCAGTCCCAAGAGATTTAGAGTCAGTGGCATCTTAGAGCTCCGTCGGTGTGCTATCGCGGCGCGTAGTAGTACCATTTTATCTCGGAAGCTGACAAACGTTACGATCACAATCGGATCTAAAACGGTATGTGTCGGGCCACGCGTTTTTATTCTAAACACCTCACTTATTCTCGGCGGCGGGGAAGTGAGATTGAGTGAGAAGAATAAGTTGTGCATGATGGTTTTCAGGTTTTCATTCTCACTCATTGGGATACCATGAATGCGAATATCATTTGCAATTTTGGCATTCTCCTCTGCCAACTGACGAGCTCCCAGTTTTGCTTCAAGATCCGACACCCTTTCCCGCAGTGCCTGAATGTTTTCATCCTCAAGATGCTGGACTCTCTTGGCTAGTAGCTCAAGCTCACCTGCAATGCCATTGAGCTTGGTGTCGAGCTCCTTCAAAATTCTCCCCTCAGCTTCACGAATGTTCATACTGATGAGCTTCGCCTGTTCAGAGAACCGTGCATTGATCAGCTCAACCAGCAGTGGAGAAAGTGCATCAGAGGTGCGGCCAGCAATATCAGCGGTCGACTCGCTTCGCACACGTTTCGCGGCTGTTTTCGACATTGCGTTCTCACTCACTCGCGATTATTCTTTGTGCTTATGCTTATGCAGTTTTTTTTTTTTTTGTTTTTTTGTGTTTTGTGTTTCGAGTGTTTCGGCTTACAGCTTATTGGAGTAACTCTCACAGATTGTTATTGTTGTTTTGATGTTAACTTTTGCCGCGCTAAGCCAGGAAAGAAGTTTTTATACTTTTTCGTATTATTTATTTATATATATGGAACAGATATGCTGCCACTTTGTGAACCAATATGAAAAGTTTTTTATTAGGGTTCGTTAACCAATTTATATACGTAAAATTAGTCGGGATAAGTGAAAATAACGCAGCGCACTAACAAACACGTCTATTCGCTTCAAACGCTTCAAAATATATCCATGGTCAGTCATACGCTCTCCTTTTCTCGTACATAGGGCACATTTTGGTTGCTGGTTGCAGACTCTCGCAACGTGTCCAGAACCTCCGCACTTGTAGCAAGCCTTGCTGTCGTCGGCACCACTCTTGCAATGGACAGCTATATGTCCATACTCCAGACACTTGTAGCAGCGCTTTGGCTGAATGAGAGGCCTAATGCGGCATACAGCCCACCCGATGCGGATTTTCGCCCTTTCGACCAGCTTAACCGCCTTAGCCGTCGGTAGGCCCAGAATTGCTGATTGGAGGCCAGCCCTCGTGTGCCGCAGCGACTTGACGACGCTGCTATCCAGCGTTGGATCATCAAGGACGAATCTTACGGCGTCCAAAACCTCCTCCTTTGTCGCCAGCTGATCCAGATCGCAGATCTCCACCTGGTTGGATTCCGACAGGGTTTTGACGGTAGCACGTCCGGCAAGCACCTTACCAACAGCGAGCTGCAGCTCGTTTGCACTGTGTGTCAGCTGTTTGTTTAGCCGAATCAGCAGGTCGCCTTTGGCCGTCTTACGGATTGTACTTACATCCTCACGGAGATGCACAAGTGTTGGCTCACTCCTAACCACCTTTAAGATGTCTGCATAGCGTGTGTATATGCCTGTGTGTGTGCGTAAGCCTGGGTATGTGCCTTTGTGCGTGTAAGCCTGGGTGTGTGTGCTGGTGTGTATATGTAAGCCTGGGTGTGTGTGTGGATGCCGGCGTGTGCGTGTGTTTGTGCCTGTGTGTGTGCGTAAGCCTGTGTGTGTGTGCCTGTGTGTCGATGCCGGGTGTGTGGAGTGTTGTGCGTATGCCTGTGTTTTTTTTTTTTAATTCATTTATTAACTCTAAATAAATAACTATTCTATGTACTATCCTATATACTACAATAAGGCGGTTAGAGGTTTCGAGAAGAAGTGACATTTGCGGAACGGCCGTTAGGTATTGCGTCGCAAACGCCTTTCCTCCTCCTACTCCCGGTGCCCGTTACGCTCGCGCTCGGCCTTCCGCAGTTCCGTCATGACGGCAACCGCAAAGCCGCTAAATGCTTCCCAATTTCCGCTACTTGCTAGTAAGAGCCGTACGAGGTTCTCTACCTCGATGGCCCAACCAAAAATCCTTTCCAATTCTAATTCGAAGCCCTGCGAATCGAACGCAGTGGAACAGCACATGCTCCGCATCCTCGATGAAGGTACTCCCGCAGTAGGTGCAGAAGGGAGCATCCTCGTGACCGAAGCGGTATAGATACCCGCGGAAGCAGCCATGTCCGCTGAGGAGCTGGGTGATGTGGAAATTCACCTGTCCATGTCTTCTGTCCAGCCACTTAGATAGACTTGGGATGAGGCGGTGTGTCCATCGCCCTTTAGAGGATGAATCCCATCGCCGCTGCCAGTTGGCCAAAGTGCGCGATTTGGCCGAGGTGCGCGCTGCCTTCTTATAGGCCACTGGATGGTCCCTGCCATGAGTCTCCTCATAGACCTCTGTATCTTCTCTGGCTATCTCGGCTATGGGGGCAACTCCAGCTAGCACCAGACACGCTTCGTCCGAAATAGTTCGGAAGCCGCTACACACCCTGATCGCCCCTAGTCGGTGAGTAGCCGTTGACCATGGGAGTAGCTGTCGTAGCGGAGGCCAGGGTGCCAAATAGGTGCCGCGTACAACATCACCGCCCTAATCACGCTGGAAATTAAAGCTCTCCTATACTGCTTCGGGCCTCTCGTATACGCGATAGAGCACGGCTTGTTACAGCAGCTTTCGAGCTGGCGTACGCCAAATGCTCCTTAAAGGAAAGCCTTGTGTCCAGCATCACTCCCAGGTACTTGATTGCTCTCTTTGATGTTATTTGCGTATTTCCCACTATAATGGTTGCTGATTCCACTACTTTTCTACTGCTTATGAGTACAGCCTCAGTTTTGTGGGGAACAATCTGGAGGCCAACCGAGGAGAGCCACTGGATGACCATTTCGATCGAAAGGTTTCATCTGGCCTCGGCAGCCTTGAGCTCCTTAGCCACCACCACCAACGCCACGTCGTCCGCAAAACCGACTATACGTATGCCTGTGTGCGTGCGCCTGTGTGTCGGTGCCGGGTGTATGGAGTGTGTGTGCGGATGCCTGTGGGCGTGCGGGTGTCGATGCCGGGAGTGTGTAATGTGTGCGTATGCCTGGGTTTTTTTTTTTTTTTTTTACGTCATTTGTTACGCGCTAAAATTAACTAACCTTAACTAAGTAATACTATTTGGTACACTATGACTACATTGGGAAAAAGATAGAACAATAGAATTTGCGAAACGGCCGTTAGGTAATGCGTCGCAAACGCTTTGGTTCCTCCTACTCCCGTTGTCCATTTCGCTCGCTCTCGGCCTTCCGCAGTTCGGTCGTAACAGCCGCCGCGAAGACGCTGAAGGCTTCCCAGTTGTCCCTGCTGGCTAGCAGCAATGTTATTAGGTTGTCCACCTCAATGGCGCAGCCTAAACTCCTCTCCAAGTCCGCGCGAAGCTCGGTGAAGCGTGTGCAGTGTAGTAGCACATGCTCCGCATCCTCGACGACCCCTCCTCCGCAATGGATGCAGAAAGGAGCAGACTCATGGCCGAAACGGTGGAGATATCCACGGAAGCAGCCATGCCCGCTAAGGATCCGGGTGATGTAGAAGTTGACCTGCCCATGCCTCCTGTTCAACCACACCGATATATTCGGGATTAAACGGTGATTCCAACGCCCTTTAGTGGACGAATCCCAGCGCCTCTGCCAGTTGATCAGCGTGCTCGATTTTGCCGTGTTTCGCGCTGCCTTCTTGAGGGCCACTGAGAGGTCCTTGCCATGTGTCTCCTGGTGCACCTCGGCTATTTCCCTGGTGAGCTCCGAGATGGGGGCAATTCCTGCTACCACCAGGCACGCATCGTCCGAAATGGTTCGGAATCCGCAACACACTCTGATTGTCCCTAGCCGGTGGGTAGCCGTCAATCCACGGGAGTAGCTGACATAGCGGAGGCTAAGTTGCCATATAGGCGCCGCGTACAACATCACCGCCCTAGTCACGCTGGATAGAAGTTGTCTTCTGCCCTGCTTAGGGCCCCTCGTGTTAGGCATAATGCGCGATAATGCCCTGTTAGTCAAAGCTGCTTTCGAGCTGGCATATGCCAGATGCTCCTTGAAGCACAGCCTGGTGTCCAGCATCACTCCCAGGTACTTTATTGCCCTCTTTGAAGAGATTGTTGAGTTTGCTACTTGGATAGTGGCTGTCTCAACCGCTTTTCGACTGCTTATAAGCACGGCCTCGGTTTTCTGAGGGGCAATCTGTAGTCCGACCGAAGAGAGCCACTGAATGACAACTTCGGTAGCTTGGTTACATCTATCCTCGGCTGTCTTGAGCTGCTTTGCCACCACCACTAACGCCACGTCGTCCGCAAAACCCACTATACGGACATCGTCTGGCATCGGAAGCCGAAAAACGCCATCGTACATGGCGTTCCACAGGAAAGGGCCAAGTACTGACCCCTGTGGCACTCCTCCGGATACGCGGTACTCCTCAGTTGCCTCGCAGGTGTTGTAAAGTAGGACTCTTTCCTGGAAGTAGCTCCTGATCATCCTCAACAGGTACTCTGGCACTCTGAATGCTTCAAGCGCCTCCAAGATGCACCTCCACTTTGCCGAGTTAAAAGCGTTCTTGACATCCAGCGTTGCGATCAGGCAGTATTTTTTGGCACCACCTTTCCATCTACTGCCGGCAATCGCTTCCGAGGCTATCTCAACCACCTTACCGATCGCATCGATCGTTGATCTTGCCTTGCGGAAGCCGTACTGGTGGGGTGACACTCCTCCCGCAGCATCTAGGGCCATTTCAAGGCGTGTGCAAATGACTTGTTCCAATACCTTGCCGACCGTATCTATAAGGCAGATGGGTCGATATGCAGCTGGGTCATCAAGCTGCTTGCCGGGTTTTGGTAGTAGAACCAGGCGCTGAACTTTCCACCGGATTGGGAATACTCCGCTGCTTAGGCATGTGTTAAACATGTGCGCAAATAAGTCAGGTCGCAGCGCGAGGGCTAGCCTGAGCGCTCGGTTGGGAATTCCATCGGGGCCGGGTGCCTTGCTGGGCTTCATCCTCTTTGCGACATGGCAAATCTCCTCTAAGGTGACCTCCTCAAAAACGGCAGGCGTGGAAGCCACCGCCGGAGAGCCGCCGATCTCGTCAGGCATGCTGGGGAACAGATGGGCTACGAATGCCCTAAACGCCTCTGGATCGGAAGGATGGCAACGGGAAAAGCCGTTGAATCGTTTGACCACGATTTTATATGCATCACCCCACGGGTCGTTTTCCGCCGAGTCGCAGAGGTCAAGAAAACACCTACGCTTGCTTTCCTTGATCAGCTTTTGCAGATGTCTCCTGCATACGAAAAAAGCTGCTAGTCGTTCTCGGAACTCCTGTGAGCCGCGTGAGCGCTGGTAGCGGCGTCGAGCTTTGTTGCATTCGCTCCTAGCCTCTGCTATTTCTTCGTTCCACCATTATACTGGAACATGGTGCCTCCGGTAAGTTTTTCGTCTGGCCATGCTTGCCTCACAAGCGCAGCTTAGCAGCGACATGGTCCAATCAACCACCTCGTCGGTGCTGCCGGAATTGATCGGGATCTCAGCGGACTCCAGCTGAGCACCAAATATACGCGTGTCGAGAGTCTCGGCACGGTATTTTGTCCTCGGTTGATCTGGGCCCAGCTGGCGATCAGGGCGCCCTCCCACGGTGCACCAAATAGCAGCGTGGTCCCTATCGTTGTAGGTGTCATCGAGCTGTGTGCCCTGGTTGAGTAAGGATACATCCAGTAGCGTGAAGGCTTCCAGCAGCGCTCGACCTTTGGCGTTAGTCGACAAGCTGCCCAACTCCTCCGCCCACGCATTAAAAACCCCTGCGATGACGATAGGGTTACGACCTCTAGCATCTGACACCAGGGAGTCAAGGGAGCTAGTGTACTCCGAGAGCTGCAGACTAGGAGGCATGTAGACGGAGTACATCCACATGTCACCCACCATAGCGCGCTCAAAGCAGTTGGACCGATGCACTTTGGCCAGGGGTATCGCTGTGCTCCCGCGTATCTAGTACGCAGCTAGGGCCCTCGCGCATCCGGTAGGGCTCACTGATTAACGCTACGTCTGCAGAGTGTTCACGCACTGTTTGCGATAGCAAATCCTGCGCCGCTGCACAATGGTTTAAGTTTAATTGAATGAACTTCAGTTGGCACGGCCTTGTGCACTACCGCTAAGTGGGCATCTACTGCTACCTGCCTGGTGGCTTGTGGATGCACAGCCTTTCGCAATGCAGATAAAGCATTTTGCCACCTCGCTCTTGCAGCTCGCTGCCTTGTGGCCTAAATTTCCGCACCTGATGCAGCAGTTTGACCTATCGACCGGGTTACGACAGTTGCTTGCTGTATGTCCCATCTCCAGACATCTATAGCACCTAGTACGCGCATCCTGCATGCGTACGGCGCAGTTGGACCATCCAATTCGAAACGAGCGCAAGGCTGTGATGCTTCCCGCCAGGTTCGCCGGGACTGAGAAGAGCGCCACTTGCGTGTTGCCATACCCCGGACGCAAGCTCTTAAAGTTGCATGCTTTAGCTGGGATATTAGCCTGCGCTGAAATTGCAGCCACTATTTCCTCTCTGCTGGCTAGCTCATCCAGCTCTCTCATCACAAGATGAGATTGCTCAGTTATTGAGCGCACCACGGCGCTTCCACCTAGCACCTGCTCCATCTCTTCCTTAAGCTGGTTGGTGCATTCCAGGCCGACTCCATTCAGCTCTAGAAGCAGGTCTCCTTTCGCTGTGCGACGTGCTTGTCTCACCTTGTCTCGAACTCCATTAAGCTTGCCATCACTCCTGCGCGTGACTAGCGATAAGACTTCGCTGTAGGTAAGTTCGCTTGTACTTATCACCAGCGCATCAGACCTACTCTTGGTAAGCGGCTTGCCAGGCGTCTTACCGGGTGGTTTGGTAGCCTTCTTGCGTTGAGCCGTCTGCCATTTGCTGCATGGGGCCGACTCCGAAGCCGCTGGATCCGTAGGGCCAGTTCGGTTTTTTTTCGAGGGCGTTGCGCGCTGGCCTGGCTCGCGCTCTCGCCGCCTCTTGGGCGTTGCTACCGTCCTCGCAACGCCGCTGCTCTGCTGGCGAACCTTATCGGCTGCGGACTCTGGTAGCTTTGCAGCCGGTAGCGTCTGCGTAGCCACGTCAGCACTGTCCGTGGAAGCTATCCTGCTCTTACAGGCCGAAGCCTCATACAGCTTAACAGCCCTTGCTGCTAAGTCTCTGACCAATTGGTTCACATGCCTCTCCCCGCTCAGAAGGGCATTTAGGCCATTAAGGGTATCGCCCAGCTCCTCAAACACATCTTTCGTCACTGACTCTTTCCCCTGGGGTGAGGCGGCAGGCGCAGGTGAAGGCAGGGCACCTGGAGATTCCAGACTCTGCGCCGGTGGTGGCGCCAACCCCCGAGGGGGAGATCTCGGCAAAGCCGAGCGGCGCATAAACGCTTTCAGTGTTGATGCTCGAACCTAACGCTCGTTAAACACTCGTTGAATTGAATTTGAGCTTCTAGCAGTCCCACGTTGACCAGAGGTTTCCCTCGGGTTTTGAACCGGTGGAGGGTATACCGCCTCTACACGGTCACCAGAGCCCCACGAAGCCCCACCGCTGCGGAGGGGGTTGGTAGTAGCCGGTTCCGTGGCCTTTGCTTGATGCTGCTAGAAATTCCCGTCTAAGAAACCACGCAATAACCAGCGCGCCTGATGGCTATGCAGCACTCTTTAGAGTATCCGTTGAGCGTATGCAACAGCCGTTCTTGCTTGCAGCCAATGCACAAACCACGCCCAGCTGGGACACCTTCTGGAGTGTAAGCGCCACCTGTGGGTTACCACTCAGCTGACAACGTTATGCACGTTATGCAGAGCGAGCGGCCCTGGTACGCTACGCGATCAGCTGACACTGTGGTCTTCCTAAAACACCAGTATAAACAAGTTGCACACCACAGAAGAGTAGTACGCACTATGTGTAATAATTGCGTGTATTGTTTCCACGCACACTAGCTAGGGTAAGCCAAAATTGCGCGCAGATAAGGGGAGACTCCAATAAGCACGACGGCTATATCCAGACAACGCTCTTGGCCCAGGTGATGATGGCACAAGGTAAGTGGCGCAGACTTTCGGAGCTCGACTAACTTGCACAGTTTGTTTTTTGCTGTAGGTTTAACACTGCGAAAACGCTAAAAGGACGGAGCGACAGAAACACGCGACCGCACTTCTCAAGTTCACTCTGTGTGCGTATGCCTGGGTGTATGTGCCTGTGTGTCGATGCCGGGTGTGTGGAGTGTTGTGCGTATACCTGTGTGTGTGCGGGTGTCGATGCCGGGTGTGTGTACTTACGCGCGGAGCAAAATTTTGCGTTTGCGTTTACGCAAATGTGAGCAGAGCACTATTGGACGTAGATGTACTAACGAACAGTACAGTCAAGTGGCCCAACGATACCAAGCACCGGCTTGTTAACGCGCGGACCCATGCACAAAGCGACCCACCTCCCGCCCATCCGACCGAAGGGCGCTCCGCTTATCGTGCGGTTACAATGATCGCGAACATGTAGACAAATTACACAAAACTAACTTTTTAATAGAGCAAGTAGGAGTGGCACTGTGTATTAAGTGGGAAAGATCGTTATGAATAGAACACAGAATACGAAAAGGGTTATGAAGAGCATAATTAGAATTACAAGTTTGAAGAGATATAGGTACAAAATTTCTAGTATTTCTAATAGGAACAGCAAAGTTAATTTGGTTAATTAATTCAGAAGAATCAATTTCACCATTAATTAATTTGTGAAAAAAGGAAAATGATAGCATTATTCTACGATCACTCAGAGAAGGAAGATCTATTAGTAAAAGTCTACTACGATAAGACGGCAAATTATTGTTAGTGTCCCAGTTAAGACCTCTAAGTGCGAAGAGCAGAAATTGTTTTTGTACCGATTCTATTTTATTCTGATGAATTTCGTTTTTCGGAAACCATATACAAGATCCATATTCCAGAATCGGTCGTACAAGAGAAGTATACAGAGTTTTTGTTAAGAAGGGATCGTTAAACTCCTTCGACCAGCGCTTAATGAACACCAAGACACCAGATGCTCGATTGGAAATTGAAGAAATATGCTTGTCAAACTTAAGCTTTGGGTCCATAACGATGCCCAAATCGTCAACCCATTCAATTCTATCTAGTGGTTTGTTGTCAAGAAAATATATATTAAAAAAGGGCAAATATCTAAAAAATGACATTACTTTACATTTACTGCAATTAATTACTTTACACCACATTTGAAAGTTGTCTAAATCTCTTTGAAGCTGTTGAGCAGCAAGGGGAGTTGCAGCCGACGTGCATAATTTTACATCATCAGCGTACATCAAAACCCGAGAGAACTTTATAACTGATGGAAGATCGTTTATAAACAAAATAAATAACAAAGGACCAAGATGACTACCCTGTGGAACGCCTGAAGTGACCTGAACCGTCTTGGAAACGGACCCTTTAAATAAAACCCTTTGAGTTCTAAGAGTTAGGTAGTCTTTAATCCAAAGAACTAGAATATTTGAAATGCCCAAGAGTTCTAGTTTATGTATTAGGAGACGATGATCTACAGAGTCGAAAGCCTTACTAAAATCAGTATAAATAACATCAGTCTGCAATTTGTCCTGAAAACCCTTGATAACAAATTAAGTAAATTCTAACAAGTTAGTGGTAGTAGATCTTTGTTTCATAAATCCGTGCTGGCACGGTGAAATAATAGATTTGCAAAGGTGTTGAAGATGGGAGGTTATTAATTTTTCAAAAATCTTAGGAATAGCAGACAACTTGGAGATACCACTTTAATTTTGAACAATAGATTTGTTTCCTTTTTATGGAGAGGAATAATAAATGACTCTTTCCAAATTTTTGGAAAAGAGCCTAACTCCAGGGACAAGTTAATCATTTTACGCAACGGCTTTAAAAGACCATGAGCACAGTGTCTAAGCACGCAGCTTGGCACTCCGTCAGGTCCTGGGGAAAATATAGGTTTCAAACCATGTAGATTATTTAAAAGTGAGTTTTCAGTGATTTTCAGTCCAAAGATGCGATTCGAGCCATTAACCCGATAAGGGTAAGGCAAATCGACTTGAGATTGAAATGAGCTATAAGTCGTTTGAAAAAATTGGGCAAATATATTTGCAATCTCCTGATCAGAATTGGCCTTCGTTTCCTCAAAAAATACTTGCGTTGGGAGTGTCGATGACCTACGCTTCGCATTAACAAAATCAAAAAACCGCTTTGGATCCTGCTGAAACTGTAATCTACACCGAGTCAGGTAATTCTTATAACATTGGTTATTTAAGATATCAAAACTGGCACGAGCAATCAAGTATGCAGAATAGGCTACCGATGAGCCGTTTTTTCTAAATCTCTTGTAGAGTTTAGATTTTCGATTTTTGAGAATTGTCAACTCTCGGGTAAACCTTACAGGTTTGTTAGACCTGTTTAGCTTACCAACCGGGACACATAAATCAAATAAAGAATGTAAGGTATTATTAAAAATACTGATTGCCACGTCCAAGTCGTCAGACTCGTAGAGGGGAGACCAGTCAGTTTGGGATAAAAGCAGAGCGAGTCCCTCAAAATCAGTTTTCCGAAATTGACGAACTCGACTCAAAGGTATCTTGATATTGCAACGTGTCCGGGAAGGTAAATTAATCAACAGCTCCAACGTAGGATGGTATAAGTCTTCTGGAAAAGATACAGGCTGGGAACGGGAAACGGATGAAGATGATGAATCCAAAACAAAAGTCAGATCAAGCATTTTATTAAGAGAATTTGGGATAGCATTATTTTGACTCAATGACATCCCAAGTAGGTCGATTAAAACTTCATTCGGGGCCGTGGGAGTCAGGGCACCAGAGTCAGGACAAGAAATCCAAGTAGCTTCAGCAATGTTGAAATCACCAAGAACTACAAGAAAATCGCGATCAGAAAGCAAGGCAGAGACAGAATGAATAGCAGATAGATGTGTCTCATAGATAGAGAGATCAGAGGAAGGAGGTATATACGAACAAGTGATAAAAATGTTAATACCGTAAATATTTAGCTTTACAGCAATAAACTCTATATCAAAAGAACTATCTAATACGACTGTTTCAGAAGGAAAGTCTACATTCACAGCAATAAGCACTCCACCACCACGCCGAAGAGTACGGTCCTTTCTGTAAATAGAATATGTACTACATAGAATTTCGGAATAGAGAATGTCTTGCCTTAACCACGTTTCAGTAGAGGCAATGACATTGAAAGCGAAAGAAAGACTATTAAGGTATAAACTAGTGAGTTTACTACAAAGACCTCTTACATTCTGATAGCCAAGTAAGAAGGAGGATGTTAGTTTTTTGAACTATCAGTAATTGGGAGAGTTACCTTAGAACCAACCACCGGAAGGGTAGATACAATCGGGGGCCGATTTTTTTTCTTCCTTGCAGTATACTCTTTCACAATTATGTGTTCTGGCCAAAATTCTTTGCAGCATATTGTGCAAAAATCTTGATTCGAAACACTGATTTTAAAAGACGAAATGTTCCGATCATAAGCAAATTTGAATTTCTCCACCGTGAAATTGGCATTCGATTTGGCCTTTATATAGACCTTGACATCATCTGATGTTAAATCAGGGGGAAGCCTTGAAACAAATATTTGTTTTTTAGGTGGAACAGCAATAAATTTTTTAATTATATCCTCCACTGAGGCTGGTTTAGAAGACTCAGTCTCGGATAATTGAATATTTGGCTCTTTAAGTTTGATAGAGTTTTTTTGTTGATTAACATCAACACTACTAACCACCAAAGGAACCGAAGGATCGGGATCAGATAAAACAATATCCATGGGATTTATTGGTATATCATCTAAGTTCTCGATAATTTTAGTAGGAGGGACATGAAGATTTTTATCTTGCGTTTACATTTACGCAAATGCGAGCAGAGCATGGTATATGCCACCACAAGATAACATAAATGACGTCACGAACGGAAAGCATAAATGTGCGGTAGCTGATTGCTACCTCACACCCTCTCCTTACTTCGGGGGGCGGTGACGGACGGTGACCTTCCCGGCTTTCGACACCTTCACCTGGAATGCATGGCCTTCCGTATCTATGAGGTACTTGGTACCGTAGATGGAGTTGCGCCGTACCGCCACCTCGACGCTGTCTCGGACATCCTGTGGTAGCATTCCTCCCGTTTCTGCTACCCACCAGCTCTCCGGGGCCATCACCCAGTCGATGGCGTAGAGTGGTAGGTCGTCGAGACCCGAAACGTCATCCGCGAGGTTTAGCGTAGATAGCACCTCGTCGATTGCGTCGTCGGACGGCCATCCAGGGTCCACCCTTAGGTCTCTCCAGGGGTCTATCGTGGGTAGGGGTACGCCTGAGGTGAGTCGGGGACTTCGGGTACTTTGGGGATGTTCTCGGGCGGCACGTAAATGTCCGTGGCGCGGCTGTCGTCGGAGTGGTATCCTTCGGGGTCCACGTTTTTTCGGCAGTGCCCCTCTAGCCCGAACAGGATGTGTCCCTCTGCTTCAGACATCTTCTCGCTGTAACACAATGGGGTCGTAATTTTCTTTTGCATAACCCTATCTACAGTGCGGTTTGTAAGAGGGTCTGAAGGACTTGACACAGGGATGAGGAAAGGTGGACTTGGTTCTTGGGTCTGGGTGACATTCGGGGAATCCTCGTCGGGGTCGGAGTGAAATGGCTTCAAGTCTGCCAAACTAGCCATTCGACGCTTATGTGTCTCCAAATGCTGTAGGCGTACGACATTCGGGGATAGGAACTTCTTTAGTTCATATGGCCCATCGAACATCGGTGCTAGTTTCGCTGCAAATCCCTCTGCTGCGTTACTCAGAGTGTGATGCTTGGCCAGCACTTGCGTTCCCACGGTAGGGCGCCAGTCTCGACGGCGAAGGTTGTACTGCTTTGCTTGGTCCTGGGATGCTCTCTGCACGTTTTGCTTCACGACCTCGAAGACTTTTTGCAGCTCTGTGGCTCGGGTCTCGGGATTCGTCTCCAATCGTCCACTTCCTGGCGTAACTTCGTCATATAACGCGCTTGGTAGACGGGGCTCACGTCCTAACATGATTTCCGGGAGCAACTCTGGTGTCCCTCGACGTATTGAGCAAGCATGGTCTTGATCGTCCGGTTCGCCCTCTCCGTCGGGTTCTGTTGGGGGCTGTAGGGAGCGGTGTGCTGTAGCTCCATCCCTAGCTTTTCGCAGAATCGACTAAACGATCGACTGGTGAACTGTGTCCCGTTGTCGCATACAAAGCACCGCGGTACCCCGAAGCGGCAAAGTATTCGCTCCCTGAACTCTCGCTCCAAATGCACGGTCGTAGCCTTGCGTTAGGGTACCAGCTCTAACCATTTGGAGAAGTGATCAAAGAACACCAGGAGTATGGTGTTTCCGTGCTTGGATCGTGGAAGGGGGCCAACGAAGTCGGAACAGATGGTACCAAACGGTTCTTCCGCTTGCCTGGTCAACATTTTCCCAGCGGGCTTCAGCTGGCTCACCTTGTATGCCTGACATTTGGCACATCGTCGTACATATCGGGTTACGTCTCTAAACAGACCGGGCCAGTAATACCGCTGCATGACACGGCTGGCTGTCTTCCGTATCCCTAGGTGACCAGCGGTAGGGTTGTCATGGCACTCCTTGAGGACGCGGGAGCGTTGTTCGGATGCCACACAGAGCTTCCAGGGTATGTAATCCTCCTCGGTTGGGCGTAGACCTAGATGTCGGTTCACATGGCCGTTCTCCAGTGTATAGTCCGGATTATCCTTGGGGTGGTCCTCGATGCGCTTAGTCAGCTTGAGGAGCCATGGACACATAACAGCTTCGACTTGTGCCGTCTGTAGCGCCTCCTCCAGTGGTTGCCTGGATAGTGCATCTGCCACGACGTTAAGCTTCCCTCGGCGATAGAGAATATCAAATTGATATTGCTGCAACTCGAGTGCCCACCTCCCAATTCGTCCCGTCGGATTGTCGATTCTGTTTAGCCACTTCAATGCAAGGTGATCCGTTATCACGTAAAATTTATAGCCCTCCAGGAAGCACTTCAGTTTGCGGATGGCCCAAACGATGGCCAGACATTCCTTCTCCGTCGCTGAGTAATTCTCTTCAGGCTTTGACAACCGCCGGCTGACGTAGGCTATCACCCGCTCTGCTCCGTCTATCACCTGCGTCAATACTGCTCCCAATCCATAATCGGGCGTCGGTCTGCAATACGAATTTTGCCGAGAAGTCCGGACAGGCGAGGACTGGGGCCTCAGTGAGGCGTAGCTTAAGCTCCTCGAAGGCGGCTTGCTGGGACTCCCCCCATTCCCAACGTTTGCTCTTTCGGAGTAGCAGAGACATCGGCTGCACTACTTCCGCAAAGTTTGCCACAAATCTCCGATACCATGACGCTATTCCCAAGCATCGGCGAAGCTCGCGTATGTTTGTTGGTGGGGTGAGCTGTCGAACAGCGGCGATTTTCTCCGGGTCCGTGTGAATCCCTTGCTCGCTGATGACATGGCCTAGATACGCTATACTTCGGCGAAAGAATTTGCACTTGGCCTTGTTCCAGCGCAGATTCGATTCGCGCAGGCGGCGAAGCACTTCTTGGAGGTTCCTCAGGTGATCCTCTAAGTCTACGCCGGTGATGATGATGTCATCGAGGTAGGCGAAGGCATAAGGTTCCATAGCGGGGCCTATGACTCCATCAAGTGCTCTCTGAAACGCCGCCGGTGCAGAATGCAAGCCGAAAGGCATAACTTTCCAGTGGAACAGGCCTCTTCCCGGTACAGTGAATGCCGTGTACTGACGGCTGTTGCGCGCCACAGGGATCTGCCAGTATCCACTCTTCAGGTCCAACGTGGTGATGAACTTCTTATTTTGGAGTCTCTCCAAAATGTGATGTATCCTCGGCAGCGGGTACGCATCTGGGATGGAACGTGCATTCAACTGTCGGTAATCAATACACATGTGGATGTCCCCCGTCTTCTTCCCTACCAACACTATTGGTGCACAATGAGGGCTCTTGGACGGCTCTATACAATCGTTCCGCAGTAGTTCGTCCACCTGCTCGTAGATCACCTTCTGCATAGCTGGATTCTTCGGGTAGTATCTCTGTTTGATGGGTCTCTCGTCGCGCATGGTAATCACCTGTTCCGCGATGTGTGATACGCCCTTCAAGCCATCAAACAAAGCTAGTTCGCGCTCTAGGAACTCCCGTACCCGAGGGTCTGCTTCAGCTTCACGATCGTCTTCCGCCTTAGCTGGATCCGGTAAATTTTGGGTGGCTGCGATAGATTCGCTTCTTTTCCTCAAAGGGGAACGAGGACGTTGGGGTGGTATGCCACTCTCAAGTGGCCCTCGTGAGATGTCGCCTTCCTTGCGCCGGATTCCCTCTTCGTCGGTATTGCTCATCCTCTCGTGTTCGTCAGGATCGGTTGGAGTAGCTTCGCTGGTCCCTTCATTCGTTCGAATTTCGGCTGCTCCGCATTTGTTCCCTTCCTCCCAGTGCAAGTCCGTCGGTGACCTAGTCACCCCGTGACTGCAGACATCGGGTGTATCACGAGTGCTTGAATCTTCCTCCCTTGGGGCTGGGATAGGCGGCTCCTGGCTGTATCCGGTCGTTCGTGCACTCCGCCGTTTGGGCTCTGGAACAATCCGGGTTTTAGCTGTAACTCCAAGGCTCCGAAGGACAAGTTGGCTTCTACGGCACAGAGGAAGTTGATCCCCAAGATCAGGTCGTCGATTCCTGTTGGTAGTATTAGTAAGGGCAAATAGACGCGTTCTTCTATGAGCTGTATGGCAGCGGTACATGCCTTGGTGATAGTGGTATGTGACCCATCTGCCAGCCTTACTATCACTTGCAAGTTTTGTTGTCCCCGGGTGGACAATTGCTTCGCGACCGCTTCGCTGACAAAACTCCTCGTAGCTCCAGTGTCGATAGTAGCCAGGAAAGGTTTCCCTTCTAAACTTACTCTGGCTACTATCCTTGGGTCCTCGAGTCGTATGACTCCGTTTACTTCCGTTGGTTGAACCTTGCTCCCCCCTGGTCCGGATTCGTGGAGGGAGGCATTCCGTTTCCCGACGAGCATGTACAACATTCTATTGTCCGGACTCCTCGTCGTCCGTACTGCCAACAGTAGATCACCTGTGGGTTCCCGCAACCCCGGTTGAAATGGCCCGATTGTCCATAGCGTCAGCAGGCGTTCTGGACATCGATCGGGGTGTCTGGGCTAGTTCCGTTGCCGGTTCCGGGTGTCCCTGTGGCACTATCTTGGAATGGGTTGCGGTGCCGTGGCGTCGGTGTGGGCATTTCGGGACTCACTTCCGCAGGTCTATGTGTCATTTGGGGCTTCGTGTGGGGCTTGAGATGCACTTCCCTCTCGCGGACCATCTCGTAGTGCGTGGCCAACTGTGTAAGCTGGCTCAGGCAACTTACCTCGTGACGCCGAATATAAAGCTGGTATTCCGGTAGCAGGTTCTCATACAGTCGGTCAAGTTCCCTGTCGCTAGTATACCCGGCACGCTGCATCATTAGGCGCAGCTGAATCATATAACGCTTGAAAGGTTCCCCGTTTTGCTGTACATGGGTGCGGATCTGGTCCTCAAGCCTCTCGAAATACCTCGGTGGCAGGTAGAATTCCAGAAATTCTCGCTTGAATCGGGTCCAGGTTTCCCCATACATGTGACTGACCCTGAACCAGCTCTCAGCTTCCCCAGTTAGGATTTCCGAAATGGCCAGGGGTAATCGATTCGGCTCGATCTGGTGAGCTACCGCCCTCTCTTTTACGCGCTCAATGAAGCTCAGTGGATCCGAGGTTCCATCGAAGGTGATTCCCCAGCGCTGAACTTTCTCTGCCAATGCTCCATATGGGACCTCGTGCCTTGTGGCTGTTGAGCCTTGTGGTGAGCTGTGCTGGGGACGTGGTGGTGATCTTCAAGCGAGTCAGCTAGGATCAGGTCGAGGAACAGTTCCATCTGTATTCGTCACGGTGATCACGGGTCGGGTTGGAGCGACTGAGCTGGTAACCAAGGGTGATGGACTCCGTGAGCGCTGCTTCTTGTCTTTGTCGCTTTGGTCGGCTGGAGAGATATCCCGGTATTTCGTTTATTACTCCGATAAACGCGCTTGGAGTGTGTCCGGATGATCACTCCTGGATATGTATCCCGCGACTCGGCTGCGCAGGTCAGTCACGGTGCCCTCTGCGTCGAGCCCAAACTCGCTGGCCATGGACACTAGTTCGTCCTTTCGGCGATAGTAAATCCAGCTGACATTTACCATGATGCTATCTACTGCGGGTCTGTAAAAAAATTTTTTTTTTTATCCTTGGAGAGGATCTGTATATATTTTTTTTATTATTATCCTTCGAGAGGATTTGTAGATTTTATTTATTATTATCCTTCGAGAGGATCTGTAGATTTTTATTTATTATTATCACTTGAAAGGATCTGTAGATTTTTATTTATTAATATCCTTCGAGAGGATCTGTAGATTTTTATTATCCTTTGAAAGGATCTGTAGAGTTTTATTTATTTTTATCCTTCGAAAGGATCGTTGCGTTGTACTGTGATATGTTCACTTCGGTGACCGGGTCTTGACTGCCTATCCTCAGCTCGCGGTCTGCCTTATATAGCAGAACGCAGTTCTGCTCCTTACTGGGCGGTGGCAGCGCTGCACTTATATGGCTTCGGCAGCGCTGCCCTTATAAGGCGTCGGCAGCGCTGCCCTTATTGAGCGTCGGCGCATCTGCTCTGTAGCCTTAGCCTGCAAAGACAGCAGAGCCAAGACTTCCGTGGCCAAGGGGGGTCGGATGCTGGGGTATTTTAAGGAGACGTGCAAGGAGCGAAGAGACTTAAACAACAATAGGGCACAAAATAAGGACACAAACAACAAGAAAGCGTAACATAGTTTGGGCTTAGGGCGACGCTGGACACCCTAGGTATTATGTGGTGGTGGTTCTTTAAGCCACCAAGATGTGATACTCCCAAAAGTGTTTGCCAGTGTCCCTGCTCGGGCGCCATCTTTAAAGACGTAATTTCTAAGGCCGAGGTCGGCGTCTCAGTCGCATCCAGGGGTTTTACAGAACATTTCTAAATTGCTGGGACACTGGGGGAGCTGTGCCAGAGTATACCTAGGGGTCGGGGCACTAGAGGAAAGCGTAGGGGGAATAGTGAGGGGCTCGTGAGCATGCCTTACGCACTGGCGATGATTTGGGAGACACTCGAAGGAATAGGTTGGTTAGTCCAGGGTAATACCCTGAGAACTAGCCAATCATTCCCCCCGAATGGCTCTTCGTCGCCGACCAGGGCGTCGGGCGAAGTTCTATGTTAGCACGGGAGGGTGAGAGTCAACCAGCTAGCTGGTCAGGCCGAGGGTAAGACCCGGAAGCCTGCGCACCAACTGCCTAACCTCATCCGCCCGCACCAGTCACCGGCCGCGTCCTTGAGAAGCTCTCGGACGCGTGTGAGAGATACGAGTGAGAGGATTTCGTCACGCACAAAGTAAGACTCGGAATGCGTGCCCATCCTCCACCCGATCTCTCACCGCTGCAACGCCTGGGTATTACCCATTTGTCGCTACACCTGGGACATACCCAAGAGGCAGGCGTCGCAGAATCTAGAGTAAAACTCGGAGGATTCGCTAGCATACCCCTCAGGTTTGCCCCACGTGGGCCATTTGGTGAGGCGCACGGAACCACTACTACCCCACTCGTCGCTTCACGTGGGACATACCCAAGAGGCAGGCGTCACAGAATCTAGAGTAAAACTTGGAGGATTCGCTAGCATACCCCTCAAGTTTGCCCCACGCGGGCTATGTGGGTGAGGCGCACTCGCTGAAAGGGGGAAAAAGGGGAAAAGGGTAACAAGTAAAGCACACACAAATTTATCTACATTAGGATCTTTATTATTTTTATATCACAGACAATAAGACATATATTTATTACACAAAAGGGGTGGGGATGCCATCCTAGGCCGCACCAAATCTAAGCAAGGCTGCCTGAGCAACCTATGGGCCCATCGCAGATGGCCGTCACTTACCCCTGTGTATGTGTGTATGTATGCCCGCGTACGGGTGTGTGTGTGTGTAAGCCTGTGCGTGTGTGTGTGTAAGCCTGGGTGTGTCTTTAGATGCCAGTGTGTGTGTGTTTTTTTTTAATTCATTTATTAACTCTAAATAAATAACTATTCTATGTACTATCCTATATAATACAATAAGGCGATTTTAGAGGTTTCGAGAAGAAGTGACATTTGCGGAACGGCCGTTAGGTATTGCGTCGCAAATACCTTTGTTCCTCCTACTCCCGGTGCTCGTTACGCTCGCGCTCGGCCTTCCGCAGTTCCGTCATGACGGCAACCGCAAAGCCGCTAAATGCTTCCCAATTTCCGCTACTTGCTAGTATGAGCCGTACGAGGTTCTCTACCTCGATGGCACAACCAAAAATCCTTTCCAATTCTAAGCGAAGCTCTGCGAATCGAACGCAGTGGAACAGCACATGCTCCGCATCCTCGATGAAGGTACTCCCGCAGTAGGTGCAGAAGGGAGCATCCTCGTGACCGAAGCGGTATAGATACCCGCGGAAGCAGCCATGTCCGCTGAGGAGCTGGGTGATGTGGAAATTCACCTGTCCATGTCTTCTGTCCAGCCACTTAGATAGACTTGGGATTAGGCGGTGTGTCCATCGCCCTTTAGAGGATGAATCCCATCGCCGCTGCCAGTTGGCCAAAGTGCGCGATTTGGCCGAGGTGCGCGCTGCCTTCTTATAGGCCACTGGATGGTCCCTGCCATGAGTCTCCTCATAGACCTCTGTATCTTCTCTGGCTATCTCGGCTATGGGGGCAACTCCAGCTAGCACCAGACACGCTTCGTCCGAAATAGTTCGGAAGCCACTACACACCCTGATCGCCCCTAGTCGGTAAGTAGCCGTTGACCACGGGAGTAGCTGTCGTAGCGGAGGCCAGGGTGCCAAATAGGTGCCGCGTACAACATCACCGCCCTAGTCACGCTGGAAATTAACGCTCTCCTAAACTGCTTCGGGCCTCTCGTATTTGGCATAATACGCGATAGAGCACGGTTTGTTACAGCAGCTTTCGAGCTGGCGTACGCCAAATGCTCCTTAAAGGAAAGCCTTGTGTCCAGCATCACTCCCAGGTACTTGATTGCTCTCTTTGATGTGATGGGCGTATTTCCCACTATAATGGTTGCTGATTCCACTACTTTTCTACTGCTTATGAGTACAGCCTCAGTTTTGTGGGGGGCAATCTGGAGGCCAACCGAGGAGAGCCACTGGATGACCATTTCTATCGAAAGGTTGCATCTGGCCTCGGCAGCCTTGAGCTCCTTAGCCACCACCACCAACGCCACGTCGTCTGCAAAACCGACTATACGGACCTCTTCAGGTAGAGTGAGCCGAAAAGTGTGTGCGTGTGTAGATGCCTGTATGTGTGCGTAAGCCTGGGTTTTTTTTTTTTTTTTTATTCCGTTGTGATAAATAATAACCTACATTAAACTATACAATAAATACAAACATAGACATTGCCAGCCTCTGCGGGACCGCCGCGAAGCATTGCTTCGCAGAAGCAAAAGCAATTTCTATGATGCCATCGCCCTTAAGCGTTCCAGACGCCTGAGCTCCGCCATCGTAGAAGCTGCTAGTTCGCAAACCGCATGCCATACCGCCTCCCTCTCTAGCATAAGCTCCACCAGGTTTGTTGGCGAAAGGGGCTGACCAATCAGGGTCTCCACCTGCAGACGTTCCTGGGCGAATCGCCCACACTGGAAGAAAACATGGCTTACGTCCTCCTCCGTACCATCTCCGCACCAGCTACACTCTGAACTGGAGTCGTGCTTGAACCGCTTTAAGTAGCTCCTGAAGCAACCATGTCCCGTTAGCAGCTGAGTGAGTTTGAAGGTGACTGACCCGTGCTTCCTCTCTAGCCATCGCCTCACATGGGGTATCAATAGGTGCGTCCAACGCCCTTTTGTGGAAGTATTCCAGTGCCGCTGCCAGGCCTCTAGGCTCCGCTCGCGGGCTGCAGCCTTAGCTGCTCTTCTCTCCGTTGGTGCTGCTTCCAGAACCGCTGCGGCTTCTACTGCTAAGCTGTGGATCGGGATCATCCCAGCAACCACCAGCGCTGCATCTGAGGAGACTGTGCGGAAGGCGCAGCAGACGCGAAGGGCAGAGAGCCGGTATGATGACGCGATACCCTTCATGTAGGTGGCCACCGAAGTTGCGCCGACCCAAATTGGAGCAGCATACAGCACTATGGATTTCAGGACGCTCGTGAGCAGCAGCCACGTTTGCTGTTTAGGACCCCGCGTATTAGGCATCATCCTCGCAAGGGCTCGCACGGATTCAGCTGCCTTCCGATGAACGAATGCCAGGTGCTCGCCAAAGCTTAAGCGCCGATCTATGACCACACCAAGATAGCGGAAACAATCCTTGGACCGCATTGTGACGCCTCCCACCGTGAAATCCACATACTCCACCTTTTTACGGCTGCTGATGAGCACCGCCTCCGTCTTTTGGGCAGCTAGTTGAAGACCAACAGACGACAGCCACCGCGTCACTGCGTCTAAGCACCAATCGCAGAGCTCTGTAACTCGCCGTAGGTCTTTAGCTACCAGCACCAGAGCGACGTCGTCAGCATATCCAATAGCGCTGGCACCATCCGGTAACTGAAGCTGTAGAATCCCGTCATACATGATGTTCCACAGGAGAGGACCCAGGACAGATCCTTGTGGAACACCTGCAGAAACGGCGTACTCCTTCTCCCCCTCATCTGTTTGGTAACGCAGCATACGGTTGTCAAAGTAGCTCCTCACGATTGCTACAAGGTAGTCTGGCACTCTAAAACTCACCAGGGCATCCAAAATGAAGCTCCAATTCGCGGAGTTAAAAGCGTTCTTAACGTCAATGGTCACAACGAGACAGTAATGCTTACTGCCAAAGCGCCAGCGGGTGCCTGAGATTGCTTCTGCGGCTATACTGACTACCGACCTGATGGCATCGGTAGTAGATCTCGCCCTCCTGAAGCCGAATTGGAGCGGTGATAATCCTCCAGCATTCTGCACGGCGTCATCCAGCCTAGCAGCAATGATTGTCTCGAAGACCTTGCCACTATTGTCAATGAGACAAATAGGCCGGTATGCTGACGGGTCATCAGGAGGCTTATCTGGCTTAGGCAACAGGACGAGTTTCTGCACCTTCCACCTGTCCGGAAAGATGCCTTCTCGCAGACATTTGGTGTAAAGCAGGGCAAACAATTCTGGCTGGATCATGATTGCTAGATGCAGGCACCGATTTGGGACACCATCGGGACCAGGCGCTTTATTGGCTGATAGCTTCCGTGCTGCCAGCTGCACTTCTTCCAAGGAAACTGGAGAGACACCTTCATGCATGGAAGCCGCGCCAGCTGACGAAAGCGGGTTTGCGCACTGAGGAAACAGAGTCGCCACTATTTCTTTCATGCGATCTAGCTCCATAGGCGTGGCGTTGGTGCCTTGGCTGACACGCTTGAAGACCGTCTTGTAGGCTCTTCCCCAAGGGTCCTTGTCGGCTGAGTCACACAGCTTAAGGAAACACTCCTTTTTGCTGGCTCTGATGGTGTTCCTTAGCACTTTTCTTGCGGCCTTAAACTCAAGCTGCATTGAGCGAGTTTCCCCCGACCCTCGTGTGGCTGCTCGCTGAAAACGCCTCCTCGATCTCAGACAGGCTCGCCGAGCCTCAGCTATTTGATCGTTCCACCAAAACACGCTGGTGTGATGGCGTCTATAGGCCTTCCTCTGGGGCATGCTCGCAGCACACGCAGCTTCTAGCTGCTGAGCCATCTGTTCCACCATATCATGCGCCGGTCCACCTGCTACCATATGAGCAATGGCATCTGCAAAACTCCTCGTGTTGAGAGACTCAACCCGGTAATCCATACCAGGGTTGGGCCTTGCCGGCACCCGCAGCCTTTCTCCAACCGAAAACATGATGGCCACGTGGTCGCTTCCAGTGTAGCAGTCACTTATGTACCACAGTGCCGAACGGGCGAGTGCACTCCTCACATAGGTGAGGTCAATAATTGACCCAGCACGTCCATTGTCAAAAGTGTTCTCTGACCCAGTGTTAAGGAGGACAAGGTCGAGGGACGCAAACGATTCCACAAGGATGGTACCCCTGGCGTTCGTAGACGGGCTGCCCCAGTCGGTTGACCACGCGTTAAAGTCGCCAGCAATTATAGCGCTGCTGCGACCCCTGGAGTCGTCCGCTATTTCCATAAGCACCGCTTCGAACTCGCCGACCGTGAGACTTGGTGCTAAGTAGCAGCTATAAAGCCATAGATCTCCTAGTTTCGCACGCACGAAGCAGTCGAAGGCTAGAATGTGCGTAAGGGGGGACTGTAGGTCACCACAGCTCCACACGGCAGCTTTCCCAGATCTATCCGAAGCCCACAACCTAGCATTAGCGGTTGCCCGGTGGTGCGGCTCGCTGAGCACTGCGACATCAATTGTTTTCTCCAAGATCGTCTGCTCCAGTATGGCTTGGGCTGCGACACAATGGTTGAGGTTGAGCTGCAAGACTTTCACCATTTTGAGTGTTTGACAGCCTCTCTGTACGCTGGACACCTGTAACTGGACAACTGTAACGTAAACCTGGGTGTGTGTGCCTGTGTGTGTGTGTGTATATGCCTGTGTGTGTGCGTATGCCTGGGTGTGTGTGTGGATGCCGGCGTGTGCGTGTGTATATGCCTGTGTGTGTGCGTAAGCCTGGGTGTGTGCCTTTGTGTGTGTTTTTTTTTTTTTTTTTAATTCTTTATTAACTATAACAATAAATAATACTTAATGAGTAGAGTATAATACATGTGGCTATGTGTATAGGAGCGATAACAGTATGCGGTATGTCCGTTAGGAATTGCTTCGCATACAACAATCACCACCTATATTGGAGTGGTCCTTCTAAGACGTTCCACTCGCCTCAGCTCCTTCATCACCTCTGCCGCATATGCGCTGACCGCTTCCCATTTTGCCGGAGACTCGAGCATACTTGGCACTAGATTGTCCATCGTGATGGGACCACCCAAGGCGAGCTCAAGCGTGGTGCGTTGGTTCGCGAACCGCCCGCACGTGAACAGTACGTGGTGTGCGTCCTCCTGCAAGCCTTCTCCGCACCATAGGCACTCATCGCTTTGCTCGTGGCCAAACCGCCTTAAATAATTCCGGAAGCACCCATGTCCAGACAGCAGCTGGGTCAGGTAAAAATTAACTTCACCATGACCACGGTTGAGCCATGGTGAGAGCCGTGGGATCAAGGCGAATGTCCATCGCCCCTTCTCTGAAGAGTTCCAGCGTGCTTGCCACCTCTCCAAAGTGCTGGATCTTACTGCCAGTCAGCTCGCGCGTGCTGTAGTAGCGGCCGACCGGCTAGCCAACTCTCCCGACTCAATGGCAAGCTCCTCGATGGGAACCATGCCAGCGATGACCAGGGCGGCCTCATCAGAAATCGTCCGGAAAGCACAGCACACTCTGATCGCGCAAAGGCGGTATGTAGCGCCTATACCGCGGCAGTAGCTTTGAACCCGAACGGCTTTCCACCATATTGGCGCTGCGTACAAAGCCGTAGCACGGACAACGCTCATTAATAGGCGGCGGCGCTCCTGCTTGGGCCCGCGCGTGTTCAGCATTATGCGCGATAGTGAGCGACATACTACAGCTGCTTTGGCTGCGGTGTACTCCAGGTGCTCCTTAAAGGACAGCCTCGTATCCAGCATAACGCCGAGGTATTTGATTGCCCGTTTGGACAGAATCGTTGTCCGGCCAACAACTATTTTTGCTGTTTCCACCGTCTTGCGGCTGCTCACAAGCACCGCCTCCGTCTTGTGCACAGCCAGCTCCAATCCCGCCTGGTTAAGCCAGTCCTGCACACGGGCAATGCATGTATTGCACGCGGCCTCAGCATGCTCCAGCTCCTTGCGCACGACGACGATAGCAACATCGTCAGCAAATCCAACTATGTGTGCCTCATCCGGAAGATTAAGCCTTAAAACTCCATCGTACATAATGTTCCACAGCAGTGGCCCAATAACCGATCCCTGTGGAACTCCTGCAGAAATATTGTGCACTTTGATGCCTTCAGTGGTCCGGTAGTGCAGCACCCGTCCGTCAAAGTAGTTCCTAATTGTGTCACGCAGATACGAGGGGACCTGCAGATTCTCTAGGGCGTTGAGAATGACTTCCCAGTTGGCGGAGTTAAACGCATTTTTAATGTCCAGCGTGACTATGAGGCAATACTCTTTCCCTCCCCCTGCCCATCTGGAACCTTGAATAGCGCTGGTTGCTATCTCGACCACCTTGCTTAGGGCGTCGATGGTTGACCTCGCTTTGCGAAACCCAAACTGGTTAGGGGACAGCCCGCCGGCTATGTCAATCGCATTGCTAAGCCTTACCCCCAGCAGCTTTTCAAAAACTTTGCCAATGTTATTTAACAGACAGATTGGTCTGTAGGATGAAGGCTCCCCCGGCGGTTTGTCTGGCTTCGGCAAAAGCAACAGGTTCTGCACTTTCCAGACGATTGGAAAGGTCCTTTCGTGCAAGCATGCATTGAAAAGTGCGGCAAATTGTTCGGCTTGTAATGACATTGCTAGCTTCAGCGCTTGGTTTGGAATACCATCCGGACCTGGTGATTTGTTCGCCGCGATGTTTTTGGCTACACCAAGTACCTCCTCTGGTGTGATGACCGCTGGTACTATGTTGTCATGGCTATGCGATGACTCTACGCGCTCGGCCTGAGATCTCCCGTGAGGAAACAGGCACTCCACAATGGTCTGCATTCTAACTGGCTCCATGGAAGGGAGGTGGTGATTTCCAGCATATATGCGCTTCACCACCGTTTTGTACGCTTTCCCCCAGGGATCCTGCTCAGCAGAGTCGCACAGCTGCAGGTAGCATTCACGCTTACTCGCCTTAATCGCCCTCTTAAGCGAACCTCTAGCCCGCCTGTAATCCTCACGTCTTGCTGCAAAATGAGGCCTGTTGACTGCGCGTTGGCATAGCCTTCTGGCTCTAATGCAGGCGTGGCGTGCCATGTCAATCTCCGCGTTCCACCAATACGTGGGGATGTGGGAACGACTGTAGGGACGACGCAGTGCCATGCTGCTGTCACATGCCGAGGAAATTTGCGCAGCCATTTGTGCTGCACGAGAATCAGCGGAGCCCGATGTGGATAGCTGCGCGATTGCTCTGGAAAACACTGCGGCGTCAAATGTTTCCTGGCGGTAGCGTTTCGCGATCGGCGCACTATGCACACTACGCTCTTGCTGGCCAGCAAGTGTGCATATAATGGCATTGTGGTCACTGGCTGTGTAGATGTCGCTGATCACCCACCGAGCTGCGTTGAATAAGGAGGGGCTGACAAACGTAAGGTCAATTACTGAGCCTGCCCCAGCTCTTGAAAAAGTATGTTCGTTGCCTCTGTTTAAAAGTGCCAGATCCAGTGCAGCAAGCGTCTCCAAGAGCACTCTGCCTCTGGTGTTTGTTGAAACGCTGCCCCACTCCAGAGCCCATGCGTTGAAGTCGCCCGCGAGAATAATTCTGCCTCGACCCCTAGCATCATCTACTAGCTGCTCCAGAATCGCGGAGAAAGCGGTGAGTGGCAAGCTGGGCGCAAGGTAACAGCTATAGATGCACAGACTACCAAGTCTTGCTCTCACAAATCCTTCGAACTGCTGCACATCGGTAAGCTGTTGAGCTGCACCACACACCCACAACGCGGCCTTCTTGCTAGTGTCCGTCGCCCAGATGCATGATGGAGCAATCGGCACTCGGTGCGGTTCACTCAGTATGCATATGTCAATGCCAAGCTCCCTTGTTGTCTGCTCCAGAAGTGTTTGAGCAGCCATGCAGTGGTTAAGGTTAAGCTGAAGAAACTTTAACATTTCATCTGTCCGACAGCTACTTTATAGGCAGGACAGTTGAAGCTGCCCGTGGTATGACCCGCGTTACCTGACCCCTGTTTAGAGCACAGCCAGCACGATGGCGGTTTGCTGCAGGACCCAGCCACGTGACCAGCCTCGCCACACCTATAGCACGTGCCCCTGCGATCATCTTCGCTGGTGCATTTCGCAGCGATATGCCCAAACGCAAGACATTTGTAACAGCGCAGTGGCTGCACAATAGGCCGTATACGACAGACCACCCAGCCAACTCTGATCTTAGCCAGGTCAAGTAACTGGGTCGATAAAGGCTTAGGGAGAACCAACGTTGCCGCCGATGATCCGCTGCGTAGGGCTCGCAATGAGCGGACTGCTTCCACCGTTAGGCTGGGTGCATCTATGGCTTTGTGGATCGCATCGATCAATTCCTCCTTCGTGGTCAGCTCATCCAAGTCCCGTACCTCGACGCGTTGGACGTCAACGAGCGTCTTGACCGTCGCTCTGTCTCCTAGGGCTTTCCCCATGGCTGATTGCAGCTCCTCTGAGCTGTGCACTGGCTTTTTATTTAGGCGAAGAAGCAGATCCCTGTTTGCTGCTCGCCTAATATTCTGCACGTCCTCGCAGTATTGACGTAAGGCAGGGTCGGTTTTGACCACACGCAGCATGTCGGCGTAGCTGCAGCCGTCAACACCCGATATTGCAATAGCATCCGCTCGGATACGACTGTGAGACGATTTTCTCGGCTTCACTTTTGTCCAGGACGATCTTGGTGCAGCCTGGGGAGCAGTCTGAAGTGCCATCTTTGGTGCTGCCTGTGATGCAGTCTTCTCTAGAGGGGCGTTGGAGAAGCCTTGCTTCTGTTTTTTGGGCGGTGTGCCTCTTAACTCCTGCAGATCCCTTGGGCGCTTAGGAGTTGACCTGCTAGCTATGCGGCGGGCGACTCCCGTATGGTGAGCTACTTGCTGCCTGTCCCTATCAAGGGTGCGCACAGCATTGGGTGGTGATGTTTGTGTAACACCCACTGCACCTTGTGGCTTGCTCAACCTAAGAGCTGCCTCATGCAGCCTGACAATTTTTGTCAGCTCGTCGCGCATCAGCGCGTTTATATGACGTTGACCATTAAAAAGCTCAGATAAGCCCGAAAGAGCCTCACCCATTTTAATGAGCGAGCTCTGCAGCGTTTCCGATGGCCTCGGAGTGGTCGGCAAAGGCCAGACGACCGGTTGCGGCAAATGCAACGACGGTGGGGTACTCTGCAACGAAGCCTCGCTCTGCACAGAGGGTGGAACGCATACCTGGGGAGGGGATCTCGGCAGTGCCGAGCGGCGCACAATTCCATTCGACATCGAACGGGCTCAAGTACACTCCAAGCAGTCCCCCGTTGACCAAAGATTTAGCTTTGGTATGAACCGCTGGGGGTTATACCGCCCCGAATCGGTCACCAGAGCCCCACTGAGCACCGTCGCAACGGGAGGGGTTGGTAATCGCCTGATCCGTGGCTTTTGCTATACTCTGCTTGAAGACTCCTACTTGAACAACAAAAAGAGAACCGCGCCTGTTTGGTATACTACACTTTGCGTGGGCCTTTTTTGTATATGCAAAGATTTTTATAGTCTTCCCGGTACACAAACCACCCGCACCGGAGTCACCTCCAGTAAGACCTGAACCAACAGCCAAAAGCGCCACCTGTTGCGAATCAGGAAAAACCGGTGAGCGCCGGTTGCTCGGAAGGCACTGCTATATAAGGCAACCAGCCCTGGCGAGCCGCGCGATCAGCTGGCAGTGTGTTAGTCTAAAAAACACAAACAGCACACCACAAAGAAGATGTGTTGCACTGTGTGCCTTTACGAACGCACACTACCGAACTGAATAGAAAATACGCGCAGGCGATCTGCCGCTGGAGGAGGCTACTGTAGACGGCTACGAGAATTGCCAAAGAACGCGCGTGGCGGCAGCAAACAGACGCAGAGGTAAGTGACCCGGCACTATCACCGAACGATTCTAGCTGCTTTTGTTTTGATTTTGCACAGGTATGACACCGCAAAACGACAGCTGGACGGAGCGATTCGATACGCGTCTGCACTTGAACACTCTATGTGTGCGTGTCCGCCTTTGTGTGTGTAAGCCTGGGTGTGCGTGCTGGTGTGTATATGTAAGCCTCGGTGTGTGTGTGGATGCCGGCGTGTGCGTGTGTATGTGCCTGTGTGTGTGCGTAAGCCTGGGTGTGTGCCTGTGTGTGTGTAAGCCTGGGTGTGCGTGCTGGGGTGTATATGTAAGCCGGTGGGTGCGTGCCGGGCCGTATATGTAAACCTGGGTGTGTGTGGATGCCGGTGTGTGCGTGTGTTTATGCCTGTGTGTGTGCGTAAGCCTGGGTGTGTGCCTTTGTGCGTGTAAGCCTGGGTGTGTGTGCTGGTGTGTATATGTAAGCCTGGGTGTGTGTGTGTTTTTTTTTTTTTTTTTTTTTTTTTATTTCAATAAAAAATTTAAACCTAGTGTTAAATAATGCTATATGTAAACGTAAACATTCGCAGCCGTTGCCAGCTTCTGCGGGACCGCCGTGAAGCATTGCTTCGCAGAAGCAGTGGCAATGACTACGATGAGGTCGCCCTTTCCCTTTCCAGCCATCGTAGCTCTGCCATCGTAGAGGCTGCAAACGCGCAGACCGCATGCCAAACATCCTGTTTCTCTATCATTAGGGCCACCAGGGTGGTTGGAGTTAGGGGCTGGCCCGCCACGTTTTCCACCACAAGTCGCTGCTGGGCGAATCGCCCGCAGTCAAAGAAGACGTGTTGGGTGTCCTCCTCGCTGCCGTCGTCGCACCAGTTGCACGTAGCAGAGGAGTCATGCTGAAAGCGCTTCAGGTAGCTCCTGAAACAACCATGGCCTGTGAGAAACTGGGTGAGGTAGAAAGTAACCATCCCGTGCTTTCTCTCCACCCATCGCCGTATACTTGGGATCAGAAGATACGTCCAACGCCCTTTATTGGATGAGTCCCACTGCTGCTGCCAGGACTCAAGGCTCCGTTCGCGGGCAGCCGCCCGAACAGCTCTTCTCTCCGAAGGACCAGCTTCGAGAACTGCCACGGCTTCCAAGGCAGAGATACGGATTGGAGTCATCCCAGCAATCACAAGCGCTGCCTCCGAGGACACAGTGCGGAAGGCACAGCATACACGCAGGGCAGAGAGCCGATAAATTGACTCTATGCCCCTCATGTAGCTGGCTACCGATGTAGCGCCGATCCAGATTGGTGCTGCGTACAGGATGACCGACTTCATGACGTGCATTAGAAGCAACCTCGTACGCTGCCTCGGACCTCGTGTGTTTGGCATCATCCTCGCCAATGCGCGCCCGGTAACCGCCGCCTTCCTGTGGACAAACGCAAGATGCTCTCCGAAGCTGAGGCACCTGTCAATGATCACGCCTAGGTAGCGGATCCAGTCCTTAGACCTCAGCGTGACGCCTTCCACCATGAAGTCAACATATTCCACCTTTTTTCTGCTGCTGATGAGCACCGCCTCCGTCTTATGAGCAGCCAACTGAAGTCCCACGGATGACAACCATTGAGTCACGGCATCTATGCACCAATTACAAAGCTCTGTGACTCGCCGTAAATCCTTAGCCACTATTACTAAGGCGACGTCATCAGCGTAGCCAACTGCGGTAGCCCCCTCTGGTAGCTGAATTCGAAGTATGCCATCATACATGATGTTCCATAGGAGAGGACCTAAAACAGATCCTTGAGGAACTCCTGCAGAGACAGCGTGCTCCTTTTCACCCTCGTCCGTTTGATACCGAAGGATTCGGTTATCAAAATAGCTCCTCACGATCGCTACTAGGTAATTTGGAACCCGAAGTAGTACCAAGGCATCCAGGATGCACCTCCAGTTGGCGGTGTTGAAAGCATTCTTCACGTCGATGGTCACGACAAGACATTAGTGCTTACTGCCGAAGCGCCAGCGGGTGCCGGCGATAGCCTCAGCCGCTATACTGACAACCGTTTTAATGGCGTCAGTGGTTGACCTTGCCTTTCTGAAACCATACTGGAAAGGTGATAGATCACCAGCGTTCCGTACGGCAGCGTCCAGCCTAGCACAGATCAGCATCTCCAGGACCTTGCCACCGTTATCGATGAGGCAGATGGGTCTATATGCCGAGGGGTCATCAGGGGGCTTGTCAGGCTTGGGTAGGAGCACCAGTTGCTGTACCTTCCACCTGTCCGGAAAAGTACCCTCGCGCAGGCACTTAGAGTACAACTCTGCGAACAGACCGGGCTGCAAGGTGATTGCTATCCTCAGGCAGCGGTTAGGCACACCGTCTGGACCCGGGGCCTTGTTGGCGATGAGCTTGCGTGCAGCAGTCTCCAACTCCTCCACGGTGACCGGAATGAAGCCCTCAAATGTGGACGGTCCATGAACAGGTGGTAGTGGACTAATTCTTTGAGGAAAAAGTGTTTCCACTATGTCCCTCACTCGGGCGAACTCCATTGGCGCTTCGCTTCTGTCTCTGCCAATGCGCTTGACCACAATCCTGTAGGCTCTGCCCCAGGGATCGTTGTCCGCCGAGTCGCATAACATGAGAAAGCATTCCTTTTTGCTGGCCCTGATTGAGTTTTTAAGAACTGCCCTTGCTGATTTATACTCCAACTGCAGTGAGCGTGTTGAGCTCGAGTCCCTACGCGCTGCACGCTGATAGCGCCTTCTCGCCCTCAGGCATTCCCGTCTGGCCTCAGCGATGTTCTCATTCCACCAGAACATGCTGGTATGATGGCGTTTATAGGCCTTGCGCAAAGGCATGCTTGCAGCGCAAGCATCGCCTAATTGCTCAGCTATCTGTTCCACCATAATCAGCGCCGGTCCGCCTGCTGCCATACGTGAGATGGATTCGACGAAGATGTCTGTGTTAAGGGACTCAACACGGAACGCTTTTCGAGAGGGTGGCCTTGCCGGCGACCGCAGGGTTTCACCTACTGCGAAGACGATGGCCTCATGGTCGCTTCCAGTGTAGCAGTCGCTTATACGCCACTGGGCCGTTCGGGCGAGTGCACTGCTAACGTATGTTAGGTCGATGATTGATCCAGCACTTCCCCTATTGAACGTGTTTCTTGTCCCAGTGTTGAGAAGAACCAAGTCCAAATTTGCCATCGACTCAACGAGGATGGTTCCTCTAGTATTCGTCGACGAGCTGCCCCACTCCGTAGACCTCGCGTTGAAGTCGCCAGCAACTATGACGTTGCTACGGGCCCTTGCGTCCTCTGCAATTTCCAACGTCACCGCCTCGAAGGCTTCGATCGTAAGGCTGGGCGCCAAGTAACAACTGTAGAGCCACAAATCGCCTACCTTAGCTCGAACAAAGCTGTCAGAGACTAGGGTGTGAGTGAAGGGGGACTGCTGATCGCCACAGTTCCACAAAGCAGCCTTTCCAGAGCTGTCTGAAGCCCACAGCCCGCGGTTAGTTGACGCCCGGTGATGGGGTTCAATAGCGACATCGATGTTCTCATCAAGAATGAGTTGCTCCAGCAAAGCTTGTGCAGCTACGCAGTGGTTAAGGTTTAGTTGCAGGACTTTCACCATTTGGCGTGCTTAACAGCTTCTCGGTAGGCAGGACACCTATAACTGCCTGTCGCATGGTCAGTCGTCTTTTCACCTTTTCTTGTGCATAGGGCACATTTTGGCGGCTGATTGCACGCTCTCGCGATGTGACCTAGGGTTCCACACTTGTAACAAGTCTTACTCAGGTCAGCCGTGCACTTGCAATGGGCAGCGATGTGGCCATATTCCAAGCATTTGAAACAACGCCTTGGCTGCATCAAGGGCCTAATGCGGCATATCGCCCATCCGATGCGGATTTTCGCCCTTTCAACCAGCTTGACTGCCAAAGCCGTCGGTAAGCCCAGGGTTGCAGTTTGCAGGCCAGCCCTCGTGTGCCGCAGCGACTTGACGACGCTGCCATCCAGCGTTGGGTTTACAAGGGCAGACCTAACAGCATCCAGGACCTCCTCCTTGGTCGCCAGCTCGTCCAGATCGCAGATTTCCACCTGATTGGATTCCGATAAGGTTTTCGCCGTAGCCCGTCCAACCAGTACCTTACCAACAGCGAGCTGCAACTCGTTTGCACTGTGTACCGGCTGTTTACTTAGCCTAATAAGCAGATCGCCTTTAGCCGTCTTGCGGATTGTGCTAACATCCTCACGCAGATGCGCAAGTGATGGCTCGCTCCTAACCACTTTTAAGATGTCTGCATAGCTGCAGTCGCCCAGACCAGACACGGTGACTGCATCAGCCCTTGTACGAGCTGCTTTGCTTTTGCGGCCAACCACCTTCGACCAGGGATTAACCTTAGGCAGGGATGGTACGTGCGTGCTTGCAGACGCAGTCGCTGTCACCTTGCTCCGTTTTGGGGGTGTAGTGCGGTGAGACGTCGAGACCTCGCGCAAGCGTTTCGGTGTACCCTTAGCTTGTACCACCGGACCATGCGTGCTCCTAGCAATTCTATTGGAACGGCCCTCCGCAGTTGGCGTTGTCTGGACGGCCTTCTCAGTTGTTGCAGAATTCAGGCAGCTCATAGCTTGTTTTTGCAAGTCCACTAACCTTGCCAGCTCCTCGCGCTCCAGATTATTGATGTGCCTCTTGGTGTCAAACCGGGCACTTATTCCGTCTATGCAGACCCCCATCTGCGATAGAATGCTCCTTAGGTTAACGGGTAACCTGGGTGGGTGTGCTGTTGTCACCGTGATACCAGCTCCCTGTGTCGTTGGCCGCTCAACAGCCGCTACCAAAGGCGTCGGTGAAGATGCCTCCATTGCCACCATTGCCGGAGACACAGCCTCTACGTGGGGCAGAGACAAGCCCAGTCTAGGCTGCAGCGATGGTGGAGATCGCGCCAACGCCGGCCTTCGGAAGAATGGCGACGATTCGTCTGCCATCCTAGAGTTGATGCTATTACCTTGCTACGAACTCTGATAGCAATCCCCCGGTGACCAAAGATTTCCCTTCGGTTTAACCGGTGGGGGTTATACCGCCCCGTTTCGGTCACCAGAGCCCCCTCAAAGTGCACCGCCGCAGCGGGGGAGGGTTGGTTATAACCAGTTCCGTGGCCTTTTGCACCTAGTTGCTAGGAGTCTCTTTAGCAAAGAACACGCCTGTACGTTATGCTACACTAATTTGCTGCCCGCGAAGGTATGCAACTGCTAGTGTAGACCGCTCGTTTAGTCGATACACGAACCGAACACAAGTGGCGCCACCTGTTGCTGATGAGAGCTGCTGTTTGGCGCGGCTTGCCAAGCGATTTAGCTTGACAGCCCTGGGATCAGCTGAGAATGTGGGCACCCGAAAAGCGCAAATAGCACAGCTGAGAGTGTGTTAAGGCGAAAAAACACCAACAGCACACTGCAAAGAAAGTGCAAATGTGACGCTGCAACTGCAACACACACCCGCAAAAGTTCACGCAGACAACCTAAACCACCAACCACCGCGGATAGAGACTCCGCGGGACGCAACCGTCCGTGTGTGGATGCCGGCGTGTGCGTGTTTTTTTTTTTTTTTTTTTTTTGGTCGCCGCCGGGAGGGGAGAATCTTCAAAAGATATTGGCGGTCCACCAATATGCGTGACTCATCGACATCGTCGACGCCTACGTACTTAACTCACCCCCCCCACACACCGTATCCCCCGCGGGATCCACCGCAAAGTATAACTTCGCGGGGGGCAGTAGCCTGCTTAGGCTAACAACCTTTCATGTCGCTCTTTCTCACATCGTCTCAGATTAATCTGGATGCCTATTATGAGCTGACGCATACTCTCCCAGTTGTCCTCCGACTCCAGCATGAACTTCAGCAAGTTCTCCGTTGATGGCACTGTTCTTGTTCTTCCAGCGTATCGTCTGCAGCTGTACAGAACGTGCTCCGGGTCCTCATCCTCCCCTTGGCCGCACTGGCACACCGGGCTGTCCTCGTGTTTGAAGCGGTGGAGATACTTCCTGTATCCTCCGTGGCCCGTGAGGAATTGCGTTAGGTGGAAGTCCACCTGTCCAACTCCGCGGCCAAGCCAACCGCTGACATCTGGGATCAGGCGGTGCGTCCATCTACCTCCGCTGGCCGCATCCCACCTTCTCTGCCACCTGATCAGGGATTCCTGTCTTGCCTCCTTCTTGGCCTCTGCAGCGGACACACCCGTGTCTCGCCGTGCTATGCGGATCCTCTTCGTCTCCTCCGCCAGGATGTCCACCGGCACCATCCCGGCCAGCACCAGGGCTGCGTCTTCGGAAACCGTCCTGAACGCAGATATTACGCGTAGCGCCGAAAGCCTGTATGGCGCCGCCAGCCTCTTCTTCATGCCACTATTTGGGGTCACCGCCGATGCCCATATAGGCGCTGCATACAGTAGAATAGACGAAACTACTTGTGACAGCAGTCGTCTTCTACCTGCTTTCGGTCTTCCAATGTTCGGCAGCATGCCTGCCAGTGCCGCTTGCGTCCTAAGCGCCTTTCCTGTGACATATCTGATGTGAGCTCCAAAGTTCAATCGGTTGTCGACCATGACACCGAGATACTTAATGGCTTCCTTCGACTTCACGAGCGCATTGCCCACTCTGAAGGTAGCAAACTCCAACACCTTTCTGCTCGTAATGAGCACTGCCTCCGTCTTATGGCATGCTAGTTCCAGTCCGGCCTGCTCGAGCCACTCCGCGATCGTGTCGGCTGCCGCGCTAACGGCCGCTTCCACCTGCTCGACCTTTTTGGCCACTACCACAAGCGCTAGGTCGTCTGCGAAACCGATTAGTCTGCACCCATTTGGAATTTGCAGTCTCAGGACGTCGTCGTACATCAAGTTCCAAAGGAGTGGTCCGAGGACCGATCCTTGTGGAACACCCGCCGTAACGTTGTGCCGCTTCAAGCCATCGTCCGTGTCGTACTCAAGCACCCTCTCCGACAGATAACTGCTGATTATTCGTAGGAGGTAGTCCGGAACTCCTATTCGAGCGAGCACATCCTGAATCCGTGACCATCTGGCCGTGTTGAACGCGTTTCTTATGTCCAACGTTACCACCGCACAGTACTCCTTCGTCCCCCATCGCCACCTTGCTCCTGCGATTGCCTTTGAAGCTATATCCACCACCATCTCTATTGCGTCCACCGTTGACCTGGCTTTTCGGAAGCCAAACTGGTGCTCCGAAAGTGCTCCATTCTCCTCGGCTACTTTCAGCAAGCGACCGTAGATTATGCTCTCGAATACTTTACCCACCGTGCTCAGCAGGCATATTGGGCGGTATCCTGAGGGTTCTTCCACGGGCTTCGTCCCCTTGGGCAGCAGTACAAGGCGCTGCCGTTTCTATTGCTTTGGAAACACTCCCTCCAGCAAGCACTCGTTGTAAACCTCTGCCATGATGTCCGGTCTTACCAGCGAGATCCTCTTCAGGACACTGTTGGGGACGCCATCGGGGCCCGGTGCCTTCCTGTCGCCAAACTGGCCCGCTGCCAAGATCACTTCCTCCGGTCGTACAGGTTCAGGCAGACCAACGTGATGCCCCTGCTCTTGCACACGTCTCACTGGATCGTGAGGGAATAATGCCTCCACGATAGTGCCCAGCAGTCTTGGGCATGTCACGCGCAGCGTGGTCTGACCTCTCAACCTCCTAGTCACCACTTTGTAGGCCGTACCCCACGGGTCGACCTCCGCCTCGTCGCAAATTTTCCGGAAGCACTCCCTCTTACTGGCTTTGATGCTCTGTTTAAGCGCACGTTTCGCCACTTTAAACGCTTCCTCCTTGGATCGTTGGTCCGGGTGTCCTCTGGCCCGTTGGGATTGCCTTCTCGTTCGCAGACACTCTTTCCTCAGTATTCTTATCTCCTCAGTCCACCAGTAGCAGGGTGCTCCTCTTCTGCTTGGTTTTCTTCTTGGCATGGAGCAGTCACATGCTTCGTCTATGAGCTTGGAGAGCTTGTCCGCCTTGCTCTCCCCCGGTGCGGGTGAGCAATTAGCGTTCCGTACGAGCTCCACTAACGTTTCCTCATCCAGGTTGCTGTCCTTCCATTTCGGGCCCGTTAGTTTCGGTGGCTGCCTCTTCACGCCTCCAATCCTGTAGTGAATCGCATGGTGATCACTATGCGTGAATTCACTACCCACCCTCCACTTCGTTTTTCTACAGAGAGAACTGCTGAGGTACGTTAAATCAATAATTGATCCACCTCCAGCCCTGTGATATGTCTCCGTGCACCCATCGTTGGCCAAGACTACGTCCAGCAGTGCTAGGGACTCCACCAAGAAGGCTCCTCTGGCATTCGTCAGCCTACTTCCCCACTCATGCGCCCATGCGTTGAAATCGCCCGCTAAGACCAGGGGGGTCCTTCCGCGTGCGTCCTCCACCAGGCTTGCTACCATGCTCTGGAAGCGACCAAGATCCCAGCTCGGTGGTGCGTAGCAACTGTAAAAGGTGATGCCTTTGAGCTTTGCCCACACAAATCCCTCACTCCTCCCATTCACGTCCTGTGGTGGTGACTCTACTGTTCATATAGCTGCCTTCCCGCATTTGCTGACTGACCATCCGTTCCCTGGGATCCTCCTATACGGCTCGCAAATCAATGCGACATCCGTATGCAAATCCCTCGCCGTTTGTCTCAGTAGTGCCTGAGCCGCCTCGCAGTGGTTAAGATTTAGTTGAACACAATTCATTTTGGCTGTTGAAGAGCCTTCCTGAATAGTGGACAACGCCCACTTACCGCCACGTGCCTCCACTCATTGTTCATATCTTTGCAGAACATGCAATGAGGGTCGCTCCGACAATCTTTGGCTATGTGGCCCTCCTGACCACACCTCCTGCACATCTTTGATCTATCAATCTCGCTGCTGCAGTTGCGGGCCATATGTCCAAATTCTAGGCATCTGAAGCACTTGACCACCGCGACGCGCTCTTTCAGCCTGCACCTCACCCAGCCGACTTTCAGCGATCCCTTTTCTAGCACCTTGCGTGCGCTCTCGGCTGGCATCCTGATCGTTGCGGCTTGGGTCTCCCCATAAACACTCCTGAGGTAGATATCCCTTACCTCCACCTAGATCATCAGCTGGTTCTTCAAAAGATGCGAAAGGGTGTGGACCTCCACCTGTTCTCCCAGTGTCTCTTCAACCAGGCTCTTATAATTGTCAGCTGCGCCTCCTGCTTTGGTGAGCTGCAGGAGCAACTCCCCCTTTTGAGTCCTCCTTATTCTTGACACTGCGTCTCCTAAACCCTGCAGCTTTTCATCCGCCTTAATTTTCCGTAGAATGTCCACATAACTGGCTTCTCCCTTCGTCTTGATGACTATTGCATCCGGCCTTATCTTCTCCGTCAGTCCCTTCTTATTTTTGGGCGGCTTGCGCTTTGATGTCACCTTCTTCCATGCAGCCTCTTTCCTCACAGGCATACCATGTGCTGGTGTGGCCTCCTCGGGGTTGGTTACCACTTTGGCAGATGGGGTCTCCTCGATTCCTGCATCATTCCCTTCCCTTCTCTTCTTACTGCCTGGTGTGCCAGCTCCCGGCCCTTCTCTCCGCTTTGCTTCCACCGTCATCTTGAAGAGTGGTGATGTTTGCGAGGACTAGTTCGCTCTTATCACCGCCTTAGCTCCGTCGTCGTGCATCTTGATGGCCACCAGCTCGAAGAGCGCCTTGATGTTCTCTATCGCATCTCTCATAGGCTGGTGGATCGATCGCCGCTCTCCCTCCTCCATCATCTCCACGAGCTTGCTTATCTCTTTTCCGAGGTCCAGCAGTGGGCCACTACTCGACTGCTCCATGGGTTTCTCCGTACCCTTCGCATGTGCAGCCGCTTCTGCTCCTAGCCCTCCTTCGGCCGTTGGTATAATTCCGTTCCTGAGCACCGGTGACCTTAGCAGCTTACTGCTCCTCCTAAACGTTTGGCTCTCTGTCCCGTTGTTCTCCTCCGCCATACCATCATCATGTTTGTGCATGTGCGTGTGTATGTGCCTGTGTGTGTGCGTAAGCCTGGGTGTGTGTGCCTGTGTGTCGATGCCGGGTGTGTGGAGTGTTGTGCGTATGCCTGTGTGCGTGCGCCTGTGTGTTGATGCCGGGTGTATGGAGTTTGTGTGCGGATGCCTGTGTGCGTGCGGGTGTCGATGCCGGGGGTGTGTAATGTGTGCGTATGCCTGGGTTTTTTTTTTTTAATTCATTTATTACGCGCTATAATTAACTAACCTAAACTAAGTAATACTATTTGGTACACTGCGACTACATTGGGAAAAGGATAGAACAATAGCATTTGCGGAACGGCCGTTAGGTAATGCGTCGCAAACGCTTTGGTTCCTCCTACTCCCGTTGTCCATTTCGCTCTCACTCGGCCTTCCGCAGTTCGGTCGTAACAGCTGCCGCGAAGACGCTGAAGGCTTCCCAGTTGTCCCTGCTGGCTAGCAGCAGGGTTATTAGGTTGTTCACCTCAATGGCGCAGCCAAAACTCCTCTCCAAGTCCGCGCGAAGCTCGGTGAAGCGTGTGCAGTGTAGCAGCACATGCTCCGCATCCTCGACGACCCCTCCTCCGCAATGGATGCAGAAAGGAGCAGACTCATGGCCGAAACGGTGGAGATATCCACGGAAGCAGCCATGCCCGCTAAGGATCCGGGTGATGTAGAAGTTGACCTGCCCATGCCTCCTGTTCAACCACACCGATATATTCGGGATTAAACGGTGATTCCAACGCCCTTTAGTGGACGAATCCCAGCGCCTCTGCCAGTTGATCAGCGTGCTCGATTTTTGCCGTGTTTCGCGCTGCCTTCTTGAGGGCCACTGAGAGGTCCTTGCCATGTGTCTCCTGGTGCACCTCGGCTATTTCCCTGGTGAGCTCCGAGATGGGGGCAATTCCTGCTACCACCAGGCACGCATCGTCCGAAATGGTTCGGAATCCGCAACACACTCTGATTGTCCCTAGGCGGTGGGTAGCCGTCAATCCACGGGAGTAGCTGGCATAGCGGAGGCTAAGTTGCCATATAGGCGCCGCGTACAACATCACCGCCCTAGTCACGCTGGATAGAAGTTGTCTTCTGCCCTGCTTAGGGCCCCTCGTGTTAGGCATAATGCGCGATAATGCCCTGTTAGTCAAAGCAGCCTTCGAGCTGGCATATGCCAGATGCTCCTTGAAGCACAGCCTGGTGTCCAGCATCACTCCCAGGTACTTTATTGCCCTCTTTGAAGAGATTGTTGAGTTTGCTACTTGGATAGTGGCTGTCTCAACCGCTTTCCGACTGCTCATAAGCACGGCCTCGATTTTCTGAGGGGCAATCTGTAGTCCGACCGAAGAGAGCCACTGAATGACAACTTCGGTAGCTTGGTTACATCTATCCTCGGCTGTCTTGAGCTCCTTTGCCACCACCACTAACGCCACGTCGTCCGCAAAACCCACTATACGGACATCGTCTGGCATCGGAAGCCGAAAAACGCCATCGTACATGGCGTTCCACAGGAAAGGGCCAAGTACTGAACCCTGTGGCACTCCTCCGGATACGCGGTACTCCTCAGTTGCCTCGCAGGTGTTGTAAAGTAGGACTCTTTCCTGGAAGTAGCTCCTGATCATCCTCAACAGGTACTCTGGCACTCTGAATGCTTCAAGCGCATCCAAAATGCACCCCCACTTTGCCGAGTTAAAAGCGTTCTTGACATCCAGCGTTGCGATCAGGCAGTATTTTTTGGCACCACCTCTCCATCTGCTGCCGGCAATCGCTTCCGAGGCTATCTCAACCACCTTACCGATCGCATCGATCGTTGATCTTGCCTTGCGGAAGCCGTACTGGTGGGGTGACACTCCTCCCGCAGCATCTAGGGCCATTTCAAGGCGTGTGCAAATGACTTGTTCCAATACCTTGCCGACCGTATCTATAAGGCAGATGGGTCGATATGCAGCTGGGTCATCAAGCTGCTTGCCGGGTTTTGGTAGTAGAACCAGGCGCTGAGCTTTCCACCGGTTTGGGAATACTCCGCTGCTTAGGCATGTGTTAAACATGTGCGCAAATAAGTCAGGTCGCAGCGCGAAGGCTAGCCTGAGCGCTCGGTTGGGAATTCCATCGGGGCCGGGTGCCTTGCTGGGCTTCATCCTCTTTGCGACATGGCAAATCTCCTCTAAGGTGACCTCCTCAAAAACGGCAGGCGTGGAAGCCACCGCCGGAGAGCCACCGATCTCGTCAGGCATGCTGGGGAACAAATGGGCTACGATCACCCTTAACGCCTCTGGATCGGAAGGATGGCAACGGGAAAAGCCGTTGAATTGTTTGACCACGATTTTATATGCATCACCCCACGGGTCGTTATCCGCCGAGTCGCAGAGGTCAAGAAAACACCTACGCTTGCTGTCCTTGATCATTTTTTGCAGATGTCTCCTGCATGCGAGAAAAGCTCAACCACCTCGTCGGTGCTGCCGGAATTGATCGGGATCTCAGCGCACTCCAGCTGAGCACCAAATATACGCGTGTCGAGAGTCTCGGCACGGTATTTTGTCCTCGGTTGATCTGGGCCCAGCTGGCGATCATGGCGCCCTCCCACGGTGCACCAAGTAGCAGCGTGGTCGCTAGCGTTATAGGTGGCATCAATGCTCCACCTGGATGAGCCGAACATCGAGCTGCTGACGAACGTTAGGTCCACAACGGAACCCAGCCCTGCTCTGCTGAAGGTGTGCTGTGCGCCCTGGTTGAGTAAGGATACATCCAGTAGCGTGAAGGCTTCCAGCAGCGCTCGACCTTTGGCGTTAGTCGACAAGCTGCCCCACTCTAGCATCTGACACCAGGGAGTCAAGGGAGCTAGTGTACTCCGAGAGCTGCAGACTAGGAGGCATGTAGACGGAGTACATCCACATTTCACCCACCATAGTGCGCACCCAAATAGCCGCTCTACCTAAGGTATCTAGTACGCAGCTAGGGCCCTCGCGCATCCGGTAGGGCTCACTGATTAACGCTACGTCTGCAGAGTGTTCACGCACTGTTTGCGACAGCAAATCCTGCGCCGCTGCACAAGGGTTTAAGTTTAATTGAATGAACTTCAGTTGGCACGGCCTTGTGTTCTACCGCTAAGTGGGCATCTACTGCTACCTGCCTGGTGGCTTGTGGATGCAATGCAGATAAAGCATTTTGCCACCTCGCTCTTGCAGCTCGCTGCCTTCCTAAATTTCCGCACCTGATGCAGCAGTTTGACCTATCGACCGGGCTACGACAGTTGCTTGCTGTATGTCCCATCTCCAGACATCTATAGCACCTAGTACGCGCATCCTGCATGCGTACGGCGCAATTGGACCATCCAACTCGAAACGAGCGCAAGGCTGTGATGCTTCCCGCCAGGTTCGCCGGGACTGAGAAGTGCGCCACTTGCGTGTTGCCATACCCCGGACGCAAGCTCTTAAAGTTGCATGCATTAGCTGGGATATTAGCCTGCGCTGAAATTGCAGCCACTATTTCCTCTCTGCTGGCTAGCTCATCCAGCTCTCTCATCACAAAATGAGATTGCTCAGTTATTGAGCGCACCACGGCGCTTCCACCTAGCACCTGCTCCATCTCTTCCTTAAGCTGGTTGGTGCATTCCAGGCCGACTCCATTCAGCTCAAGAAGCAGGTCTCCTTTCGCTGTGCGACGTGCTTGTCTCACCTTGTCTCGAACTCCATTAAGCTTGCCATCACTCCTGCGCATGACTAGCGATAAGACTTCGCTGTAGGTAAGTTCGCTTGTACTTATCACCAGCGCATCAGACCTACTCTTGGTAAGCGGCTTGCCAGGTGTCTTACCGGGTGGTTTGGTAGGCTTCTTGCGTTGAGCCGTCTGCCATTTGCTGCATGGGGCCGACTCCGAAGCCGCTGGATCCGTAGGGCCAGTTCGGTTTTTTTTCGAGGGCGTTGCGCGCTGGCCTGGCTCGCGCTCTCGCCGCCTCTTGGGCGTTGCTACCGTCCTCGCAACGCCGCTGCTCTGCTGGCGAACCTTATCGGCTGCGGACTCTGGTAGCTTTGCAGCCGGTAGCGTCTGCGTAGCCACGTCAGCACTGTCCGTGGAAGCTATCCTGCTCTTACAGGCCGAAGCCTCATACAGCTTAACAGCCCTTGCTGCTAAGTCTCTGACTAATTGGTTCACATGCCTCTGCCCGCTCAGAAGGGCATTTAAGCCATTAAGGGTATCGCCCAGCTCCTCAAACACATCTTTCGTCACCGACTCTTTCCCCTGGGGTGAGGCGGCAGGCGCAGGTGAAGGCAGGGCACCTGGAGATTCCAGACTCTGTGCCGGTGGTGGCGCCAACCCCCGAGGGGGAGATCTCGGCAAAGCCGAGCGGCGCATAAACGCTTCCAGTGCTGATGCTCGAACCTAACGCTCGTTGAACACTCGTTGAATTGAATTTGAGCTTCTAGCAGTCCCACGTTGACCAGAGGTTTCCCTCGGGTTTTGAACCGGTGGAGGGTATACCGCCTCTACACGGTCACCAGAGCCCCACGAAGCACCGCCGTGGCGGAGGGGGTTGGTGGTAGCCGGTTCCGTGGCCTTTGCTTGATGCTGCTAGAAGTTCCCGTCTAAGAAACCACGCAATAACCAGCGCGCCTGATGGCTATGCAGCACTCTTTAGAGTATCCCTTGAGCGTATGCAACAGCCGTTCTTGCTTGCACCCAATGCACAAACCACGCCCAGCTGGGACACCTTCTGGAGTGTAAGCGCCACCTGTGGGTTACCACTCAGCTGACAACGTTATGCACGTTATGCAGAGCGAGCGGCCCTGGTACGCTACGCGATCAGCTGACTCTGTGGTCTTCCTAAAACACCAGTATAAACAAGTTGCACACCACAGAAGAGTAGTACGCACTATGTGTAATAATTGCGTGTATTGTTTCCACGCACACTAGCTAGGGTAAGCCAAAATTGCGCGCAGATAAGGGGAGACTCCAATAAGCACGACGGCTATATCCAGACAACGCTCTTGGCCCAGGTGATGACGGCACAAGGTAAATGGCGCAGACTTTCGGAGCTCGACTAACTTGCACAGTTTGTTTTTTGCTGTAGGTTTAACACTACGAAAACGCTAAAAGGACGGAGCGACAGAAACACGCGACCGCACTTCTCAAGTTCACTCTGTGTGCGTATGCCTGGGTGTATGTGCCTGTGTGTCGATGCCGGGTGTGTTGAGTATTGTGCGTATGCCTGTGTGTGTGCGGGTGTCGATGCCGGGTGTGTGAACTGCTGCTGGCGTTGCTGCCAGGCGCTGCCACTGATCGTGGCCGTTGCTGTTATTGCTGCTGCGGTGGCGGTTGCACCCTGTGGCTGTCGCTGTTGTCGTTGTTGTTGCCGTTGCGCTCAGTTCTCGCGTACCGATTGCCTTAGGCCCGCTCCGAAAACTGATAAATTGCAATATCATTTTCGAGCTTTTTGTTCTTCCTCTTCCCCAGCTTCTATTCCCCCGTAACGCGCAAAATACCAGCTCGTTCCGCGCGGAGCATAATTTTGCGTTTGCGTTTACGCAAATGTGAGCAGAGCACTATCTTGCGTTTACATTTACGCAAATGCGAGCAGAGCATGTTATATGCCACCACAAGATAACATAAATGACGTCACGAACGGAAAACATAAATGTGCGGTAGCTGATTGCTACCTCACAAAGCATCTAAAAAAAATTAATTATTATACGTATCAATTAAAAAGCTGCAAGGGCCTGCAAGTCGTAATAAAAGGCATAGAGCCTGATGTATCACCAGGAGAAATAAAACAGGCAAACCCGGAGAAAGGATTTCGAGCAAAAACAGTCATTAACATCTTAAACAGGAACAGGATGCCGCAACCACTTTTTAAAATAGAACTTGAACCAGAAACGAAAATGCTTTAAAAAAAACGAGGTGCACCCAATATACAAACTTCAGCTTTTACTTCACCGAAGAATCACCGTAGAAGAACCGCACAAACGAAACGGTCCGGTACAATGTATGAACTGCCAAGAGAACGGCCATACAAAAGCCTACTGTACACTGCGCTCGGTATGCGTATACTGCTAGGACCTGCATAACTCCGCAAGTTGCCCAGAAAGTAAAGGTGACTCTAGCAAAAAATTTTGCAACAACTGCGAAGGCAAGCACACAGCCAACTACAGAGGCTGCCCTGTCTACAAGGAACTTAAAAACGGTATCCATCAGCGCGTTGACACTTTACGCTCGCAACACTCCATCGAAACACAGCCCAGACGTCTTCTTTTCGTCTGCAGCCAGATCCTCACTTGGCCCCGAATTCTCAACCAAAAACGCAACTTATGCAAGTGCCCTAAGATCTGGACTGGCTCTTCCTGCCTCTAACACACTGTATTTACAAACAAAACAAGTGAGCACAAACGCTGCACAGGAGCAGCAACAAAGAAACCTCGAAACAATAATATGTACCCTGCAGCAGAGCATGAACGAGTTTATGTCATTCATGAAAACAACTATGCAAGAACTTATGCGTAATCAAAATCTTTTGATACAAATGCTTGTATCACAACAGTCAAAATAATCAATGCCTGCGATACGAATATCTACGTGGAACGCTAATGGCGTCTCACAGCATAAACATGAATTAGCTCAATTCCTACTAGATTAGCACATCGACGTAATGCTACTTTCCGAAACACACCTTACAAACAAATATAACTTTAACATAAGTGGATACTTATTCTACGGTACAAATCATCCCGATGGTAAGGCACACGGTGGTACTGGTATTTTGATCAGAAGCCGCCTCAAGCAAAGAGTTTGCTGAAAACTTTCTACAGGCCACATCTCTAAAAATACATTTGGACAGTGGGAACCAGCTCTAGCCACTGTATACCGCCCCCCGCGTTATACCATATCTGAAGACCAGTTTATGGAATTTTTTAACTCACTAGGAGAATGCTTTATAGCAGCAGGAGACTACAATGCCAAGCACACACACTGTGGATCTCGTCTCGTGAATCCAAAAGGAAAGCAGCTCTACAATGCAATTATAAAAGCTAACAACAAGCTCGACCACGTTTCTCCTGGCAGACCAACATACTGGCCAACAGATCCCAAAAAACTACCCGATTTGATTGACTTTGCAGTTACCAAAAACATTTCGCGTAGACTGATAAGTGCAGAGTGCCTTTCGGATCTATCATCCGATCACTCGCCAGTACTAATAAATCTGCTACGACACCCCGACTTCATAAATCGACTCGGTAAGTTAACTTCACATAAAACTAACTGGCTTAGATACAAACAATATATAAGCTCACACATTGAGCTTAAGCCACGTCTCGTAGATGAAGCTGACATTGATAGTTTTGTTAACACTCTGGAGACGGTCTTCGGTGCCGCAGCTCGCACCGCTACGCCTCAATCACCAAAAACAAAACATAACCAAAAGTCAACAAATCTACAAATTGAACAGCTCGTTCTTGAAAAGCGGCGCTTACAACTTGACTGGCAATCGAACAGATCGCCATCGGCAAAGCATAAACTAAAAGACGCCACTCGGAAACTCACCAAAGCGTTAAAGCGTGAAGAAGAGCATGCTCAACGCTGTTATATCGAGCAATTATCAACCACCAGTACGAAAATCTAACTGATGAGAGCTTAACAAAGTCTTAGCTCACCGATAGAAACAGTAATGCCTATAAGAAACTTCGCAGGCGGCTGGGCCCGCAGCGATGAAGAAAGAGCTCACACATTTGCTACTCATCTTCAAAAAGTGTTCCAACCTAACCCTGCAACAAATACGTTTGCACTACCGACTGCTTCAAACGGCTCTCAGATTCAACATGATCCAACCAAGTTTAGCAATTGAACCCAAAAAAAACTCCAGGCGGTGACCAAATAACCCCAAATATGATTATTGAGCTTCCTTACTGTGCGATCTGCATAATTGCCCAGATCTTCAATACTATCACCAAATTTCACCACTATCCAGACAGATGGAAAAAGTCAATCATCATTATGATACCAAAGCCTGGAAAAGATCACACAGTTCCCACGTCGTATAGACCTATAAGCTTATTATCGTGTCTATCAAAACTGTTTGAAAAATGTTTACTGTCCCGGATAAATCCATTCCTGAATCTTCATAGCATAATCGCATCACACCCATGTGGCTTTCGTGAAAAGTACGGAACAATTGAGCAGGTTAACAGAATAACATCAGAGATACGAAGCGCGTTCGAAAATAGAGAATACTGCAATGCAATATTTCTGGATGTTTCTCAGGCATTCGACAAAATTTGGTTGGAAGGTCTGATGCATAAGATTAAAACAATGCTCCCAAACAACACACATAAGCTGCTTAAGTCGTACCTCTACGACAGGAGGTTCGCAGTAAGATGTAACACTGCAATGTCTGACGAACACAGTATTGAAGCTGGTGTTCAACAGGGCAGCGTACTTGGACCAACACTGTACGTGCTATTCACAGCAGACATCCAAATAAGCAGCCGATTGACAACATCTACCTTTGCTGATGATACAGCTATTCTCAGCCGCTCCAGATGGCCAATACAAGCAACAGCGCAACTAGCCCTTCATCTGGTCAACGTGGAAAAATGGTTATCAGATTGGCGAATTAAGCACGGTTTACAATGTCAGCTTAGCTTGGATTGAAGCTTTTAAAAATCTGAAATGTACGCTGATAGTTTACAATGTCAGCGTGAACAACATGTTTGAATTTCGAAATTGTAAAACAGCTGTATATGAGCTATGAACAGCTGATGTTTGTTTTATGTTTGTGTCAAAAATTTATAATGTGAATCAAAGTCGGAATCAGAAACGGAATTATTTTAAAAATGGAGAAAAAACAAGCAATTTTAGTTGAACGGATGCTTCACTAACAAAATGAATACGACTGCTCACGCTTGAGTTCTGTAATGATACTGATTTATTCTTACAAATCCTAGGCCTTATATACTAACAGCGTATCTTAAATTAGGCCTGCTGTGGTACATTATCACCAGCAGACGGTCATAATCTTTGTTTATTTAGGTATATTTGTTTACCTTTTTTGGTTATATTTCTACCAAGAACTAATTACTGCGGGTCACTTTACAATCTAAGCGACCCATGTGCAGTATTAATTTATTATTTATATTTTTCTCATTACCTATTTATTGCGGGTCACTTTACAATCTTAGCGACCCATGTGCAATACTTATTTATTATACTCGATACCGAAGGTAAAGAGTATATTGAGTTTGTGCAATGTCCGTCATGGTGTCCGTCCGTCTGTCCGTCTGTCCGTCTGTATGTGTCCAATTTTTTTCCACACCCTTCAAGCTAGAGACTTGAAACTTTCCAAATCTCTTTATCTATGGGATAGTAAATTAAAGTGTCAAGATGGGGGTTCTACGATAACTGGGGGCTGGCAAATCGATAAATTCGATAACTCAAAACCGATAAATCCACATATTTCACACATCCTTACAGCTAGAAGTACCAAATTTGGTAAGAAGATAGCTACTAGCAACCCCCAAAAAACTGAATCAAAAATTTTGGAGCCACGCCCCCCCATTCCGCCCCCAGCCCCGCATTTTAAAGTCAAAAAGACTATATCTCCCACAGTTTTTGAGCTATAGCCACCAAATTTGGTGCCAAGATAGGTGATGATGACCCCTAAAAACTGCACCAAAAAGTTTGGATGCCACGCCCACCAATACTGCCCTAGCCACCCCCATCCACCCCAACGCTTCGTCAAAAACGGGAATGCGTGTATCTTCCAGAGTTGTGGAGCTAGAGCCTCCAAATTTGGTGGGAAGATAGCTGGTAACGACCCCAAAAAACTGCATCAAAGTTTTGGAGCCACGCCCACCCATTCCGCCCCAGCCCCCCGCATTTTGAAATCAAAAATGGCTATATCTCCCACAGTTTTTGAGCTAGAGCCACCAAATTTGGTGCCAAGATAGGTGATGATGACCCCCTAAAAACTGCATCAAAAGTTTGGATGCCACGCCCACCAATACTGCCCTAGCCGCCCCCATCCACCCCAACGCTTCGTCAAAAACGGGAATGCGTGTATCTTCCAGAGTTGTGCAGCTAGAGCCACCAAATTTGGTAGGAAGATAGCTGGCAACGACCCCCAAAAATCTGCATCAAAGTTTTGGAGCCACGCCCTCCATTTCGCCCCCCTTTCCCCACTTATTACAAATTTCGAGCTAGAGTCACCAAATTTGGTATGAAGATAGCAATTGACATTTTACAAAGATCTACATCAAAAATTTGGATTCCACGCCCACCCATACCGCCCCCAGCCCCCCTTCCCCATCTTTTACAAACTTCGAGCTAGAGTCACCAAATTTGGTATGAAGATAACAATTGACATTCCACAAAGATCTGCATCAAAAATTTGGATGCCACGCCCACCCATACCGCCCCCAGCCCCCTTTCCCCACCTTTTACAAATTTTGAGCTAGAGTCACCAAATTTGGTATGAAGATAGCAATTGACATTTCACAAAGATCTGCAACAAAAATTTTGATGCCACAACTACCCATACCGCCCCAGGCCCCCCCCCCATTTCCCCACCTTTTACAAACTTTGAGCTCGAGTCACCAAATTTGGTATGAAGATAGCCGGTGGCATCCCCATCTGCATCGGAGAATCTTTAAGGCAGCGTAAACCCCTGCCGCATCCGTACCCCTTTGCATAAAGGCCTCTTTTTACCGGTTTTAATTCTGGTATCGAGTATGCCGCAGTCGGTTGCGTTCGACTGCAACGTTTCCACTTGTTATTTTATTATTATTATGCAGGTAGCTGCAGTTTGGATCAATATGTTTGTGGTATTGCCGAGACCCAAGTGAGGTTCGGTGAGCGTGTTCATGCGTGAACATTCTGCGGCGGGCCGACAAAGGCGATGGCCTACAGTTTCTTAGTTATCGTACATTTTTTTATTGAATATACAATCATAATTACGACTAAAATTAATACAACTATTAACGAGACATGTCCAGACACGTGATGGAAGTTTAAATCATTTATGTCAACATGATGGTCTTTCTACTAGAGCTTCTCATTTCATTATTACCATCTTTCTCTTCATTCTCTAATTTGTCGTGTGCTTGTATGCCAATAAGTGGGCACACTTTGGTAACTGGTCTTGTAGAAAACCCATCCTGTAATTTTACTTTAACTACCCTGACTTTATTGTCTTTGCCCTTATGCACTTCTTCTACTTTACCCAAAGGCCATCTTGCTGGATGACAGTTTTCGTCTTTCATTATTACTATTTTTCCCTTTTGAATATCCCGTGTTCCTTTTTTGCACTTACTTCTCTGTTGGAGGGTATGTAAATAATCTTCTTTCCATTTAGACCAAAACTCTTTTTTCATTCTTTGAATCAGTTTCCATCTATCTAAATTCCCTATTCTATCCTGAGTTTCTGATTCTATGCTATCTAATGTTGGTCTTCTAATTAGAAAATGTCCTGGTGCTAATACTTCGTTATCGGCAATGTCTCCTCCGTCTGTGTACAACGGTCGTGAATTTAATACTGCTTCAATTTGACATAATAATGTTGACATTTCTTCGTATGTTAAATTGTTGTCGCCTATTACCCTTTTTAAGTGATATTTCACTGATTTTACTCCGGCCTCCCAAACACCTCCAAAGTGAGGTCGTGCCGGCGGGATAAAATGCCACTGTATTTTTTCATCTTCAAGTATAGGGGCAATTATATTGTTACCTTGAATCGCTTTTAGAAAATCTTGATCTAGCTTCCTTGATGCACCTATGAAATTCGTTCCATTGTCAGAGTACATATGAGCGCACTTGCCACGTCTTGCCATAAACCTTCTTAAAGCTGCTAAAAAAGCATCTGACGTTAAATCACTAACTACTTTTAGATGAATTGCTTTTGTGACCATGCATACGAATACTGCTATATTTCCCTTATATGTTTTTTGTCCTCGAGTTTTTGAGCATTTAATGTTGTATGGTCCTGCATAGTCTACCCCTGTATTTAAAAACAGGAAAGCTTCCGTTATTCTATACTTGGGGAGATTTCCCATTATTTGTTCTACTGTTTGTTGCCTGTATCTAGTACATTTAACACATTCTTTCAGATATTTCTTTAAGGAGTTTCTTAATCCGACTATCCAGAATTTTCTTTGGATATGATTTCTCATTAGGTTAATTCCTCCATGTAACGTTTCATTATGTGTCTTTTTTATTAACAGAGAAGTCATGTGACCTTTGTCTAAAATTATTGGATGTTTAACGTTAAAATTTGCTTTTGAATTTTGAAGTCTACCTCCTACTCTTAATAACCCATTTTTATCTAGGAATGGATTTAAACCTAATATCTTACTGTTTGTCTTAATTTCATTTCATTGACGTAAGCATATTATTTCTTCGATAAATTGATTTGTTTGTTCTTGCTTAAGTAACATTATATTTGCTTTCTTTAGTTCCTTTACTGTTAAATAGGATGAAAACACGTCTTTTGTAATTTTGATTGCAAAAAATCTTATCTTATCCTTTCTAACTTTTGTAGGCAAGAATAATTTGTAGAGTCACTCCAAGCATATAATTGTATTGTATTTGTTATTATACTCGATACCGAAGGTAAAGAGTATATTGAGTTTGTGCAATGTCCGTCATGGTGTCCGTCCGTCTGTCCGTCTGTCCGTCTGTATGTTTCCAATTTTTTTCCACACCCTTCAAGCTAGAGACTTGAAACTTTCCAAATCTCTTTATCTATGGGATAGTAAAAAAAAAAAAAAGTGTCAAGATGGGGGTTCTACGATAACTGGGGGGCTGGCAAATCGATAAATTCGATAACTCAAAACCGATAAATCCACATATTTCGCACATCCTTACAGCTAGAAGTACCAAATTTGGTAAGAAGATAGCTACTAGCAACCCCCAAAAAACTGAAACAAAAATTTTGGAGCCACGCCCCCCATTCCGCCCCCACCCCGAATTTTAAAGTCAAAAAAGCCTATATCTCCCACAGTTTTTGAGCTATAGCCACCAAATTTGGTGCCAAGATAGGTGATGATGACCCCCTAAAAACTGCATCAAAAGTTTGGATGCCACGCCCACCAATACTGCCCTAGCCGCCCCCATCCACCCCAACGCTTCGTCAAAAACGGGAATGCGTGTATCTTCCAGAGTTGTGCAGCTAGAGCAACCAAATTTGGTAGGAAGATAGCTGGCAACGACCCCCAAAAATCTGCATCAAAGTTTTGGAGCCACGCCCTCCATTTCGCCCCCCTTTCCCCACTTTTTACAATTTATGAGCTAGAGTCAACAAATTTGGTATGAAGATAGCAATTGACATTTTACAAAGATCTGCATCAAAAATTTGGATGCCACGCCCACCCATACCGCCCCCAGCCCCCCTTTCCCCATCTTTTACAAACTTCGAGCTAGAGTCACCAAATTTGGTATGAAGATAGCAATTGACATTTCAGAAAGATCTGCATCAAAAATTTGGATTCCACGCCCACCCATACCGCCCCAGCCCCCCTTTCCCCACTTAGTACAAATTTCGAGCTAGAGTCACCAAATTTGGTATGAAGATAGCAATTGACATTTTACAAAGATCTACATCAAAAATTTGGATTCCACGCCCACCCATACCGCCCCCAGCCCCCCTTACCCCACCTTTTACAAATTTATGAGCTAGAGTCACCAAATTTGGTATGAAGATAGCAATTGACATTTCAGAAAGATCTGCAACAAAAATTTTGATGCCACAACTACCCATACCGCCCCAGGCCCCCCCCCCCCCTTTCACCACCTTTTACAAACTTTGAGCTAGAGTCACCAAATTTGGTATGAAGATAGCCGGTGGCATCCCCATCTGCATCGGAGAATCTTTAAGGCAGCGTAAACCCCTGCCGCATCCGTACCCCTTTGCATTAAGGCCTCTTTTTACCGGTTTTAATTCTGGTATCGAGTATGCCGCAGTCGGTTGCGTTCGACTGCAACGTTTCCACTTGTTTATAATAATAATGTAAATACAAATAAAAATAAATTTTAACATTTCATTTCGTTTAGCTTCATCTTTTTTAATGAGTTTGAATGATAGAAAATAGATATATTTTTGCATTAAAATTTTTAATTATTTTCAATTTCGGTTCACAATAATAATTTTGAGAGAAAAAAAATTTACTTGCTGCTATGTTAAACATTTTGCCGGCAGGTTACAGTCAATACCGATTTTTGCAAGTGCAAACTCAAAGACAAGACACCAACAAAATCGCAACGAATTTGGGTAAGGCAAAAACAAAATCATTGAAAGTGTTGTTGTTCTGCTTGCTTGCACGTCGACAGACCAATACAAAGAAGGGAAGTATAACGGTTTAGGTTCTACGCAGTGCATACACAAGTAATTGTTTGCATGTGTTCTGTTTGCCTATACTTGGTGCCGTGCATGTATACGCTCATTGCTTTCCTATCTCATGAGCAATTACAAAAACAAAGTGAGCCCAAAGAGCTATGGGCTGGGCATCTATGCATTAGATCATCCATGTAAAAATCGTTTCTAATTGTTTCCCCAATGAATTTATTTTTACAATTCTTTGCTATCTCTACTAGCACTCTTGTTGCTAAGTAAGGAGCTGACGCGGTACCGTATGTCACTGTTGTGAGCTTGTAGTTTTTAATTTGTTGATGTGGAGTTTCTCTCCACAGAATATGCAAGTATTGTTGATCTTTAATGTCAACATTTAATTGCCAATACATTTTTTCTATATCTGCCGAAACCGCACATTGCCACTTGCGACATTTTAATATGACGTCAAAAATATCTTTTTGTACTCTCGGTCCCACCCACATTATATCATTTAAACTTCTGTTGTTCGTAGTTTTTGCGGATGCATCAAAAACAACTCTCAACTTGGTTGTGAGACTAGAGCCTTTTAACACTGCCTGATGAGGTAGATAATACTTCGCTTTTTCGTTTGACTCGACAATATGTCCCAAGTCCATATACCATATTCTTTTAAGAAATTACTATAACTTTCCTTAAGCTGTTTATTCTGTTTGAATCTTTTTTCTAAGTTTAGGAATCTTGCCATCGCTTGTGGTCTTGATTCTCCTTACTCTTTTTCTTCCTTAAATAGAATTGTTACAGTATATCTTCCATCTAATTCTTTTTTTGTTGTTTTAGCGAAATTTTCCTCGCAGATTGTTGTTTCTGCATCTTCTTTATCGTCCTCTTCTATTTCCCAAAATCTCTCTAAATCTCCAGCCTCAATTAACGACGCGACTATTTTTTCCTTTCCTTTGGATTTGGTGCACCCAGACACTATCCACCCAAATCCTGTATTTTGAGCGAGAAGCCCGTCTATTCTTACTACCCCATTTTTTAAAATGTGAGTATACAGGTCAGTTCCAATAACTATATCTATCCGACCTGGTTTGTTAAAATGTGGATCAGCTAATATATATCCTTTCCATTTATTTTTATCAACATTTATTGATTCTATTGGGAGCGCTTTCATCAGTTTCGGCAAAACTATTGCATTTACTGAAAGTGGCTCCTTATTGGGGTCTAAAGTATCTACACATACTTTTACCTTATATTTAGATATGCTAGATTCTGTTGAGGATACTCCACTTATTTTTGTACTAGCTTTCCATTTAGGTAATTTAAGTATCTGGACTGCCTCTTCAGATATGATTGTTGTTTGTGACCCACTATCAATCAATGCTCGCAACTTTTCGTATCCCCCGGTTGCTGATTTTACCATGACAACTGCTGTCGCTAACAGCGCTTGCCTTTCCGCCATGCATGTGTTCACATTATCTTTTCTTTCAAAGTGAAGCATTGTGTGGTGGGATTTGTTGTATTTTGCACATAAAATTTCACTTGTGCACCTCTTGGCACTTGACCTTTCTACTGGATTCATGCTCTTGAATTTAAAGCATTGTAATGCATAATGCCCTGCAATTTTGCAAATCTGGCATTTATCTGAAAAGTCCTTATAGATTTTCGGCTTTTTCTCTTCGTCCTTAATTGAGCTTAGAGCACTCAACCTTTGCTCTAAATATTCCATTACGTCGGACAATTTTTGAACTTCTTTTGTTCTTTTGACATGATTTTCATACAATTCTTGTAAAAAAAAAGTTTCTTTATTAAACTTGCGAATAATCATGTGTGCAAAAATTACATCAACGTCTTCTGATAATCTTGTTTTCAATTTTATTAAATGAATCGATTCATTAATTGAATCAATAAATGCTTTGATATGTTTTGCTGAATCATTGTTCAGCACTGGTAGCTCTATAAGCCTATTTAGTTGTTCGGACAATATTTTGCGTTTGTTTTCATAGCGCTTGGTTAGTAATTCCCAAGTCACGTTAAAATTTTCCGTGGCACCTATCAGCAAATGCGACACCATGCATCTTGCTTCTCCTTTCAAAGCCATTTTCAGATAATTAAATTTAAGGGATGCACTCAAATCTTCTCTTTCTTGAACCAACTCGTTAAATAACTCTGAGAACAGATCCCACTCTTTAGAATCCCCATAGAAGGTGGGTACCTGCATTTTTGGGAGTATTGGTAGCTCCTCTATTTTTTTTTTGTAACCTTCTATTTTTGGTTTACAATTGTTTTCAATTTGTTCTTCTAGTTCTTGTATTACATTCTCTACATCGAAACCTAGAATTTTAATTTCCTTATCGAATGTTAAATTCTTTTCAAACCTCTCTGTGAAAAAATTTATATATTTTTCTGTTTCTGCCCACAGAAATATTATTTTTCTTAGGCTGAACATTTCTATATTTTTACCTTTAATGTCTGCCTGAGTTTCATTTAAGTATTCATTTAATACTTCTACCTGCCTATCAAATGTGTCTGCCGTTCTCTCTATATCAGAATTTTCATTGCTAACGCTTCCTATATTAGCCATTTTTTCTGGTACTTTGTTGACAGTATCTGTTTTATTTTCTTTAATTTTTTCTATTACTGCCATCATCATATCATATTGTTTTGTATTGAAGTAATCATGATCGACTACTCCAATTTTGCACAATACGGTATGATTATATTGAAACCCCTTTTGCAATTCCCCTATTTCTACTGCTTTCCTTCTAATTGCCTGACTCTTTTCACTATCTCTGACTGCCTCGTCAATAGCTCTATCACTTTGTCGGACAACATTTTATATATTTACTTTAAAATTTTTTTTTTTTTAAGTTTAGTTTGATTGTATATAAAATTTTTTTTTATTATTAAATTTATTTTTTCGAACTGACTGTATTATTTTTTTAATTCTTATTTCAAAAACAAATTTTTGTTTTAAGGTTGACTGTAAATTTTTTTTTTTTTTATACTCGATACCGAAGGTAAAGAGTATATTGAGTTTGTGCAATGTCCGTCATGGTGTCCGTCCGTCTGTCCGTCTGTCCGTCTGTATGTGTCCAATTTTTTTCCACACCCTTCAAGCTAGAGACTTGAAACTTTCCAAATCTCTTTATCTATGGGATAGTAAATTAAAGTGTCAAGATGGGGGTTCTACGATAACTGGGGGGCTGGCAAATCGATAAATTCGATAACTCAAAACCGATAAATCCACATATTTCGCACATCCTTACAGCTAGAAGTACCAAATTTGGTAAGAAGATAGCTACTAGCAACCCCCAAAAAACTGAATCAAAAATTTTGGAGCCACGCCCCCCAATCCGCCCCCAGCCCCCCCAATTTTAAAGTCAAAAAAGCCTATATCTCCCACAGTTTTTGAGCTATAGCCACCAAATTTGGTGCCAAGATAGGTGATGATGACCCCTCAAAAACTGCATCAAAAGATTGGATGCCACGCCCACCAATACTGCCCTAGCCGCCCCCACCCACCCCAACGCTTCGTCAAAAACGGGAATGCGTGTATCTTCCAGAGTTGTGCAGCTAGAGCCACAAAATTTGGTAGGAAGATAGCTGGCAACGACCCCCAAAAATCTGCATCAAAGTTTTGGAGCCACGCCCTCCATTTCGCCCCCCTTTCCCCACTTTTTACAATTTATGAGCTAGAGTCACCAAATTTGGTATGAAGATTGCAATTGACATTTCAGAAAGATCTGCATCAAAAATTTTGATTCCACTGCCACCCATACCGCCCCCAGCCCCCTTTTCCCCATCTTTTACAAACTTCGAGCTAGAGTCACCAAATTTGGTATGAAGATAGCAATTGACATTTCAGAAAGATCTGCATCAAAAATTTGGATTCCACGCCCACCCATACCGCCCCAGCCCCCCTTTCCCCACTTAGTACAAATTTCGAGCTAGAGTCACCAAATTTGGTATGAAGATAGCAATTGACATTTTACAAAGATCTACATCAAAAATTTGGATTCCACGCCCACCCATACCGTCCCCAGCCCCCCTTTCCCCATCTTTTACAAACTTCGAGCTAGAGTCACCAAATTTGGTATGAAGATAACAATTGACATTCCACAAAGATCTGCATCAAAAATTTGGATGCCACGCCCACCCATACCGCCCCCAGCCCCCCTTTCCCTACATTTTACAAACTTTGAGCTAGAGTCACCAAATTTGGTATGAAGATAGCCGGTGGCATCCCCATCTGCATCGGAGAATCTTTAAGGCAGCGTAAACCCCTGCCGCATCCGTACCCCTTTGCATTAAGGCCTCTTTTTACCGGTTTTAATTCTGGTATCGAGTATGCCGCAGTCAGTTGCGTTCGACTGCAACGTTTCCACTTGTTTATATTATTTTTTTTCTTTTTGTTATTGCGAGGCGATCTTGTCGCCGTTTTCGCATGAGTTCGCCAGAAGGCGCACTCGCATTTTAATGATTTAACTTTAATTTTTATTTAATTTACCCTCAATTTTGTCGACTTCCCTCCAGACTTCTGTCGCCTCCTGCCAGGTTGGTGTTGGATTTTATATACTCGATACCGAAGGTAAAGAGTATATTGAGTTTGTGCAATGTCCGTCATGGTGTCTGTCCGTCTGTCCGTCTGTATGAACGCAACTTTTTTCCACACCCTTCAAGCTAGAGACTTGCAACTTTCCAATTCACTTTATCTATGGGATAATAAATTAAAGTATCAACATTGGGGTTCTACGATAACTGGGGGGCTGGCAAATCGATAAATTCGATAACTCAAAACCGATAAATCCACATATTTCGCACATCCTTATAGCTAGAACTACCAAATTTGTTGAGAAGATAGCTACTAACAACCCCCAAAAAACTGCATCAAAAATTGTGGAGCCACGCCTCCCCATTCCGCCCCCAGCCTCCCCGCATTTCGAAATCAGAAAAGCCTATATTTCCCACAGTTTTGGAGCTAGAGTCACCAAATTGAATGCCAAGATAGGTGATGATGACTCCCCAAAAACTGCATCAAAAGATTGGATGCCACGCCCACCAATACCGCCCTAGCCACCCCCATCTGCCCTAACGCTTCGTCCAAAACGGGAATGCGTGTATCTTCCAGAGTTGTGGAGCTAGAGCTACCAAATTTGGTAGGAAGATAGCTGGCAACGACCCCCAAAAACCTGCATCAAAGTTTTGGAGCCAAGCCCAACCATTCCGCCTCCCTTTCCCCACCTTTTACAAACTTTGAGCTAGAGTCACCAAATTTGGTATGAAGATAGCAATTGACATGCCACAAAGATCTGCAGCAAAAATTTCGATGCCACGCCACCCATACCGCCCCAGCCCCCCTCTCCCCACATTTTACAAACTTTGAGCTAGAGTCACCAAACTTGGTATGAAGATAACAATTGACATTCCACAAAGAAATGGATCAAAAATTTGGATGCCACGCCCACCCATACCGCCCCCAGCCTCCATTTCCCCACTTTTTACAAACTTTGAGCTAGAGTCACCAAATTTGGTATGAAGATAGCAATTGACATTCCACAAAGATATGCATCAAAAATTTGGATGCCATGCCCACCCATACCGCCCCAGCCCCCCCTTTCCTCACATTATACAAACTTTGAGCTAGAGTCACCAAATTTGGTATGAAGATAGCAATTGACATTCCACAAAGATCTGCATCAAAAATGTTGAGCCACGCCCACCCATACCGCCCCCAGCCCCCCCCTTTCCCCACCTTTTACAAACTTTGAGCTAGAGTCACCAAATTTGGAAAGAATATAGCTGGTGGCATCCCCATCTGCATCGGAAAATCTTTAAGGCAGCGTACACCCTTGCCGCATCCGTACCCGTCTGCAATCAGGCCTCTTTTTACCGGTTTTAATACTGGTATCGAGTATGCCGCAGTCGGTTGCGTCCGACTGCAATGTTTCTTCTTGTTTTTTTTTTTCAGTTTATCCAGAAGTTCCCGTCTTCGTCGACGCCGCTTTACTCATTGACCTCCTCGCCTCTTGGGAGCTTTGACAGTGGGCACTGCCACTAGCTCTTCTTCTTTCGATTGTCGTGCGGCTGCTGCCGCCTTCACAGCTGGTTGCCTTGCCCAATATTCCTTTATGGACAAGGGCTTCGGTCCTGATCGCGGCTCCCTAGCTATGACTTTTTGTAGCGCTTCTTATGCCAAATTATTGTCTTTTACCGAAATTCTTTCGGTTCGAGAGGCTTTCTATTGGCCCGTCTCGAGGACAATTTTTCCGACCGTCTTCCTTGACGGGATCGGAAGGTTTTTGAGTGCTTATACTGCAACTTCAAAAAACCTATTGATCGGCGTGCCAAATTTCCGGCACTGCTCGACCCTCACGTGTTCGGCGTGCCAAAGGTTACGGCACTGCTCGAAACGAGGATTTTATCGGCGTGCCAAACTCCGGCACTGGTCGACGGTCTTAAAGTTCGGCGTGCCAAGGTAACGGCACTGCTCGAAGGACCAAATGAACGGACGCTTCACTAACAAAATGAATACGACTGCTCACGTTTGAGTTCTGTAATGATACTGATTTATTCTCACAAATCCTAGGCTTTATATACTAACAGCGTATCTTAAATTAGGCCTGCTGTGGTACATTATCACCAGCAGACGGTCATAATCTTTGTTTATTTAGGTATATTTGTTTACCTTTTTTGGTTATATTTCTACCAAGAACTAATTACTGCGGGTCACTTTACAATGTAAGCGACCCATGTGCAGTATTAACTTATTATTTTATTATTATTATGCAGGTAGCTGCAGTTTGGATCAATATGTTTGTGGTATTGCCGAGACCCAAGTGAAGTTCGGTGAGCGTGTTCATGCGTGAACATTAGTAGTTTATAATTCCATGATGACGCAGGCAGTTCTTGCTGCTGCTGCTGCTGTAGTAGAAGAGGAGAATTGTCAACATAAGCGCAATTCGAACAGTGCAATCAGCTGATTCGAACTCGGCTAACAACATGTGAAATAGCGCAAAAATTATCGATATGTTTTTTTATTTAACAATAATTTTATTGTTATATATTCATTAATATGTACTTAATATATAATAAATAGAGAATTCTGTTATCATTTACCTCAGTATTGAGTAAAATAGAGGTAAAAACTTTGGAGCTTGCAAGCACATGTTACTAATTTCGAAAAAACGCCATCTATTGACAACTTTGAAACAAAATTTTCCAATAGCTTTTTTCCACTCCAAGCTGAGATGAAAGCGAAAGCGTTTACAGATTGGGAGTGAGTGAGACGAACTTATGTGAAAAATATGTGTGGCAGACAGAAGCAAAACATTTTCCAATCTCACGCTGACATTGTAAACCCTCCTTAAAGGTAAACGAACAATACTGTAAGCAAGTAACTTTCAGCCTTAACAGGCAAGGTTGTCCACCGCTAACGTTAAACAATACCACACTTCCAAAAGCAAACGATGTAACGTATCTGTACACTTAGATAGAAAACTTACATGGCGGCGACACATTGAAGCTAAAAGAACACATCTCAAACTGAAAGCCAATAGCCTCCATTGGCTCATCAATGCTCGCTCTTCCCTTAGTTTTACTTCACAACTCTGCTCTAAAACCAACCTGGACCTATGGCTCCCAGTAATGGGGGAACGCTTGCAACAGCAGCATTGACATTGTCCAGAGAGCCCAGTCAAAAATCTTGAGAGTCATCACCGGGGTATGTTCGGAACGAAAACATTCATAAAGACTTAAACATCTTAACAGTCAAGGAGGAAATAGCGGAACAAAAAGTAAAATATTTAAGCAAGCTCTCGTCGCGCACTAATCATCTCGCGAGAGGTCTCACAAGGCTGCGCAGCCGATCCCGTCTTCGTCGTAACGACTTACCAACCCAGCGATGATTCTTAATGACGCGCACTCAGAATACAGTCCACAAAGAAAATGTACTGTTAGCTAAGATTTATTAATAAGATTTGTATACTTATTGCTAGTTTTCTAATTCACTAGAAATGATTCAATAAATAAACCCAGCAATTTAAAAAAAAAAAAATGTGGTGTAGGGATCGTTAAACTCTTTCGACCACCGCTTGATGAAGCCAATGACATTAATGGCCTTATTGACCATAGACGAAATATGAGAGTCAAACTTTAATTTAGGATCAAGAATAATGCCTAAATCTTTAATTTCAAACACGCGGTCAAGTGGTGAATCATCAAGCAAGTTGTGAGCAGTATGAGGGGTACTTCTACAAAAAGTCATGACTTTACATTTTGAACAATTTAAGTTGAGTAAGTTAAAACGACACCAGGCCGACAGGGCACACAAATCCGACTGTAGTAAGTTACACAGAGAAGCATCATTGTAGGAGAAACATAGTTTTACATCATCAGCAAACATATATACAAAAGAGTTAGTAAGAACAGCTGGAAGATCGTTAATAAACAAATTAAATAGCAAAGGTCCAAGGTGACTACCCTGGGGAACACCAGAGCTAACTAAAAAAGGTTTGGATACAGACGATTTAAAAACAACTGTTTGTGTTCGACCACATAAGTAAACCGAAAGCCACAATAAAAGTTTTGATGGAAATCCAATAACATTTAGTTTATGAACCAACAGAGAATGACTAACAGAGTCAAATGCCTTACTAAAATCGGTTTAAACAACGTCAGCTTGCATTTTTTCCTAAAACCCTTTGATAACAAGCGAAGTGAATTCAAGAAGGTTAGTGGTAGTTGATCTACGCCTAACAAAACCGTGTTGATAAGGCGATAAAATTGAACTACATCCTTGTTGCAGTTGAGAACATATAATTTTTTCAAAGACTTTAGGAATGGCAGATATACCCCTATACTTTTTAACGTTTATGGAGTGGAAACACAGTAGAGTCAACAGTCAAGTTAAATAATTTATTTAAGGGCTTACAAAGAGAATCCGCGCAGTATCTAAGAATACAACCTGGCACTCCATCAGGACCAGGCAAGTAGCCAGGTTTGATAGAGTTAAATTCACTCAGGAGCGTGGACTCAGTAATTACTGGGACATATATGCAATTTGACGTTTGAACTTGAAAAGGAAAGGAATTACTGCAGCTATATAAATTCGATGAAAATACTCAGCAAATAGATCGGCCACCGCCTGATCAGAGCTTGCTTTTGTATTATCAAGGTATACTGAGGATGGCAAGCAAGAAGACTTACGTTTAGAGTTAACAAATTTATAAAACTGTTTAGGGTCACGTGAAAAGTTTAGTCGACAACGATTAAGATAATTATTATAACAGCAGGAAGAAAACTAGCTATTGATACTAAAAACGAAGATAAATCTAAAGTCGTTCCCGATTTTTTTAAAATTTTTTATATGATCTTGTCTTCGCGTTTTGCAATTACGATAGTTCCTTCGTAAACCAAGGTGGTTTATTATCACTTGAAGAACAAGTGAGAGGACCACAGATATCCAAAAGCGAATTCAAGGTCCTATAAAATATGGCAATGGCAGTTTCTATATCACTACAAGAATAAAGGCGAGACCAATTAGTGTGTTCAAGAACATAATTTAATTTATTAAAGTTAGTTTTACGGAAGCAACGGGTTTTTAAAGTATTATTAGATACTGATCTAGGGTTAAGCATTTCGATGGATAGCTCTAAGGTGGGATGGTAGGTATCTTCCGGAAGCACTAGAGGGGGTATTCTACTAGCATTACTGCAACCTGAGTCCGAAACAAATATCAAGTCCAACATTCTATCACTACAGTTATGCACCCTGTTTACTTGCGATAGGCCTAACTCCAGTAGGCCATCGATAAAATCATCAGAGTTGACTGGTAATACCGCCGAAGATGTGTCATTCACAGACCATACAACATGTGGCAGATTAAAATCACCAACCACTATCAGATTATCCATATCTGTCAACAATGACGAAACAAGTTGCAGGGCACTAAGATGGGATGAGTAAATGTTAGTATCACAATGAGGATAAAATATCAGAACAAGTAACATAAAGTGAATGGCTGCTGAGTAATATTTTAACACATATAAACTCTATTTCCGGAAGATCATAAGAATGAATCTGTTCAGAGGAAATACAAGAGTCAACAGCAATGAGAACACCACCCTCCAGGAAGTACGATCGCATTTATACAAATTATATTTGGAGGGAAAAACGGAATAGTCAGAAATATCGGGTTTTAGTCAGGTTTCTGTAAGTGAAACTATTTGTGAACCAAAGGATAACATATAATTTAGCAAGTTTAGTGTTAAGGCCTTTTACGTTTTGATAGGCCAAACTTAGTAGTATTGTTAGTTAAGCTAAGCTTATAACTTTTTTGCCGCCAAGGTGGAGGCAACAGAGTGGCTAACAGGTGGTGCGCTATTAATCCTAATACCGTTAATATTGTTACTATTTCGCCTAATCACATACTCCTTCACAACGAGCTGTGGCGGCCAAAACTTTTCAGAATAAATTGTCGAGAAAAGTTCGGGCGGAACACTAAACTTGAAAGAAGATATGCTTCGGGCTTGTTTATGACGAGAATGGCAATCGAACAGATCGCCGTCGGCAAAGCATAAACTAAAAGACGCCAATCGTAAACTCACCAAAGCGTTAAAGCGCGAAAAAGAGCACGCTCAACGCTGTTATATCGAGCAATTATCAACCACCAGTACAAAAAACTTACTGAGGAGAGCATAACAAACTCTTAGCTCACCGATAGAAACAGTAATGCCTACAAGAAACCTCACAAGCGGCTGGGCCCGCAGCGATGAAGAAAGAGCTAGCAGATTTGCTGCTCACCTTCAAAAAGTATTCCAAATTAATCCTGCAACAATTACGTTTGCACTACCGACTGCATCAAACGACTCTCAGCTTCAAGATGGCTATCACGCTGCAGGCGAGGACTCGTCGCTTTGGACCCACCAGCTCAATGCCAATGACAAAGCATGTTGAGTATAGGGTGCCACTGGTCACATCGTCCAGTAACTCAAAGACCAGGAACCAAATATAGCTGGGCGAGTAGGAGCGCACTATGCCCAAGACGGCGCCCATAACGCCGCCTAAGGGCTCGGCCACGCAGTAAGCGATAAGCGACTGAGCGAGCGACTAAGCGAAAAAATTAAAATAAAACATATGAAATTGCACTGAAGTGGCCACGCAGTGAGCGAGCGATGAACGATTTTTCTAAGCGTCTAAGCGACGTCGCTCTGTAACCAAACTGGTTTTATTTTTCCCTTGTATGCTGAGCGTTTATTTTAATTAATTATTAATTTATTAATAATTTCTTTAGTGCAAAATCGACCTGATTTATGGCAAGACAGGAATCCAAATTTTAAAATAACAAGTAAGAAGGCTCTAGTCGGGACAGCCCGACTAGAAGATACCCTGAACCGTGTTGCAATAAATATATTAAATTTATATAAGACTTTGGTATACTGACTTAACTTCAATCGATTAAATTCGATATCTCCGGTGTTTCTTAGCCGATTTGGACGAAATTTTCAGAAAAGATCTATCGTTACCCATTCTTTCAACCCTCATTTTTAGATTTTTCAAATTCGATATTTTTTGTTATCGATCACATGCGTATATCGGAAACCAGAATAGTTATCGATAATTTGAAGCAAACTTGTTCTGCTCATGGTATAGGAGAACTTATATCCCAAATCTGAAGTCTCTAGCTCTTGTAGTCTCTGAGATCCACGCGTTCATACAGACGGACAGACGGACAGACAGACGGACAGACGGACATGGCTAAATCGACTCGGCTATTGATGCTGATCAAGAACATATATACTTTATAGGGTCGGAGATGCTTCCTTCTGCCTGTTACATACTTTTGCACAAAACCATTATACCCTTATTTACCCATTTTATGGGTTAAGGGTATAAAAATATTACAGATAATTTGTGGAAAGAAATTGGAGAAATTTGTGGTTTCACAGGTAAGTTTTTATTTAATAAGTAATGTGAACATAGTTTAGTGTGTAAAATCGAAAAAATACTCCGTTATTTTATTTCTTAATTCCAAAGCTGTATGCTTGCTCCTATTAAAACGGTAGCCGGTTACTGTATTTGCCATTGTGGATGTTACTTGTATATAATCAAAATCATTATCTCCGTCGCATTCTCTCACAAAATTTTGCAATATGCAAGCACATTTTATTAAATTTATCGCGGTTCTCGGTTTTGTTTCAATATTTTTTTGTAAAAATCGCAATTTCGCTCCCAAGATTCCAAATGCACATTCAATGCATTTTCTTGCTGTCGAAAGTCTTTCGTTAAACATTTCAGTTCGTGCATTTAAATCTTTCCGTGGGTATGGTCTTAACAAATTCGTTTTTAATGGATAAGCTTCATCACCTATTAAAAAATATGGTATCAGAATATTTGATTCTGGAAGTGCTTGAGGAGGAGGTACATTAAATTTTTCGGTTTCAAGCAAAGTAAATAATTTAGATCCCGCAAAAGTTCCTCCATCGCTTTGTTTTCCCCTCCTCCAACCTGTATTGTGATAAACTTTTTGTCAGCATCAGCTATAGCTTGCAATACAATAGAGAAATACGGCATATAGTTGAAATAATGCGATCCAGAGCTTGCGGAACATTTAATTTGACAATGCTAGCCATCAATACTTCCAAAATAATTAGGAAACTTCCAACGACTATAATAATCGCTGATCACTTTTTATACTCGTTACCGAAGGTAAAAAGTATATTGGTTTTGTGCAATGTCCGTCATGGTGTCCGTGCGTCCGTCCGTCCTTCCGTCTGTATGGTTGCAAATTTTTTCCACACCCTTCAAGCTAGAGACTTGAAACTTTCCAATTCTCTTTATCTATGGGATAGTAAATTTAAGTATCAACATTGGGGTTCTACAATAACTAGGAGGCTGGCAAATCGATAAATTCGATAACTCAAAACCGATAAATCCACATATTTCGCAAATCCTTACAGCTAGAACTACCAAATTTGGTAAGAAGATATCTACTAGCAATCCACAAAAAACTGCATCAACCAATTTGGATCCACGCCATCCCATTCCGCCCCCAGCCACCCCGCATTTTAAAGTCAAAAAAGCCTATATCTCCCACTGTTTTTGAGCTATAGCCACAAAATTCGGTGCCAAGAGAGGTGATGATGACCCCCAAAAACTGCATCAAAAGTTTGGATGCCATGCCAATCAATACTGCACCAATGACTGACCAACCAGCGGGATCGAAAAGCTTCGCAATCTGCGAGAGAACTTCTCGTTTCGAAATAAGTGATTTTGTCGGAAACTGGGAATGTGAAAAGAAGAACTTATCAGAGTCTGCTTTCATTCGAATACCGAGAGTTTTTGCAGCACTGGCTTCTTCTATCTCGAGGAAGTCGGATCTAAGGCGGTGCTGCTCTGGGATGACTTTGAGCAAGTCCTTTTTATTGGAAGTCCACTTTCTTAGTGGAAACCCTGTGGATTCAAGTGCATTAGAAAGTTCGGATATGCATTGCACTGCACAACTCTTAGAGTGAGCGCCTGCTAACACATCATCAACATACATATAATTGGATATAATGTCACTTGCTAGGGGGTAGCGACACTGAACATCTCTAGCTAGCTGCTGCAGTACTCTGATCGCTAGGAATGGGGCACAGTTCACTCCAAAGGTGACTGTTTTCAGCTCGAAATCTCGGAGCTCATTGTCCTTTGTTCGGAACAGGATTCTTTGGTATGGAGTGTGTTTGGGATCCACCAGGATTTGTCTATACATTTTGGTAATGTCTGCGTTAAACACATACTCAAAGAATCGCCATTTCAGGATCTGCATGGCCAGATCGGATTGGAGAACGGGTCCTGGATGTAGGACGTCGTTGAGACTTTTGCCGTTAGTAGACTGACTGGAGGCGTTAAACACAACGCGAAGCTTAGTGGTGGTGCTGTCTGGCTTATAGACAGCATGATGTGGAAGGCAGAAATTGCCTGAGGCGTTCGTAGGTCCGAATACTTTTGAAGGACCTTATCGTACTGCTCTTTGAGGGAGGCGTTCTTGTTTGAACGATTCTTCCTTCGCAAGAAGGAGCTGAGCCAGTGCGATAGATCTTGAATGACCTAAGTCGATGGATTCAGGATTCTTAAAAGGCAGGGTGACAACATATCTACCACTTTCGTTTCTGGCGATTGTCTGCTGAAACAACTTCTCACAAGCTGCATCGAACCCTTTAAACAGCTTAACCAAAATTTCGTGAGAAGTTTCTCTAACCTTACTTCCTGGCCGTGCGAAAATCGAGTGGAGAAAGACGAAATGACTTTAGCGCCAGTGTTGGAAATAGGACCCGTGATGGTCCAGCCAAAGATCGTTTCCTGACCTAAAAGGGTACCACAGATATTGGTATAGGACCCCTTAAGGAGTATAGAAGGAAGGATATCAGCTTCCAGTAGTACATCTATCTGGGAACTCTTATAGAAGTTGGGATCTGCCAGTTGAAGATCAGGAAGACCTTCCAAAGAACTTTGTGGAATTGTGTAGGAGGGCAGATTTCCTGCCAACTTTGGAAGTACGTAGGCCGAAGTTTCAATCTGAATTCTTGGCTTAATTGGAGAACCAATATGGAAATGGCATAAACGTTGAGGTTGAGCTGAAACAGCTCCATTGAGCCCCGAAACTTGAGCGTCAACGGACTGATACTGGGGTCGTAACAATTTGAACAGCCGTTCAGAAATGAAGGTTGCTTCTGAACCAGAGTCTACCAATGCACGAGCTGTATATTTTGTTCCCAAAGAACATACTTGGATTATAGCCGTGCCAAGGAGAACGCTATGTGTGCTTGCCGAGAAGTAATTTTTGACCGTCGTTTGTGGGTGAGAAGTGGACTGTAAATTGACTAGAGTGTCCAAAACTGTTCCAGAACCACCTGTTTGGCAATTCGTCGGACGATGAAGGAGAGTGTTATGACGCCCCTTGCAAGTATGGCAATTATGCGCACTAGTGTAATCTTTGAGGTGGTGACCCCTGGCGAAGCAATTTAGACACAGCTTGTGCTGCTTTATCGTGTCGGATCGCTCTTGAAGAGACATTTGTACACATACGGATTGGATGGTTTTCTTTGGCACAAAGTTTGCAAGTCTGAATCTGGGCAGTGACCTTGGCTTCAAAGGAGTTCACTCTTTTGGAAAGGGGTTCTTTTCTGGTACCCTTAACCGCCAACTGAGGAGCTACCTGGGGCCTTACATCTTCGATTGCCTCTAAAGTTCTATACTGCTCTAACAGGAAATTATTTAGCTTAACCCAAGTCGGAATATCTGATGTGCTATGGAGAGACTGTTCCCACAGCGATAGTGTGAGTTTCGGAAGCTTTGACGAACACATGAAGACGAGGAGACAATCCTAATTCTCAGTGGAGATATCGGATAGTTCTTAAGCCGATAGGCACCCTTGGATGGTGCTCTGTAATTCTTTTACTGCGGCTGCAGACTCTTGAGAAATTAGCTGTACGTGAAAAGAATTCGGAGCTGACTGTTGAATAACAGTCTTTTGTTCTCGAACCTGTTCACGAGTGCTTGCCAAGCTGATGCAAAGCCATCATTCGTGAGTGGAGATTTTGACACGATGGCTTTAGCTTCACCACTAGATTTTGCATTTGAGTGGAACAGCTTTTCGACTGGGACTAGACTTGGGTTGTTGATGTACACCGCTGTGAAAATGTCCCGGAACGTGGGCCATTTCAAATAGCGCTCCTGAACAGCGCTCGAACTCTTGTTCAACCTTGTTCCACAAAGTCCGAATCTGCTCTTGGCGGACCTTGAGAGTGTGCAGTGACACATCAGAATTGGTCGCGAATTTTGACTCAAATTTACTCAGTCTGTCGGACACCGAAATAAAAGTTGTCAGCGTAAACATGCTGTGCATTTTAAGTTTTTGACCGACGGATCTGGTAATATGCGGGACGACTGTGTCTGGACACTTTTCAGAGGTGGATGCTCGGGGATCAATTTGTTCCTTGCTCACTGGTTTACTAGACCCAACGAAATTGCTTGGCTCGGAATTTGATCTTCTGTGGAGCCCGACCGGAACAGCAAGGAGGTTATTTTTGTCCTTGGCTTCGTCAATGGGCATGCTAGGATCTTAAGCAGTCAGAAATAAATAACTATTTATTTTGAGGCCGATATACACATATGCCAATAAAAACAGAACAGTGCGGATCGGCGCACAAATGCGAATTAGGAATTTCTTATTAAATAAAAAAATTAAAAAAAAACACGATTTATTTAATAACCTCAAATCGATAACAATAAATCACGAGCATATAAAAAATATGAACGTCTGATGCGGAACAGAATTGCGATGCTAAACGGTGAAACCGTTTAGTATTTGTCGATATCGATCTCGCCGATAGTTTGTATTAGCATACGAATGTTAATACAAAGAACTTGCAATGCTTTGTAATAAATTATAAATAAATGAAGCATGTAGTATTTAATTGTTTAAATTAGTTGTAATTGTGTTTGTGATCGGCCGCCTTATTGAAAATGTATTTATTTATTTATCTCTTTGTGTTGTAGGCGGCCAGATATTATTGTGTTATATTTTGTTGTTATCATTTATGTGCATGTGCAAGTCCAGTGTATTGATAATGGAATATGGAATAATAATAATAATAGTATGTAATAATGTAAATATTTTTTTTTTTTTAAAGTTCAATAATATTTATGGAGTACATGATATGCCCCAATTTCGGAAAGGGTATTTAAAAAAAAAAAAATAATAATAATAATAACAATAATAAAAAAAATTATGTGACAAGTTTAATGGAAAAGATATATACCCCACTTGTTTGGAAAAAGATATAAAAACCACTTGTTTGGAAAAGATAGGGTATCACAAACTTTTGGCGGCATTTTTGCCACGATGGAAAAAATATTATAAAGGAGAAAAGAAAAAAAAAATTATATAAAAAAAAGTATATACCCCACTTGTTGGAAAAAAGATAGGGTGTCACAAACCGTTGGTTACTGACATCTGTTGCTTGAGCAGCCAACGATAACGGCTTGGAGTCAGTGACCAACGTATGTATGTATGTGCGTTTGCCGGCATTTGCTTGTAAATATGTAAGTACGTTCACTTTTCAATGCATATGCAAATGCAATTATGCCGGCTGAGTTTTTGACGCGATGGAAAAAAAATTATATATGGATATTATTTTTGCACTTGCCTTTTTATGTGGGCGTAAATGAGTTGAACGGAGTGTTCTCACAGTAAGCACCAGTTAGATAAGTATATTTTGCGGAGGAGTTGCCACTTGGCAAAATGCAAAAAAATATATGGAAAAAATTTGACTTATCTGTGGTCTCTGATCGGAAAATTCCAACGATGCTTGTGGTCTATTTTTAGAACGATCCGGCTTGAAGGACCTATGAATCTGTAGTAGGCTGGGTTTCCGGGTTGTGTTGGTGGCTTCAAAAATGACTCCGTTGCCGCTTATGTATAGGTGAAAAAAGTAAAGTTCCAAGGGCAGAAAAAATACGTCGTTTTATGTTCACTTATATTTTCACACTAAATATACATGTTGCTAAAGTTAACTAGCCTAGCTTACATGTTACATGTTGCTGACATAAGGTGGATTTACGACAGCGACCGGCAAAGTTAGCGTTTCCTATAGCTGGCTATAGGGCAGCAATTTTTTCGTTTTACGCTGTACGCTATAAAAAAACTAATACAAGCGCACGCTGTTCGGCTTTCGGCAGTTGTGTTGCTCCCACTTCGGCAAAGCAAATCAAGTCAGTTGCGATTCAGCATTCACTAAGGCAAGACCTCGCTGCGCAATTTTTCTAAATGCCAAATATTAAACACTGCAAAAAAACTAAAAAATGAATGAATTTTTTTTTCAATGAAAATATGGATGGCGAGTCCCAATGTTTAATTTGCCACCAAGTTTTAGATTGTAACAATATATATTTTTTTAAAAGGCATTTTCAAAACAAGCACAGCAATTATGAATTGCTTGAAAAAAAATGATTTGATTTGCCAACTTATTCATTTTTCTCAGTGCACTGTTTTCTTCGTGCGCGAACACAGTTTTCAATACAAGCAAAGAGCAATAAAAGTATAGTTGTGTGAGTTTGCCAGTCGCTGATTTACGATGTCTGCAGAGAGAGGGTAAGAGAGCGGTAACTCCTTATTCACTGCCTACTTTTAGGCATGAACAAGCATTAGAAACCTTAAATTAACTAAAATAATTTTTGAATCGAAATGTTACATCGCGATATCAGTACTTAACACCACAAAGGTGGTTAATTCATGTACAAATTTTTAGTATAAGCTACTGTTAATTGTTATTAAACTTTTTGCTTGGGGCACACGGGTACGCACTAGTAGCAGCATTGCGTGATAACTCTTCTTTGTTTATAGTTAATAGATTCTTTGAATATATGCGAGAGAAATATTATGTTCAAATACTTGGAATATATATATAATTTTAAATTCATTTTTTAAAACTTACCGATGAAGAAAATCCAATACCTATGCCGCGACTCGAACCTGGGACCTTACAATTACCACGCGGATGCCATAGCCATTACGCTGTTACTGACTATGTCTTACAGGCAGTTAATTTTAATACATAGTGATAATAGATATTCTATTTTTTTCTCTTCTATTTTTTGCACACGCTCTCTCGAAAAATAAGAGCGCCTCTCTCTCTCTCTCTCTCTCTCTGTTAAGCGTAATTCTAGAGCGATTCGTACTGATTTCTAAAATTTTAATTATCAAATTAAATGTGCTCGTTTTAAATATGTTTTTTAATAGGGCAAATTATTAAATTTAAAATTTTTCATTTGAAGTTCGAGTAGTTAAAATGGAACACTTTGCTTCAAAAATTAAAAAGCCTTTAAACAATATTTTTCAATTTAAAATCTAAAATTTAATTTTTGCATTTTATAATTTTTCTGATTCCTTCAAATTAAAAATAGTAAATTACGCTTTATAAAAGTTTGAACTTAAACTCTAAATCGATTCGTACTGATTTCTAAAATTGAAACAATAGATTTAAATGTGGTAGTTTTAGATATATATTTTAAAAGCGCACATTCTTAAATTTAAAATTTTCATTTTAGGTTTAAGAAGTAATTAATTTATTTTTATTTTTTCTATTTATTTGTTTATTGTCAACTATGATCAGCTGACATAAAATCCAAATTAATTAAAATTAGAATAAAATTAAAAATTGAAATTAAAATTATGTAAAATAAAATTATATATAAATCTGAAAGTAAGTTTAGATAAAAAATTTATAAAGTTAACGTTAAAGCTCTGGGAAAATTAGTGGTCCCACATTTGTTGCGTGAATTGGGAAAAACCCAATCAGACCAGCGTTAGATTAGAAATTAGTGGTTACGATTAGATAAAGCAAAAAGGATCGATCTTTTTAGTACTTGAATTGAGGACTCCAAGGATATAAGAGAATAAAGCTTCTTATAATCACAACATAAAACACGGAATGGTTCATGTACTAAATAGTTGCTCGAGCAACGATCAAGGCTAAAGGGTGAAAAATTACGAGTAGCTATAATCGGAACAGTTAATTTAATTCGACTTAAAAGAACTGATGAGTCGATTTCACCATTAAGTAGGTTAGTAATAAATAATACTCCATGCATAGTTCTAGGGTTTAACAGGGAGGGAAGATTAATCAAAAGGAGTCTACTTGAATACGGGGGTAAGTCTACTCCAGGAACCCAGTTAAAACTTCTAAGGGCAAATAGAAGAAATTTCTTCTGCACATATTCAATTCTATCCTGGTGAATCGTGTATTGTGGGGACCACACACAATATCCATACTCCAGGATGGGACGAACTAGGGATTTATAAAGCGTTTTAGTGGTGTAAGGATCGTTAAACTCTTTCGACCACCGCTTGATGAAACCAATGACATTATTTGCCTTATTGACCATCGGTGAAATATGGGAGTCAAATTTTAATTTAGGATCAAGAATAATGCCTAAATCTTTAATTTCAAGCACGCGGTCAAGTGGTGAATTATCAAGCAAGTAGTGAGCAGTATGAGGGGTACTTCTACAAAAAGTCATGACTTTACATTTTGAACAATTTAAGTTGAGTAAGTTAAAACGGCACCAGGGCGACAGGGCGCACAAATCCAACTGTAGTAAGTTACACAGAGAAGCATCATTGTAGGTGAAACATAGTTTTACATCATCAGCAAACATATATACAAAAGAGTTAGTAAGAACAGCTGGAAGATCGTTAATAAACAAATTAAATAGCAAAGGTCCAAGGTGACTACCCTGGGGAACACCAGAGCTTACTAAAATAGGTTTGGATACAGACGATATAAAAACTACTTTTTGTGTTCGACCACACAAGTACTCCGAAAGCCACAACAAAAGTTTTGATATAAATCCAATAATATTCAATTTTTGAAGCAACAGAGAATGACTTACAGAATCAAATGCCTTACTAAAATCGGTGTAAACAACGTCAGTTTGCATTTTTTCCTGAAACCCTTTGATAACAAGCGAAGTGAATTCAAGAAGGTTAGTGGTAGTAGATCTACGCCTAACAAAACCGTGTTGATAAGGCGATATAATTGAACTACATGTGTGTTGCAATTGAGAACAAATAATTTTTTCAAAGACTTTTGGAATGGCAGACAACTTGGATATACCCCTATAATTTTTAACGTTTGAGTTTGAAGAATTCTTATGGAGTGGAATTATAAAGGATTCCTTCCATATATTAGGAAACACAGTTGAGTCAACAGACAAGTTAAATAATTTATTTAAGGACTTACAAAGAGAATCAGCGCAGTATCTATGAATACAACCTGGCACTCCATCAGGACCAGGCAAGTAGCCAGGTTTGATAGAGTTAAATTCACACAGAAGCGTGGACTCAGTAATTACTGGGACATATATGCAATTTGACGTTTGAACTTGAAAATGATAGGAATTAATGCAAGTATATAAACTTGTTGAGTATACTGATTGAAAATACTCAGCAAATATATCGGCTACTGCCTGATCAGAACTTGCCTTTGTATTATCAAGGTATACTGAGGATGGCAAGCAAGAAGACTTACGTTTAGAGTTAAAAAATTTATAAAACTGTTTAGGGTCACGTGAAAAGTTTAGTCGACAACGATTAAGATAATTATTATAACAAGATGTGTTAACAGAATGAAAACTAGATTTTGCTACTAAATACGAAGATAAATCTAAAGTCGTTCCCGATTTTTAAATTTTTAATATGATCTTGTCTTCGCGTTTTTCAATTTCGATAGTTCCCTCGTAAACCAAGGTGGTTTATTATCACTTGAAGAACAAGTGAGGGGAACACAAATATCCAAAAGCGCATTTAAGGTCCTATAAAATATGGCAATGGCAGTTTCTATATCTCTACAGGAATAAAGGCGAGACCAATTAGTATGTTGAAGAAGATAATTTAATTTATTAAAGTTAGTTTTACGGAAGCAACGGGTTTTTAAAGTATTATTAGATATTGAACTAGGGTTAAGAATTTCGATGGATAGTTCTAAGGTAGGATGGTAGGTATCTTCCGGAAGCACTAGAGGGGGTATTCTACTAGCATTACTAAAATCTGAGTCCGAAACGAATATCAAGTCCAACATTCTACCACTACAGTTATGCACCCTGTTTACTTGCGATAGGCCTAACTCCAGTAGGCCATCGATAAAATCATCAGAGTTGACTGGTAATACCGCCGAAGATGTGTCATTCACAGACCATACAACATGTGGCAGATTAAAATCTCCAACCACTATCAGATTATCCATATCTGTCAACAATGACGAAACTAGTTGCAGGGCACTAAGATGGGATGAGTAAATGTTAGTATCACAATGAGGATAAAATATAAGAACAAGTAACATAAAGTGAATGGCCGCTGAGTAATATTTTAACACATATAAACTCTATTTCCGGAAGATCATAAGAATGAATCTGTTCAGAGGAAATACAAGAGTCAACAGCAATGAGAACACCACCCTCCTTCCAGGAAGTGCGATCGCATCTATACAAATTATATTTGGAGGGAAAAACGGAATAATCAGAAATATTGGGTTTTAGCCAGGTTTCAGTAAGTGCAACTATTTGTGAATCAAAAGATAGGCTGTTTACATATAATTTGGCAAGTTTAGTGTTAAGGCCTCTAACATTTTGGTAGGCCAAGCTATATAGTTTTTTGCCGACGACGTGAAGGCCACAGGGTGGCTAACAGGCTGTGCACTAGTAATCCTAATACCATTTTTATTAAAATTATCATTACGCCTATTCACACACTCCTTCACAACGAGCTGTTTCGGCCAAAACTTTTCAGAACAAATCGTCGTGAAAAGTTCGGGCGGAACACTCAACTGAAAAGAAGATATGCTTCGGGCGTGTTTGAATTTATATTTTTCCACCCTAACATGTGGGGACTCGATATAACTTTTAATGTAGGCACTAACATCATCCGATGAAATATCGGATGCTTGCCTAGACACGAAGATAAACTTATTGATAGGCACAACAACTAAAGGCTTGGGAGCGCCGGCTGTACCTACAGTAGGATTACTAGGCACACAAGCTGTCGAATCGGAGGGCACTAGTAAAGGATTGTTAGCTGTGGTTAAGTTTTTAAAAGGATTTCTAGCTGGCGAGTTAAAAACCATTAATGGGCCAGCAATAGGACCCGTTGTGGGATTATTGCTTGGCACCAGTAGTGGCTTGGTTGGCAAGACAGGTAGGACACTAGGTGGAAAAGGATCCGAAGGTTTTTGCGCTTCGGAGATTCCGTCATAATCTTGCCGTTTTTAAAATTCGCCTCAAGCTCTTTGAAAGCCGTATGCAGATTATTAAACGCTTTGTTCATAGCTACAAAGCTTAGGTGAGTCTGCCTTATGAATTGAGCAGTTTCCTTCTCAACCTCATTGCAGGACTCACAATACCATTTTAGGCCAGAGTCAGCAACTAAGCAGTCCCTTATTTTGGCAGCATGTGGATCGCGTTGTCACACAATCTACATAAAATAAAGTCTTGGTTGGTTGTACCAACCGTTTTACAATTCTTGCTGCAGCAGGTAAACATATTGTAAAGTAGTGATTTTGGCCGGGGTATGAAACTCAGTCCGGCCAAGGTTCCACGTTACAAGAAATATTTAAATTCGCCGAAACGTACTCGCGAGTTGGAGGCAAGCTAGTTCGCCTTTACCCCGGGGTTAAGTTTTCGCGACGGCCGGCGATCAGGGAGGCGTACGGGACAAGCCACAGTACAAGTAAAGCCGATAGCACAGGTTATGTTCCCTCAAAAGTTGAGGTCGCGCGGATGCCAAAGCTCCGTTACCAAACTGACCGAATGATAAGGGAAGCGTGCGGGGCGAGCCACAGCACGCGTGCCGCTGATCATTCAGATTCTATCCAAAAATAATTCCAAAAACGCCCCTAGCCATGTGCCGACCGCGTGCACACATGCATGTATATGTATATAGCCGCGCGCGTATGCGTTCAACGTTCAGCGCCTCTGGGGGCGAAAGTGAAAACACGAGGATTTGGAATAATCTTAACTTTTATTGGATAACTCACTCTACTCGGTTCCACTTATGGTTTGTCCTCAAGACCTTAGGGGGGGAATTGCGTCCACGCCACTATAATTCTAATCTGGGGAAATATCTCTATCACTTAATTCGTCTTCGCTTATTACGTTCTTTTGTATGCACAACACATTCGCTCCTACTTCTCGATTGATTTCATCGTTTCGCGCTCGGCCTGAGCATGCCCTTTTTCGCCTTTGTGGGTCGCGACATCTCGATCGTGGGTCGCGACATTTGGATCGTGTGAGTGCGCACACGACCTCCGCTCTTCTTGCGCTTCTCTCTTGAGTTATCTTATGCTATGCTTATTCTATGCCCTTCACCATACCATACTTATGTTAAACTTAAGGTCTGTTAACTTTGACATTGCATTTCTTCCATTAAAATTTACTTCATAGTATTTCGCATTTGTCTTAATATCTTAATGATTGAAATAATAATAATAAAAGTGTGTAATGATACAAAATAATAAAACTGCTGTTTCCATAAATATATTGTGGGGAGGCCGGCATTTGGCCTACCTCACACCCCCCCCTTTCTTCGTGATCGTGACCATGCCTTTCTGGTGTTTGGTCACGGTGAACTGGTCCGTCCCCACTAAAACTGTGAATCGATCACGCCGTCCTCTGCTCCCTCGCCTCTTTAACTGCTCCTCGATGGACTTTATCGCGTTCGTCGTCAATATCGATTCGTTTGGGTGTACTGTCCACAAACTAGGGATGTTCCAAGGGTCGACGCCCGTTGCCTGTGCTTTTGCTTCTTGGCTGTTGAGCGGGTGTCTTCTACAACCAATCCTACCTCGAGGCCTTCTAACCAACCTTCTATCCCTTCAAATTCTACCATCGGCTCCAACGCACTTGAACTGTTTTGTTGTGCCTCCTCAGGTTCCTTTTGGCTAATCTTCAACGGCGGTGGTTGTGTCTGCGGCGCCTCCTGTGTCAGTCCGTCCTCAGCGCTTGCTTCTTCCAAGGCTGGGAAAGTCGGTGGTGAAGCCGGTTCCTCTACCCACGGCTGTGAAGCCCTTGCGTGTGGCATCTCGACTACTATTGTGGTCACCTTTATTACCTTAAAGATGCAAGCGCCGTCCACGACCGCCCTCGACACCTCCGTGAGTCCAAACACCGTGTGTTTGAATTTGGGGGGTGACGACTCCCAGGTGTGTCGGTAGCGCGGGTGGTCCCGCCTTGGGTCTCGCAACCGATTGTGCGCTTCTTGTCGCTCTTTGACCTCTTCGAAGTCGTCGCTTCCATCATCGTTTTCGATCCGAAACTCCGCGTTGTGCTCGCTCTTCTGCGAGCTGGCTTCCTTCTCCTCGTCGCCATCGGAGTCGCTTCTGACGCTCTCCTCGGGGGTAGTGTCCTCCTCATCGTCACAACTCTGACCCCTTGCTTCGCTCTCCTCGGGGTAAGTGTCTTCCTCATCGTCACTCTCGGCATCGGGGAGTTCCACACGAACTTCCGGATCCTCTTCGTGGGCACCGTCCTCGTGTTCCCTTGCTATGGTATCTACCGACTCGTCGTCGCTGCTAATGACTATTGTGTCGTCCATATTTCATCAACTATTGAGAAAGATTGGAAATAAATTATTATGATTCTGTTTGAGCGGTGTGTTGTTGTGCGAAAAAGGAAAAAAAAAACCCCCCGTTCGCGGATTTTATTCGTGGTTCCTTTGAAGTGGCAAGTGGCTCTCGCTTGTCCACGCTTCCTGCCGGCGGCTTGTGTCGAGATTCTCTTTTTCACGTTGGAACGGTTTCAATTGCGATATGCTGGCGATCCGGCCCTTCCGCTCTCCTTCCTTTGTTAGGCGTACCACGTTTGGCGATGTAAATTTCTTAACGAGGAATGGTCCATCGTATTTTGGGGCTAATTTCGCTGCGAATCCAACATTCGCTTTGGATAGCTGGTGTGTTCGCCGAAGGACCCACTCGTTAATTCTGGGGCGCCATTCTCTTCGCCTAAGATTGTAGTTTCTTCCTTGATCTGCTGATGCTCGTTGTTGGTTGCTCTGCGCTATTTTAAACACCTCTTACAGCTTTCTCTCCCGGCGTTTGCGGAATGCTTCCTGTACCTGGTGTCTTTTCATCGAATAGAGTTGCTGGCAGGCGTGGTTCCCTTCCTTGCATTAGGAACGCTGGGGAGAATCCTGTCGAATCTGCAATGCTCGAATTGACGGCTAACGATATTTCAGGAATCAGGTCGTCCCGCGAACATTGGCTTCCAGAAATATATTGTGCTATCATCGTCTTCACCGTTCGATTTGTTCTTTCTGTTGGATTCTCTTGTGGGCAGTACGGGAATGTATGTTCCATTTCTACGCCCAGTGAATTCAAAAATGCTTTGAAGTTTCGACTCGTGAATTGCACCCCGTTGTCGCATACGAATCTCTTTGGTACTCCAAACCGGCATAGGATTCGTTCCCGGAAGGCTTTCTGCAGCGTTGCTGCCGTCGTTCGTCTTAAAGGGACTAGTTCCACCCATTCGGTAAATGTATCATGGAATACCTACAACACCGTGTTGCCCTGCTTTGAACGCGGTAAGGGGCCCACAAAGTCCGCGCACAGGATGGCCATCGGCTCTGACACGTGGCGGGTCAGCATATGTCCTGCTGGCTTCCTTTGCTCTGTCTTGAACATCTGGCATTTTCCACAACACTTGACGTATTTGGCTGCGTCTCGGAACATTCCCGGCCAGTAGTAGCGCTGTGACAACCTCATGATTGTTTTGCGGATCCCTTGGTGTCCTGCCGTCGGCGCGTCGTGGCATTCCTGTAGCTCTCGTTTTCTTTGCTCCTCGCCGACGCAGAGCTTCCATGGGATGTAGTCCTCATCGTCTGCTCGGTTGCCTAGGTGGCGATTCAACTGCCCGTGCTCCTCGACGTAATCTGCGTATTTGGTCGGTTGTTTGGCAATTTTCTCCCTAATTCCTTGAATCCATTTCCCGGGTGACTGTTGAACAACGGCTTGTTGGAGTTCTCTAACGGGTCTCACGATAATGCGTCTGCCACCACGTTGAGTCTCCATTTCCTGTATCGCACGTCGAATTGATTTGTTGGAGCTCCAACGCCCAACGTGCAATCCTTCCCGACGGGCTTTCTATGGAATTTAACCACTTCAAAGCCATGTGATTCGTGACAACATCGAAGCGATATCCCTCCAGATAGCACCTTAGCTTCCGGATCGACCACACTATTGCCAGGCACTCCTTTTCTGTTGCCGAGTAGTTCTCTTCCGCCTTGTTTAACTTTCGGCTCGCGTAAGCTATCACCCTCTACTGCTGGTCGACAGTTTGGGCCAGCACTGCTCCGAGGCCATAATCGCTTGCATCCGTCTGTAGGGTGAACCTTTCTGAAAAATCTGGACATGCCAAGACAGGGGTGGACGATAGGGGAAGATAGTGTTTGAGACTGTCCAATGCCACCTGCTGCTATGCGCTCCACGGGCTTTCGGGCTTTCTTTAACAAGTCTGTCATCGGCCGTACTACATTTGTAAAATTGGGCACGAACCGTCGGTACCAAGACGCCATCCTTAGGCAACGTCTGAGCTCCTTGATGTTCTTCGGGGATTTCAGCTTGCTGATCGCGTCCACCTTCGATAGATCCGTCTGGATTCCCTTCTCACTCACTAGGTGTCCCAGGTACACTAGCTGCCTCTGGAAGAACGAACACTTTTTCCTGCTCAGCATCAGATTCGCTGCCCTCAGCCGGCGGAAAACCTCCCTCAGGTTTGCCCTGTGCTGTTCCTTCGTAGCGCTTATCATGATGATGTCGTCTAGATAGGCGAAAGCGTGCGGCTCCATCTCTGGTCCGATCACGGTGTCCAAGGCTCTCTGAAAAGTTGCACCAGCCGAGTGCAATCCAAACGGCATCACTTTCCAGTGGAACAATCCTCGGCCGGGTACCGTGAATGCCGTGCACTCCCGACTGTCCGCCGCCATGGGGATTTGCCAATATCCGTGTTTCAGGTCCAGCGTTGATATATAGCGTGCGTGCCTCAGTCTTTCCAGGATATGATTGATACGGGGCAATGGGTACGCGTCTGGTATAGAGTGCGCGTTGAGCTGCCTATAGTCCACGCACATCCTCCATTCGTTCGTTTTCTTCCGTACGAGTACGATCGGGGTGCTGTGCGGGCTCCGAGACGGTTCAATGGCTCCTGCCTCTATCAGCTCGTCTATTTGCTTGTCGATCACGCGCTGCATCGCAGGGTTCTTAGGATAATACCTCTGCTTTATTGGCTTGTTGTCCTTCATGACGATCCAGTGTTCGGCTACATTGGACACACCCTGTAGTCCCTCAAAGAGTCGTAGCTCCGATTTTAAAAACTCCTGCATGACCGGCTCCAAGTCCGCTGGACATTCTAGCTTTTCTTCGGTGTCCCCTTCTGACCTCGAGTCTGATTTGGGGTCTCCTATCTGACATGCTTCCATTTCCGCATTTTCCAGTTGGCCCCATGATGGCTCCTTGACGTCTGTGACTGCGTCTTCACATGCCCCTCGCTGGGCTACCACGGCGTTCTTAACGTGGGATGTCCCCGGGACATTGCCTCGCTGTGCGCTTCCTGAGCCACATGCTGTACGTTTTTCCTCTCCCGCCGGGTCCGCCTCGTCTTCATCTGACTCCTCGTTCGGCGCTTCGGCGCTCTGCAACATCAACGTTGCTCTACCGCACTTCATAGTCGTCCCCATCTTACATAGAAAGTTCATCCCCACGATTAAACTATCTAGCATGGATGGCATGACGAGCAGATCTAACGCTATCTCCCTGTCAATAAGGCTCACCTTTGTTCGTAACACCTTGTTTATTGATATCGTCGAACCATCCGCGAGGTGTGCGTTCGCCGTCGCTGACAACACTTCCCCTTTTGACTCTATCCTATCGAAAAACTCCTCGCTCACAAAAGTCTTCGTTGCCCCGGTGTCAACCGTCGCCTTCGCCAGTAGGTCCCCGACCCTTACCGTGGCGACTATGCGATTCCTCTCGACTTTAAGAAGGTAATCTAACTCCGGGACTGAATCGCGTCGACGCCCATCCGATCAAGCCCCGGATGACGCTCGTTTCCCGCCTTTTTCGCACAACATGCTTCACTACTCAAGCCCCGATTGCCACACTGCCTGCAAAACAGCACTCTGAGATTCGGGCATTCCCTGGCAAAGTGCCCCCCTTGCGAGCAGTTATAGCATACCCTGCCGACTTCGTGTGGCCTACGCTGTTCGTGTCCTTTATTGGTTCGGGGAGCATTGGGTTCGTTCCTCGCCAACGGCGGCTGGGTTGGCGGGCTCCGAAATGGATTAGTTTGCCTGGCGGGAGAGTCCAAACCTGCTAACCGACTTGGGTATCCTGGCCCCCTCGACTGACTGTACCCCGTCTCCCGTTGTACGGGCCTCTTATATTTTCGTACTCTGCGGCTGCTTGAGTCAGTTCTGCTAGCGTCCAAAAGTCCTTTCTATGGATATACAATCGGTACTCCCGCGCCAGATTGTCGTATACCTGATAATCTGATCTTCCAGTCGCTTGAAATACTGCGGGGGTAAAAAGAAATCGAAAAATTCTCTCTTGAAAGTATCCCAGGTTGCGTCACTAAGCTCACTTGTTGAGAACCAGCACGATATACGATCTAATTCTATGTCATAAGTCCTCGCTCGTTCTTCTAAGGAATCTATGAACACGAGCGGGTCCATATACCCATCGAACCTGATTCCCCACTTCCTAATTTGCTCCGGGACGACCACGCAATGCTTATAGTTTTCCAATCCCCGGTAACCGATGCCCACATCTGGTTTGTAGTCCACCTGCCTCACCTGGGTACTATTCACAGGCGGGGTTGTGATTTGCGCTACGTGCACCCCAGGGGAGATTGCTATTTTAGCATCCTGCTCTTTTGGCGGCAACTGCTGTGCCTGGCTGAACGGTGGAAATAGTGACCCCGATATCGTCAACAGGTCGGACTCCGATTTCCGCTGCTGCAACCGCCAGGTGGAAAGGCTATTCGCACCGGGTGATTCGCAGGTTTTCGTGAACTGGGACTCCCATTCTATCAGACGGGTCCCAGTCCCCAAGTCATGAAAGCCCTCTTTAATAAACGTACATACCCGTTTTCGAAGTTCTCTACCTTTCCAATTTTTTCTAGGCTGAGTTCCTGTGCGATCATCTCAAGTTCTTCCTTGCGGCAGTGGTACACTCATCTTACGCCTACGATTGGGTTGCCACAGCCCTCCGGTGACGCATTGCTAGGCTCGCTCATTGTTTAGTTGAAATTTTACTGTTTGTTTTGTATAACTGGAATCCAGCGTTGAGTTTTAATTTTATTTCACTTTATTACGAATTTCTGTTTGCAACTTTTTCTTCTCTCCCTTTTTTTTTTTATTTTGCTTTATTAAATTTATTTTTGTTAAATTTTGTTAAATTATGTTTCGCTTAAAAATATTTCTCAAAATTATTTACAATTTTTTTTCGAAAAATTTTTTATTATTTTCCATTAATTATTTATTATTATTTTTCAAAAATTATTTAAAATATTTCCCAGAAATTATTTAGTATTATTTCACAAAAATGATTTATTATTTCCATAAATTATTTATTATTATTTTTCAAAAATTATTTATTATTGTTTCATAAAATCGTTTTATTAAGTTTTGTGGTAGACAAATATATATGTAAATATTAAAACACAACAGCTTCGTTACGCACGTCTATTTTATTTCACAGCTTGATCAAGACTGATAAAGTCTGCGTTAACGGGACTTGCACTAATACCAGTGCATGTAGGATAGGAAACCATAAAGTAACTTACAATAAGGGATCATGTATTAGTCTGTAATGCTGACGTTAATGTTAATGTTAACATCAATGTTAATATTAACATTCACGTTAATGCTAATGCTAGGTTATGCCTGCTATATGTGTATCTTTCCGACTACAACTCGGCCATTATGCGATTTAGATCCCCTGATCTTAGGTTTTTTACAATCGTTTTATACTTATAGATACAAGTATAATTATCGCCTAAATTACAAACTTATTATTAATATATGTACAATTTTTTATTAAAATTCATCATTTTATATCATTTTACTCTTGGTTGCTTCCCAATATCGCATGTTTTGAGCACTCCAGATACCCCTGTATGGGTTTCTCGAAACTTGAAATCCTTCAACGTCTTTTAAAAGGTATCTGTCGTTTCGTAACACTTTTTCAATAACATATGGACCTTTATTTCTAGGAATCAATTTTCTAGCTGCCCCAAATGTGCTGTCGAAGTTTTTTACCATTACGTAGTCTCCTTTTTCGTAAACTTTGGCTTTCCGTTTCATTTTGTTAAAATATAATTCATTTTTCGATTGTGCTTGTAATTGGTTCTCTTCTGCTTTTTTTCTTAATTCACTTAAATTTCTAGTATTTTCTGTATTCAGTATGTCTTCTAATTTTTCTCTCAAATCATCGATGACTTCGCCCTTTTGCTCTACGCCAAAAAGTAGTTTACTTGGAGTCTGCTTGACACTCCGATGTAATGTGTTGTTAAATGAATATTCGATGTGTTCTATAACTGTATCCCAATGTTTCCCATTTTCCGCTTCTGTGAGCTTTGCTATCATTGGACCAAAATTTCTGTTTATTCGCTCTACCTGTCCGTTGGCCTGTGGACATCCTGTTGCAAGTTTTATATGTTTTATGTTGGAATCTGACATCGTAATCTTTGGATGTGAAACAACTGCCTCTGTCTGACACTATGCATTTGGGTCGGCTGTATGCCCTAACCTTTGTGAACCTTGTTGTATATAATCGAACAAACTTGGTGAAACCATCAACAGTTAAATATATATGTTTATTTGCCCTTCCTGCAGCTACCGGTCCATAATGGTCTATATGTATTAATTCGAACGGTTTACTTCCTTTAGGAATGCTGTTTAAAACTCCTTCTCCTTTGCCAGTTGTTGGGGAAAATGCAACACATTTTAAACAATTCGCTATATGATTTAAACACTTTTCTTTTAAATTTGCCATCCGATAACTTTTTGATATACTATCTATCATTTTGTCCCTGCCTAGATGCCTCAACTCATTGTGATATTTGTGTAACACATGGTTTTCCATGTCTTCTGGTACGTAAAAAAGTAATCTGTTGTCATCTGTTTTTCTATAAACAACTCCGATTCTCATTTCGAATAATTTGTGTTCATTTTTCTCCAACAACCTTTTAATCTTTTGAATCTTAATGTCTTTTCCTTGGCAAATGATTAAATTATCCTCAAAACTGTTTGAGTCTATGATTAAAATATTTGTACACCTACTTAATGCGTCGACATGCTGCATTTTGTTTCCTGATCTGTGCACTAGCTCATAGTCATAATTTTGTAATTCTTTAGCCCATCTAGCTATTCTCGTATTTAATTCTACTTTGTTCAATGTAAGAGTAAGCGAGTTGCAATCTGTAATAATTTTAAATATTTTTCCTTGCAAATAAATTCTTAATCTACGAAGTGCATAAATTATTGCTAAAGTCTCTAACTCAAAACTGTGGTATTTTAATTCTGTCTCTGTTGTTCGTTTTGAGAAATAAAAGATTGGATGTGATTTTCCATCTTTTTTCTTTTGCATCAACACAGCACCAACACCAAATGAACTTGCATCGCAATGCAATTCAATTTCGTCCTTATAATTATAAATAGCTAATACTGGCGATTGTATTAATTTTTCTTTAAGCGAAAGAAAACACTCTAATTCTTTTTCGTTAAACTCGAATTGCTTTTCTTTCTTTAAAAGTTCATATAATGGTTTTGCTTGTATTGAAAAATCTTTAATGAATCGCCTAAAGTATGAACACAAGCCTAGAAATCTTTGAACTGCTATTGTCCTATCTGGAATCGGAAAATCCTTTACCGCTTCTATACCTTTGTCGTCTGCTCTTATACCTTTGTCTGTTATGAGAAATCCTAGATATTTAATGCTCGTCTGTAAAAATTCACATTTGTCTAAACGTAATACCAGTTTATTATACTCGATACCGAAGGTAAAGAGTATATTGAGTTTGTGCAATGTCCGTCATGGTGTCCGTCCGTCTGTCCGTCTGTCCGTCTGTATGTGTCCAATTTTTTTCCACACCCTTCAAGCTAGAGACTTGAAACTTTCCAAATCTCTTTATCTATGGGATAGTAAATTAAAGTGTCAAGATGGGGGTTCTACGATAACTGGGGGGCTGGCAAATCGATAAATTCGATAACTCAAAACCGATTAATCCACATATTTCGCACATCCTTACAGTAAGAACTACTTAATTTGGTGAAAAGATAGCTACTAGCAACCCCCAAAAAACTGCATCAAAAATTTTGGAGCCACGTTCAACCATTCCGCCCCCAGCCCCCCCGAATTTTAAAGTCAAAAAAGCCTATATCTCCCACAGTTTTTGAGCTATAGCCACCAAATTTGGTGCCAAGATAGGTGATGATGACCCCTCAAAAACTGCATCAAAAGATTGGATGCCACGCCCACCAATACCGCCCTAGCCACCCCCATGTGCCCCAACGCTTCGTCAAAAACGGGAATGCGTGTATCTTCCAGAGTTGTGGAGCTAGAGCCTCCAAAGTTGGTAGGAAGATAGCTGGCAACGACCTCCAAAAATCGGCATCAAAGTTTTGGAGCCACGCCCACCCATTCCGCCCCAGCCCCCCGCATTTTGAAATCAAAAATGGCTATATCTCCCACAGTTTTTGAGCTAGAGCCACCAAATTTGGTGCCAAGATAGGTGATGATGACCCCCTAAAAACTGCATCAAAAGTTTGGATGCCACGCCCACCAATACTGCCCTAGCCGCCCCCATCCACCCCAACGCTTCGTCAAAAACGGGAATGCGTGTATCTTCCAGAGTTGTGCAGCTAGAGCCACCAAATTTGGTAGGAAGATAGCTGGCAACGACCCCCAAAAATCTGCATCAAAGTTTTGGAGCCACGCCCTCCATTTCGCCCCCCTTTCCCCACTTTTTACAATTTATGAGCTAGAGTCACCAAATTTGGTATGAAGATAGCAATTGACATTTTACAAAGATCTGCATCAAAAATTTGGATGCCACGCCCACCCATACCGCCCCCAGCCCCCCTTTCCCCATCTTTTACAAACTTCGAGCTAGAGTCACCAAATTTGGTATGAAGATAGCAATTGACATTTTACAAAGATCTGCATCAAAAATTTGGATTCCACGCCCACCCATACCGCCCCAGCCCCCCTTTCCCCACTTAGTACAAACTTCGAGCTAGAGTCACCAAATTTGGTATGAAGATAGCAATTGACATTTTACAAAGATCTACATCAAAAATTTGGATTCCACGCCCACCCATACCGCCCCCAGCCCCCCTTTCCCCATCTTTTACAAACTTCGAGCTAGAGTCACCAAATTTGGTATGAAGATAACAATTGACATTCCACAAAGATCTGCATCAAAAATTTGGATGCCACGCCCACCCAAACCGCCCCCAGCCCCCCTTTCCCCACCTTTTACAAACCTTGAGCTAGAGTCACCAAATTTGGTATGAAGATAACAATTGACATTTCAGAAAGATCTGCAACAAAAATTTTGATGCCACAACTACCCATACCGCCCCAGGCCCCCCCCCCCTTTCCACACCTTTTACAAACTTTGAGCTAGAGTCACCCAATTTGGTATGAAGATAGCCGGTGGCATCCCCATCTGCATCGGAGAATCTTTAAGGCAGCGTAAACCCCTGCCGCATCCGTACCCCTTTGCATTAAGGCCTCTTTTTACCGGTTTTAATTCTGGTATCGAGTATGCCGCAGTCGGTTGCGTTCGACTGCAACGTTTCCACTTGTTTTGAACTAATCTTGTGAAAACGTCTTTTAATACTATCAAATGCTCTGTCATGTCTTTGCTCGCTACCATGATGTCATCCATATACACAATAACCTTATCCTGTCTTATCAAATCTGCAAAAATTTTATTTACGAATCTTTGGAACACCGCTGATGCATTTTTAATGCCCATTGGCATTCTTAAAAATTCAAACTGTCCTAAAGGAGTTACGAATGATGTGTACTTTACTGAGTCTTCATTGACATAGACATGAAAATATCCATTTTTTAAATCCAATTTAGTGAATACCGTTTTATTAACTAACTTGTCCAAAAGGTCTTCAATTAATGGTAAAGGGTAATTGTATTTTATTAACACTTCGTTTAATTTCCTAAAATCGATGCATAAACGTAAGTCACCAGTTTTCTTTTTTAACGAGCACAATTGGTGATGCGTATTCTGAGTCACTATTCTGTATTATACCTTCCTTTAGATAATCGTCTAACATTTTCTGTAATTTTTCTTTTTCATTGTAAGACAGTCGTCTGGGTGAGCAACTAAAGGGTTTACTTTTTTCTAATAATATCATCATTTCACATCTAATCAGTGGATTTGTTGGCCTTTTCGCATTTACATAAGTTTTCTCAAACATTTCAATAAATTCACATTTCGTTCTGTACGGTACATTTTTCCCACAAATATAATCTGCCTTTTCGCTGTCTACCAGGTTTATGCATAACATTGATTTTTCGAAATCGTCATAATCTGTTATGTTATTGTTATCTGTATCTTTCAAAGCTGTTTCCATCTCTTGTTATGACTCTATATTGTATGTATCACATAGAAGTTGTTCGTTTTCTGTACTTAACAATTTTTCATTCACATTCTCAGTGACTAGGGATACCTCAAAAAACTAGGGATACCTCGAGTTAAAAACACGCGGCAGGTATAAGGAAGAAGAAGAGCGCATACAAATTTGGCTGTAGCGTGTGTGCTGTTTATTGACAACATTTCTAAATGTTGTATTATAAGTACTACCTGTCTATATATATCCCTTCTAATCCTTTTTTCCTTCCTATCCTTTCTAATTACCTGAATGGAAAAGGTCTGCGGAGGCAGGTAAATATAATTGTAGTTGATGGAAAGTTGCGGTACTACAGGTTATTTTTTTTTTAATTTCTGTATTTCCCCGTTTACCTATTTTTAATGTAAATCAATACCTTAGGTATATATTGTTTTTTACCTAGCTAATTGGAAAAGGGTTATACCAATTTTGCTTGCTTACCTAGCTAACTCAAAAATATGGTATAAAGTGCAAAATATGTCACTTGATGGCAACAGTTATTTCATAACTTCATAAGAGGAAACACTTGTTGTTTATTGCTGCGAACAATAAGAAATTTTCAGATTGAATAGTATTTTTCAATATAATTCACGAAATTTTGATAAATAAGCGCAATAATGGATTTAACAAATTCAAAGATTTTTGAACTTTTTCGTGCTTCTGAAAATATTAACGATTTTCAAGTGGCATTGCTTAAAGAGATTGGCGTACTCGAAAACGCTAGTTGTGCGCTTCAGACACAAATTAAATTCATTCACGCTAACTTGAAGCGAAAGTGGAACTTGGTCTATAGAACCATGTCGGCTTTCATAAAAAAGCATGAAAATTGGTTGGAGGAATGTACAACATTCGGATATTCAGAACAGGAAGAAGTTTACCCATCGACTAGCCGAGGAAGAGGAAGGCCGCAAAAATGTATGGAGGAGTGTTCATGTGTTACAAGGAAACGTAAGCTTGAGGATGCTACGGATAGCTTAACAGCTGAACATCTGTCGGAAGCACTTTCATCCAAGTATATGAAGGAACAAGAGAGAACAAGAGCGACAATTACAAAAGCTGTGCAGGTCGCCAGTCCTTTAAGGCTGAATAGGATTAAAGAAAGTATTCCAACGCCACCAAACTCAGTCGCCATTAAGTACACTGATGAAGAAGCGTTTTCCCTATTTATGGACTTGGGACTGACTAAGGAGAAGTATGATATTTTACGCAGCTCCTTAAAACAACATAACGTCAAAGTTTTTCCCGGATATAAAAAAATTGTATTTGCCAAAAAGGAAGCAGTGCCACCTAATACAATAATAACAGAGACATCTGTAGAAGTAAAACTCCAGGATTTAATGGATCACACTGCTAGGCGTATAGTTGAAAGTTTGCCTGATGGAGAGGTCGAGCTTCTTCCTGAAAATCTGACTCTACTCAATAAGTGGGGATGTGATGGATCGTCTGGACAAAGCATATACAAACAAATTATACAGACAGATGACGAAACTATTTCTGATGAAAATATGTTTATGGCTTCTGTAGTTCCCTTACGCCTTAGGAGTGAAACTTCTGAACATTGGAAAAATCGCCGACCATCATCGATTCATTATTGTCGCCCTATTTTCTTCAAATATGCGAAGGAGTCGTCTGAATTGATTAAATCAACTGTAACCGACATACAAAATCAAATTAGCCAACTGAAGCCTACTGTTTTTCAAACCAAGAGTGGAAAAACATTCACGGTCAAGTTTGATTTCTTCCTGACAATGATTGATGGAAAAGTCTTAAATGAAATTACAAACACCTCCTCAACATTGAGGTGTCCCATTTGTAAAAAAACTCAAAAAGACTTTCACAGTTTAGACGACTCAACGGGTGAGGAGAACTGCTACGAATATGGAATTTCTCCGTTGCATTGCAGAATAAAGTGTATGGAATTTATTCTGAAGCTCGCGTACACACTTCCTCGGCCAGGAGAAACAAAACCGGATAATTCGCCTCGTGAGGATATACAGAGAAGAAAGGAAGTTATACAAGCTGAGTTCTCTCGGAAGCTAGGAATAAAAGTTGACTGTCCAAAGCACGGATACGGGAATACGAATGATGGAAATACTTCGAGGAGATTTTTTGAAAATGATCAAATAACAACTTTGATAACAGGTGTTCATAATGAGATCATTAAAAGGTTTGCTGTTGCAACGTTTCGACTCTTATTGTTGTGTTTTTATTGACACATTTATATGACTTGTCGAATTTTTTGTTTTATAAGTTCGATTTTGTTTTCTATTTCTTGCCAACTCATAACTATTCCTTCTACATTTTTTGTTAATTGGAATTTTCAAAAAAAATGTTTCCATTTGGTACAGTTTTGGTTTTTTTTTTTTTTTTTTTTTATTTTTAATCAATTATTTGAACGTCAGAGTCGTCACTTTCGGAGCTCAATAGTTCTGCTTTGATGATTTGATTTATGAACAAATCATTTATCGATTTTGGTAAGCGAACGTTTTTTCTTAGCAAATTTTAATATTGCAATGATAATATACGTTGTATTTGATTGTACATGTGTAATTTAACGGACTTGTTGGAGATTATCCACTGAAGGATAATTATACTCGATACCGAAGGTAAAGAGTATATTGAGTTTGTGCAATGTCCGTCATGGTGTCCGTCCGTCTGTCCGTCTGTCCGTCTGTATGTTCGCAACTTTTTTCCACACCCTTCAAGCTAGAGACTTGAAACTTTCCAATTCTCTTTATCTATGGGATAGTAAATTAAAGTGTCAAGATGGGGGTTCTACGATAACTGGGGGGCTGGCAAATCGATAAATTCGATAACTCAAAACCGATAAATCCACATATTTCGCACATCCTTACAGCTAGAAGTACCAAATTTGGTAAGAAGATAGCTACTAGAAACCCCCAAAAAACTGCATCAAAAATTTTGGAGCCACGCCCCCCATTCCGCCCCCAACCCCCGCATTTTGAAATCAGAAAAGCCTATATCTCCCACAGTTTTTGAGCTATAGCCACCAAATTTGGTGCCAAGATAGGTGATGATAACCCCCCCAAAACTGCATCAAAAGATTGGATGCCACGCCCACCAATACTGCCCTAGCCGCCCCCATCGACCCCAACGCTTCGTCAAAAACGGGAATGCGTGTATCTTCTAGAGTTGTGATGCTAGAGCCACCAAATTTGGAAGGAAGATAACTGGCAACGACCCCCAAAAATCTGCATCAAAGTTTTGGAGCCACGCCCACCCATTCCACCCCCAGCCCCCCCGCATTTTGAAATCAGAAATGGCTATATCTCCCACAGTTTTTAAGCTGTAGCCACCAAATTTGGTGCCAAGATAGGTGATGACGACCCCCCAAAAACTGCATCAAAAGTTTGGATGCCACGCCCACCGATACTGCCCTAGCCGCCCCCATCCACCCCAAAGCTTCGTCAAAAACGGGAATGCGTGTATCTTCGAGAGTAGTGGAGCTAGAACCACCAAATTTGGTAGGAAGATAGCTGGCAACGACCCCCAAAAATCGGCATCAAAGTTTTGGAGCCACGCCCTCCATTTCGCCCCCCTTTCCCCACCTTTTACAAACTTTGAGCTAGAGTCACCAAATTTGGTATGAAGATAGCAATTGACATTCCACAAAGATCTGCATCAAAAATTTGGATGCCACTACCACCCATACCGCCCCCAGCCCCCCTTTCCCCACTTTTACAAACTTTGAGCTAGAGTCACCAAATTTGGTATGAAGATAGCAATTGACATTCCACAAAGATCTGCATCAAAAATTTGGATGCCACTACCACCCATACCGCCCCCAGCCCCCCTTTCCCTACTTTTACAAACTTTGAGCTAGAGTCACCAAATTTGGTATGAAAATAGCAATTGACATTCCACAAAGATCTGCATCAAAAATTTGGATGCCACGTCCACCCATACCACCCCCAGCCCCCCTTTTTTCCACTTTTTACAAACTTCGAGCTAGAGTCACCAAACTTGGTATGAAGATAGCAATTGACATTTTACAAAGATCTGCATCAAAAATTTGGATGCCACGCCCACCTATAAGGCCTTAGCCCCCCTTTCCCCACATTTTACATTTTTTTGAGCTAGAGTCACCAAATTTGGTATGAAGATAGCAATTAACATTCCACAAAGATCTGCAGCAAAATTTGGATGCCACGCCTACCTTCTCCGCCCCAGCCCCCCTTTCCCAACGAACTTACAAACTTTGAGCTAGAGTCATCAAATTTGTAAGGAAGATAGCTTGTGGCATCCCCATCTGCATCGGAAAATCTTTTAGGCAGTGTACACCTCTGCCGCATCCGTACCCCTCTGCAGTCAGGCCTCTTTTAACCGGTTTTAATACTGGTATCGAGTATGCCGCAGACGGTTGTGTCCGACTGCAACGTTTCCACTTGTTTATATTTAAAATTTCAATTTGAATTAAATGTCATTTGAACATTTAACTGATTCACTATGATTGACACATGTTGTTGCATGTGTGTATTTTTATTTGAGGCACGCACGAACACATTACGAATCTTTGATTCGATTTAATTCATTTTATGTTTTAATGTTTGTTTCGAACTGACAATCGTTGCATACGACGCACGGGCTAATAACATTCTTATTTTATACTTCGCCGTTCGAAGTCACATGTCACGGTCGCCATGTAATACTGTTGTCCTCAAGTTAATTAAATATTTTAAATACAAGACATTCGACATCCGTTTGTTTTAGAAGTTCTTTATTGAATGATTTTGAATATCAATTCTAACTTAAAGCTGGCCACTGCTTCGGCAGAGAAGTCAGCGCGAGAGCCGTACATAGTTTTGTATATAATATGAAGAGAGCGAGAGTATACACATATGTATAGTAAATGGTCTAAGCGTGAGAACACTGACGCGGCATCGTTATGCGCGTTGCATTCTTACGCGATCATGTTACCAGCACTGGGTGCTTGGCTTATTGTTTATGCAACGACAAAGTGTCGTTGCTCGATTTAATGTTTAGACAACAACAAAGTGTTGCTGTTTATTACATTTGAATAAATGTGTATACTACAATACCAACTTATATTAATTTAATAGAATATTCAGACTGCTTAGTTTAATTTGATTTTTAAATGCACTTAAGCAGAGTCTATATAAGTATTATATTATATGCAAAATAGAAAACAACTATAAATAAGGTTGCTTCAATTATTAAGTCGAAAATCTACTTAATATTCTTGGTTTTGAAAAACAACAAAAGAAATTAAAATACTTTGATCGTTATTTAAATATTTAAATAATAGCTATTAAATATTTTTTATAACTTATCATTACATACGAATTTTAAATGAACGTATATACATAAGTATTTTAAATGTATGTATATTTATATAATACGAAAATCAGAATATTAAAAAACTCACTAATCCAAAAATAAACTTTCGTTGTTATTATCCTTATCCTTAATATAAACAACATTAAAACATTCACTGAAACGAAAAGTAACTTTCTTTGTTCACATTAAATATGAACTAAAATGCATAACCAATTCCCTTACCATTGTATGTAAAAACATAATGTTGGAAAGTGCATTACAGTTATTCCTCTAAGCAGCAGATCCCGAGCTCATACATACAACGCTTGCACTTAAGATCTATGTATGGGTGGTGTCAATTCCTTTAACTGCAGCCTCTTAGTTATGGTTAGCTTACCTTAGTGAGTGCGGAGGAGATAGGGAGATTAAGATTTATGTTTGACATGCAAAGCGGGCATAAACAAAAGAGTGAGCGTAAAGGGGCAACAACAAAGATGCATGATTGCATTCAAATTATGTTATATCTAGCGGCAGTCATAAGAGAGACGCGCGCGCATATCAAGCTTTAAGCCGCTCTTTGTGTTGCAGCATATATTCGCTCAGCTGTGCATGCTGCTTGCAGTGAGTACCATTTACAGTTATATTACTTCTTCTTTGTTCTTCTCTCCGTTATCTGTGGCTACAAAATATAAGAAAACTTTGTTTTGAAAGCATGCCTAAAATATTACATTATTTGTATACCCTGAACCCATAAAATGGGTAAAAAAGGGCATAATTAATTTGTGCAAAAGTATGTAACAGGCAGAAAGAAGCATCTCCGACCACATAAATCAGCTTCAACAGCCGAGTCCACATGTCTGTTGTTTAGAAAATGTAAAAATAGGAGTTAAAACAATGGATAACTTTATAAATTCTGTGAAAATTAATAATCCAAATCGGTTAAGAAACACAGGAGATATTTTATATTAAAACTAGGGGGTCCCCCCTGCTCGCTTTGCTCGCGAACCCCCCTCGCGCTGCGCGCTCGATTTTCGAATGCAAGCAATTATAACGTTTGAAAATAACCGTGTGTTGAAGCCCCTGTGTATTCACTTGCACATCTGATGAAATTCTACATTTCCGTTTATACGACATAGTAAGTGCCCCGCTTACTTCGCTGCGCAGATAGTTTATATTATTTTAGCAATAAAAGATAGATGTAAAATAAATAAATTAGAAAATATTTAACAACAAATTAAAGCAAAGTATTTAATATTCTCTTTTCCACGCCACCATTGAGGTAGAGAATCAGGTGCGTAATTTTTTATTGTGGTTTCCCCAGTAGGCCTTATCCACTTGTTGAATTTAATTTGCAATTATTAACAACTGTTAAGAGCTTCTTGATAAACGACATTGGTTGTTTTTCCGTCAGGTGCTAATACAACTAAACTTTTTGGTGAACTGACTCTTGAGCAGGCTACATAAAATTGGCCATGAGAGAAGCAATCGTGTCTTAAATCTAGTCCGGCTAATTTGAGAGTTTGTCCCTGTGATTTATTGATTGTTAGGGCAAAGCAAACTTTTAAAGGAAATTGCAATCTTTTAAATTGAAATGGCAATTCAGAGTCAGAAGGTATTAATGGAATTCTCGGTATAAAAACCGTTTCCCCTATACCACTGCCAGTAAAGACCATTGCTTCGACAACATTCTTATGAAGGGCTTTAACTTGCAATCTTGTACCATTGCACAGTTTTGGCGGCTTCAAGTTGCGAATCAACATTACAGGTGAACCAATCTTTAAAGTTAATTTATGTTGAGGCAGGCGAGCCGGATTTAATGAATTGAGAAACTCGACGGGGTAATGAGCTGCATCTTCGACTTCAGTCACAGAATCAATAGAGTTATATGTCATTTCTTCACTTTGAAATGATTTTAATAAAAACTGGTTTATTTCCAATGCATTGTCATTTCTCGCAGTCAAAATAGCACGTTCTGAAAACCATTCGAGTGATTTTTCAGAGATATTTGTAATATCCGGAAATATTTTGAGAGTTAGTTCTTCAATACTTTTCACAACATGACACAAAGTTGATGGTAAAGTTATTTTGCCATCATGGGTTGGAAATAATCCATTTCCTATTTTAAGAAGCATTTCTGCAAATTCACCAGCTATGCTATCACCTTTTAAGTGCACTCGCATATTTTTTGTTAATGCAATTTTCTGTATTTTGGGCCACAAAATTGAAGACTTTAAGCACGCATTTATTTCATCTGCTCTTGTTCCTCTGGGGATCACTGGAAGAGTTTGTCGAAAATCACCAGCTAAGAGAACAGTTATGCCACCCATTAGGTATTCACTATCTCGAATGTCTTTCAAAGATCGATCTACAGCTTCAAAAACACCTTTATGGCCCATAGTACACTCATCCCAAACAATAAGCTTGCAATCTTTGAGCACAGCAGCCATATTAGATTGCTTTGAAATTGAGCAATGTGGTGTTTCTAAATGAAACAAATTAAATGGAATCTTTAGAGTAGAATGCGCTGTGCGACCACCATTTAGTAAAGTGGCTGCGATACCGGAAGAAGCAACGGCCAATGCAATGTTTTTACTTTGCCGTACCTTTGCCAATAATAAATTTAAAAGAAACGTTTTACCTGTTCCACCAGGTGCATCAAAAAATAGATTTCTCCTTTTTCTGCTTCAACGCTATGCAGTAACTTTTCGTATACTTGTTTTTGCTCAGCAGTAAGGAGTAGCTCATTATTAACAACAAAATTATCGCAATTTTCATAATTTGTTTCTCTATGATATTCATTATTTTGAACAATTTCCCGGATCTGATTGGTAGTGGAAGTCCATAGTTAGTCAAGTTTTGACCACCAATAGACAGTACAATATCTTCAATGTACAAAAGACATTTATTAAATACATTATTCAGAATACTTTGATCAATATTTCTGTCTTGTGAAATATGAAAGACTCTTAAAATATCTTCTGAGAAACTCTCTTTATAAATATTCCAAAGTTTAAGAGCATCCGAAATTTGACAAAATACTAACATTATTGCAAAAAGTTCCCTCAGTTTTGTAGGATTTTGACATATGACAGCTTCGGCTATAGTTGAATCCCAGTGCTTATCATCTTCTAGTAATCCTAGAGGTTTACACGCCAATTGAAATGATGCGTATGCTATACCATTAACGGTTTTTAAATTTGAAAATGAAGTTGGCCCTCTTACAAAATGTAGTAAAAGTCTTAAATAAAAACATTCAGTATTATTGGGATGAATAGTGTAAACTCTTCCCAAAGCTGAATCTCTTTTAACTCCAGGAAAATTTGGCACATCATGCCCTCGTTTTCTTCTTTGAAATTCTTTATTGTTCCATGTAAAATACGATGGAACTTCACAATATAGAAGCGTTCTTGCAAACTCATCACGTGTGCATAGCTCAAAGAAGGCTAGCAAAGTGGTTTTGGGTGTAATGCTTAATCTGTCAAGTAATTGTTGCGGATTATTGGGGCTAAAATATATTCGTTGACCATTTTCTAAATGAACAGCTAAGTGTGTAATAGCCGGAAAACGTTCATGTATGGGAAATGCAAAGATTCTCCATACCGCTTCTGAGCTACTTATATAACGGCCACTTTCGTACATATTAATTTCATTACGTTGGTCTTCAAGAGTAAATGATGCTTGATCACTGCCCTTGTTAACATATTTACAAATGTATTTAATAGACTTTACAGAACTACAATACTCAACATTTATGTGAGCTTCAAATGTTCTCAATAGTACACAGTTATAAGGCACAACCCAACGATTATCTATGCAATTACCATTTATATTAATTGCATTACCACCATCTTCTATCGATCTTCTACGATATAGCGGGTAACTATCTTTTCCCGTCACAGTTTCTTTAAGTAATTTTCGAGGAAACCTTTTGGTACACTTTCCATTTTTCATGCATGGCGATTTATTATTAAATGCACCGCAAGGACCATGAATCATATTTGACTTAACAATGTTTAATAACAAAGGATCCTCATCTGCGTTTGGTATTTCGGCACAGATAATCTTATCGATTTTATCTGGTCTTATTTTATTTTCTAACCAAAGTAAAATATGAATATGTGGTAAGCCCCGCTTTTGCCATTCCACAGAGTACATGAAACATTGCACGCTTCCAAACAAAGAACCTTTTATCAATAGTGACATTAAAGCTTTAACTTTTAAATGAAAAACTCGAGCTATAATATCGTGACGATCATGTGGCTTTTGACCCGGTATCAAAACACTTTTGATGTCATTCCATTGTGGATTGCAGGTGAATGTTATGAAAAGATCTGGTCGCCCATAATGGCGAACATATGTCATAGCATCTTGAGTCTTTTCATGCATATATCGTGCAGAGCTTGTAAAAGAAGATGGTAAAATTACCATCTGACCAAGTTGAGCTGCGACAACATCTTGTTGGCCTATTGCATCTTGTAGATGTATATAGCTATCTGCTCTGAGTTTCGCTTGATTGTAGCGAATATAATTTAACCTTTCTGTTTCAATTTTAGCATACATATCAACCAAAAACTGACTAAAAAGGGAACGACAATAAATTAAATGATTTATCTCGGATTGACGAATCATTATTTTATAGCTGTAAAAGCTTAACGCAGATATCATTTTTTTTGGATCCTCACTTTTTAATAATGGATTCCATTGTGGTATATCCACTGAATAGCCATCTTCGCCATAAGGAAATAGCAAAGGGTACTGTAAGGCATCGTATGATCGATGCACCTCACTAATGCGATGTAATTTATTATTATGGCTTTCAATAATAATATCGCGCTTTGCAAATTGCTGACCAACAATAACTATAGCTACTTCTCTTAATAGAGGTGCATTGTAAAGCCCTTTGTGTGCACCAGCGGGTGTTCGATCAGCATGTATAACCAATTTATAATCTTTAGTACTTATTGGTATTTTATTGAGAGCCATTTTTAGATCTTTTACATAACGATTATGATGATGAAACATACATTGAAGATCCTTTACTACGCTTAAATCAACATTTGGAATATTTTTGCAAAGTAGTTGAGCTTCCTTTTCATCATCACCAACAAAATAAATTTGAAGAAACTGCATTTCTTCATTTGGCAAAGGTCGGACACTACCAATTAAGTGATACACTTGTCCTTGGACTTTAAAAGGATGACCAACTTTCATTTATAGTTTTTGTACTACCAAAAGAAGTCATTTGAAAGCAGCTGTTATACTTTCTTATACGATCAATGAAATGATCATGCTTGGGATGTCCACCAATTATTAAGCTCTTAAGTGGATCAGGCAAACTTCCATTTTGTGAAAGCTTAACTTTTCCTGCTTTGCAACAGATACCCAGAGGCTCATTTTTCCACTTTAAAGCATCACAATGTTTGCATATCAAATTCATACTACCAAGTTGAGTAATTTTATCTGACTTATAAGCTATTTCAAAATCATAGTTTAGGCTAGACATGGCTTTAACACTCCATGCACGCAAACGCCTTTCTTGACGTGCATTAGGATTATTAGCCTGATGACGTCTCACTGCATCTCTATTAGCTTGAGGATTATCAGCCTGATGTCTTCTCTTTGCAGCTTTATGAGCTTCTGGATTATTAACCTGATATCTTTTTGATGCTTTTATGTGCTTACCCTTATTTTTTTCAAGATATTTTTCAACTATATGTTTCCTACCGTTTGTGTTGTTTTGTCGGTGAACCGACTACGTCTTTTAACGGGATTTTTAACATTTTCAGTTATACATTCACTTGACGTATCGGTATCTTGAGTTAGTACTTCCTCTAAAGGAATATAAACATCAAAATGTCCATTCATTAATTCGCCGGTAAAACGCAATTTTTTCACAGGATGCATATCATTTCCTAATGATAGATATAAGTTTCCATTAGGAAAAACTTGAAAATTTACAGCATAAATTTCTGCTGCTGCTTGAAGCTCACATGCAGTACCATAAGTATATGAATTTGACATAGTGCACTCATATTGTTCAGAAGAGCTATAACACTCTCCATTTATGTTCATGCTGAAGCAAGCAAAAGTTTCCCAGTTGGTAACGACATGGGTTACAATATGTTGGCGTATGGTGCCATGGAAGCCTTGCCTACCAAATAAAAGGTAGGAAATAGATCTAAAAAGACAGGCTCCATCACCAATTATGGCAACAACTGAATGCGGCACCAAAACACCACTAATATCTAAAGTTTCAATAGACATATTTTAATTTGGCTGAGAGTCAATTGACTTCACTGTAAAACGATTGTTACAACGTTACAGTGTCTATACGTAAGTATAGAATTCAATAAAATTGAATATACCAACTTATATTATTTTAATAGAATATTCAGACTGCTTAGTTTTATTTTATTTTTAAATGCACTTAAGCAGCGTCTATATAACTATTATATAATATGCAAAATAGAAGACAACTATATATAATGTTGCTTCAATTATTAAGTCGAAAAACGACTTATTAATTTTGTTTAAAAAAAAACAACAAAACAAATTAACAACTTAATTTAAAGTAAGTATTATAAATAAATAAATACTTCAAAATAAGTCAAAAATTGACTTCACTGTACACCGTTACAGCGTCTATACAAAGTATAGAATTCAATAAAGTTGAATATACCAACTTATATTATTTTAATAGAATATTCAGACTGCTTAGTTTTATTTGATTTTTAAATGCACTAAAGCAGCGTCTATATAACTATTATATAATATGCAAAATAGAAGACAACTATATATAATGTTGCTTCAATTGCTTCAATTATTGAGTCGAAAAACGACTTATTAATTTTGTTTAAAAAAATAACAACAAAACAAATTAACAACTTAATTTAAAGTAAGTATTATAAATAAATAAATACTTCAAAATAAGTCAAAAATTGACTTCACTGTACAACGTTACAGCGTCTATACAAAGTATAGAATTCAATAAAGTTGAATATACCAACTTATATTATTTTAATAGAATATTCAGACTGCTTAGTTTTATTTGATTTTTAAATGCACTAAAGCAGCGTCTATATAACTATTATATAATATGCAAAATAGAAGACAACTATATATAATGTTGCTTCAATTGCTTCAATTATTGAGTCGAAAAACGACTTATTAATTTTGTTTAAAAAAATAACAACAAAACAAATTAACAACTTAATTTAAAGTAAGTATTATAAATAAATAAATACTTCAAAATAAGTCAAAAATTGACTTCACTGTACAACGTTACAGCGTCTATACAAAGTATAGAATTCAATAAAGTTGAATATACCAACTTATATTATTTTAATAGAATATTCAGACTGCTTAGTTTTATTTTATTTTTAAATGCACTTAAGCAGCGTCTATATAACTATTATATAATATGCAAAATAGAAGACAACTATATATAATGTTGCTTCAATTATTGAGTCGAAAAACGACTTATTAATTTTGTTTAAAAAAATAACAACAAAACAAATTAACAACTTAATTTAAAGTAAGTATTATAAATAAATAAATACTTCAAAATAAGTCAAAAATTGACTTCACTGTACAACGTTACAGCGTCTATACAAAGTATAGAATTCAATAAAGTTGAATATACCAACTTATATTATTTTAATAGAATATTCAGACTGCTTAGTTTTATTTGATTTTTAAATGCACTAAAGCAGCGTCTATATAACTATTATATAATATGCAAAATAGAAGACAACTATATATAATGTTGCTTCAATTGCTTCAATTATTGAGTCGAAAAACGACTTATTAATTTTGTTTAAAAAAATAACAACAAAACAAATTAACAACTTAATTTAAAGTAAGTATTATAAATAAATAAATACTTCAAAATAAGTCAAAAATTGACTTCACTGTACAACGTTACAGCGTCTATACAAAGTATAGAATTCAATAAAGTTGAATATACCAACTTATATTATTTTAATAGAATATTCAGACTGCTTAGTTTTATTTGATTTTTAAATGCACTTAAGCAGCGTCAATATAACTATTATATAATATGCAAAATAGAAGACAACTATATATAATGTTGCTTCAATTATTAAGTCTAAAATCGACTTATTTTTCTTGTGTTTAAAAAATCACAAAAGAAATTAAAATACGTTGATCGTTAATGTTTTAAATTAAATATTTTTTTATAACTTATCATTAAAATACGTATTTTATATGAATTGTATATAAATAATACGAAAATCAGAAAAATAAATAACTCACTGATCCAAAAAGTAACTTTCGATGTTATCCTTTAATACAAACTATATTTAAAAATGAACTGATACGAAACGTAACTTTCTATCTTCAAAATAAATATAAACTAAAATGCATAACCAATTCCCTAACCATTAAAAACATAAAGTGGGAAAGAGTATTACAGTTATTCCTCTACACAACACACACCGAGATCTTACATACAACGCTTGTACTTAAGAGCTAGGTGTAGGTGGTACAAATTAAGCAATGTCATTCCCTTAAATGCAAACTCTTAGTTATGCTTAACTTAGCTTAGAGAGTGCGGAGGAGGAAGGGATATTAGGATTTATGTTTGACATGCAGAGCGTGCGCACAAAGAGCATTGAAAAACAAACAGCTGATAGAGAAATGACGAAATAACGGAGTCGCGAATTTTTTTTTTCGCAAAGTGTGCGAAGTGCGAGACAAAGATTAGTTGTACCGCACTTTGCATTGCATTCGCTTGCTGCCGTTTATGATGCTTTTGCTCCTGCTGTTGCTGCGGCTGCTTAGTAAAAAAGGGTGGTATAGACTTAATTGACTTAGTAATTAATAAATGCAATATATAAAAATGTATTATTCATAATACATATTACCTTTCTTATTGGCATTAAATAATTGATCAAAACAATCTGTATAAAAATAAAATTATTTTGTTAATTAAATACCGAAAACAAATTGTTAGCAATGGCTATTTATGAAATTTTAAAACATTGGGTATTAAAATTTTGTGCTTTGTATTTCGAAGCAACTTTCAAGTGTTTAGCTTGTATTTTCTTTGCATTTGCCTATTCTCGATGTGTACACAGAACGCTATTGCTTGGCGAATGACCATTTGATCTACAGACCAGAGGGTATATTGCTTTTGTGCAAATGTATGTAACAGGTAGATGGAAGTATTTCTGACCCAATTATATGTATGTATATATTATATGTGTATGCGGGAAGTTCAGTCAATCAATTTTGTAAGATTTTATTTGCAATGCATGCTACTGCTGCTGATGTAGATTACATTTTCTTAAGTTTCTATTTGTTAGTGTGTTTGTTTTTGCACGGTATATATTTGGTGAACATTTTTTTGCTTTCTTTTAGCTTGCTTCAGAAGTCAACAATGTATGCATGCATTTACAATGTATGCGCGCGCTCTGCAAGTCTAACAAAGAGCGTAGTAACGCTACCTTCTTCGCACGCACTGAATTAACGCAAAACATATCTAAGAGGCTGCAGCTAAGTGAATTGCATATTGCCTTTAGCTTTAATTTAGTGTGTGCGGAGGAGTTAGGGTTATTAAACTTTATGATTGACATGCAAAGCGCGCACATAAAATAGAGAGTGAACGTAAATTAGCAACATCAAAGGAACATGATCGGAGCGAGATTTGTAATTACCTGATTTTCTTAAGAGCAACACGCGCACTTATGTCAACGCCCTATGCTTGTTCGCAATTGCATATCAATAACATATTAATAATGTTAGTTAGTTTTGTCTAAGTTATATAAGCAGCAAGTAGGCAAATCCACCCCCATAAAATATTCTGGTGTGGGTAATTTTCTTAGACGCACCAAGTTTTGTTTTGTTGTTTGTTGTTTTTTTAAATCAATCACACCAACAAAAAGTAGCAGTGCGGGCCCAACAACAACAACAACAACAAACGCTTCTTGCAAGTGTACGAACCTTTTTTTTATGACACTTTGCTTGCGGGACTCAAAGGCGTCATTGCCCATTGTTTTGTTTTTGTATTCTCGCTCGCGATCGAGCTCTCAGCTTGTCCGACAATCTGGCGACAGTAGTGGAATGGGTAATTGTTGTAATTATTTTATTATCTTAAGAGCAACACGCGCACTTATGTGAACGCCCTATGCTTGTTCGAAATTGCATATCAATAACATATTAATAATGTTAGTTAGTTTTGTCTAAGTTATATAAGCAGCAAGTAGGCAAATCCACCCCCATAAAATATTCTGGTGTGGGTAATTTTTCTAGACGCACCAAGTTTTGTTATGTTGTTGTTTTTTTTTAGCAGTGCGGGCCCAACAACAGCACTTACAACAACAACAAACGCTACTTGGGTCGTAAATCAATTGTCAAAGGCACACAAATTTGAAAAAAAAAAGAATATGCACTGTGCGAAGTGATACATGTACATAAAATTATGAAAATCATTTTCAAGCGCATTGTTCACTTAATTGTGTATGCACATATTCATTAAGAAGCAGAAATCCGTTTCGTTTTTGCAAGTGTCGAACCTTTTTTATGACTTTGCTTGTGCGACGCGAAGGCGTCACTGCGCATTGTTTTGTTTTTGTATTCTCGCTCGCGATCAAACCCTCAGCTTGTGCGACAATCAGGCGACAGTAGTGGAATGGGTAATTGTTGTAATTGTAATTTGATTTTTAAAATGGGTAAAAAGTGCTCCAAATCGTATGGGAGGTACTTGAAGGAGTTGTCCAAATAAAAATTCCCTTCTTAGTGCTCACTTTCAACCTGCATAAAATATTGTGTGAAAATTTCAGCCTTGTAGCTCTTTTCGTTTAGGCTGTGGCAATGTCAACAATCACTTAGGACAAACTCTTTTATATATATAGATTAAGTCAAGAAAAATCACTTCTGCAAGTCATTTTAATACACGGGTTCAGGGTATCTTTTAGTCGGGATTTCTCGACTAAAGCCTTCTTACTTGTTTTCAGATTCGCTCATTCTCGTGTTGTGCTGACAGTCGGCAATTCAACACCTGCATCATGAATTGAGCGCTGTTGGTCCCAAACCCAAAGAGGCAGCTTAAAACTTGAACACGCTCGCGCATCGCTCTTCATGTTCGGCGCTAGATGACAAATTATTTTTAAATCTCGCTCCGATCATGCGCCTTCGTTGTTGTCTTTTTCGGCTAACGCTCTTATCTATGCGCGTGCTCTGCAAGTCAAACAAAGAGCACGCACTGAATCAACGCAAAACATATCTAAGAGGCTGCAGTTAAGTGAGTTGTATATTGCCTTTAGCTTTAATTAATTAATTAATGAATAAAATAGAGAGTGAACGTAAATGAGCAACAACAAAGGAGCATGATCGGAGCGAGATTTCAAATTATCTGATTATCATAAGAGCAACACGCGCGCTTATGTGAACGC